>CM032469.1:884067-1484067 GCA_019059595.1 Marasmia exigua | reverse complement strand
AGTTCGGCAATCCTTAAAAGTAATAAACAGTGTGCTTGGATTACCTAAATGATTTCATTTTGTTTTGCTGACGCTACCGTGACATTAAAAAAAACAATATTTTCGTTAATAAAGTTTAAATTCAGTAGTTAGTGGATGGAGTCTCCATTTAAGCTGAAAAGCCTGTGTTTGTAAACCCCGCTCTTCCTTATTATATTAAAATTTTAATATTGGCACTGTGTTATTTAATATCATAATTTACATAGATAGGTAAGTTAGATACTTACATTATTTAAATCTAAACTATACATTTTAGGAAAAAACGTCACAGAGTGTGAAAAAGATCCTACCGGCCCTGACGCAGATTCTATACGGGTGCGGTAGAGCCAGTACTTACTAACCGCTTCGGGCAGTTTTTCAAGTATGGCTTTCTATGAAAAGGCACAGTCTGTTTAGGGTGCATGTCTATGGACGCTACTGCCTCAGATCCATGGAACCAGAAAACGCGCGCTTTAAACGGAATGTGCCATTTTCCGAAAAAACGGCACAGAATGTGCGAACCGGCACTGACGCAGCTTAAATGCATCTCTATACGGGTGCGGTAGAGAAAGAACGTCACCCAGCACGTCACCCTAGTACTAATGGCTCGCGCGGTTTTTCAAGTAAGTATGGCTTTCTATGAGAAGGCACAGTCTGTTTAGGGTGAATGTCTATGTCTTTGTTTTTCTTCTCAAAGCTCAGACCTTTGTTTTTCTTCTCACAGCTCAGACCTTAGACCCTTTTTCCTTAGACAAATTAATTGTGTAAGCCTTTTTCAGACCTGTATTTTTTTAGATAGAAACTTTTTCAAGGTTTAAAGAAATAAGAAAAAAAATGTGATACTGACCAGGGGTATGACAGTCGGAACATAGGATTTTTTTTCATAGAAAGCAGAGTTATCTAGCGACATGATCCTGAAATAGGCTTCTTTGTAGTCTCCTTAAAGTTGTGCTAGATGCCGCTATCTCATTATTTACATCCTATAAAAAAATATTTAATTAATTTACAATTTTTCAAATTACCTATTCTTATTTATCAAGAAATATTTACTAGTTTGAAATGTCTAGACAAAATAAATCTAATGAATTGTTACGAATGAATGACTAATTTAAAAAAATGGTAATTGGAATGTGTAAAAGTCAAAATGGTGTCATGATAGAACAGACAACAGTTGACAACACAAACAAACTGTTTATAGAATGGATAGCAATTTTTTCCGAATTTAACGTAGCCCAAATACATACGCCCAATGCAGATTTTTACAGTCCACTTAAATTTATAAAACTACATTTATACCCAGGGCCATAACTTTTTTGAGCAAATAAAAAAAACACATATCTGAGAGTTTTTTTGCAAATGGCGCTTTTTATTTTTTTCAAACCAAAAAATATCCTGAGAATCCTTACTTGAAAAAGAGAAATTCAGTTATCGATACAACAACAAACTTAGTTGAATATTCGGTCAAAGAGTAATATTATAAATCGTTTCAGTCTCCTCCGTCCTAGTAGTTGTTAGTGAAACTGTTATTGCGATACGGACGCTAAAGTATGTGTTTTGAAAAGTTAATTATGGCCAGGCCGCATGTTATTGTGGCCGTCGGTATGGAACTGGTAGTTTTAACCTGTGTTATGATCCTCATCCTCAGCAACTGAAAGTTTTATCCTACGCCTGAACGAAAACATGTATTTCAATACTCGGGCCTACGCCCTCGCCTTTGTTCTAATCGAAATATCGGTAAGAAACATGACTATGTCTTTAATCCACAATTTCGATAGATTTGCTGTTTTGGTTCGTTGAAACGTTGCTAGCAAAGGCTAAACGTGTTTAACATAAAAGTTGGCGCAGTAGCCCCTCTGATCTGAATTGGAAATACCCGACGTTAAATAATTTATCATAATCAGCCCATATTCGTCCAACTGCTGGACACAGGCCTCCTCTAACTCACCGCCCACTGAAATGTGACGATCATCGGAGGTCTTTAACCTACTGCTTATCACATTGCAAGGAGAGGATTCATTTCGGTTTTTCCTTCCTCAGCCAGGTGTTATGTGCATCTTGGCCTTCTAGTCGCGCTTTATACTTATCATATGATACTATCAGAGGACAGCAAAGAAAATCACTCAGCATTAATGTAACCATGTATTGATTGTCTCTCATGTACACCAGTCCATGTTTTTCCTAACCCAATCAAATTGTTGTAGCAGATTTTATTAATTAGACTGTCCTTTTGAGTGTGTGTTTCATAAGGAAGAAAAGGTATTTTTTGAACATACATCAATGTTATTTATTGAAATTAACTTTTGATGGTGATGATGAAGTAAGAGAGCGGCCCAAATACATTTAATAACAAATTCAACTTATAAAAATAGAAAAACAAAAAGTTTTTTTATATTAATAAATGTATTTATAATTTATTTTGTAGTTTTACTCATCATTCCTTCTGGTTGAATATTACCCCTCTTCAAAAATCTATTAGGATACGACTATTTCTTTTTTCATAATAAATTATCAACTTAGTTTCGCGTAGAAAAAAGTTGATCTTTATTATATAAGAATAAATAGTCTAGCCTAGTGTCCTGTAACATTTTGAAAATACCGTGACGTAGCGTCCGTGAGTAACGTCGTGACGTAACGGTCGTGACGTAACGGTGAGACGTAACGGTCGTGACGTAAACGTAAAGTTCGGATCAATTCGCTATAGGCGCTGCTTTCAAAGAGTTTGCATAAAATCTCTCAAGAGAGGGCTCGATTTTTCCGGTATATAATACTACTCTTTGATACTGACTACATTAAAAAATAAAACGTAGACACCATCACCATTTGCCCTTACCAATATATTTTGTGTCAGCTTGCCCAGAAGGTTAACATGATTACTGGAATATTTTTATACCAACTGTATATAACATTCATGAACAAAGAGAATATAATCACTACACTTTATTCATGAATGCAATAAAAACTTTTGAGTTGAGTTGAGTTGAAAGGTTTTCTCTGTATGTTGGTACTTTGGCAACATGTTGTCATTATCGGTTTATTCTTTAAGTTGTCAATGGGTGGTTGCCATGGCAACGCGTCTTTCTACCCACTTTTCATCAACAAATCGAAACGAATTTTAAACAATCTTTGTTTGTGAGCGAACACGTTTAGTGAGTTTGGAAGTTTATTAATAATGTCTTACAGGGATTTGAGAAGTGAGTACATTTCTATAAAATTTACCACGTTTCATAGTATCTACTTAACTACATACCTACCTGGTAATATAGGTATAGAGCTAACTTTGTCAATAAAGATTTCAGCGAAGCCATGAGGGTGCTTGGCTTCCCCGAGCCTATTTCTCTGGAGAGCTTCCGGAGCCCGAACTGGGAGCTCCTGGAGGCGTGCTTGCGCTGGCTCGCGGCGCGCGTGGAGCCCGACGCGGCGCTGGCCGGCGGCCGGGGCTCCGTCGAGCAGCGCGTGGCGATGGTCACTCATGCGGTTGCTTTATTCGTAAGACTTTTTTAGAATAGTTTTTCACGAAATTTCTACTTACAATGGCGCTTGCAACAGCACCGAAACTCAAAAATAAGGCACTTACTTACATCGTAGCAATCCCGTAAAAACAATTCTAACATTAGTGACCATGAAAAGCCGTGTGGTCCCCGGCAGAGGTAGAATAGGCCACCCTCACTCTTACCGAGGTGTCGTAAAAGCGACTAAGGTAAAGCTGCTGGCATGATCATCAGCACCCAGAGAAGGAAAACTCTGCATTTTATCAAAACCCTCGCCAACCCGTCTGCCAAGCGTGGTGAGTATGGCAATTACCCCTCATGTGATTGAGGGAGGCCCGTGCCCCAGCAGTGGGGACTTAAATGGGCTGATGATGATGATGATGACCATGAAAGTTTAAAACAACTTGTACACTTACGCCCGAATACTCAGGATATCTGTGACTCAGGTTTGAAAGCTGAGGCCTACAACAAACTAACTAGCGAGAATACCCGAGACAACAAACAATTGAGACGCACAGTGCGTGTGAAAGGGACGGGATTAAGATTTGGTCGTGAATTTCCTTTCGTTGTTAGCCCTCTGCAATTTTTTTTATACAGGCGAGCGGGCGGAACACTCGATGAATCGACGTTCGCCGCCCATGGACACCAACACCAGATACCTAGTCACAAGCTTGCTGCCAATCTTTTGAACGCGTTTCCCCCCTATTGGGTTCATCACTCATTTGGCGAAATACAGCGCAGTCGGTGCTCCACGCCGGTTTACTGTGAGACCTATCACCTAGCTCGTATTTTGTTAGAACACCAGTGACCATGACCGGAGAAAGATCGTGCGAAGGACACCTTCCTACTACAGCTAGTAATCATACCTCAAGACCAATATTGATCCAGTTATTTCACTTGGCATAGCATTCCCGTGCAAACCTGAAGCTGAACGGGAAGAAGGTGTACGGAGCCGACGGCTGGGCGGTGCGAGAGCTCCTCAAAGTGGCCAACCTGCTGCGGTCAGCTCTCGAGGCTCCTCCGCCCGACGACCAGCAGGGGGAGTCCGGTTCCCTCAACTATGACGTCACTAGTCGCGTAAGTAACTTATTGGGAGTTAACCTCTGGTGATGTGGGAGCCAAAGTGGCCAACTTGGTGCTGTTCAGCTCTCGAGAACCCTCCGCCAACGACCAGCAGGAGAAATCCAGTTCCCTCAACTTGACGTCACTAGTCGCGTAAGTACCTTGTTAGGAGTAGAGAGATCGTGTTACAGGAGCTGCTGAAGATGGCCTACTTTCTGCGATCAACTCTAGCGGTGCCTCCCCTTAACGATCTGAATGTCGTCAGCTAAATGCGTAATTTAGTTAAAATATTACTTACTGTATTTCGCAGAGCTGGTCTAAGCTCCAGAAACATTTCAATAGGGACTACGCGTGTACCCAGGTTCATTTAAAAGTACAAAAATAAATTTTTGTTATTTTTGAACGTGATCAATGTCAGCTTGACGAAGGAAACATCCAACGCTGTTGAAGTTGTACCTCAATCTGACAGTACGCCATCTAGCGAATTTTCCACAGGCCCTCATGAGCTATAGTACCTTGTAAAGACCAGTAAAGATTACTCTTTTTAAAGCTTATTGTCAGAGTATTACAACCGGGACCTGTGGGTGAAACACACAAACGATCGCTCGAAACCCTGCGCATTCAGTACAATAATGTATTTAGGATGTTTGTTGGGGACTGCCTCGATATTGCAGCGCGTCAGGAATGTTTGCGCTAAACCAAACTGATAGCTTTAATGCTATCATCCGCAAGAAAACAGTATCTCTGATTAGCAGGATCAGAGGCGGTCACAATAGCATCCTGAAAACATTGGCGGACAGGTATACCTACCTCACCACTTTTGGAGATGTTTTGTGATGAAAGTGATCCCGGAAACCAGCATGTCTCAGTGATTACTGTATTCACCCTAAATTATAAAAATTTTAATTTTAATTTGGATTATAATTATAATTTAATTTAATTTTGATTATAATTTTATTTGATTTTAGTTGATATTTATTAATTTTAATTTCATTTTATTTAATTTAATTTGTTTTGGTTTGATTTAGTTTTTACTTAATTTGATTTGATCTAATTGGTTTAATTTAATTAAAATTTTAATTCATTTAATTTTTGACTCCAATATAATTACAATTTAATTTCTTTACTATAATAGTCATTAAGTCAATTGTTACTAACACAAATATGGATGTTACTTATCTGAATTAAAGGTTATTTTATTTTTATTTATTTTAAAGATCTAGTATTTTGTCTGCTTACAGCTTGGAGAGATAAAGCTCGCTCGAGCTTTGGCAACTGACATTACTGCGCAGGGAGCCTTCTTGTACGATTTGTTAGCGAAGGAAGCTGAAAATAAGGTAAGCTGAATTTCACCCCAGTGATACCTTTAACCACATATTATGAAGATGAGTCCACACAAAGTCTATTCCTTTTGTGATAAAAGGTCTACTTTGGGAGGAAAATATACTCAGCTTAATTAAGGAGCAGATACATAAAGTCCATATTAATCGCCTTGCGTGATCGTATCAGAAATGTTACGATCAGCAGGAAGTTAGGTCCCAGACATAGCCCAAAGGATTGCATGCCTCAAATGGCAATGGGCAGGGCACATTGCGAGGGGAACAGACGGCCGTTGTGGCCGAAAGTTCCTCGAGTCGCAACCTGGCAGGCCCCCCACAAGGTGGACTGACGATCTGGTGAAGGTCACGGGAATCGATTGGGTGCAGGGCGGCACATTACCGAATCTGTGAGGAGAACGTGTGGGGAAGCCAATCTCCAGCAGTCTATAGGCTGAAATAATGATGATGATGAAATAAAGCACCTACATGTGTCCCTACAGGAGCTTCGGGAACAAGCTCTTTCTCGGCCTTTGGACATGTCAGCCATGGAGGCGTGCCTCCGCAGGGCGCTGGACGCGGTCGCCAACAAGGTGACCTACTGCTCGCGAGCAGATCGACAGTGTAGCTGCCAGCGAGGCCGCATTGGATGCCAAGTTAGAGCGCAGGCGCGCCGAGCTGCTGCGCGCGGAGAAGAGACTGCATACTGTCCAGAAGATCAAGTGAGTATTGTGCTAGGTAGCTGACTTAAGTCTTGTATCAAGAAGACATGAGTGCGGACATAGGGCTTCACACTAGGCTACATACTGTGCAGAGGATTATGTAAGTTCTGAGCTTGATAGGTGACATAAGCGCAGGCGCGCCAAGCTGCTGCGCGCAGAGAAGAGATTATACACTGCAGAAGATCAAGTGAGTCTTGCTAGGTACATGACGTGATTCTGGTACCAAGGTGACATGCGCGTACAAAAGGGGCTAGACTCGAGGTTACATACTGTTCAAAGGAACATGTAAGTTTGGTTCTCGATAGGTTACATAAGCGTGGAACCACGGAGATCGATACGTGCGGCCAGATTGACTGTTCTGCAGTTAGAGATCAAACATGTTCACTCGAGGGGTCAGTCTCGAAATATCGAATAAGACGAAGCGGAATTGCGCCATATTGTGCAGAAGATTGAGTGAGTTTAGTGCGTAGAAGACTTTAGTCTGATATCAAAGGTGACCTCAGCAGTAGCAACAGTTTGTCAAGAAGTAGTTAGCGCTTATTAGTGGTTTTTTTTTTATGATTGAGGGCATTTCTATCTCACCTCTCGTGTGTCAAGTGTTTAGCAAACAAAAGAGAATTCAGTCTCAACTCTTGAGTACCAGATAATTTTGTGCTAAATGTTTCAAATGATTTATCAGGCCAGCATACGCAGGAGAGCTGGCTGCTCTGGAGAGCGAGATAGAGCAGCTGTGGGAGCAGTACGTGCTGCGGTACCGGTGCGTCGAGGCGTTGAAGCACCAGCTCAGTGTGTTGGAGAGCGCGCAAGCTGAGGTTAGTTCGTGTGCCAACAGTCTGCGTTGAGTATAGTTGTATATTTCCTCCTTATTCTTGGAAGTCTGAAGTCCAGTTGTGCCCGCCAATCTTTGCTATGTCGTCTCTCCGTCTAATTTTTGGCCTTCCGATACGTCTTTTCTGATCCCATGGCCTCCAATGTAGCATTTCCTTACCTACACCACGAGTCTGTCTTTCGGGATAGTCATAGCTCACCGATTCAGCAAGCTGTAGTGGCAGTTAGCTGACCATTTCAGCGGCAGAAGTCGCTGAGCCGAAAATATATGGGACATTCGGGTAGATAAACCAGTTTTGAGGTGCCCTCAGCCCTCAGGGCAGGTGGAGAACGATTTTCGCATTATAGATAGCAGGCGTTAGTAAATACCGATCGATGTGGCGAACGAGTTGAGAAGCCTATGTCTGGGAGTGGAATGCGATAGGCCAAGATGAATGACAAATATTTTTTTTTCTTTTATATTAGGCAGCAGAAGAACAGCAGGCAGCCATAATGCAACTCATTCACAAGTATGAAGCGGAAGACGTCTTGGGCAAGCTCAGCGACTCCGGTAAGAGAAAATAAAACATTTGATACTTATTTTTCATGAAGAGTTCGTAGTCCTCATTAACCGTGTTGCCTTCAGATGATATGGATTCAAGTGATGATGGAAAAGATTTGAGCGAAGTGAAGCAGCCGAGGCCGGCGACCAGACCGAAAACTAGATTGAGAATCAAGACGGCTGCTGAGAGTAAGGACTTCAATTACTTTTCCTACAACTTTTTTGAAATAAGTTATTATCTTGAATGAAACTGTAATAAGTACCTACCTATACCCAGTAGCAAAAAAAAAAAAAGAACGGGTCATGAACGCAATCGAAAACGGAAGGTTGCTAAACCTCTCTGTCTATTTATTATGTATCTTTCTTCAAATGCGAGAACCCAGTAGACTGATGTATCAACCCTGGAGGTGTCAACCCTGATCTGATCGTGATTAATTTCAGAATTGACATTTTGAAATTACGTCAAAAATAATCACATGTAGGATGAACCACATAGGACTGTGGTTCATCCTACATGTGATTATTTTTAACCTGAACCTACCACCTTATTATAAATCGTGGGCTTAAGTTATTACTTACTAAAGCACAAGCCGTCCCGTTTCAATTTTTAATTTTTTTGTTAGTTATTACTGTTTACGTGTTACTATAAATGTTGTGTACACCTGTAATTGGCCGTGTGGTCCCCGGCAGAGTAGAATAGGCCATCCTCACTCTTACCGAAGTGTCGTAAAAGGCGACTAAGGTAAAGCTGCTGGCATGATCATCAGCACCCAGAGAAGGAAAACTCTGCATTTATATCAAAACCCTCCCCAACCCGTCTGCCAAGCGTGGTGAGTATGGCAATTACCCCTCATGTGATTGAGGGAGGCCCGTGCCCCAGCAGTGGGGACTTAAATGGGCTGACGATGGCGATGACACCTGTAATTGGTAAATGTAAAAGAATATTGTGTTGTATTGTATCTGTTTTGTAGTGTGTTATATGTATACTGTTGGTGTGCCTTATCAAATAAATAAATAGAAATAAATTCTCATGTTCAATACGCAATGTTAAAAGAGGCGGGCACGAGTTTAGTTCCGGAACTGAGTCTGCGTTTTGAAATAACGAGGTAAGTCCCTAACGCGCATTGAGCTAGCTAGGAACCCCATGGATTTTGATTAGGGTTACCATGCCATGTGCATTTTATACGTGGCACGAGTTATGATCGTTTACAAATAATATAATGTTTGACATTGTAGGAGCGGGCGCCGCGGAAGCCCGCCGTGCCTTTGGAAGCATGGCGGCGCGCGACTCGCTGGACGAGATACGAGACGAAGACGACTCCAGGTCTGACTCGGATTTCTCTGACCGGCAACTTTATGGTAAGTAGGTAGTTTAAATTCAATTAAAAGAAAGCAATATAACTCCTAAACAATTTTCCATTACAAAAGGGTATTGAAGGGTATTGTATAGATTGAGAGTGGTGCGGAAATTGGGTGTTGGAGGTAGGTACCTTCTTTGTTCCTGGTTTCTATGGTACAAGGGACACCCGGGAAAACCTCAGTTCGGGACTAGGACAATGTATGTGATATTGTCTCAATTTATTTACTTGTTTATCACTTTGACCGCTTTTTATTTGTACCTGAGTTTTTCTGTTAAGAAATTCTCAGTGTTAGCCCGGAGTCTGGAAGTTGGCGATCTTGTACCCACGTGCCTCGGAAAGCACGTTAAGCCGTTTGTCCGGCGCCTAATCCCTCTTCGGTCGTGTCACACTAGTGTCCCATCGAAATAAGAGGGTACGGGAATAGAGAGTGCACTTGTGTCTGCGCAAATACTTGTGCACTACAATATGTCCTGCGTCGATGGCTGATCTCTGAGATTGGCCGCCATGACCGAAATATCGGTTTGGAGGACATTATATATTTGTTTATTTCTGTCCCTGTAACATTCGTCAGGTGGAGGAGAAGTGTCCTCGCGCTGGTCGCGCGCGCGGCCGCGCCCCGCCACGCGAACGCTCGCCGCCGCCGACGACGACGACTTCGCTGACCTCATCGAAGGTACAAAGTCAAAGTCAAAAGATTCTGTATTTGCATAGGCTTGTACACAGCGCTTACAAATCGTCATACATATACATCTTTTGAAACTGTTAATAAGTAATCATCAAATTCGCAGGTGTAGAAGGTGGAAACGAAGATTCGCTGGGCAGTTCGTCGGAGAGCGAGCTGCGCCTGGCGAGCGCGAGGCCCAGCGCCGCGCCCGGCCGCGCCTCGGCGCTCAGCGACAACGAGTTCTGAGCCGCCGCGCAGCACGACACCTCAGGGAATATGTAGCCGACTTGGGAACATTCTCCAAAAATGTAGCCTATGTTTCACAATACCTACAAAATGAATAATGCACTGGTTGTATGCAGAGAAAACAATGCCATAGTTTGTGATCTAATTAGATTAATATTAGGGGTTAAAGTATGAAATTGCCGTTTGTATAAAGTTATCCAAAGTAACATTTGTTTAATTTTCAAAGCTTACCCGCCGTACTAACCTTTTTGCAGTTCCATCTCACACCACTAATTATGGACAGAATGCTGTGCTAACTCGCATTCTCAATTCATATAACAAAATGTTCACTGGGGTGGACCCGTTTATTTATTATAGCAAGGCTTTCATGGAGACGATAATAACAATAAGAATAAGAATAAAATGATTTATTCAGCGCCAAACATACACAAAATAAAAATATAACGAAATGGACATTAGAATGGCACTGAAATGGGCTGCACTAAGCGTGTGTCACAGTGTCTAAAGGACACCCCGACGCTGGTCTTCCGTGGAGTCCAAGGAACTAAGGGACGTCACTGTGCCTGCTGACGTCATAAAGTACATAAGTACATTTAACCTTATTTAAATTAATTAAGAATAGACACAATCCAGACTATCTATACTATAATGAATATAATTCGATAAGGAATCTTGCTTTTTTTAGGTTTCACTAATTACGTGGGCTACAGCCGGAGGATCCAAAAAAAAGCAATTTTATTTAATAAAATTTAATTAAAGTAAAAGTTACAAGTTAATTATTTCTAAGAGATTGACATTGATCGAAGTGTGAATCAATAATGCTAAACAATTTCCGTACTTCCGATGTTGCGAAGCCGCCGCTGACGTCAATGCGCTGCACGTTATGCTGACGCTGCGCTGTGCGCTGGGGCCGTGTGCAATATTGATTTGGGTCGATGCCGCGTCGGCGATCTCTATACATTAGCACCGCGTAACACCTCCCCCCGAAGAACAGACACCAACGATGATTTTCGTAGTAAATTGAGGTGGGGGTTGGTTATTGCTGTTCCTCTCTTTGGGTTCAGGGATAGCGTAAATTCTGTCTGGACGTCTTGGTTGACTTTCTGGATCTTCGTCTGATGACTTCTTATGTTTTAGCCGGTACCGTCGATAAGTCAAGTAGCCAATAAGTGCGCATGCACCGAATTCCGTAGTCATTCGTAGCTTGCATAATGTGTGGCTGCTGTTGCATTATCTTCATATTGGTTGTGTGCAGGTTATCCAGGTTTATGGAGTTTAATTTCAGTGTCGGAGCTACAGACTTATTATCCGGGTTTTCCAACGGTAAGTCCATGATTTTCAATACATGACCTTTTAGACGATCTTTCATGTTGGCGATGGTCAATTGTGGAGTTTCCATGTAGCAGTTTTGTGGGATGGTGAGCAGGTAGCTACCTTGGATTTCTTTGTATAGGTCTTGTCCACAGGAGAGATGTATCTTCGTGGTATCGGGGAAGCTTATGGTATAGTATCTGTCGTCGAGTTCTTCGTATGCTGGTTGGTCCAAGGAGATAGCGACGGGTTTGCATAATGAACTTTTCCTCTGAGTGGTGATGAGCTCGTGTATGCAGTCTTGGGATGGCCATCTCTGCAGACTTCGTTTCTCCTCACAAATGAACCATTTACTGGTCTTCGGGCATTCAGCCTCTATGTTCTTAGAATCTTTCTGGGAGATGGCTAGGAATGGAGAAGGAGGAATGAGGACCTCATGATACTTATTGGGTATAATAGAGAGCTTGTATAAATCATATGTGTGCTCCAGAAAGATTGGAAATTGATATACTATAACTACGTTATTACCTACATAATATGACCCCAACTTAACTATATTATAATATTCTCTTATATCTATATATATAACCTTATCGCTGCCATACAAATTTACTAATTTGCTTAATATACTGCGGATTTCATTTGTACTGAGAACTGAATGGTGCATAGTAGATGTTCTTATAAATGCTAGAACATTCTGTAACCTATTAAGTTCTTGGGAAACCGAGTCTACATTGTCGCTAAGAATAATAAGTGTCTGGGCTAAGTGTGCGTATTTTATTAAATCATTATCTCTATCTGCGTAGCTCTCGTTAATCTTATTCAGTAAAGTTGCCATTCTATTTTGATTATCTATGATACTTTCTATAATCTTAGAATATTGAGCGGTAATATCTTTTGTTAAACTGACATGCTGGTTAAATTCAGTAACTAATCTGTGTTCATCGTCTTCAAGAGACTTTATAGCTTGGTTATAATGAAGTGCGTCGGTATAGTCTAGATTGCCCGTTATGCTTTTTACAACGCTACCGAGACCATCTATGAGACCTCTTTTTACGCGATTAATCTCAAAAGATTTTAGTTGTTCTGATACGCTATTAAGTTTAGATCTAAGGTAATCTATATGAGGCTGAAATAAGGATTGTGTTCGGTTATTAAGATTAGGGCTACTATTTAACAATTGACTGTCAATAGAATTAATTTTATCCTGTAAGATGTCTAAATTAACGTATTGAATAAAAGAGTGGTGATAAGATACAATTTTAGCTGGGCCTAATTTAAAGGGTAAGATGCCGGGTCCATCATCAAGACTCTCAAGTCTTATTTCTTGAGATAGAGCTGTCCCCAGGAACAGTTGGAGAATCAGGAGCTTCCTGTAACAATCGGGCGGTTTTAGGAACCCTTTTTAACCTAGATTTTGCAACAGGACCACGTTTCCTTTTTGTATAGATATGGATGGGGAGATCTGCCATTACAACATCATGAGTGTAACGAGGAGCTAACTTTTGTCTGGAAGCAAATGGATTCCTAATAAAAATCTGTTGCTCCGGCGAGTAATCGACTTCTGGTTCGCGATGACGATTACGGTTATCCATAAGCTCTTTACGGGTTTCGTTGCATAACTCGTGAATTGCATTATAAGCTCTAGTCATTTTTTCTTTATGATTAGTCATACACTGCTGTAATAGATGAGCGGTTAAGTCTATATCAAAGGAGTCGCGAGGATCGAAATGTCCTGTAATAACTTCAATAGGTGATGTACTTTCCAAAATCAGGCGACTTGATACACATAAGGGATCTGGTCCTGATGGTATTCCTCCTAAATTCATAAAATACTGCGCCGAGGAACTATCCCACCCTTTAGCGCTTATTTTCAACCGCTCAATTGAATCAGGTGTCTTTCCCTCTTGCTGGAAGGTTGCTCATATTGTACCTATCTTTAAAGCAGGCGACAAAACGTTGTGTGTGAATTATCGGCCAATTAGTATCTTGTCTTGCATGGCTAAAATTTTTGAGAGCTTAGTATACCCTCCCCTTTACAATCACTTGATCAAATACATAACTGATAAACAGCACGGCTTTGTAAAAAAGAAATCTACTTTAGCAACTTGTTGGTATTTAAAAACTACCTCTGTCAAGTCTTTGCTTCTAGAGGACAAACGGATGCTATTTACCTAGACTTTAGCAAGGCTTTCGATAAAGTTGATCACTCATTACTCTGCTTAAAACTGGCGCACTACGGGATCCATGGTTGTTTGTTAAGATGGATAATGTCATACTTAGAGAACCGAACTCAACTTGTGGCTGTTAAGGGTTTTATGTCGGCACCAATATCGGCGACATCTGGGGTTCCGCAGGGTTCTCATCTCGGACCGCTCTTTTTTGTTGTTTTTATTAACGACTTGCCTAGCCGACTGTCGTCACAAGCTCTCTTGTACGCTGACGACTTAAAAATTTTTACGAGAGTCGATGATATCAACCAGTGCTTAGAGCTTCAGAAAGATTTGGGTGTCGTGGTCGAGTGGTGTTCAGAGAATGGAATGTTTCTCAACATCGATAAATGCTGTACTGTTTCCTTCACTGCTAAAAAACAGAAACTAAATTACTCATATAGCATACAAGACAAGATAATATGCAGAAAGGAAACAATCAGGGACTTAGGTGTTCTATTCGATGAGCAATTAACCTTCAGACCTCATTATGAGCAGATCTTGAAAAGGGGTAACAGATTACTTGGATTTATAATAAGATGTTGCAAGGACTTTAAGAAACCAAAGAGCACCCTATGCCTTTTTTACAGCCTTGTAAGGAGCATCATGGAGTACTGTTGTCCAATTTGGTCGCCTTTTTATAAAAACCATGCGGATAGTTTAGAGAGAATACAGAAGCGATGCTTGCGATACCTGACCCGCAAGCATAACTACGGTCGCTCCCTAAATAATTATGAAGCGCGACTAGTAAAATTTGATGTAATGCCGCTTAAAACTCGACGCATAAGATATGACCTTCTATATTTGCATAAAATTTTGCACTCTACTGTCGAAGCTCCGGATCTTCTATCGGCTCTCAAAATTAATATTCGATATAGATGTCGTAATCCCAACATATTTCATATCCAAGTTTACAGAAATAACACGTCGTATTATAACCCCCTGGTCAGAATGTGCCGTACCTACAACGAGCTGTTCCGCCGCAACAGAGACATAAATATAGATTTAGATATTTTTGATGGCAACTTTTCTCGCTTTAAGAAGGCCATATCCAACACTCTAAAAGAGGAATTGTTGATTTCTCCGTAACAAATTTGTTGTTAACGTGAGTTGAACGTTAAACGTTGATTTGTGTCGTATTGTGGTAGCATACCTGAATTAACTAAGCATGTTGTGTATACTATTTATGGGCTACGGTCCAGTTATGTTTGTAGAGCACTAATTATACCATGCAATGACTGTATCCTGTCTGTATACCAATTTATAAATAAATAAATAAATAGGTTTACATTTTGTGAAACTGTGGATGCTACTATTATAAGCCAGAAGGGCGTAAGGCATAAGATTGATTACGGATTCCCCCTTTTGGCTGCATTTGAGAATGCGAAGGTGTTCTAGTATGGTGGCATGGAACCTTTCAACTATACCATTTTCATTAGGGCTATGCGGTGCTACCCTATGGTGTTGAATCCTGTGTAATCTCATGAATTCTGCTATTAGTTGGTTAGTAAACTCCGTCCCGTTGTCGGTTACAATTGTGATTGGAATCCCGTGATGAGTGCAAAAACTAAGCAAAGCCTGTACAACACTTATCGCTGTTCCATCTCTTAAGTAATACGCCTGAGCATATTTGGAAAATGAGTCTACTATGGTTAAAAACTTTTCGCTTTGAATAGTTAGTAAATCGAGGTGTACTGTTTCAAATGGTTTGCTTGCTGGTGGGACTAATTTGAACTGTTGTTTAATGGGGTTGCGGTCGTACTTTGCTTGGCCGCAGATCGTACACTCATTTATAAATTTAGTTATGTGTTCGCGCATTTTTGGCCAAAAGTACTTATGAGATAGAGCCAAATAAGTTTCGTTAATACCCCTATGGTTAGTTTTGCCGTCATGATGTTTGTTAATGATTTCCTGCTGCCTCAAGTATTCTCTGACATTATCTAATTCCTTTTTAGTCAGTGTTAAGTCCATAGATGAATTTTTAAAATTCCTTTGAATAATAGGAATTATTGAATACATTCCTAAAGTTGGGTTGATTAATAAACCTGTTTTAATTTTAGGATGGACGTACTCTTTGATAGCATTGACCACGTCCTCTTCTTAATTTGATTCTGACACCTGGATGTTAATTCGTGTGTGAGTATCAAATGGTTTTGTTACAATTGTCCTACCCTTTATATCGCCTACTATATTTAAAATGATTTGTTTTGTGAATTTGTTTAAAGGATCGTCTGAAATGGGGACCTCTAATATAGGGTTCTCATTATCTGTGTGAACTGTGGCGGTACCCGAGTTATCTATGGGTTCTGTAGCAGTTATGGTCCTGGAGTCATCGAGTGCAGGGTTTTTTTCTGAAGGGTTAGCTACGATTGACATAAGCTCCTCATTGTTAATTTCAAGCCGCGATAAAGCGTCTGCGTTAGTGTTGAATTTACCCTGCTTATATTCTATTGAGAAATCGTACTCGCACAGTTTTAATCGCCACCTTGTGAGTCTCGAGTTCGGTTCTTTTAAGTTCATGATCCATTGAAGGGGCTTATGGTCCGTGATTATTTTAAACTTCCTACCAAACAAATATGGCCTGAAGTATTTGGTGGCCCAAACGATGGCTAAAAGCTCCTTTTCAATAGTGCTGTAATTTAGTTCGCTAGAATTTAAAGTACGTGAAGCGTACGCTATGGGTTTATCGGTGCCTATTGCTCCTTGCGATAGAACAGCGCCGATCGCTACATTAGATGCATCAGTGGTGAGGATGAACTCCTTATTAAAATCTGGATACTGGAGGATAGGGTCGTTTGTAAGAAGCTTTTTGCAATGTTCAAAGCAGTTAATATATTTTGGATCTAATGTTATTTTACTACCCTTTTTCAAGCATTGAGTTAGTGGCTTAGTCAATCTGGCGAAATCCGGAATGAATTTCCTGTAATACCCAATTAGACCGAGAAAACGTTTGATTTCAGTTGCTGTTTTAGGTAGGGGATAATTTTCTATAGCCTTTATTTTGTCTGGATTTGGCTTGACACCATCATTGCAAATGATGTGGCCTAGAAAGCTAGTCTCTAACTATAAAAATTCGGACTTGTCCATTTGAATTTTAAAGTTAGATTCTCGCAATCTTTTGAATACTTTCTCCAGGTTATTAATGTGTTCCTGTAAGGATGTACTGAATACTACAATATCATCTAAATACACCAGGCAGATGTGATTGAGGTCTTTAAGGATATTGTCCATTACTCGTTGGAATGTCGATGGAGAATTTTTAAGTCCCATCGGCATTCTAAGGAATTCATAATGGCCGTTTTCCACGTTAAACGCCGTCTTGTGAATATCCCCAGGATTCATTTCCACCTGATAAAATCCACTAGCCAAATCCAGGGTACTAAAATACTGACATTTACCTAATTTGTCAAGTACATCTGTAATATTAGGTATGGGATACTTGTCGTCAATCGTTTTCTCGTTAACCTTTCGAAAATCCACGACAAGACGCCATTTGATTTTGCCGGAAGCATCTGCCTTTTTGGGTACAATCCATATGGGAGAGCTCCAGGCAGAATCTGAAGGTCGTATTATATTTTGTTCGAGCATCTTGTTGATTTGATCTCTGACCTCTTGTCTGTGGACGTAAGGATATCTATGAGTTTTAGTATGCACTGGAATTTCATCAGTTGTTCGGATGCGATGTTTAACTTTATTTGTAAAAGTCAATGATTCACCTTCTAGGTAGAATACATCGGCATAGTTCGCACAAAGGCTACGTAAATTGGCAAGTTCTTCTGGATTTAGATGGTCAGTCCGGAGACGAGAAAGTACAGCATCAACTCGATCTGGTGGAATTTCAGTGCCTTCAGTTTCAATGTTTTTTCATTTTTTATTTATTTATTTATTTAGAAAATCAACAGCGTTTACAGGTAGTTAAACAGTTTAGTATTTATACAATAGTAAAGCCAATAATAGATTTTCCTTAACTTACTTATAGTGCCAACTTAATTTATAAGTGTTTACAATGCAATCGCTTAGAAATATTATGTTGTCTAAAAACAAGAAAAAAGATATTTATTTAAGCTACTCGATATAAATGTTGCAATTATAATATATTCTTAAAAGAAGTCCAAAGTTTGTTAAGAAAGTTATAACTTGATTTTATTACTAGAAAGGTTAATTACAAATGATGCCATTTTATCTTGTGCTAGATATTAGTGAATGGTATTTAATAACTATCATCTATCTGTCAACTATGTATTTTATTATGCTGCTTTTAAATTGGTTTCTGCTCAATAGAAATGGATCGATATGACTAAACATTTTGTTATAGGTGTGAACGATTCGCCAAAGTGTTGAGTTACCCAGGTAGTTAGTCTGGTGAGATGGCATGCACAGTAACTTTGTGTTTCGTGTTCGATACTTTGGTGTTCTGTATGCGATTTTTGAGATCAGCTCAGGACAGTCCACTTTGCTCCGTAGAATATCGAATAAAAAACACATGTCTGATATGATACGCCTCTGATCTAACGTAATTAATCCATAATGTGCACAAGCCTCCTCATATGATACAAAGTTACAACGGTTTCTGAAATTAAGATGATTAATAAATTTTTTTTGGATGCGCTCCAAGTTGTCCCTGTATGTGATATAATTCGGTGACCATATAGGGCTCGCGTATTCCAAGATGGTTCTGACGTAGGCGAAGTAAACAATTTTGACAGCAAATGCATCCTGGAATGGCTTGCAGACTCGCAGGATGAAACCTAGATTTCGATAGGACTTGCTAGTTACGTGTTCGATGTGTTTGTTTAATAACATTTTGTGGTCTAAATATACTCCTAGGTCCCGAATAGATTGAGTTCGACTGATTGGTGCATTTTTTATTTTATAGTTATAATTAATCGGTTTAGACTTACGTGTAAAAGTTATGCACTCACACTTTCCTATGTTCACCGTTAATCTGTTTTTGGTGTAATATTCCACCAGACAATCAATATCCTTTTGAACCAGGGCACAGTCTTCCACGTTATTTACCTTACAGAAGATTTTGGTGTCGTCAGCGTACATGAGGTACTTAGCATGACTTAAGCACGACCCTATATCATATAAGTATGCATTGTAAAAGAGTGGGCCCAGGTGGGAGCCCTGAGGGACGCCTGTAGGAATGTTGATAAAATCAGACCTGTATCCGCCTATCACTACTGCCTGCGAGCGATTGGAGAGGTAGGATTTCGTCCAACGTAGCAAATCGCCGTGCATGCCGAGCTCTTGCAACTTTTTTAGTAGTATGAGATGGTCCACGCGATCGAATGCCTTCTCGAAGTCGGTATAAATGGCATCTATTTGACCCCCTCTTTCCATACCCTCGAGGATATAGCTGGTAAAACATGCTAGATTCGTGGTGGTGGATTTTCCTTTCATGAACCCATGCTGTTGGTGGGGGATACTCTTTGAGATTACTGGATATATTTGATCGTACACAATACGTTCAAAGACCTTAGACACGGTACTCAGTATAGATATACCCCTGTAATTTTTTATTTCCATACGGGACCCCTTTTTATGGACTGGTACTATATGGGCGTTTTTCCACCTCTGCGGAAAGAGTCCCTCGGCTAAGGATCGATTAAATATTAAAGTCAAAGGGAAAGCAAGTTGTTCAGCGCAGGATGACCAAAAGGCTGGAGGTATACCGTCACTACCAGCACTTTTCTTGATATCTAGTTTATCCGGGATACCATTTGAATTAATATGCCTAGCAGCGGGTCCCGTAACCTTATTCAAAATTCCGTTAATGAGAGCTAAGTTTGGTAATTCGTAACCCTGCCCAGGTTTAAAATAAGTGACTACTAACTGATCGCATATACTAATAAAGCGCGTTAATACGTGCGGGTTACCGTCAAACTCTGGCACTAATCTCAGTGATTTATAGATAGTATCAAGGTCCACGTTTTGAAACGACATCGCGCCTGAATGACCCTCCGTCGACATCGAGTCTAAATTCCTGTTTTCGTCTATCGCCGCGAGCCTACTTCTAACACTAACTAACCTACTGGGTCGATCTTTCCTAGGGTGAAAAATTTTGAATGTCTTAACCTACACACATACACAAAAGAAATAAAAGTAAAGAAAATATCATGCACAATGATTGGACAGGATACAGGATTATACTAAGGATTAAAATTAGGTCTTGAGATATTCAAGGATTCTTAAGGATTAGATAGGCAAGGACTTGAAAGATTCAAGGACTTACAGCATTGCTTCTTCTTGACGAATCGATGGCCGGATTCACCTCTGGACTGCAGCTCCCGTAGGTTCTGGATACCCGTAGACTGATCGTTCGATACGACACTGACTCTACTTTACAGGTATCCTACCGACTGCGCCAATTACGTGGGCTACAGCCGGAGGATCAAAAAAAAAGCAATTTTATTTAATAAAATTAATTAAAGTAAAAGTTACAAGTTAATTATTTCTAAGAGATTGACATTGATCGAAGTGTGAATCAATAATGCTAAACAATTTCCGTACTTCCGATGTTGCGAAGCCGCCGCTGACGTCAATGCGCTGCACGTTATGCTGACGCTGCGCTGTGCGCTGGGGCCGTGTGCAATATTGATTTGGGTCGATGCCGCCTCGGCGATCTCTATACATTAGCACCGCGTAACACACTCATCTTTTTTTTGTTATTGTTATTTTACACTAAAGGCACACAATAATACATAAAAAATCCTAAACGTCAAATAACCTGCTTCTCTTAATTTTTAGTATATTTAATATCTTTTAATTTAAATTTATTTCAAGATTGTTTAGCTGCAACTAACACAAGATAATCTGCATTATTAATGTAACCTGTTTCATAATTTGTGTTACACATCTTGGTTCTATATAAAGTCTAGACTAAATAATATAAGTAGCATAACATATTTTTAAGCACACCGTGAATAACTTTTTTGGCCTAATTCACTTGGTACCTTTTAATTATTATGTAATGTTTGTAGCACTATTGTAAGCCGGCTGTTGTTATTCCAATTTATTTATTTTTTTATGCTAGAGGCGGACAAACGAGCAAGCGAGTCACCTGATGGAAAGTAATCATCACCGCCCATGAACATCCGCGAAATCGGAGAGATCGCTAATGTGTTGCCGGCCTTTATAAAAAAGAGTACGCTCTTCTCTTGAAGGTCCCTAAGTCGTAGCCGTCTGGAAATACTCCTGCAGCCAAACCGATTCCACAGAACTGAGGTACGTGTGAGGAAATAAATAAAAAAAGTAAATATTAATGGTGCTGTTTCATATTTGACTATACTTTAATGGACAACGTTTAGTTGGTACCTACCTACATTTAGAATAAGTTTTCATAAAAAAACATTGTTTAATCAAAAAGATATGAATGCTGAAAGCGTAAATTCTGCCTGACGATAAAAAGAGACACTTTCAAAAAAAATGTATGCATCATGAATACAATTTTATTTGATCTGCACATTACACAATACACACCTTAGAAATATGGTCTTTAATCTAAATAAAAATATAACACAGTAACTTTTTAGGTTTTTATAGGAATTATTAATATTTTTGTGTCTAGAAAAAAACGGTAATCTCATACTTTAACCCTTATTAATAAAGAGTAGGTACCTAGGTATGTCTAGTCGAGTAAGGTCGCGATTGCATCCAACTTGCGTGCTATCTGTATACAATTATACCCTCCTTTTAACCGTAGTCCCATTAAAACGTCCCTCTCTGGTACCTCTGGTACGGTCAGCATCAAAAGTAGCTTAACACTTTAGTACCATGTCAAAGTAACTTCTGCCTATTATATTCAGTTTCTAAGGGGTACGTAAAAATGTTACTTCGACATGGTACCGTACCCATAGATAAATATGTCATTTGTGATGTTTTATTGAAACCACATAGTAATATAAAAACAGTATTTATTTGCACGTCACTTTACAAGCGGAAAATATTTCCAATAATAAAATTTTACAATAAAAAATAAATATTTTATTTCAATACGATCGATAGCTCGTTGACTCCGTGTCTCCCTACTGACCTAAACGGTAAATAATTACATCTTACATGTATTCGTATAATTACTTATCCGACATTTTATGTACAAAAATCTTTAAATTAATCATGTTAAATTATGTACTTTAAAGATTAAACTTTAAATATGCGTATTATTGACACAGCGCTTGACCTCAGCCATGCTAACAAAATTCTTTAACCCATTTAAACATAATAGTCATTTGAAAAATTCTGACGTTTCGTATTAGATGGAAGTCTAGGCTTGAGGTGCAGACGACTGTAATCAGCTCTCCAAATCTTGATCATTTTACAATATCAAGATTTTTCAAATGTAACAACATTTTAATTTATATTATGTAATGTTGTCTCAACATAATTCGCAACTAATAACAATTGGTTTTCCTTGATTTGACCCAAGTATCTATCATAAATATAGGTAATACTAAAAGCATCTAATTGAAGTAAAAAATTGTAAAAATAATTAGAACTATACAATTTTAATAAAAATAAAGTATCTATTTTCGTATTTAAAGCTAATTAAGTACCTATTTGTTCCTACCCTGAAACATTTTCGATTAAATCCGATTGCTGTCTTGTAAGCTAATTTCAAAAAATTCAAGCCGATAAATCCATAACCTTAAATATTAGTAAAACGTGGTAAAACTATGAAAATAAAGCTAATAGCGGTAACAAGACACGATACAGTATACACATTGAGTGCCGGCGATGATTGTGAATTTCTGACCTTTAATAATATTTAGTGGGAAATATTGACAGCATAATATAACGTGTATGCCCATGATGAAAGATTGAATGAATGAACTGTGGAAGCGTAGGTACTAGACTGAGCGTAATATAATATCTGTGACTGTGTCTAGGTGACTTAAGAAAGCAGAATAGTCTGATCGAATGTACTAGTGAAAGGGTTTTTTATCTATTCTAACTTATGTAGGTAATTGTAATATTGGACTATATCAGCGAGTTCAAAAGTATCTTCACAATCAACACCAGGCCCCTAACTAAGCTATACTAAGTAATAAACTATAGATAAATCTAAAATAATTTGTATTGAAATAAGCCTAAGAGTATAAAACAATAACGAATTGAGCAAATTTAGCAAACTATGTA
This sequence comes from Marasmia exigua, assembly GCA_019059595.1. NCBI lineage: Eukaryota > Metazoa > Arthropoda > Insecta > Lepidoptera > Crambidae > Marasmia > Marasmia exigua. The sequence continues at coordinate 1,461,159 of CM032469.1, read as the reverse complement.
CACCAATCGTCGACATGGTTGCGTGGCGATAATTTGGCACCGGTTAGGTACAAGGGACTTCACTTCAAATATACAAACACTAGGTATAAGTTAGTCACTAATATTAGTAGCTTATTATACGCATTTTGAAAAGTAAAGATATTTTGATTTTAAAAGGAAACGCAATATACGCCCATATAAACAATGAGTCTTCTAAGGAGTAATAAGGGGGTAAAAATAGAAAGGGGATGAGCCGGCAGCTGGTTCAGTTAGATATATCTACAGGTTGTCCGATTTTCAATCATGAAGATATCGGAATGACAAAACATTCTGCTCTTGTATAAAAAAAGTAATTTGATAGTCAAAAGATTTATTTTCCAGTGTGAGTAGGTATCTCTATAATGTATTAAGACGGGAATTAACACGATAATTATTATGTGAAACAACATTGTGTACTCACATATTTGGCTCGACGTTTCGGCTACGTTACAGCAGTTCAGTCCGCTCGTGACTACATTATGGCAATATGTGAGTACAGAATGTTGTTTCACGTAATAAATATCGTGTTAATTCCCGTCTTGATACGTTATAGTTATAATGCAACGCGAAAATCTAAAAAACTATTGAGTAAGGTATGTATTTAAAATTGCTAGTAAAAATATCTTTACTTTCCAAAATGTCCGAACTAAGCACATAAATAAGACTTAGACATAGCATATAACACAGATATTTGACGATACAACTCAAGTTTACAAACGTTCTGTTAGTATAGTGCCGGTTCAACTTTAGCTAAGTTTGCACCATAAATATAATTACATAAAATTTTATTAAAAAATGTGATTGTATCAAAGATTAAGTGGTGTTGGTGGGACTATAACCCCCTTATTTCAAAACGCGGTCTAAGAAAAGTTCCGAATCTAAACTCGTGCCTGCCCTTTTTAATATTGCGTATTGGAACGGGACGGCTTGAGCTTTAGAAAGGTAATAACTTAAGCCCGCGATTTACAATAAGGCTGTAAGTATTTACATAAAATATTTTAAAGTATTGGATGCCTTAGTGACAGTTTTCTATGTTTTACGATATTCTGCTATTAAATTATGCGGAGATATGAATGCAACAAATGCGAGATCATCAAAATGTTCAAATATATCAAATTTAATGAATTTCTGTTAAAAGTTGCGAGAAGCCGCATTCTGTGGAGTCACGGTGCCGACTGCACAGATGCTGTGTCTTTCGCGTACTACAATACTATCCTTCATCATAATCCTAGCGTGTCATACCAGTTGCGTCAAAAGCTGTGGCCTCGGATCCCCGGGTACGGAGACCATGATTCAGGATTTGGGAAGTCTGGTTATTATTACATTTAAGTGACTGCCTTCTGACCTTCGTACCTAATCCTTGACAGACAAGCTGATATTTGTTGGTTGAAAAAATATGAAGTAGCTTATTGTCCACGTGGAAAATAAGCATAAATGGTCTGACTTCATATTTTTCTTCTTTAAGGTGACGGGTAGGGCACACTAGCGACGCCAATCGATTTGAATTTTTAGCTACTAAACCGGATATATTTTAAACAATTTCGGGGTTACAACCTCTCGGCAAACACTTATACTATTTATTAAATAATCATGCATAAATGTTGGGTCCGTTTTTGTACGCGAATAATTGATCAAGTTTTCGCGTAAACGTTGGACTACGCGTCGCTAGTGTGCCCTATCCGTCACCTTAATTTGACGAATTAATGAAGAAATTCAATATTTATGTATCTTTAAACGTACTTTTCAAATATGATAAAATCGATGAATCGAAGTAAGACCACTTTATGCTTATTATCCACTGGAGGTGCGCAGCAGTCTTCACTGCTTAAACCAGAGGGCCTAATTTAAAGCACACGTTACGACCGAATAGGAGTTTCCCTCTCTTTCACGCTCTCTTTCTCTTTTGACACGCGCTGCGTGTCTCCTTTGTTTGGATGCGAACAGGTACATTCTCGTTCGTTACGGGACGGTTTTAAATTAAGCCACCAGATTGGTGTCCGCTCTTTGGGGGAGGCCTATGTACAGAAATAGTCGCCGGTAGGCTTATTGATTCATGGTACAAACTTAGTTTTAATATCTCTAGTAGTTTTAAAGTGCAATAGTTAGTAATTAGATAATAATAAAAATATAAACGTGAATTAGTTACAATAAAACGTTATGTACAATACATCGGGTTCTAAAGCTATCGAGTTTAGTTTGGTATGATATGTTTAGCCGTTAGTCTAACCTACACGAGTATTCAGATTGTGACCTCACAACTTTGCAATTGGACAAATAAATAATATAATTAATTCAGATACTAGATTTTGTATGAACAAAGCTGGCACGTACACGTCATCAATATTATACAACGCTGTTACGTTTCTTCAACCAAAAAAGGGTGCTTAAAGATTTGAGCATTCACTTAGTCAGAAAAACCAACCTTTTCGTCGGTCTAAAGGTGCTTACATTGTAATAGTTACTCTATAGTATGGAAATAAACGCAAAAAGAGAGACGCTCGGCTTTGCAATATTTTTCAATGAGCCAAAATCGGCTTACTGTGAAAGTGCCAGCTTTCGACAATCGGACTAAGGTCACAATTTTCAACGACGGGCTATAGGCGAAAGAGGAATGGTGGGTCCATATCATTTGGAGCCACCGCTTCTTCTCGTCTTTTGCCGTCAATGACGTAAGCCTCAAGGTGAGTCCAGGTCGGGGTGGTGGGGGTGTTCGTGGTCGTGGCTCCTGGTGGAGTCGCTGGAGGTGGTGGTGCTGCCTAGTGAGTCGTGGTGCTCGGCCGCGTGCCGACTCTCGTCGCACACCGCTATGAACTGCTCGGCGTACGCCCTGGAACGGATGGAAGTCGTTTTACAAACTGGTATTTTATAGACACACGGATACGTCATTATTTTCAGCCTATAACACGCGCACCGCTTGCAGTGGATGCGCTCGAGCGAGCGAGTACGTTGGATCTCGCTTAATTGTGATGTCGTTACCTGCCCAGTCCGGTGTACGTGCGCTTAAGCTCGGCGTCGGACACGCGCTCCCGCTCGGCGCGCAGCTTGCGATGGATGCCCTCGAGTGAGCCAGTGAGCTGTATCTCGCTGGATTCTGATGTTGTTACCTGTCGAGTCCGGTGTACGTGCGCTTGAGGTCGGCCTTAGACACGCGCTCCCGCTCGGCGCGCCGCTTGCAGTGGATGCGCTTGAGCAAGCGAGTAAGCTAGATCTCGCTCTTCTGTGTAATGTTACCTGTCGAGTCCGGTGTACGTGCGCTTGAGTTCGGCGTCGGACACGCGCTCCCGCTCGGCGCGCCGCTTACGGTGGATGCGCTCGAGTGAACGAGTGAGCTGCGAGTCGCGCTCGCGCCCGTCGCGCCGGCGCCGCTCCGCTCGCGGCTCGCGCGGTGATCGTCGTCGGCGTAGACGCTGAAACAGGAGAGCATTTTTTGAACATTTTCACATTACAGTGAGCAGATGGTCAACTTGATGGAAAGTGATCACTGCCGCCCATAGAGATCTGCATTTGCAACACCCGACGCATCATACATGCGTTGTTGACTGGGTCGCATCCCAACTGATTCGTCAAAATTTCATCATCATCATTATCAGCCTGTTGCAGTCCACTGCTGGACATAGGCCTCTCCTATAGTTGGATCGATCTTTGGCTGTCTCTCCATCTGGCATGAGGGCGCCCTACACTACGTTAACCGAGACTCGAGAGGTCTCCACTCTAAGACTCGTTTACCCCAGCGGTTGTCAGATTTGCGGCAGATATGGCCAGCCCACTGCCACTTCAACTTGCTAATCCGATAAGCTATGTCGATGACTTTGGTTCTCTGCCGGATCCCCTCATTAATATTAACTAGTCTAATATTAAGCAAGGGGTCCGCTTTCCTGCTATAACTTGGCTCCACTTTGCACGGTTTTTGTCATCATCTCTTAAGACGTCGTTTTGGGTCTGCTCTACAACTAAGACCGCCGCCGACGGCGGTAGGCGCCATCACGGCCAGACAATTGTTACCAGTGACGTGACGTGCTTACCGATCACCATAAAGTTAAGTAGCTTACTTTAGCTTGTGTGTAACTTACACTTACACCGTCGTGCACGGGGTAGTAGAGGTGCGCGGGCGGCGGGTAGTGCGCGGGCGGCAGCGGCAGCGTCGCGTACCGCGGCGGCACCATCATGCTTACGGGCACTCTTCCCAACTGGAACAATGCAAATTCATTCGTTAATACTAGCCACTTGTAGGGAGTCAAGCATTGGGCACTCTTCCCAACTGGAACAATGCAAATTCATTCGTTAATACTAGCCACTAACCGTCTAATCTTCACAACTTAAATAACTTGTAGGGAGTCAAGCATTGGGGCGCGGTAAAGTTCAAGTGTGCTTAGCACTTGCAATACCGAGCACATCTCCCCAGATTCGGCAAGTATTACTCTAGTTTTGCTTTGGCAATGGGAGGTGGTACAGTCAAAATCGAATCATCTTGGCGTTAAGTACCAAAAATAACTGAGCAGTATACGCCAACGTGCATTTTCGTTTGTCCTTCCAGAACAAATGACAAACCTCAAGGTATTATACCTAGGTACTTACTGAAAGTTATTTTTGTCAAATGATCGCTAAGATCATTTTGATGCTGAATATACCTTCACAACCCTTAGACAAGGGAACCAGACTAATTGAATGGTTAGTAATTCGTTCGGCGTTCAGGACCAAAACTTTATAAGAAACTATCGGAAACCGATCTTGGAAAGTGTACGGTTTAATTTGTAACTGAAAAGCGCTGATTTTAAACAACTTTTATTTTTAAAAGTTTGCAATTAACTTCTAGGAATTTTATAATACTTACTTACCTACTTTAGTTTTAAATAAAGCTTAGGTACAACATAGTAGGTATTTACTACATTTTAGTACAAGTACACACATCATGACTATAACTAAACGTCCTTAACTTCTTTAAACAGTGAACGTGACGTTTAAAAACAGCGGCCATTAAAAGTAGCCTCTAACAAACGTTCATAACACAGTAATTGGTGTGGCAGCTCCACTCGTAAACCAATGGGTCCAACCTGCCTAGTGATGGGACGCGAGTCAAAGGACACTAGAGTCACTTTACAACCTCACTGAATGGAAACGAAGAAAGTAGATACAATTATGAGTTAAATAAAGATAGATGATCGGCATAGATAGATCAGATACACGGTGACATGCTCTGGAATGAGCTCCCTTCAGAGGCCTTTTCCGAGGGACTACAGAATGAGGTACTTCAACACGTATGCAAATCTTCTGGATGTCTTTAGGAGTCCACCTACACTCTAAAGTGCCAACTCTGTTTGTCAGAATACACCTAAATTTAAAGCAAAGAATTTACAAATCTTTACCAATTTTATGGTTCTACTTTTCCCCATCAAGGCACCCCACTGGGGCAAAGTGGAAAATTTACTCTTGTCCAAGAGAAAATTCGCGTGAAGAGTTTTTTACTTCATTTAGCTCCATATCACTCTTGTAAAATTGTAATAGAGTCGCATCACTAGACCTGCGCAGGCGACGAATAGTGATCAGTCAGCAAGGCCTTCCACATTCCGGGCGTTCACTTTAGGTTTGATGCTGTGTCCCACAGCGGACGATATCAATTACGTTTAGGAAACATATATTATAGCAACAGCAAACTCAGACCATCACAAATTAAGGTAAGGTAAAAGGTAACAGCAAGGATTTAAACCTAACCCTACTTATATAATAATAATAATAATGTCCTCCAAACCGATATTTCGGTCATGGCGGAAATTCTCAGTAATCAGCCATTGACGCAGGACATATTATAGTGCACAAGTATTTGTGCAGACAAGTGCACTCTCTATTCCTGTACCCTCTTATTTCGATGGGACACTAGTGTGACACGACCGAAGAGGGATTAGGCGCAGGACCAACGGCTTAACGTGCTTTCCGGGGCACGGGGGTACAAGACTGCCAACTTCCAAACTCCGGGCTAACACTGAGAATTTCTCAGGTAAAAATTTTGGCCCGACCCGGGGATCGAACCCGGGCCCCCAGGCGCAACCGTCGCTTTAAAGTGCGATCCACTAACCATTGCGCCATAGAGGCATTCCTACTTATATAATACCGTAGAAGATAATACCAAAAAAAAACATCTTCTTGTAGGTACGAGTAATAGACAACAAACAAGGGTGCTCATAGGAGCGTTAACAGGAAATTATGCAACGAACAAAATGCTGATGAAGATGAACATAAAATTGAACAGCGACTGCACAGCATGCAAGTTGGAGATGGAAACCATAGAACCTCTTTTATGAGAATGCGACTCACTAGCCAGAGGCAGAATGTGTCTTCTAGGTAACGCTTATCCTAAACCAGGAGACTACAGGCACTTCAATCCGAAAGACATCGTGACGCTGATGAAACGAATCTTCGTGAGTAGGAGTGCAAAGGATATGGTAGGTACAAAAGACCCTCGCGCCCCATGCAAATGGCCCCTAACAGGTAAGATAAGGTTGTATACCGTAACGGAATAATCTAGTAATAGGCATTATACCTAATAAGGAAATTTCTACAACCATTCACAATACCTCCATAGTTATTTTAAATTTTCATTCAAATGCCCAGGTAAAAGCAACATATCGCCCTAGGAATCGAACGCGGTCAGGCAGCATCAGTGAAATCCTCACGCGTGTGCCACTGTCCTACTGTGCGCAAGCGCAGCATCACTGTGAAATATCTGCGTACGCGATGTTCATGCTGATGGCACGTGTTACTGTGTCACTGGCTTAAGACCTAAGAGGCAATGCTGCCGTGTGAGTTTTTTAACGTCCACGGGAAGGAGTACACTTTACGAAAAATATGCGCCCTTTTTTTCTTCACATTAGAGAGGACAAACAAGCAGAGAACACAATCACAACCAATGTTATTGTGATCATCACCGCTGCCCATTGACTTCTGCAAAACCAGGGGTATCACCGATGCGTTAGGATGCAACAAGCTCTTTTCTTGAAGGTTACCAAATCCTTTCAATTCGCGAACACCACCAATGGCAGCTGTTTCCACAGTAGCTACCTAACAGCACAAGGCTTCGGATTGAGAGGCTACGATTATTAAGGGTAAAGAACTGTACTGACAGCCACACATTAGGTAACCACAATCTTTCAAATTTGTTTGACGTAAAGGTGAGAATTGACTGTATGAGACTGACTGTACCTAATTGCTGCTTTTCTGATTTACATATGTACTACAAGGAAGCTTATCGTACTTATGTAAGTGTGCTTACATAATGTGGAGATAAATCAAAACACTCCCCGTCCTGATGAATACATGTCACGTTTGATATAGAGACAGCTGACGGGTTGGTAATGCCCGCGACGGGTACACGATAGGGGACGGGCGACATGCGCCGGCGCAACGCGCGCAACACTTTAGGGAGACCACATGGTAAGTGCTGCCTATCATTGAGGAATAATAAACTTAAATAAGCAATCTATGCCCTACATCGGCCTCACAGGACGTTAAATAGAGATAATGACTACTGTGGAATGTTTTTTCCACTCAAGTTTTTTTTTTATAGTGGCTCAGTATTTGGCTCCCCTTAACCTCAGAGTACACGTTGCAGTTACGTTGATGTTAAGGCCTAACTTGCGGTAAGTAGCACTGTTTTTTTTAATGTCATAGGTGGCAGACTAGTACATGGATCGCCTGATGGTAAGTGATTGCCGCCGCCTATAGACACCCGCGACACCAGTGGAGTCACAAGTGCGTTGCCAACCCTTAAAACCCCTCTTTCCAAATGATTGAGTCTCCGGTACCCTCACTCTCGCAGCGAAACACAGCATAGTGCTGCTTTACGCCGGTTGTCTGTGAGGCCGTGGTATTACTCCGGTCGAACCGGCCCATTCAAGTAGAAACGTAGTTCTCCCACGGTAGGAGTAGGCCTAAATACTGTTATTGAATAGGACCACTACCTTAGGCTTGGAACAGCTTGACAAGTCAGTTTAGGATTAGGATCTAGATTTCTTAAAGACGCACACGTGGTCGCCCTGGCATAAAGCCTCCGCCTCCTATGGTAATCGCTTGTCCCACAAGTACGGTCCTTAGACTCGGCTTCTGATTTCCTAGCATTGTTTTAATATTTATGTCCTAAATAAAAGAAGCAGCTTTTTGTCAACCATGTACGTACAGACAAGGATAAGCATGAAGACAAACTGGCTCTCCGAAACATAACTATCTGATGAGCTCATTTATGTTCCGATGGAATGTAGTTCACCATTCTAACTGCATCTAATTTTAAACTGCGCTTCGGTGGCATTCTAATGATATTTGCATCGGCCGGCGGATTACAATAAAGTCATTTGTATTTATGGTCTTCCAATAAAACTGGGCAGTATAGACTCGTTCGCAATTTACACTCGGTTTTGGCAAAAGGTCAGGTCTACGACCAGAAAAACATCTTTTTTTATGAAACTATCTTGATAAATGCCAATTTTGAAAGTTGACGATTCTTACTGGTTCATTTTTGCCCATTACTAAACACACCTAAGCAATATTTTTAAAGTCAAAGTATTAATAATAAAATAGGTAAACAAAAGATGTTATTATAAATAAATGTTCAATATTAAGTTAATGCAAATATAATAAATATATAAATGTTAATGCATTATTCAGTTAAACATGCAAACTGCAAAAATTGCAAAAATCACATGCTGCATTTTTTATTACTGCATTTTTCTCAAATCGTTAACCCACCTTCCTGCAGGGCATCCTACAATACGTTTCCCTACGATAGCAAAATATGCGATTTTCTTTCACTTTCAAAAGCAGTACCTAAGTCTTCTCTACAATTTTCTATGATTCAGCCATTTTAGCATTACCAGCAGTTCTTGCAGCAAGAGTTCTTGTATCGCTGGAGATATCTGTTCGACAGCTTTATTAAATAATGCAAAAAATAATTAGTAAATGTATAATCGACTTAGACGATCTGACTTAGGCTCAATGATCAAAACAAAAAAATAAGTTACCTACTTTCTCTATCAAGTCATACATTTTCTCATTAGTTCTCTTTTTACCCGTAGTTCCGATATTTAATTAAAAAAAACCTTCCAAACTCAGATTCTGAACATCCCTATTATCTTCACAAGTCAAAATCAATCTAAACAAGTGTTGTGTGATCGTGCAACATGGCTTGGTGACGAGAACTCGGCCACGCTTTTACACGCGTTCGGTTCCCAGTGAAACAAGTACTTTAACTACGAAAACATTTGGCAATCACATGGTTGCTAGGCCGCGGCGCAATTTAAAGCTTGGGAAGACTAATTTCCATGGTGAGAAAATCACTACATGTATTAAATTCATAGAAAGGTTGGCTTAGGTTGGTTGGCGTAGGTTGGTTGGAAGGGTCGGTGGTGGATGTCACCTTCGCCACCGCCGCCCTGGCCGACCGGGTCGCCGACTGGAGGGTGGACCTGACAGAGTCCCTGTCGGACCACAGATATATTAGATTTGTGGTCCGCGGGACGTCCACCCTCCCGCCCCCGCCGCCACCGAGATCGCCGTTCCCCAGGTGGGCACTGTCCCGCCTGGACAAAGGCCTGGCCCGCGAAGCGGCCCTAGTCCAGGACTGGATTTCCCCGGTCCTGGACGACGACGCCGATGCGGCTGCGGAGGGCCTTCGCCAGTCCATGACCGAGGTATGCGATTTTAGCATGCCTCGGTCACGCCGCCCCGACCCCAGACACGCCGTGTACTGGTGGTCGGCCGAGCTCGACGCCCTCCGTGCGGAGTGTTTCTCCGCCCGGAGGGCCTACACCCGGAGCCGGCGGCGGCGGCGGCGGGACCAGGAGGAGGAGGCGCGCCTCTACGAAGTCTTTCGGGACAGGAGGCGCGCACTCAAGGGCGCGATCGGCGAGGCCAAGGATCGCGCCCGCGAGGAGATGCTCCAGAGTCTCGACGACGATCCGTGGGGGCGGCCGTACAAGGCGGCGCGGCAAAAGCTGCGCCCCATTGGCCGCCCCGTCACCGAGACCCTGGAGCCGGGGCTCTTGGGGCGGGTGGTGCAGGGGTTGTTTCCCCCCTGCGACCGCTCGTTTGTCCCCCCCCCCGATGCCTCCACCATATGGACTATACCAGTTGGTGGAGGCCCCCCCGCAGGTCACGACGACGGAGCTCGGAATGGTCGAGCTCCGACTGCGGGGGAAGAAGACCGCCCCCGGGCCGGATGGAGTCCCGGCCCGCATCCTCTCCATCTGCCTCGGGCAGATGGAGGAGAGGATCCGGGGCCTCTTTGACCAGTGCCTCCGGTCAGAGAGGTTCCCCCGGATCTGGAAGGAGGGCCTGCTGGTCCTCCTTCGTAAAGAAGGTCGGCCGGCCGACGACCCGTCGGCCTATAGACCGATCGTGCTGCTGGACGAGGTGGGGAAGATCTTCGAGAAGATCATCGCTTCCCGCCTCGTCCAGCACCTCGAGGAAACTGGGCCTAACCTCAGTGAGGCCCAGTACGGGTTCAGGGCCGGTCGATCCACGATCGACGCCCTGTCCCGGCTCCGCTCCCTCTGCGAGGGAGCGTCGAGCAGGGGGGAGGGGTTGTTGGCAGTCTCGTTAGACATCAAGAATGCCTTCAACTCCCTCCCCCATGCAGTTATTATGGAGGCACTCCGGTATTTCCGGGTGCCTCCATACCTGATAGGGCTGGTCGGCGACTATCTCGCCGACCGGTCCGTGGCGTTTGTTGACGCCGCTGGTTCTGTCCAGCGGCGTCAAGTCGTATCCGGTGTTCCACAGGGGTCCGTTTTGGGGCCCCTGCTCTGGAACATCGGGTACGACTGGGTGTTGCGAGGCGCGCTTCTCCCGGGCATGGGTGTCATCTGTTATGCAGATGACACCCTAGTCACCGCCCGGGGGAAGTCCTTCCGGGATGCAGCGCGCCTCGCATCGGTCGGCGGCGATTTAGTCGTCGGCCGTATCGGCCGGCTGGGGCTAAATGTAGCCCTGGCCAAAACCGAGGCCCTTTACTTTCCCGGGCCTCGGGAGAGCCGACCACCCCCCGGCGCAGCCATCCGCGTCGGGGGGGTGGACATCCCGGTGGGGGCCGAGATGAAATATCTCGGCCTCACACTGGATCCGCGCTGGCACTTTGGCCCCCACTTTAGGGGGGTGTCAGCGCGGGTCCTAAAGGCGGCAGACCACCTTTCGTGGCTGCTGCCAAATCTGGGAGGGCCTGGAGAGAGGTGTCGGCGGCTATATGCCGGCATCCTCCGCTCCATGGCCCTCTACGGGGCCCCGATTTGGGCGGAGGCCCTGAGCAGGAGGGGCAATGCGGCCCTCCTAAGGAGGCCGCAAAGGGCCATTGCCCAGCGGGTCGCGAGAGCCTACCGAACGGTAGGCTTCTCCGCGGCCTGCGCACTCGCCTCCACCCCACCATGGGAGTTGGAGGCTGGAGTGCTGGCCGCCGTCTACGAGTGGACGGCGGCCAAGCGAGCGGCTGGCGATCCCTTCTGCCCCCGAGAAAGGGAGGCGAGAAGAAAAGAGGATCGCCAGCAAATGACGGATGCATGGACGGCCTCTCTCCAAGTGGAGAGGTACGGCCGTCCCACGCTCGCGGCGCTCGCCCCGGTCTTGGACCGGTGGCTCGAGCGCCCCCACGGGTTTCTGTCCTTCCGGACGGTGCAGGTACTTACCGGGCATGGTTGCTTCGGTAACTACCTGCACCGAATTCAACGGGAGGACACTCCTATGTGCCACCAGTGCGGCGCTGCGGAGGACTCGGCGCACCACACTTTGGTGGTGTGCCCGTCCTTCGACCAACAGCGGTCCGCGCTGGTCGCGGAGGTCGGACATGACCTCTCGTTGTCCAGCATAGTTGTAGCTATGCTGGATAGGGAGAGTGCATGGTCGGCCTTCGCCCACTTCTGTGAGGAAGTGGTGGCGCAGAAGGAGGCGGCGGAGCGGGAGCGCGAGTCTAACCCCCTCGCAGGCCCGCTTCGAGCAAGGAGAGGACGAGTTCGGCGGAGAACTCTTCGTCCTCTCCGTGGAGGTGGCCAGCCGGCATCAGGGACGGGGGTCCCTGTGCCGGCACTGCCATTGGCACCTCCACCGCTCGTTGGGGACGGCTCAGCTCTTCCGGCTGTCCCCAACCCCCCTCCTCCCAGTCTGAGGAGGGGCGTGGCCGCACACCCCGTGTAGGGGCCTGTGGGGGAGTGGGGTTGCGGGGAATAGCCTAGCGCAGTTCCCGTGACCCCATTCTATACCCACGGGTGGTTGAGCCCCGGGAGTTTTAGTGGGTATGCCCTCAGGCCGCTTCTTGTTAGAAGAAGCGGCCCGGAGGGTGAGTCCCACAGTACCCTGTCGTCCCCCCGGCGACAGGGTCTGCGTAATGCATTTCTCCCGGGAAACCAAAAAAAAAAAAAAAAAAAAAAAAAAAGGTTGGTTGGAAGGGCACTTGTGACTCCACTGGTGTTGCGGGTGTCCATGGGCGGCGGCTTTCGCTTACCATCAGGTGGTCCGTTTGCTCGTCTGTCACCTATCACATATAAAAATAAATCATAATCATAATCATAATATCATTTATTGCCCAAAATGTGGTACAGTAGGTGGAAACATTAACAATGACTCTCACAATTTGCCAAAGTTATAAAGGCATGCAATAGAAAATATAAATCAAATAATTAATAACTAAAACAACAAATTAGTACATTTTACGTGTCATAAGCAAATTCACATTGTCCTAAATTAAATAATATTGTGCTATTATTTCCGATTTTACAATCATTTGTCATTAAGAAACTCATCTACACTATAATAATTTTTTGCTCTAAGCCATTCACGCAGTTTTACTGAAAACCTACTAGTATTTAGAGATTTCAGGTATTTCGGTACTTTATTGTATATTTTGACACACATTGCTACACAGTTTCGGTTATACTTTGTCGACTTAGGTACACATTCCAGAACTAGTCTCTCAGGATCTCTACGAGCTCGAGAATTCAACTCACAAGCTTTTTTAAACAAATTATGATGTTTTTTTACAAACATACATACTTCAAGAACGTATAGTGAAGGCAGTGGTAATAAACCAAACTTTTTGAATAACGGTCTACACGATTCATCAGATGGGATTCCTCCCAAGGCTCTGATGCATTTCTTCTGCGCAATGAAGACCCTACTGAAATCTGTACTATTTCCCCATGCCAAGAGACCATAACGTAGGATAGACTCAACATAAGCATGGTATGAAATAAGTGCCGTTGAAATATTAGTAATCTTCCTAACGTGCTTTAGAGCATATACAAATTTATTTACTCTGGTATTCAGATTGTCTATATGAGCTTTCCAATTTATGTCCTGATCAATTAATATACCTAGAAATTTAGTTTCCGTAGATTCCTTTATTCGAATGTCTTTGTAAATAATATTTAAATTAAAATTAAATTGAACGTGTTTACAGTGATTAAATTGTAAGAAGCTAGTCTTATTTAAGTTAATTGTTAAATTATTAATGTCCAACCAATTGATTATATTGCTAAGAGTATTATTGATGTCATTTTCATGGTCTAAAATTGTATTAGTTTTCTTATCAGAGGTTACAATAATTGTGATATCATCAGCGAATAGAATACATTTATGATGGGTCACATTAGATATATTATTAACATATAGGAGAAAAAGAGTAGGACCCAGCACACTGCCTTGCGGGACTCCCTTTCTGTTATTTCGAGGTTCTGAAAAGAAAGGTATTAACTCTTTATCTTTAGTATGGTTGCTGATAACCACTTGCTGTGTTCTGTTATACAGATATGATGCGACCCATTCATTTACAGGTCCTCTGAGTCCGATTTCTTCAACTTTTTTTAAAAGTTGATCATGTGATATGCAATCAAAGGCTTTAGACAAGTCAAGGAATAGAGCAGTAGTAAAATAGTTGTCATTAATTTTATTAAGTGTATGTCGAATTAGTGAGAAAATCGTCAGTGTGGTTGATTTAGATTTTTGAAAGCCATATTGGTCACTGTTTATAATATTATATTTGTTTAAGAAAGTTATTAGTCTATCATGCATACATTTCTCAAATACTTTTGACCAAACAGAAACTAATGTAATCGGACGGTAATTTTCTAAACAATGTTTGCAGCCTTTCTTGTGGAGTGGTTTTACTAAAGATAACTTTAGTGTTTCTGGAAATGTACCCGATTCAAATGAGAAGAAGTTAATTAAATATGTTATTATTTCCAGAATCTTTTCTATAGAATGTTTGACTATTTTTGTACTAATTTCATCAAACCCGACTGATTTTGTGTCTCTTAATGACTTAACAATTTTTTGGACTTCTGTTGATGTCATAGGTTTCAAAAATAAAGAATTGCAAATTGTGTTAGTGTTTTCTATAAGGTTAGATCGCTGACATTTATTATTATCATCCACAGTTGTCATGTCTATAAAATGTTCATTAAATGTATTAGCTATGTCGTAAGGATTTGTGAGTATTTGGTCATTAATTTGAATATTATCAATAGTATCAAACGTTACTGCGTTATTAATTTCATTGTTGATAATCGTCCAGGAAGCCCTACACTTATTACTACTATTATTTATGAATGTCATGTTTGCTATTTTTTTTGACCTAACAATGCACTTTTGTAATATTCTAGAGTAAGTATTGTACTTATTTTTATTTATATTAGATTTGTCTTTGTAGTACTGGTAACGCAGTTTTCGTTTTTTTTTTGCAACTTATTTTTAAGCCATTACTAATCCAATTTTGTTTTCTATCAGTATTGTTTATTTTCTTTTTAATTTTTGGAAAACAAAGTGTATAAAATAGACAAAACAGTTCATGAAATTGATTAAAAGCTTGGTTAAAGTCCTGTTCCATGTATACATTAGACCATGAGAGACTTGTCAAATGATTTTCGAATTTAATTACGTTCTCTAAGCTGTAGTCTCTTACATAGATATAATGAAAAGCTGGTTTTAGTTTTTTATGTTTAACAGGGAACTCTAACATTTGAGCAGTGTTGTGATCTGAGAGGTGTAGGGGCAATACTGAAACTGTTGGTTTTTTTATATTGCTTAAAATAAGATCTAAGCATGAAGTTTTCCGAGTGGGCACATTAATGTGGCTTGTTAAATTATAATTGTTAATTAAATCTAGAAAGAGCTTAGTTACAGTGTTCGATTTTAAAAGATTTATATTGAAATCACCTGCTAAAACTACGTTATCCTTAAATTTATTTTTCCTAAACATTTCGTAGAGCACAGAATCCAATTTTCTTATAAATACCGTTACCTCAGACGATGGGGTTCTGTATAAGCAAATAATGGCTGTCTAGATACAAGGAATATCTATTCCACATATTTCAAATACGTTTTGAGACGCATGTTGCTTCAAAAACGTGAGATCTTTGAAAGCTAGACCTTTCTTTACGAGAATGCAAGATCCGCCTCGGTTCTTGTCCCTACAGTAGCTAGTTGCCATTTCATATTCGTTTAACTTTACATAGTTTTCTTGTCCAATTTTAAGAAACGTTTCCGTAAAACAGAGAACGTCTAGTTCTTTACAATCTTTTTTAAGTTCATTTATTGTCATTTCCAGTATTTCTACTTTAGACAGAATACTAGCTATATTCTGATGAAGTATTTTAAAATGCGTAGTCGGTTTATTTGACTCGAAAAAATGATTTGTTTTTATTTGTCTTTGGAAAATAAAATGGTATAGTGCCTACCTTTTCACAGTTAGATTCCTTTATAGGATCCGCAATCGCAGAAGATTGTTTTAACCTACGAGAAAAATAGTAAGGGATAGTTCCCCTACAGTATTGTGAATATTGTTTCTTAACCGGCACGTTTGGTTCATTACGCAATACCATTTTTTTTATTTGTTCTGGTTTCAAATACTTATCCCTGTAGTCAATAAAGTCAATAATACAGTTAATAGATGCACAAATGTCAATTTTTTTTTCAATACGCTCACATGTCACGAAATTACAATTTTGATATTTATTACATAATGAATTAATTCTTTTATTAAATTGCAAAACATTCAAATTTCTATTTTTTGACACGCTTAATATTACAATACTTATATCTTTATGATTTGTTATAAAGTCTTTCAATAATGATATTACAATTTCCGGATTGGTGTCATTTTCTCCAGTACCAATTATTAATTTATCACCAGGTTGGAACTGCGCGTTTTTACAGCTCTCTAGTACATCTTTGCTTAATGCGTTTGGTTTTGTCTCAGCGTTAATTTGGTATTGATGAATGCCGCACTTTTTGATGTAATCTGAATTTTTACGTCTTGTTTATAGTAGAGCTGAAGCCAAACCCACGCATTCTTGGGTTCCACAGATAAGTATAGATCTTCGATGTTTTGATGCATTGCTTATACCACTATTGAGATCCTTCGGCATAGTGTTTGTAGAAACTTGATCCAACTTATTTACACTCAAGAGTGTATTCAAACTATCAATTTGTTTTTCGAAATCTATAATCTGTTGTCTTGCATTGTCAAGGTCATTTTGTAACTTTGTTATTTTATCTTGCAGGTTATTTATCGGTTCTTTAGTTTCAGATAATGATCTCGTTGGAGTCAAAATCGAAGAGTAGTCGGAGGTACTTGCGATACACATCGAATGCCTTTTTTGGTTTTGCTTCGGGTGTTGAGTAACTCAGCTTTTTCAATAGGTCTATTTCTTTCGTCATTTTGATTATTTGTCTGTGAAGTTTATTATTTTCTAATATAGTATTTTCAAGTTCATTTTGTGTACAGATAAGTTCAGAGGAAAGTTGTGCTATGGTCTCTTCCGTTTCACGATCGCCACTTGCGTTATTAGAGGTAAAATCAGCGCTCTTAGACATCAAATTTAACGAAGAGCATTCATCATCGGAATATTCTACTTCTGTAAGGACGTGGGAATCACGGTAAGTTTCTGCCTGAGGTGTAGCGTAGGGCGTTACATCAATGGCGTCGTATGTATGAGTTTGTACGGGCGATTGTACACTGATCTTAGAATCAACAGGACACGGCAGTTGTTCTTGAATTCTTGGCGAAAGTACCTGTTTAGAAGCTTGAGCTCTTACAGGTTTTTTTCTAACTGTAACGTTTGTGGGGTTTTTTGTTATGGTTTTGCATTGTTGGCATTTCCATTTCTGTTTGGAATTTTGATCCATTAATCGATATAATTTCTCAGAAGTGCCTGCACAGTCAAAGTCGTAATTCTTTGCGCAAAGTACACATTTTAACGCATGTTTCTGTGTAATAGGTAATTTACAACTATAGCAAGTGATGGTCGTAGCCTCTTTGGTGTTATTCGGTTTTTTCAGTGACATCTTATTTTATCGTTCGTTGATCTCCAATTTATAATGGTTCATGCCAGGATCGAACTTGGAACCTCTCGATTTGAGTAGTTGCCGTGATAGCTATCTTTTTAAGAATCCCAATGTAAAATTTAAAAACTCAAATAATAGTTTTCTGTTGTCTAGGATTTGAACCAGGGACCTCTCGTTTCACGCTCTGCGCGGCCCGACGCTTAACGCACGGGACCAATCGGTCACATAGTCATGTCTATGAAATTAACCATTAGTACTTCCACTGAGATCCGTTAGCTATTGAGCAAGCAAAACCCATATACCTATAGCAATGTATTCGCACAAGTCCATTAGAATGAATCATTCATTTACCACTTTCAACGGTTTTGTCGTTTGTGTTTACACTTATTCACTCACAATTTTTATTTATTATACTATGACTATTAGCAAATCAGGTGCTGCTTGTGTTTATGAATTGATTGGTATAAGTTTCACTTCGTTTTTTTTTCACTTTAACTACTAAATTTAATTAATTATGCGGAGCTTACGTTAAAAGCGTTTACTTGAGCACACGAGCGCCCTCTCTTAAACGGTGAACGAAACCAGAGGTGCATGTTACGATTCGAACATGTTTGAATATGTGCGTATTTATACTTATTAACTAGCTCCGCCGTGTGGTCCCCGGCAGAGTAGAATAGGCCACCCTCACTCTTACCGAGGTGTCGTAAAAGGCGACTAAGGTAAAGCTGCTGGCATGATCATCAGCACCCAGAGAAGGAAAACTATGCATTGATATCTAAACCCTCGCCAACCTCATGTGATTGAGGGAGGCCCGTGCCCCAGCAGTGGGGACCTTAAAAGGCTGATGTTGATGAACTAGCTCAGTGCCACTGACTATAAAACAATGTTTCGTAAAATTTTAATGCTTAATTTCGACGGCATAAGTAGGTAACATACTATTGTTGGTGCTGACTGTATGTATATAGGTATGTACTTCTCTTATTATTCTGTAAATAGAGATGCAAGGTTAGCTCGTTAAAGTAACAAACACGTTATACTGTGTGTGCTATCTCAGAGAACTAGGTTACATAATTGCCACAAAGATTGGGACAAAATTAGTCGTGAGATTTTAGGGTCTTGGAACACCGGTTGGTTGGTTGGTTTTAGTTGTTTTAATGCTGATAGCCATCAACAAAAAAGTTAGAACAACAAAAAAACCACAAAAAATTTAAATAAATAACATTATTATGCGGGTATTTCAATGAGAAATCATGTAACTCGAAGTAAGCTTCGGCCGTGAATTCGTTTTCCGAATATTCCCCAGGATTCATAGGCACACTGTCTAAGCCATCTCAGGACCCAATAAGGCACATGAAGAAGAACAAAATATATATTGCTTTTTTCCCAAAATTTGTAAATTTTAAGGTCATTTCACGTTGTCATATTGGTAAATATTTCTTAGCGATGGTAACACAGATCTAAGCGCACGCGCACCAGACCGCCTTGATACGATTACTGTTGCGCGTGCGCATGAAACCAGTCCATTGAGGCGATAGGCTTTAGAAGCGGACTCCGACTTATAAGTGATTAGATCGTATTCACATTAGCTAAACCGATTTAGTTGTTCCTGATTGATGACAAGAATATCATCATTATGCCTCACTTTGCTCACACTAAGCAAACGACGACTCAGACGAGCAAACGGATCACCTGATGGACATGACCCGCCGATAGACACCCTTAACACCAGTGGAGTCACAAGTGCGTGTCAAGTTTTTCCCCGAGACTTCTGCTTACCCTCATTCACTCGGCAAAATACAACGTAGGAGCTGCTTTACACCGGTATCACTCCGTTCGAGTCGGCCCTTTCATGGCGAAGAGTGGGGTCTCACACACTCCCACAATAATTCTCCTTTGCTCGTAGATATACGCGCGGTTTGGCGTGGCTTCTGGTGCCCCGATATCAGGTGATTCGTCTGCTCGTTTGCCGTTTAACAAGAAGTCGGGGCATCATATGCGGCTAACCCAGAATTTAGAATTTTCTCGGAACTAATTTATCGTTTTTTCGTAATGTTTTACGCAAATAAACCTGTACCTATGTAACATTGTGGAGCAAATAAAGTATTGAGTATTGAATAAATAGTCCCCAATCAATGTTTCCGCATAGTCGTATAACCGAATCAGTTTTTGTAGTTACTTGTCAACGTTTTTATTATTTTCTTTCTTGTATCAAGCGGTTTGCTAACAGATTCGTTATCAAATAATACGTGCTAAGTGATTCACGTCTGTAAGTATTGGGTGAGTCATGATTAAAACCTGGTTTAGAGACAGCAACCGTGCCAGAAAGAAATGACCGGCCATTGATCATCTTTGTGACATGACCTACTTGGCTATTTGGTAAAAACATTTACACCTTCAGTCAGATTTTATCCACCCTATTACAGAACGCGATCTAACTTGTTGCCGTACTAAAGCTCATTGGTATTTATAAACCTTTTGATAATAGGCAATGTTCCATAAATACCCAAGAGTGATGGTAGCTCAGTACAAGAACCCGCCTTCCATGCGGGGGTCGAGAATCGAATCCGAGCATACACCTCTGAGTTTTCCAAATCTATGTGCAAATTTCTACCATTTGCTCGGTGGTGAGTTGTTCCAACTCACATCGTGAGGAATCCTTATGTGGTAGAACTATCCCTTATCCGCACGAAGCGATTCGCTGCCACATTTATAATGTGGACGGCTAAGGAATGGAACTCCCTGCCGAGGTCTTTCTTTTGTTACCACTATAACTTGGACATCTTTAAGGCAAGAGTGAACAGGCATCATCTAGGCAAACGAGTATCATCCTAGACCTCATAATGTATACGGGGATTAACACGATATTTATTATGTGAAAGCGGTGAGTCCGCTCGTGACCACGGCTGCTGTAACGTAGCCGAAACGTCGAGCCAAATATGTGAGTACACAATGTTGTTTCACATAATAAATATCGTGTTAATCCCCGTATTGATACATTATAGTACTGCAACGCGAAAACCTAAAAAACTATTCTAGACCTCATCGTCGCTTTCCATCAGGTGCGATTGTGGTCAAGCGTTAGCCTATTGACAAAAAAAAGGAAACTTGCAAGTTTTGGATAGTTTCTGAAATGTGTAACCATGTAACTTGTAACACATTCTGTGCAATAAATAATTCTGATTCAGATCCGCCATTCAGTTGGTCTGGTTCCCTTGTTAAAGAGTTGCGAATGTCATACGGCTGTTCATTGTAATTAATGATTAGTAACGAGCCGTGTGGTCCCCGGCAGAGTAGAATAGGCCACCCTCACTCTTACCGAGGTGTCGTAAAAGGCGACTAAGGTAAAGTTGCTGGCATGATCATCAGCACCCAGAGAAGGAAAACTCTGCATTTATACCAAATCCCTCCCAAACCCGTCTGCCAAGCGTGGTGAGTATGGCAATTACCCTCATGTGATTGAGGGAGGCCCGTGCCCCAGCAGTGGGGACTTAAATGGGCTGACGATGATGATGATGATGAACGACCCGTTCAGCGCAGTAGTTTGTGCGCTGGTTGAGACGCAAGGGTTGTTGTGTGTGTGTGGTACCTTCGTTGTTCCTGGTTTCCATAGTACAAGGATAACTTGGTGATGCTGTCTGAATGTATTTATTTATTTGTTTATTAATTACCAGACTCCCCAGACTCCAACTCCTAGATTCAGTAGGTGCAACCGTACCCTGCGTTTTCGTTGAGCAACGGATCTTGAAGTTGAAGTGGGAGTGGGCTGGTCATATTGCCCGAAAACATGGCTCATGGTGCAAGGCAGTGGTAGAGTGGAGACCGTGGGCGAGACACGTCCAAGAGGAAGACCCCAAATGCGTTGGTGTGACGACATCAAAAGGCTTGCAGGAACAAAGTGGATAGAAACCGCCCAAGAATGGCATAAACTGATGGAGGCCTATACCCTAGTGGTTGAAAATGGCTAAAGAAGAAGAAGAACCGTACCCTGAGTTTAAAAGCGAGCAACCGGGAACTACACGCTAAGATAAGGAAGATGAGAAGGTTCTCTAAAATACGCAAATCGTATGGTGTGGATCTCGCCTAACCAGTTGCTGACCTTGCTGACCGAATCCGAACCCCATTCACTTGTGTTTTCAACCATTTTCCCACCACGCGGGCGTCACGCCAATTTCAAGCTTATTCCACTGGATAAAAAGTTAATTTCACAAAAACGTAGTGTGGTATTCGGAGTGTAAGTTTAAAGAAAAAGTTGACACCATTTTGGGCTTTGTTTTGAGAGTCACTATAGTAATTAACTTTTGAGAATGTGCAGTCGGTAATGTTGTTAAATAATGGAGTACATTCGGTTTGTTTTATCTTAAGAATAGTAATTTTGAGAATACTCATTTTTCTTTGCCTATATTTGAAAATGTTCCGACCGTGAAAGAAAAAAATAGTGCTTATCTTTTCACCGTGAGAGAGCCACGCTTTAGCATAAATGGGCTGGCTCGATCGGAGTGATACACGCACTCACTGAAAATCGGCGAGAAGCAACACTGATGTGTGTTTCGCAGCGTGAGTGAGGGTACCCGAAGGCCTAATCCGGGGGAAAGAGGGGTTCAAAGATTGACAGTGCACTTGTGACTCCACAGGTGTCGCGGGTGTCCATGGGCGGCGGCAGTCGCTTACCATCAGGTGATCCGTCTGCTCGTCTGCCACCTATCACATAAAAAAGAAAGAATATTCTTTCTATGACACGTTTGTAGGGCAGCTTTTAAACCACACTTTTGTATTTATACTCAATAAATAAATAAAATAAAATAAAAAATTCTTTATTCAATTTAGGTCCACACAGAACACTTATGAATGTCAAAATAGGTACATAATATCTACCGCTGGTTCGGAATGTCGATTTCTACTGAGAAGACACCAGCAAGAAACTCAGTAGTTACTCTTTTCAAATATTGATGTTGTTACAGAGTTTCAATTGAGAAGAGAAAAAAATACAATTATGAAGGTTAATAGACTACTATGAATAACAACTCAAAATATTAATCAATTAACATGACCAAGAATCCTTATCATTTAAATAGTCTTGTACACTATAGTAACCTTTCTTCATTAGGCAGGTTAAACTCATATAACATAAGCATTTAAACCTGTATTTGAGGCTTAATGTGTCCCATCTACGTAGGTATTTTCACTACTAGACAGACAATTATAAATAAAAACAAATTAATTAATACAAAATCTCATACATTAACCGACCTTTTTTCTTACTAAGATCCGATTCGACAAATCTTTATCAGTCAGATTTGTATAGAATTTCAGCGCTATAGCATAGATTTAGTGTCGAATTAAGATTGAAAGAAAGTAAATACATTCATTTAATTTGGACAATACAACACAAAAAATACAAAGAAATTAGGTACACGCATTAAATGCAAACACAAACAAAAGAACGACTAACCAAGAAAAAGATCGGTCGAATCGGCACGTCTATTAGACAACTTCATCGCTGTAATCGCTTAATAGCATTTAACTACATGAACGTGGTGCAATGGTGGCGCTATGTGGTGGGTCATTACATGCCCTCTAATATGGTTGAGTGAAATGATGGCTGACACATACGTCATACTTGTGAACAGGTGCCCCCTTTGGGGTCTGGTCTGCTTCGGTTTACTTGATATTTCGCTTTTAATTTGCTTCATTCTATTTTGTGTTGCATTAGACTGTATGACTTGGTATGAGGATGATAAACCATTGTATAAAAAGTTGGCGATTACTCGTGAGTTTATGTATCGGCATATATATGTAACTACATGTAAATTATTATTATACTTAAAAACAGTTTCAAAAGATGTTAATGTATGACGATTTGTAATGTGCCTATGCAAATAGAGAATCTTTTGACTTTGAAACGTCATCACCATCATCCACCAGTCCGCAGCTGACCACAGACCTCACCAAATGTTTGTTATTTCACAAATTCCAAGCTTAACTTTTCTTTCAAACATACAATCGCAGTTACAACACATTTGTCTCAGTGACAGTACCTGTTTTACCTTAACTAACTTGTCTCTAACGTGCTGTGATGTTTTCTGTATTGATTTATAGGCTAACCCTTGACCACAATCACTCTTGATGGAAAGCGACGACGAGGTCCAGCATGTTAAGTACGCGTTTGTGAGGAAATAAATAAAAAAAATGTTTATTTCAGACCATAGTTTTTGATCCATTTTGGAAATGCCTGTTCAGATGTAGGTACGTATACAGATTAAATGATCAGAGAAGAAACACTATTTTATTATTTGATAGAAATGGGGTGAGCCCTGCGTCTCATAGCCACTGCGACCAGTAGATGATCTATTGTGGCAGAGAAGAAACACTAAGATAGTAAATATTTCTTTAGTTCTTTCTTTCATTTGTAGTGTATTAGTTTTCTCATCACGTTTGTTGGAGACGAAGCGCATTTCCAAATCGCTTGCATTTTGAAACCTGCGCCTGTGCAGTCGTCGCATGCGCATCAAATGTGTGCAAATGGGCAGCGGCCAGTATTAGGACGTTTGCGCAATGACATCAGCTTGAGGAACATAAATCTTGAGTGTTTTATGGACTCTGCGTATGCGCAATTTATGTTGTTAAGGCTGGTGGGAACACTGGCGTCGTTAGCTGAGCCTGAGGGTCTATTATCGTGCACTCGACGAAGCTGTCGAATTAGAGATTTCCATATAAATGTCGAATTCAATTCCATGTAGAATGCACGAGAGGGCCTTTGACGTGAATCACCCGTGTAAAGTCGCGTTAATCCCCGGTTTAGTAAAGTATAGTTTTTAATACAATACAAACATCTGAAAACTAAATTAAATAAACAAATAAACTTCACATATTAATATATGTTAGTGTTGAACTATTTTCTTGGTTGACCTCTCCTAGTTGGTGTTTAGTGAGCCCTAACGATCCGATGAGATGAGCGCGTTGCTCAAGCAAGACTCAAGAGTGGCGACCTCACGATGTGCGCTTGCGCACACTCACTCGAACCGGGTGAAGGAATTCTTGTAGTAGAAGCAAACTTGTCACCGTGTGCGAGTAGGAGCGACTTATTCTAATGATTAATATATATAGGCCTCCCCCAATGTTCTCCACGATCGGTCCTATGCCGCCCGCATCCAATGGATTCCCGCGACCTTCGCCAGATCGTCGGTCCACCTTGAGGGGGCCTGTCAAATTTGTCTCATGATTCTAGGAATATCGTGATATTTCATCTTCAATAAAGAGTATCTATTTATCTATCTCCTCGTCTCATCTTATCGTGTAGGTAAGCTTAGACCATGATTAAGGGTTTGGGGAGTCTGGTAAACACGATAAGAGTAGGTACTTTGTATGATCAAAATGAAGCAAGTGCCGTCTAACCTTCGAAACCCTTTAACAGGGGAACCAAGTGCCATAGGGAACCATACGTTTTAGAAACTATCCGAAAAGTGTAGCTTTTCTCACAAAGTTTTCCATCATCGCCCAAGTAATGGTAGAAATTCGTACATAGATTTGAAATATCTAGCGGTACATGCTCGAATCCGAACCACTACCCCTCATTAGGTATTTCTCTTGTTATAGTACATATTCTCTTAGTATAAGTCTTTATTTATACAGGGTGTATCTGTGAACATTTACATCCCTTTAACTACGTGTTCTGCTAACCATTATGAACAACATTTGTTCTATCACTTTTGGAAAATCGCATGAAAAAATTTCAGCTTTTCATACAAAGTCGGTCACGTGACTTGGTCATTTTGTATGGGGAGTAAAAAAAAATTCGTTGAATTTCGAAATGTCCTTGAACAAATGTTATTAAGAATGGTAGGTAGAACACGTAGTTAAAGGGATGTAAATGTATTGTAATGTAAATGTATTTGTAAAATTATCGCTGATATGATTAATAAAGTATTAATATTTATTTATTTATTCTAATTCACTGAGCTACCTTTTCTTACGATCTGTATCTAATTATCTATCTATATTCCAAAAACTCAATTAATTTTAATCATCATTGAATTGAGTGGTCTTCGCTCAGCGTCAAGCTTACTGACGGTAATAACAATGGTCCCTGAAGATTACCCTGACACACGGGAGCCAGTAATCCTTCAACATAACGGAGGCAGGCTTAAGGAAGGAATTAAGACCACCTAGGCTCGGCCTAGGTGGTCTGGCGGACCGTGTATTATAGTTAGGGCTGTAGCACAAAATAAATAGGCACAGCGGATCGGCTGTAACTGACATTGATATCGAAGAGTTCGTTGACCTACGCGCTAGGCAGTTTCCGCACACGTTCCGGATACTATGTTTCTATAAGATTTTAAAGATATTAATATAAGATATTCATTTGGCACTGTCTGGACATGATTGAATATAGTTTTGTTTTATTTTTCCTTTTGTTTTATTTTTATGTATTTTTAATTGTTTTATGTTTTGTTTTCTGTTTGTGCTAAATTGTGTTCTGTTTACAATTGCTATATGTTCTGTGTTGTGATGTCTGTAATAATAAATATTTTCTTTCTTTCTTTCTTTAAACTTTCGCGTTATATTATACAAATAATAAATGAACACGGGACAAAACGCGGTTATTAATATATGTAAGTACATACTCGTAGTAGCATCTACTCACAGCTTGAAGTTTCGATCGCGTTACTACGGTCGTGGTCACAAGCGGGCTGGAGGTGCACGGCGTCGTCTGCTACGCCCGGCTTGTGAATCTTCGGATACCCTCTCACTTTTGTTATTTACACTGCCACAAAATGAAATGTGAGTGATAAAGTGTCGCATTTTGTCCCGTGTACATTAATTATTAGTATGTTTCTGTCTCTCGCAGATACCGTGGGGTTGAATCCATCACCATTGCACTTTTTGTATGACTCAAAGGTTGACGTAGAGAATGCATCTTGGCATTAACTTCGCTTATTGTAACTAAATTTATGCCATAAAGTTTTAAATAAATAAATCCTAAAAAATTCCTCATGTTTAGGTAGATTATTTGTGATGACCCGTTTAGCGCAGTGGTTTGAGCCGGTTGAGACGCTGGGTCGCGGGTTCGATTCTCGCACCAACACAAATGTTTGTTGAAGAAACAGTTACCTGGTTTCCTTAGGACAAGGAAAAACCCTAATTTAGCACCAGGACACTGTATAAAAGGTCTCATTTTTTCTGCCAAGTCAAAATATATGGTTTGGCCGTCTCCTTACTACTAGACTAAGTATTGCTTAACTAGAGAGTAGTGCCTACGCTCATGTGAATGTAGCGAAATGGCCATATATTTTGACTAGGGTGTAGAGTTTGTCAAGTAAGATCTTGAAGAGTTTGGGCGTGCGTGTACCGTCAAAAGCTTGGCTCGACATGAGATCTGATAACTTTTTGACAGCACGAATCATAAATGACTAACTCGGTTTGGTATTTTACAGGTTTTTTTGATGGGATGATTATTTCGGTTTCGGTTCTTCTTGTCGGCATCCCTGCCCCCAGGTGCGCGTGAGAGCTGCGTCGGCGCATCGCATAAATCATGTGTTTCCCTGCCTGTTGTTTTACCAGCGCGTGTGATCATAGAATTAAATACTATACTCGTAAACCATGTATATGACAGGCGACAATTTGTCATGTCGTTACATGTGACGCTCAACATGTAGCCTGAAGTTAGTTAGGTTAACAGAAAGGTTAGATTATAGGAAAGATTCAACCGTGGCACAAAATATAATTCTGTGCGATATAGGTATGTATCTTTATGCAAATGATTATGAGTGATGGCAGCACAGTATATAAGAACGCGCCTTCCTTACAACCTGGACCTCTGGATTTTTCAAATCTACGTGCATATATCTACCATAAGCTCCGCGGGGAGGGAAAACATCGTGAGGAAACCTTGAATAGTTTCTCAAAATTGAGGATACCTACAACATTTCACATAATAATTCTGACTAAGGGTTGCGAAGGTCAGACGGCAGTTCACTGTAGATATTTAAACCGTAGATCGTTAAACCACTAAACAACAACGTTATCAAATCACTATCTATGACTTTGACTGTATTTACTGCCTACATCAAACACACGTTAAACATTAGCGAGTACCTGTCCGGTCGGGATGCGGCGAAAGTGTCCGGCTACGAATGTTTACCGTCTGATTGGAATGTTTATGCTGATGCGCTTGCGCCGGCCGCTTCCGCGTCGCGCTCAGCGATGTACAGCTCCAAGATAAATCTATCACATCATAAAATCCCATTGGGACATTCGCGATCAAAGGTAAATTAGGATTATTAACATTTTATAGGAAATAATGTTCCGATACACCATGCTGTTCTATGTTATATTATTTTAAACTTTCATGGTCAATAAATAGGTTAGGTAGTAGAATAGGTTTTTACGGGATTGCTTATGTACGAGTATATTGCCATGCCTACTCGTTTGTTTAAAAGAAGAAAGAAAGAAAAATCGTTTATTTTTGCACATTTACACAGTTCTCACTACATGCATGGTTCAAAAGAATGTATAAAAATATAGGTCCCCGCTCAGCATGTTTTATTTTATTTTATTTTCTTTATTGTAAGGAAACATACAGTACTTAAAATAACACTATTTAACACACAAAAACATAATCTTAAACCAATTAAGTTTCCACTAATAACTAATATCATAAAAACCGCAACATGATGTTCGTAATATAAACAAAAAGGAAGAATTGAGCAATTACCAAATATCTACTTTGTAAAATCAGGAGACAATTTACCCACAACAGCCTTTTTGTACGCTCGCAGTGTAGCGTTAAATAGATCTAAGTCACAAAAATAGCTGTTATAAATACGACAGGAGCGCAACAGAAAGGTGTTCCGGGCATAATTGGTTGAAGTCAACGATACACTGAATAGCTGATGGTGACGAGAGTTTAACTGGGGACACCATAAAAATATATTTCTTAACAGAAAAGGAGAATATTTGTTGTAGAGTTTCCGATATTTTGGTGCGTTTGGTGTAATCAGTTACACCATGACCAAGCTATGGCTCTTGTAACAGCGCCGAAATATCGGGAACTCAAAATAAGTCAAGTACATGGTAGCAATCCCGTAAAAACTATTCTAACTACGAGTACATACGTTGTCCTGTTTGTTGTTAGTTGCTAGTAAGTAGGTAACTAAAGAATGGCATTGTAGTCGACACATTGTTACCTTAACATTGACAATTATTGCCAGAGAATTTCAAGGAATTGTCGAATCTATTCTTTGAGAACGTGATGCACATACAAAGTCACGGTTTGACTCTATCAAATACAAAGTAATTTCAATCGGCCTGGTTTTGAAATGAATATTTTATTTTCCCGCAAAAAAGTTATCTAGTTACCATTTCAGTGACGTAATATTTGGTATAAACGAAACAGTTGTGCGGGGACCAGAACTACAGCGAAACTATAACGTAATAGAATGTACAAAGGAGACGCATAACGCGTGTGAGAGGCGGGGATTAAGATTCGGTTATGAAATCAGTTTCGTTGTAGGGCCTCAGCTCACGTTCAACTTTAAATTCAAAGGTTCTTTTGGACTGTAATAATTGTACCTTCTTTTTGACGCTTTTGCCAATCTCAAATGCTTTTATAAATTTGGGTATTCATTTTCTTTCATGTCAAAGTCACACAATGATACCCTGTGATGATTCCGGTCAACCGTGCTTCGACATTTGCGTTTTGCAACTATCATATTAAATATATAAATATTTTCAAAAAATCACATACATTGATCTGACTCCGAGATAGGTTTAGCTCAAGCACCTGTGTTACAGCCCTACTTAGATTGCGCCCGTCGCGCCGCGCGTCGCCCGAAAGTTTGTGGTAGCCCTAACTGTATGAATGAATCCTGTGTCCGTTAACTATAAACATTCACACTTAGCTGTAAGCAAAATATTGTTTGAAAATAAGTTTAGTTGAATACAGAATTTTGTCGGGAAAATACCTTCTCTTTACCTAACTCCTTCTATTATTATACATGTCGGACTCGAAGGACGCCAAGTGTAGATTTAACCTTACATGGTGCGCGTGTACTTGGCTACGCCGTACATATAATAATAATAAAAAAAAAAATAATCTCTCAACATCTCATACGTTGACCTGATTCCGTACTAAGTAGCGTAAGCACTTGTGTTACACATATCGGACAACAGAGGAACACAAATATATACTTAAATACATATATTACACCCAGACACTGAATAAACACAAGTGTTCATCGCACGAATGTTTGTCCAGGGTGGGGATCGAACCCACGACCTTTGGCGTAAGAGGCAGGGTCACTACCAATTGCGCCATCCGGTTAGTCTTTCTTAATACTTTTCTTTTGTAAATACATACTTATAATACATAGAAACACCCAGACCAATACATATAGACGTGTTTATGCACACAAATGTTTGTACTGTCGGGGATCGAACCAGCAACCCTTGCACCAGAGGCAGCGTTCACTACCACTATTCCATACGGATCATGAATTTAATGTCTTTTGCGACTATCGACAAAATCAAGTTCAAAGTACTAATTGACAGTTCAGTGTTTGCCATACCTAATAAATGATGTTATTATTATATTGGCAGCTCGAATTTTAAGTCAACCTGTTATACTCACTAAACATAATTAAACTATTAATATATTTTTATCAAATTTCATAACTTATTTACTACTACCACAAATCTTTGTAGGGAGTAACTTTGTAGGGAGTGAAGAAACGCACCGGGGAAAGAGCCCTTAGCAAGTAGCTGGTGAGCGTCTCCCAAGATTCGGTCCGTATGCCGAGACGGTAGGAAGGACCATGGGCTGGTGGAGGGACTGTGTCTACTACCACAAATCAATATTTACCTCTTTACTATTGGGCGATCAGCTTATCGATATATGCGCTGTGACTGCCGCGGTGGCGCAGGGGTTAGTGGGTCGCACTTTAAAGCGACGGCTGCGCAAGAGGTCCTGGGTTCGATCCCCGGGTCGGGCCAAAAATTTGTACCTAAGTTTTCGGTAAGAAATTCTTAGTGGCAGCCCGGAGTCTGGAAGTTGGCGGTCGTGTACCCCCGTGCCTTGGAAAGCTAATTAAGCCCTTGGTCCTGCGCCCAATCCCTCTCTGGTCGTTTCACAGTAGTGTCCCGTTAGAATATGAGGGTAAGGGAATAGAGAGTGCACTTGTGTTTGCGCACACACTTGAGCACTATAATATATCCTGCGTACGTGGCTGATCCATGAGATTGGCCGCCGTAGCTGTAATCGGTTGGAGTATATTATTATTATATGCGCTGTATAAGAGAGAAGCAATCTCTTACGTAGAGCACCCAGCACTTTGTCTCAATATGTAAATTAAACAATGATGGAGAGAGCATGCGCGCGTAATTTCGCAATAGTGCTAGGTACCTGTTTCCCACAATACACGCACAGGTACTCGTGAAACTTTCTTCAGGTGTCCACTGCGGCGCTGAATGACCGCGGATGAATGAAAGTACGGGCACGACCGGTCCATTGTGCAACCGCCGCGCCTTGTTGCCATGCACTCGTACGTAACATACAATAAGAACAAACATATATGCTACACGTTTTAATATGGAAATTCTTTTCTAGTCGGTCTAAGAATTTATTTTACGAGAAGAAAAAAAAATAAAGATATTGTACAATTTTATTAAGTACTAAGCGAGTTATCCTAGGAGCCCAATTCTCGGGATTTCGATATGAAAAAAACATGGCGGATATCACCTGAAAACCATACAAAAAAACTATGTTTTAGTGATATATGTCGTATGAAAAGAAATGTCACTAGCCCGAGAATGGACAACTATTTCAAAATTGCTAAGCTCTGAAACAAAAAATACCAATTCTTTGTTTACTTTTCCGCTGCTCGAATATATATTTATTTATTTTTTATATTGCTTATTTACTGAGAAAAAAATTAAAAATTAAAAAACGTAAGATGACGTCATCGGACGGCAGAATGTAAAATATTTCTTTGCTTAGCACATTATAGTTTTAAATTTACGAAGTGCCAAACCCATGACATGTAACTGTCAAAAAAAAAGACAACTTGTCAACGTTGAATGTATGAATGACATTGACAATGTTGACACTAGTATTATTTACCTTTGACAGTAGTACCTTTTTTAGCAAAGGAATATCGCTGTATTCAGCCGTCCGATGACGTCATTTGGCGCTTACGTCTATTTAGAATAAAAAGAATTTCAATTATTATTTTATGCATGAAAATGGTCATATTTTGAAAAAAGAAAAAATATGGGTCTGTTCATTTTATGTCTATTTTCATATAAAAAAACAATATGGACATGTTAAAAATATGAAATGTTGTCCATTGGGCTCCAGGTTGAGTCCAATGTCATCGGATTGGAGCCCGGGGTACTCTTGGGCCATGATCCAGTTTAGGTAAGTAGAAACTTCAACTTGTACTTACAATGAATAATACTTAAACAATTACCTTTAGACGAGGAAACCAGACTAACTCGAACATAGTTACAGGTTAAGAATCATTAGGTATATCTACAATTTGAGAAAATATCCGAAACGCGCAAAAGCCCAATTTTTTAAGCATTTTCTATATGATAAAACATGGTTACTAGCGATAAGACCGCCGAGATTTTATTTACCAGTGACCAAAGCGTCAAGTTCTATGGCGGATATCCCTATGTTTTAGCGAGATAGCTAATAGTAGAGATTTTGAATGAGACACCGGTCGGAAACTTTCATCCCATCACTGTATAACAAAGGAAATAATGATTAATACTACTTAACATCCTTATTATCATACCACAAAGTTTTGAACACAATAATTTAATCTTAACAAAAGCCGGTCTTTATTGTTCTGCTTTGATCTTTTGTTTTAAACAGGATTAGATGTCACGAACTACTTCAAAAAAGAGCACTCACACTTTCTGAATACCTGATCGATGACAGGCCCGTCAGGGGAACACAAAGGGTCCGATCACTCACTTTCCATCGACTCGATAGACAATAACAACAAGAAGCTGATAAACAATTTGTTGCTATTGTAAAGATAACCTTTAGGTGCGGTGCAAAGGTTGCTATTACGACAGACGGACGCCGCAGTAAGTGCCAGTAATTAAGCGATGATAGCTCAGTGGACAACACATCATCCAAACGAAAAGTCGTAGATTCAAATCCGCTTATTCGGATCTGTCTCGGATCGTGATCTCTGAAATATTTCCATCACTAGCTCGCCAGTGAAGGAAAACATCGTGAGGAAACTTATACGTTGCACTGCACGAAACTATCCGATAGTTTCTCAAACCCTGGATACCCACAGGTGTTGACATAATGAATCTGAACGTGTACTTAACCATGATCTAGTTGTTCTGGTTTCCCTTGTAAAAGGGTAGCAAAGGTCAGACGGCAGTCGGTTCATTATAATTTACATACTTTGATGGGCTTGCTCTTGACTTCATACAGAAATCTTGGGTTCTGGGTTCTGAAAGGCTGTTCTTGAGTAAGCTCGCTAGTTCTCAACTAACGAGCTTACTCAAGTACAGCCTTTACAATTTAGCTTTGAAAATGTTAATGATGAAGTCATTTGGAAAACAGACCAGTGGTAGAGCTTCACTTCGGCATGAATTGGCCGGCTCGACCGGAGTGATACCACGGCCTCACAGAATACCGGCGTGAAGCAGCAATGTGCTGTATTTCGCTGCGTTAGTGACGGTACCGGAGGCCCAATCCGGGGGAAAGGGGAGTTTAAAGGTCAGCAGCGGACTTGTAGCTCCACTGGTGTCGCTTACCATCAGATGATCCGTCTGATCGTCTGCCACCTATCACATAAAAAAGACACAAGCAGGGCTCTTCACTCCAGGTTATGCCAAAGCTCCTATTCCTAAGTACTCGCTATTCCTCTCCCTCTTTCATCCTGGATAGTGGTCCAAACGTACCCTGGGATCTGAAGCGACGGCTTTGGAAGCAAATGGGAATGGCACACTCAGGTGATGACGGGCAAAAGGTTGCAATTACGACAGCCGGACGCCGCAGTGATAATGACAGTAATGAACATGTAATAATCGGATGATGGCCGCCTGCGCTTGCGCACGTCCACTAGCACAAAGCGAAAGATTAATTAATTATAATTCCTCCGTCATTCTGTTCGGGAGGTCGTGATGCAACTTGTAATTATGGTAACTGTGTTTTGACCAACTCATCATCTCTTTTCATAACACTATGAGACTTCTTATAACAATTTAACAGCTAATCAAAGTAACCACGGTATCCGTGACGCAGTGGCTATTTGGACGCACATTAAAGCGATCACAACCTGTGCGGATAAAGAATGGGATCAGAAATGGCGGCGTATCTATTCACTTCCCGCTCGCACACCCACGAATGCGCGAGTATAGACGCAAATAGTGTGCGAGCGAGAAGTGAATAGATGCGCCGCCATTTCTGATCCTATTCTTTATCCGCACAGGTTGTACTGCTCAGTCTCGGATCGATTCCTAGGTAGAGCCATTTGTATGAACTTTTTGGGTATAGGTTTTTTTGCAAAGTATTTCTTGAGTAAATGATGCTCTTAACAATTTTTCGACAGTCTTCGGGTGGGACTCGAACCCACGATCTTTTACTAACCGGGCATGACTAAGCTACCGGAGACCTTGGTAAGTAAACGAATTTTGTAAGTGCTTTTTGCTTCGCCATGATAGTTTCATCAATATTATATGTACCTCCCTATAATATCCAGTGGAAATATTGTTACAAATATTTTACCACTGCTTATTTCATATGATTTTTTGGGTAGACATAGCAAGTTTTCGCAATGTATTCTTAAGTAAATAATGCACATAATTAACATTTTTCGGCAGTCGGATGAGACTTTACTAACCGGCAACTGTCTTGAAGACTGTCGAAAAATGTTTAAGTTCATTATATACTTAAGAGCCATTTGTAACTCAGGTATATGCCTCGGCAAGCACGTTAAGCTGTTAATCCGGCAATCCCTCTCCAGTTGCACCACACTGATACCCCATAATTTGAAGTAAAGATATTAGAGAGGACTTGTGTAACACACACTTGTGCATTCAATTATATCCTGAATATATGCCTGATCGTCGATATCGGTCTTAGCTGAAGAGGCCGAATGATATACAAAAATATCGAATAGTTATGTACCATCCACCCGTACCATCTGGATGGGTGGAGATCCACCACCATGCGCTTTACACGTAATTTTTTGCCACGCACCTCCTCATTGTGGAATCAACTTCCCGCAGCGGCATTTCCGAACCGGAACGTCATTGAGATATTCAAGAAACGAGCCTATACCTTCCTGAAAGGCCGGCAACGCATCTCCACACCCTCTGGCTTGGCTGATGTCCATGGCGGCGGTGATCACTTACCATCAGGTGAGTCGCTTGCTCAATTGACTCACTTTCTCATAAAAAAAATCTTAAGTTTTCATGCTGTACTTTGAGTGCAATAAAAGTATATTCATTCATTCATCATAGTCAAAGATATGATGAAAGAGTTAAAGCTATAAGTATATAGCCATCTCCAATAACTAAGGTTGATTGTAGCGTGGTGGTGGTGATAGGAGTAAGTGGTCGTAAATAAATTATCTACATTGATATCGACACAAACATAAATATATTCAGAAAAGCGCTTACATAAGTCTCTGAGATATGGCTCGAGTTGATTGAACCCACAGACTGCTCATAAATATAAGTACTATTATCTCATTATATACGTCAGTCTGTGCTTGGTCTCTATTGAAGCTAAACGCGTATGTTTCTGAGGGGTATTGGCTTCCTCTTTTTATTTGATGGTTTCACAATGGCCGGTAACCCTAGCCTGCAACTTTCTACGCGTGGTCGTCGCCGGCGAAAGCCTGTGGCTTTTCGCTTTACTTTTTGGTCTGTTTCCAACAATACGATTGTATGATTAAACCTAGCCATAGAAAATTACATGCATTATTTTTACAATGTTACTTTGAGATAGTAAATGAAGTTTTCTTGTTATGTACAAGCGCGGAAAGTTCACGTTTCTCGGGGTCTCAATACAGAATAAAAACTTTTCTAAAAGGTCCGGTCTGGAATTGAATTAAGAGTACTAACTCAACAAAAAGTCTTTGCAGCAAAAGAGCAAAAATCGCTTGCAGCTTGTATAGATTTCCTTTTTTAAATGAAACCATTTTGGTGTCCCGCGTGCAAACGATTTTCGTTTGAAAGTAGTTAAGCGCCGGATTCCTCGACCGTACATGTTTTACGACGGTGCGTTTTAGATTTTTTTATGAGATAAGGGGCAGACGAGTAGACGGATCACCTAAAGGTAAGTGATTACCGCAACCCATGGACACCTGCAACACCAGAGGAGTCTCATGGGCGCTGCCGACCTTTTAAAAAGGAATACGCTCTTTCCTTGAAGGGTTGCAGGTCATACCGGACCAGAAATACCGCAGGCGATAGTTCATTCCATAGTTTTGTCGGTCGAGGTAGAAAGTTTCTTTAGAAACGTACAGCTGAAGACTGCCAACTATCTAGATGAAGATGAAGAATCTTCTATGTATAAGTTTTTTGAACTCAACATAATTGGAGAGACCAAATCTGCCAGCATGTGTTGGGTTGGGCATCTGGAGAGAATACAAGAAGATCGATCGGTGAAGAGAGCATACACGGGACGTCCAAATCGGTTGGACGACCTAGGTATCGCTGGAGGGCCGAGGTGACAAAGGACCTGCTTGGGCTGCAGATCGACGATTGGTCGGCTGTGGCCCATAACAGAGAGGAATGTTCAAAACCAAAAGGATTGCACCACCCTCCCCTCTTCTATCTAATGTCCTATACCTAAAGGTTGTCTGTCTGTCTCCCAGCGATAAGACCGCCTAAATTGTACATTGTATCTCTGTATACCTAGCTTTTAAGTTTTGTATGTTGTGCAATAAAGAGTATCTATCTATCTATAATGGCGACTTGTTGTGCCGGTCGTTGAGCCATCAGAGTAAGTAAAATAAGTATGAATTAGTTGCAATATTTTTCGTCTTGCAGTACTTAACTACAAACATTACATTTGCATAAGCAAATCTTGTGGTTTGACGTGAACATTTTTTCTAGTTTTAATTACACTGGGCAGGAATGTTAAGTCTTTTTTCGCAACATTAGGCACTATGTGGCCTTGAAATAAGTTGTAAGTATCGCCCGATAGTTCGGTTCTAGCCCGCGGGTCTGTGTGGAGGCCACCGGAATGCAGGTTTGGACAAAGAATTTGTTTGTTACCAGCTGATGCAATACACGATAAGGTGAACGATAAAATCGTCGACACAAAATATTGAAAAGTTTTCCATTTCGTAAGGACGAGATTGTGTAATTAAAGAATCACATTAAAATTATTAAGGTGGAATGAAAACAAAGGCATGACCTGATCTCACCCGATAGCAAATTAACATACATGCCACTTGTATTTTTTTTTTTATGAGAAAGGGATGCAAATGATCAAGCGAGTCGCCTGATGGTAAGTGATCACCGCCGCCCGACGTCAGCCACGCCAGAATGAGTGGAGATGCATTGCCGGCCTTTCAGAAATTCGTTTCTTGTCAGGAAGGTATAGGCTCGTTTCTTGAAGATCTCAATGTCGTACCGGTTTGGAAATACCGCTGTGGGAAGTTGATTCCACAATGAGCAGGTGCGTGGCAAAAAATGACGTGTAAAGGGCACGGTGGTGGACCTCCACCCATCCAGATGGTACGGGTGGAATCCTAGTTAACGGCGTGTATTACGGTGGTGAAATTCAGCAGTGCTTATATATATTTGGTATCCCAAGGAAAACTATCATTACTCCTCATGTGAACATGTAATTCCCGGTCGCGTCTAAAGGGGTTACTTAGGATCCCGGAGTGCGTTTAGACCATGATTCAGGATTTGGGGTGTGTGGTAATTACAATGAAACGGCTGCCGTCTGACTTTTGCAACCCTTTTGACAGGGGAACCAGACCAACTAAATCATGATTGCAATCGCTCTATCATTACTGTCGTTTTGATATATGTTGAGAACAAACCGAATAAGGTAGTGTCTTGTTATGTCATAGGTGGCAGACGAGCAGACGGATCACCTGGTGATGGTAAGCGATTGATGCCACCCATGGACACCCTCGACACCAGTGGAGCCACAAGTGCGCTGCTAACCTTTAAACCCTCCTTCCCCCGGATTGGGCCTCCGGTACTCTCACTCACGCAGCGAAACACAGCACAGTGCTGCTTCACGCCGGGACTCTAAACGTTAACCAAAACCCCTTGAGGTGTCCATCTTAGCACAGTCGCGCTCAGATACCCCACGTACGGAGCTGGACCACACAGTTAGCCGCGTTTGCCACGTTACATACCAAGCAATACAGACTAGTGCGCCTCGTCTACTCAGGTGTGGTTATGCAGTTACGTTACTCAAGGATCCAAAATTTACATCTAAGCATCCCTGGAAGCCGTGTGGTCCCCGGCAGAGTAGAATAGGCCACCCTCACTCTTACCGAGGTGTCGTAAAAGGTGACTAAGGTAAAGCTGCTGGCATAATCATCAGCACCCAGAGAAGGAAAACTCTGCATTCATATCAAAACCCTCGCCAACCCGTCTGCCAAGCGTAGT
Organism: Marasmia exigua; assembly: GCA_019059595.1. NCBI lineage: Eukaryota > Metazoa > Arthropoda > Insecta > Lepidoptera > Crambidae > Marasmia > Marasmia exigua. The sequence goes on along the minus strand of CM032469.1, from coordinate 1,423,221 downwards.
GAGTATGGCAATTACCCCTCATGTGATTGAGGGAGGCCCGTGCCCTAGCAGTGGGGACTTAAATGGGCTGATGATGATCCCTGGAAGAAACGCAACAGATAGGGACTTGCCCCACTAGCGGATTGCGAGCGTTTTCGGAGCGACGACACACACAGCGAACACTTCGCGGTTGCGCAGCGTTCACGTCGCGGATACGCGACGGATTCGAGGCGGAGATAAATCTGAACGCTATTGTTTTTTTGTGGTGGTCACGCCGCAAAACGCCGGCGAAACCGTTGCGCATCCGCGACGTAAACGCTGCGCAGCCGCGACGAGTTCGCTGCGTCGTCGCTCCGATTTGAAAACGTTTGAAATCTGCCAGTGTGGCAACTCCCTTAAGCCCACCTTATTGTACTGTCTGTTGTTGTTGTACTGTATTTTGATTTTGTGTCTATCTATCTATCTATTTCTGATAGCAACGATAACCTTTGTGATTACAACATGTTGTTATACATTTGTGGGAAAGTAATTCAGAAACTCCAGTTTTGAACTAATGAGTTTGGACAGTTCAATTTATCGTTTGAAGGCAACAAGGCTATTGGAGCAGATGAATATAATTTTATAAGTGGGCAAGATATTTTGCGATCTCGTCTATCTAGCGATACCTTGGGCGTCCCACCGGCCTACAACTGGATGAAACTGAACTGAACAAAAACCAACCGAAATGGCGAAATCTCCTGTCGGAGTCCAAGATGCACTTCGGTTCGCCAGCGTTCTCTATCTACATAGACACAATTGATACATCTGCCATTATGATGGAGATGGCACTCAAAGAAGAAGATGATTTTTGGTTTTGTATTAGGAGTTGAAAAGCAATGAGAATAGGTTTAGGTTTTTAAGATAGGTAGAGATGCTTCCACAAATCTAATTTAGTTATAACCTTCAGACAAACTACACACCTCACTATCTTCTATTCAAGTGTGGTATTAGTTTTTTGGCCATTAAACGTAACAGTTCAGAGTAACTGGTGCATATGATTAAGCTTTAGGTATATTTGTGTTGAAATTATAGTTCTTTTGTAGGACTATGCCAGACTAACGCTTGAACAAAATCGCTCCTAGTGGAAAGCGACGATGAGGTCTATGATGATACGTGTTTGCCTAGTAAATTCTTTTCACTCTTGAAGCAAGTAATGTTGATGACGGCTAAGTAAACAAGGTCGTGAACACTAAATATGGTGATGGAGGATATGATGAAACAACACAGTAAAATCTGTCATCATCATCATCATAATCAGCCACTATGCTACACTGAACACGAAGCAGGCTATGAACTTTTTCCTGCTCGCAGCGTGGTCCGCGTGTACATATAGATTGTATATTGAACATATGATGTTTCCCGTCATATTACGTAATTTAAGAGCGAGCAACGCGTATGCAATGTCTGAATTTGCAGAATATTATTTGAAGAACTCTGGTTTCCCACAGACGTAGGTTTAAAAAACTATGACACCGACAGTATACTAATGGTGATAGCAGTAATAATTTTAGAATTTTTACCTAACATATACATACAAATCTTTCCTCTCTAAACTTTGTCATGTTTGGCTATACATCTATATTTATAGCGTCTATATGTAGGTATAATGTACTATTACAGAGTATTACTAGAGTACCCGTATTACACATTAAGCTAATATACCTCAATTCCTTCCTGGAAAGCGATTAGGCAGACCAGTAACCTTTTAGAGCTTTGGCATGCCGACATTTCCAAACAAACGTTGCACCCATTGCGAAAAGTAACGTCAACAAGTTCTTTAGGTTTATTCTTAGAATTCTGAATCATTGCGAAGGCAGGATTATAAAAATCTATCAGCACAGAGTAATAAGACACTAAGACGGGATATTTTTTATAAAGATTTGGCCAGTGCAATAAAAATATTTTTTCATTAAAAATTGTAATTGTTGCGTAACCCACCCAATACCCATTATAGTACCGTAAGTACGGAAGAAGCTTATCCAGTCCTGGCTGTAGGGTTTCTGATCACAATTTAGCACTCAGAAAGAGTAAGAAAGAATTTAAATACATTTCTTGACCATCACAACACAGAAAAACTAAATACAGAAGCCATAACACGACGCTACACAGATGAGGAGAGGCGATACGAGAAGAGATGGTGTGGTTGTATGAGGTCAATCAGAGCCCCTACTAATCAGAAACTACCCGGCCGACTCCCAGCGGGCAGGGTGTGCATTAAGCGCGCGCCGACCAACGCGGCGGCGCCTGCTACGGTATTATCTGCAGTGCCGCAGCAGCGCTGGTATTCTGGTGGGACCTGAGGTGGATACTCGGGTGGTTTGGTTAAAGTTGGAGTCTCACAAACCACCTTGTTTCCCACAAGGTTCCCGACAATATGACAATAGTACAAACTTACAACATCACAGCATGAATCGAATCCGGTGGATCTGATTATTTGCTGCCGTCTTGTGTCTACAAGTTATCCTCCATTTCGACATTCGTCGAGTACCTATCTTGTACTCCACGATACGGCACGGCGACCACGGTCGACCACGGCGATACGGCAAAATAATTTCAGCAGAGACAATTTACTTCTTGTTTTGTACTTTTTAGAGCCTTATTAGAGCGTGTGTTTTTAGTAGTCGGGTTTTAGTTTTTAAAATTTTATTTTTTACACTCCAAATATAGGCAAAACATGTTGAAACTCTAAATCTGTACCAACCCATGTTATGTTCTGTAATATGTTCTTACCCATGTTTTCGCAAATAAATATTCTATTTATCTTTATCTATTCTCAGAATAATCATCGGTTTACCTCATAATATTATTCTTTTATTTTATGTCAAAATTAAACTGTATGACTTGGCAAGAGGATGATACAACATTTTATAAAAGTTTGGCGATTAAAAATAGTAACTGACGAGTTTCGTGCCGGATCTTCTCGACCAGAAACAACTTACCGTACGTAGTAGAATCGCATTATATTTATTTATTTTTTTAGTATATTTTATGTATCAACACATATTATATATTAACAAGTAAATTATACATAACTACTTATAAGTTTTAAATTACGGAAGACCAGCGTCGGGGTGTCCTTTAGACACTGTGACACATGCTGAGTGGAGCCCATTTCAGTGCCATTCTAATGTCCATTTCGTTCTATTTTTATTTTGTGTATGTTTGGCGCTGAATAAATTATTTTATTTTTATTCTTAATTACTTAAATTTATGACGATTTGTAAGTGCTGTGTACAAGCCTATGCAAATGAAGAATTGATTGATTGAATCCAATCAAGTTATACTGCGAACTTGAAACAACGCCACTTTTAACAAGTATTTACGTGAGTTAACGAATACAACCGAAAACCCCTAATTCAAAAGCGTCAACAAGTCACAATTAATCGAGTTATCATACGATCTCGCCTATTTATCATTTGTAAGGTGTGTGCATTGTTTGCCGGCAGTACTTATCGCGTGAGAAATAATTGAATCGCCCGGCGCGGTGTCGGGTGCCCGCTGCGATATTGCCAAAGCTCACTCAACTCTAGTCCGCGTTTATTACTTCAATCTTGTAGACATTATCTTACTTATCTTAGCGTGTAATTCCCAGTTGCGTCTAAAGCTCTCTTTATTTAGGGAGTCTGGTAATTACAATGAAGCGACTACCGTCTGACCTTCGCAACCCTTTAACAGAGGAACCAGGCCAAGTGAATCATGGTTACACTTTATAGAAACTATCCGAAACGAGCAGGTTTCTTCACGATGTTTTCCGTTCCCCGCCCAGCTGATGGTAGAAATACGCACATGCGTATAATATTTTGCATGCCGATAGGTAAAATGTTGGAAGTGCAATGTAATTATTGTACTATAAACATCTTGTATATTACTCACGTTTGCAAAATTAAATAAATTGAAATTTAAAAAGGTTTGAAAAATCCTCGGATTGAACCCAGTCCCCCCGTATGGAAGGCGCGTTCTGAACCACTGAGCTACCATCGCTCATCATCATCATCTAGACATGATATCAATAATATGAGGTTCAGACGTTAGAGTCCATAGAGTAACTTATATGTATATAGCGAGATTCCCAATCCCACTTGTAACCCTTTGAGCCGAGATGTTGAGTGGCTGATGGTAATGCTAGCTCCGTGGGTTCTGAGGCGCTCGCAGGATTCTAACAGAGAGCTGAGAGAGGGCGCCACTAGCTTTTAAACTACCTAGCTAGAAAGTGAGAGTTTAAATAAAAAGAGTTTAAGTATGAGGGCTGAATATTTATTATAAAAAATATGCAAAATACATGCTTTTGGAAAGAGAATTTTTGTTTCTGGCTTTTAAAGTTAAATTTTTATGTAAAAACTTATATGATCTTAAACAAGTAAATTTATTAATGCTAGGCTTAATCTAGGCCGTATAAAAACTACATTTAATTAAACAGGACTCCTATCACGAGGATTATCCTGATAAAAATACAAATATTGCAGCTTAGTCTATGCCGCTTAGAAAAAGTTCAAAGTAACAAGACTCCTATCAAGAGGATAGTCTCTTAGAAAAAGTTACAAAGATAAATAGGTTATCATATCATATACGCATAAAACTTCTACTCCGGAGTAAATTAAAATAATAAATGTGTACCTTAATAAAGCATTATACTAAACTTAATGCTAAACATGGGTGTTGCAGTCCTGCGATGGCAACGGAGACCTCTCCAAGTATCAGCCACGCATGGCATGCAGCAGCTGACCGGTTATAAGTCCTGGAGTGTTCCTTGCCTCGCCAGATTGACACCCATGCATAAAGAGGGCTTTATATGCCTGAAATGTGCACACAAAGGAAGCATTAGGACAGCCAGCCAACACAAGATGGTAGTGCTGTTGGGAAAAGAGTTACATAATGTCATAGCACGTGGTTTGCAGACGACCCATGGTCTCCAGCGCACATAGGCAGATGCGTGAAGAGCTTTTAGGCGCAATAAAGGCGGCAAATAAAAAAAGAAAAACGGAAAATGCGAAAGCGTGCTCACCCATTATGAGAAGATGTGGCGTAATATTCAGCCCAACATAAAAATATTTTTGTATTAAATGAGTGACATCATTGGCCTAAAACAAACAGACAATGGCTTAGCATGTGCGAGAAAATATAGTTAAATATGAAATTTTAGGTTACATAACCAATCCTACTTACCAACACATGGCGTCACCAAAAAATATTATTATAAATTAAATGCAAAAAAAAAAAAGGAATGCGACATTCGCCGTTATTCAAAGACAGCCAGGAGCCCAATTCTCGGGCATGTGATATTTTGAAAACATGGCGGATATCACCTGAAAACCATACAAAAAAACTATGTTTTAGTGATATATGTCGTATGAAAAGAAATGTCACGAGCCCCAGAATTGGGCTCCAGGTATCCCAGTCCATCCTTCCAGACAATCACAATTTTTAATTTTTGTTAAACGTGCATCAAGGCACCGCACCGAGAGAAGAAAAAATGGCAGACGTCAAAAATCCATAAAGGAATCAATTTTTTTTTTTTATCCATAGACTGAAGGTATTAGATATCTAAGATCATACGACTCAAAACAAAATTTGAAATGCAGTTAATGCAGAAAAATACAAAATTGGCCACAAACATTGAGGTTTATTGAAAATGAATTACTTTAATATGAGAAATATTTATTTATAGAAAATTGACTAAAATATATCGAAATCGACAACAGAAAAATCCAACGCTCAAATGAGTGATCGCTGTCAAAGATTAGAAAGAAGTTAGGTTTGTTCTCGCTAGATGGCGTTAGAAGTAAAGAAATATTAGGATAGAATTATAAACATAGGTAAATTAGGTAACGACGTGTTACAATACCTCCTTAGTTACAAAAAAAGAGAAAAAAAGAATTTATGGAGAGGGACAAGACACAAAAGAAATCTAAATAAAATATACTAAACTCACAATTAACAATTACTTATTGTCCCTGACCATTGCTGGCCAGTAAGAAGACTGTGAGACAAAACAAAACAGTATAGGCTTAATTTAAGGAGTCACTAACCGCTCTTGCATAGGCTTCTTTATAGAGTTACAATCCGCTCTTTAATTTAAACAAACTAAATAGTCAAGGCTTTTTTAAGGAGTAACAAACCGCTCCTGTATAGGCTTATTTATAGAGTTAAAATCCGCTCTTGAATTTAGAACTCATCGAGTAGTTAAGGCTTATTTAAGGAGTAACTAACCGCTCCGGCATAGGCTTCTTTATCGAGTTGCGATCCGCCTCACTTATTTAAACATTCGTCAGACGCAAGCATCCTATAAAACGAAGTCATACTGCACCATAAGTGCTTAAATATCAGATATATCATCTGACTGATGAAGAAAAAAAACATCACCACTAAACAAGCCCACATAAAGCTTGTGACGCACCAGCGGCGTCAAAAAAAGTCCTTACAAAAATTGAAGGCACAAAAAAACAACTGCCCCTTATATAGGCACATACAAAATATTAAACACAAAAGGAAAAAATATCAATAGAGACAACCCTATTGGAAAAGAAGATAGAAAAAAAAACTTCCTAGCGAGAACATTATGAGAATGAGCCATATCAAACATCAAGAGGAGAGAATGTAAATAAAGTTTAGGTGCAAATTAAAAGGACTAAGGTATCACTATAAGTCAGTGCATTCCATAAAAAAACTTAAATGTTGAAAAGAGAATGTAGATAAAAGAAGAATCCAGCAGCTGGTTTACACAGAGAGGCGTCCACTTCCTTTGAGGCACTTTTATCAGGTTTTAAGCACATGTTTACAAAATCTTTAAAAATAAATAATAAGCCAGAAACAAAAGAAAAAAAGATCACAGCTTTCTGTTAGATCCCAGTCTGGAAAAAGTCGAGGCCCACCCGTTGAGGCGCCAATGTAACCCTTTGAGCCGAGATGTTGAGTGGCTGATGGTAATGCTAGCTCCGTGGGTTCTGAGGCGCTCGCAGGATTCTAACAGAGAGCTGAGAGAGGGCGCCACTAGCTTTTAAACTACCTAGCTAGAAAGTGAGAGTTTAAATAAAAAGAGTTTAAGTATGAGGGCTGAATATTTATTATAAAAAATATGCAAAATACATGCTTTTGGAAAGAGAATTTTTGTTTCTGGCTTTTAAAGTTAAATTTTTATGTAAAAACTTATATGATCTTAAACAAGTAAATTTATTAATGCTAGGCTTAATCTAGGCTGTATAAAAACTACATTTAATTAAACAGGACTCCTATCACGAGGATTATCCTGATAAAAATACAAATATTGCAGCTTAGTCTATGCCGCTTAGAAAAAGTTCAAAGTAACAAGACTCCTATCAAGAGGATAGTCTCTTAGAAAAAGTTACAAAGATAAATAGGTTATCATATCATATACGCATAAAACTTCTACTCCGGAGTAAATTAAAATAATAAATGTGTACCTTAATAAAGCATTATACTAAACTTAATGCTAAACATGGGTGTTGCAGTCCTGCGATGGCAACGGAGACCTCTCCAAGTATCAGCCACGCATGGCATGCAGCAGCTGACCGGTTATGAGTCCTGGAGTGTTCCTTGCTACGCCAGATTGACACCCATGCATAAAGAGGGCTTTATATGCCTGAAATGTGCACACAAAGGAAGCATTAGGACAGCCAGCCAACACAAGATGGTAGTGCTGTTGGGAAAAGAGTTACATAATGTCATAGCACGTGGTTTGCAGACGACCCATGGTCTCCAGCGCACATAGGCAGATGCGTGAAGAGCTTTTAGGCGCAATAAAGGCGGCAAATAAAAAAAGAAAAACGGAAAATGCGAAAGCGTGCTCACCCATTATGAGAAGATGTGGCGTAATATTCAGCCCAACATAAAATATTTTTGTATTAAATGAGTGACATCATTGGCCTAAAACAAACAGACAATGGCTTAGCATGTGCGAGAAAATATAGTTAAATATGAAATTTTAGGTTACATAACCAATCCTACTTACCAACACATGGCGTCACCAAAAAATATTATTATAAATTAAATGCAAAAAAAAAAAAAGGAATGCGACATTCGCCGTTATTCAAAGACAGCCAGGAGCCCAATTCTCGGGCATGTGATATTTTGAAAACATGGCGGATATCACCTGAAAACCATACAAAAAAACTATGTTTTAGTGATATATGTCGTATGAAAAGAAATGTCACGAGCCCCAGAATTGGGCTCCAGGTATCCCAGTCCATCCTTCCAGACAATCACAATTTTTAATTTTTGTTAAACGTGCATCAAGGCACCGCACCGAGAGAAGAAAAAATGGCAGACGTCAAAAATCCATAAAGGAATCAATTTTTTTTTTTTTTATCCATAGACTGAAGGTATTAGATATCTAAGATCATACGACTCAAAACAAAATTTGAAATGCAGTTAATGCAGAAAAATACAAAATTGGCCACAAACATTGAGGTTTATTGAAAATGAATTACTTTAATATGAGAAATATTTATTTATAGAAAATTGACTAAAATATATCGAAATCGACAACAGAAAAATCCAACGCTCAAATGAGTGATCGCTGTCAAAGATTAGAAAGAAGTTAGGTTTGTTCTCGCTAGATGGCGTTAGAAGTAAAGAAATATTAGGATAGAATTATAAACATAGGTAAATTAGGTAACGACGTGTTACACACTCACACGGGAAGCATCTACTAAAAAATGACATTTGCCTGAAGGTTGTCTGGTAGAAATCGCTTCCAGCGATAAGACCGCCAAAATTGTACAATTAAGTTTCTGTAATGCCTAGTTTTTTTAAGTTGTATTTTTTGTGCAATAAAGTATATCTATCTATCTAAAAATAGACAGAGAACTCAAGTTAAATTACATAATTACATTTAACCCTTCAGCCAGTTAGGAAACCGGAGTTTGCAAATCAGTTTCCTAAAAGGCTTTTTATATACTTCTACGTAAGTAACTGATTTCCTATGTATTTTTACAACTTCACGTAACTGGTTTCCTATAAGTATTGTTTATACCTCTACTTGACTGGTTTCCTGTAAGTCTTTTTTTCTATTTAAGAAGACGCTTCGGTGGAGAGATATACGTGAATTCAGCCCCGACCACACTTTATGTTAGAAAAGCCGATAACTCTGTAGATGGAGTTTATTACGTGAAGTATGCTAAGACAGGGTTTTTAGTCGGTTCAAATTTAACGCACGTTTTTGTGACAATGATGTAGAGTAGGCCTTCAACTTTTACGAAATTCGTTAGGCTAATTTAAATGCTAAACCGTTTCAGATAGTGATCTATGCCGGTGTTTACATTCGGCGAGTGCTTGATTGATTTATAGCAAGTTGCGGGTGACGGCAGAGGTCGCCACTCAGCCTCACTCCACTCTGTATTAGTCAAGACAACTTGACGTTATCGCCGGTAAATTAGTTATTGGATTTACGTACGATTATATCTAGTCCTGTCGAGACAACAGACACAATAGAAAATTAATTGTTTTCGGCTATAAAAAGGACAATTAGCTGGAAGGACTGCGTATGCGCACAGCTAGTTATAACTGATGATTTTTTAAGATAAATTATTGGTACACCTCCACAACATCATATCTCTATCTCATCGCACCTCTGTATTTTACTAATCTAGGTATGTAAGTACCAGTAGGTCGGAGGTGAGGAAAAACTTTGTGGAGAAACCGCGTTGGGAGAACATGTTTTGGGATTGATTCTGAACGTGTATATGCTACAGTTGGTCAGGTTCCTCTGTCTAAGGGTTGCGATGGTCAGACGGAAGTCATTTCTTTGCTATAAGGTACCAAGGGGCCTATTCTCGTACATTCTACAATGCAGTCGAATTAGAGAATTCTAAACATTCGACCATAAAACTGTCGATCATATGAGAATGTTACACCCCTCAAATATTTCATTTTTTTTGTGTTTCATAATGTGCTTGCATGTTAAGAGTTACCTTCTAGTTCCAAACTATAACTTTACCAATATTTTTCTTATGAATGTAACTTGTTTTGTGAACCAAAATAAATAAAATAAAATTGACACCCTGACTTTCCAAATCTTGTAACATGGTCCAGCTTACCCCGGGTTCTAGAGCGAGAGCTTTGGACGCAAGTGGAAATAATATGCTATAACGTAAGCACTATAATGACAATGTCACCTGTCTCTTGGTGCCACGTATTTACGCAATTAGTATCGTTTACGCTGTTTCCCACCGGCATTCTTAATCCATATAATTGTGAAATATTTGTTTAGAAATGTCGGAAAGGCCATATTGGCTCGGGACCGACTGGTCACGATCGATGTATGGTCCACAAAAAATAATATAAATATTATAGAAATAAAATAATAAATAATTCAATTCAATTCAAATTTCTTTATTTTGGGCATCGTTAGGCCGATGATAATACAACGTAATGTAATGTAAAGTGGACTCCTTTTTCCGCACTTAGACTCTCATTTGGTCCATTGTGCGTGTTGGGTCCTGGCTATTCTAGCCAGCCTAACTCCTCCCAGAAGCGCAGAAGCTTCCTGGGAGCTTCACAGGCTTCGCGGAGTGACCCCGCCGATCCGAGGATTTCTTCGCGTTGTCTCGTTACCGCATCGCAGTCTAGGACCACGTGTGTGACTGATTCCTCGGGGCTGATCCCTAGGCCGATGATAAATAATGCAATGTAAGGTATACGCTTCGTTAGGCCGGCTCAACCGGAGTGATCCAACGTCTCACAGAAAATCCGAGGGTAAGGAGAGCTCAAAGGGTGGCTGTGTACTTGTGACTCCATTCGCTCGTGGCTGCAATCCCTTACCATCAGGTTATCCGCCTGCTCGTCTGTCCTTTATCAAATAAAAAAATTAACAATCGCAGAGCTCCCTGATCCTCGGAGCCTTTAACCTGGACAAGATTTCAGCAAAAAAATTATATTCATACATTTAACTTAAAATGTCCATAGTGGTTAATATATTTATGTATTACTTATATTCTAAAAAGATTTGACCCTTTTAGAGCTCCAATGAAGTATTTCTTCAAGGTAAATTATTCGCTTAGCAACTAAAATACAAACAAGAATAAACTTAATCAGTCTTGTATTTTGAGAACAAGCTTATGAAGTTTTCTTCGACCCCATGCTGTGGTGTTTAATGGGATTCGTCAGGCCACCTTCGTCACACCTCGCAGGCGCAGAACGAATGGACATTGGACATGAATGAGTAGCTCAATAATCGGAAGTTTCAATAGAACAGGCTACGAAAATAATAATTTTATGTTACAGTTTAAAAACCTTTTTTAGACAAGAGCCCTCTTATTACAAAAAACTGCTTTGAAACCGGTTTTAGTCCTAAACTAGCAAGTTCATGATTATTACGGAATAATGTTAATCTTAAATTTTTATTAAAAATCCTCGACTAACCATAGACCACTTAGTACCGCAAGATACTGTCAAAATTGATCGAATCATTCAATCATTCGTTCAGTGACATTTCATTTTACATAACCTTATTTTGTAGTCGGAAGTAAAAAATTATTTATTTATTGATTTATTTATTTATTCAATTACACAGGCACTTTAACCTAATTACTAACTACTAACTTAATTGAGACACACAGTAACAAAAGTAAAAAAAAAATAGAATTGTTTTTAAGCAACGATTAATTAAAATTATTGACCTAAGTAAGGTTTCCACGTAATATGCATAGGAATGGCTTATATTTTTGGGATTAAATCAAAAGAATAAATTACCTACTTTCTCAGAAATAACTTTGGTGTAATACGGAATGAACTGTCACAGGGATAAGTTGTCATGGTTACTGAATCGATATTTTGAGGTTATTATTTTAGTACTCATTTTAAACTACGGATACGGATGGTTTTACTTAAGTATTATAGTTGATATACCAGATACCGTTAAACTTAGTTTTATAATTATGTTTACTCTAGTTCTTCAGTTATTCTCAGTATTAATCCTACAACTTATTTTAAACCACGTTTTGGAATAAGAGGGAAGATGTTTCTAAAAAATGTTCAATGAAGAGTAAGGATGTAACTGATCACTGCTGTATAATTTATTTTTAACATTATTTCCGATTATGCCATCGTTTTAAAGGTGTTAGTATCAGCATGTTAAACCCCTTAAGAAACTGTATAATGTAATGGCTTGTTTTGGGGACAGTACGTCCTCGAACCGGGCAGCGTGGAGCATAGGGCCGATCCTTTCACCTGCGTCGCTCGCCAGCATTCTAGACCGAGTAACTACGGCTAAGGGTTTCAGCACGTTCGGCTGAATATCTACTCCTGGTACGTGTTACATTAAGGCGACGGGTAGGGCACGCTAGCGACGCCAATTGATTTAAATTGTAAAGTTACTAAGCCGGACGTGTTTTTATTCAAATCGATGCTCCAGCCTCTCGGCAACCACATCAACTATTTATTTAATGATGATGCACTACTTGGCCTTGTATTGCCCTCGAAAAATGGTTTAACACCAAAAGCGGCCACTTATGGCGTTAAACCAGCCCAAAGTACGCTTGGACCTTGATCCAGGAATCGGGAGGTCTGGTAATTATAATGAAGCCACTGCCGTCTGACCTCCGCAACCTTTAGACAGGGGAACCAGACCAACTATGCAGATAACGGTTACTTGAATAATTATCTCAAACATTAGAAGTATGCACAATTTTGAGAGACGTGCATGTTTCATCAAGATTTTTACCCTCACCACCGAGCTAGTGGCAGAAATATGCACATAGATTTGAAAAATCCAGAGGTGCATGCTCGGATTCGAACCACGACCCCTGCATGGAAGACTCGTCTTATCCACTGAGCTACCATCGCTCTAATCCAACCTAACGCTCTGGTACATTATAAGAAATAATGAGGATAAATCCTTTAGCAGATCTAAGTGGTTACCATATGAGGCTTCACGTGGATTGCGCAAGCGCAGGTCTGGCCCTAACCTGAGGTTCCGTTCGGCTAATTTATTTGCGCAAGAGCCGTTTAGACAACGTGCCACAATTTACGTGCCGGTTCTGTGCAATTACTTTGCGACTTGACATACATTACGTATGTACGTTTTTAAGAAAAGAGAAGACTTTTTTTCCATAGAGAAAACCATTTCCTACCATTCGCACGATTGTGAGGGAAAACATCGCCGCACAGGTGTCGCACAGTAGCGCGAGCACGCTCACCTGTCCCGCGTGTCCTCAACGCACTCCTAGTAGTCAATGGCTGGTAGCTGACCGTGGGAGAGCCACGCTTCGGCATGAATGGGCCGGCTCGTCCGGAGTGATACCACGGCCTCAGAAAACCGACGTGAAGCAGCACTGTGCTGTGTTTCGCTGCGTGAGCGTACCGGAGGAATTTATTCTTAAGTAAATAACATACTTATAAATTTCATCTCGTGTTCAGGCGGGACTCGAACCTTCCATAATCCGTTCTACCAATTAGACCACTGAACGCGTTACTAAGTCGACGAAATTTGTTAGTGCTTGATTCGACATGAGCTGTCGATGTCTCATCAATATTGTAGGTATATTTACAATATCCAGTATAAATATTATTACGAATATTATATATGTTATATTAATATTTTATATCGAGTCCCGCCTGAACATGAGATGTAAGTTTTAGGTGTGTTATTGCTCGTGTGCATGCAAGTACGCGTGGTCAGTCGCAGGCGCAGGCCAGGCGTTGCGACAGTCGCAACAATAGACAATAACCGCTAAACACTAACCATGAGCATTGACGACCTTTAGTCGCTGCATAAAAAGCGATATTTTGTTACAACACACTGCAAGAATCGATTTAGGAATCACAATTTTATTATACCTATATTTTTACTCCACATTCAATTTGGTTTTACAAATTAGTACATTTACCTTATCTAAAAAAAGTAGAGAATAATATAGTTCAACATTCATTCGTTTATTGAGAGTCTGTTGTCCCGTGAACAGCTAGCTTTGGCCCAATTTAGCTTGTTCTAATTGTTGAAATTTTGACTGATTTTGGCTGTCGTTACTTACAATAGGAAACGACCTCCACAAATGGAATTGTGGATGTCCTTTCCCCCGTATTGGGCTTCTGGTACCCTCACTCACGCAGCAAAACACAGCACAGTGCTTCTTCACGCCAGTTATTTGTGAGGCCCATTCATACCGAAGCGTGGCTTTCCCACGGTCGAAAGTAGTTGTAGAGGTGCTAGTATGTGTCATGTAACCTATTTTCTATGATGAGTATATAATCAATGTTTAATATGAAATAAATCAGTATTGTTTGAACATTCTTTCGGGTTTCATTCTTATACCTACTCCGTACCTTACATGGCGACCCTGCCTATGGCATTCGCCTCGGAGCCGGCGGCGCCGCGAATCTGATACCTACATTCCTTATATGTCCCCGTATTTGCGAACAGACTAAGAGGTAACTATGGAACGAGTCCCGCATTATCGCAACTGTAAAATAGACGCGTGCCAATTACGCAAAACGGTTATTCACAATGGGGAAAAATCAATCTAAGGAGGAGAACATTGTAATACAGAACGCAGCTGGGGGAGACAACGGGACACATATCGAGGAGGTCAGACAACACATGTCCACCACGACAATTTTTCTGGCCGTGATTTTGATGATCCTGCTATGTGGATTGCTTTATGTAAGCTATCGGCTCTACAAGAATTGCCATACAAAGTGAATTACTAAGGAAATCAACCGTACTGTGATACGCAGATCGTTGTTTCGGCGACAAATGCAGCAACCGGAGATTCCAGTTACATCCCCAAAGTATCCAGATATAGTGTGAGTGAAGTGAAGTGTGCGGTCGATACGTTTCTATAATTATAATAATTCCTGTAATCAATAAGATACGAGTAACAACGTGTATTATCATCGAATATGCGTCATCGTTACCCATATACGGCGAGCAGATTGAACTTTGGACTCAATAGTTATTTTTAGATACTTATTACAGTAAATTACCATGGCTATGTTGTTCTAAAAAAAAAAATGTATATTTTATTTAATGGTGTAACAGTTCGAGTTCTACGTTATGGTGGTAAGTTATGAATACTATTGTTACTTTATATAATGAATTAAAAAACGTTAGAGTTTATTTAATAAAAATAGGACCAAGTAGAAGGTCTGGTAAAGTTCTAGGAATAAAGTTAAATGAAGCGAATGACATTTACCAAAAGTATGAAATATTTTTATTAGAATTTAAAGAGAAAGTGAAAAATAAGTATTTTAGTAACGAAGATATATTATTAATTGATAATTATTGTCTTAAATTTGTAAAATTATACGAAGAAATATTTACATTGTGTCAAAGTGAGAGTACGGAATTAGACGTAACAATGAATTCTTTTGATTTAAAAACGGCATTAAGCCTTTTACCTATCATGACAAATGAAGAGTCAAACACAAAGCAGTTGATTGATAATATCCTGTATTATGACTCTATTTTAACGGCTGATACTTGCAAAAGGAATTTAATTAATTTTGTACTAAAAAGTCGTTTATCTCAGGAGGCGAAATTAAAGTTAAACTCTAACTATACTAGTGTAAACGATTTAATAGGGGATATGAGAAAAATATTATTATGTAAGAAAGGGGCAACCGCTATTCAAGAAAAATTAAGTAAAATGAGACAAAATGACTTATCGATAGGAGACTATGGAAGAGAAATCACTGAATTATTTGTTAATCTTACGATTTCGCAAGCCGATGGTAACGACAAGGCATATTCTGTGCTGAAACCGCTCAATGAAAAAACCGCAATTAAACAGTTCATTAAGGGTTTGCGAAATCGTAGGCTAAACACTATATTAACAGCGAGAAATTACAATAATTTAAAGGAGGCTATCCAGGACGGTCAAGATGAGGATGAGTCATCGGCGTCGACAGGAGAAATCATGGGTATGGGTATGTACAGAAAACCTTATAAAAATAATTATTACAGAAATAATCATGACAATTCCAGGGCTTATCGCGGAGGCCGCAGCAACTACTCCTCAAGCAGAGGACGAGCGCGAGGACAAGGACATTGGACGCCGCCTGCTGCAACAGCCGTGCCTCGAGGCCAGTATTTCCGAGGGCGATTTAGCGGCTACAGACAGCCACAAAGAGGTACGTTTGTTCGTTCACATAGAGGGAACTATAGGTCCAGAGGCGAACGATACATCAATTCTTTTAATGAGGAAAAAACGGAAGCGGAAGTGACTCCTAATCAGTTTTTTCGTGACTAACAACGAACATATAATTTTAGCAAGTGATAGTGATTGTTACATTTCTTTGCATTCAACAACGCAACGAAATAAAGCGCATTATTTTCTCGTTGATTCTGGGGCATCGTTATCAGCTTTCAAGTATAAACATGCTATCGATCTAAACATTCCTATCCATAAAGAGCGCGTAACCGTAAACGGACTAGGAGGCAAAGTGCAAGCTATAGGATACGTTTATTTGTCTTTCATTCTAGGTAATGAGTCCGTCGCTCACAAGTTTTATGTTTTTGATAACTTACCGATTGCGTCAGATGGAATATTAGGTCGCGATTTTCTTTATAATTACAAAGTGCTGATGGATTTTAATACTAAATGTGTAACTTTACACACAACTACAATGACTACTTGCTTACCTATGGAGAACAAATGCCAATTAGTGTTTGATATTCCTGCTAGATGCGAGTCAATACATTTTATTAATACAAATTTAAAGGAGGACTGCGTCGTATTGTCAAAGGAAATACAGGACGGTATTTTTGTTGCAAGTTCTATAGCAACACCCAAAAATGGGTTGATACCAATAAAAATTTTAAACACTACCGAGAACAATATTTCTTTGAATAAAATTGAGACTACTATAAAAAGCTTAGGAGATTTTAACGTTTGCGAATTTGAAAAACCTAACATTCATTCTGATCGGGTAAAATCATTATTTTCTTCAATAAAACTTAAACATTTAAACGATGAAGAACAGAATACTATCGAGAAAATATGTGCTAAATATTCAGATATTTTTTACCTTCCCGGGGATAAATTAAAGACTACAGACGTTTATACTCATACAATTGGTTTGAAATCAAATACCAACCCCGTTTTCTCAAAACAGTATAGATTGCCTATTTCCCAAAAAGGTGAAATGCAATCTCAAATAAATAAAATGTTAGCCGAGGGTATAATAGAGCCCAGTAAAAGTGACTGGTCTAGCCCCATCTTATTAGTTCCTAAGAAGTCTAGCTCTACAACAGATAAAAAATGGAGGCTTGTGGTCGATTATAGAAAACTCAATAACTGTATAGAAGATGACAAATTCCCATTGCCGGATATTAACGAAATTTTTGAGTCCTTAACAGGCAGCATTTACTTCACTCATTTAGATTTATACCAAGGTTACTATAATATTAAATTAGATGAAAATAGCAGAAAATATACAGCATTTTGTTCTGGTCAGTATCAGATGACCCGCATGCCAATGGGCTTGAAAACAAGTCCAAGTTCTTTTTCAAGGATGATGACTATAGCTATGGCGGGTCTAAACTACAAAAAATGTCTCATATATCTTGACGATTTGATCGTTTTTGGGCGAAATTTGGAAATACATAACAAAAATCTACAAGATGTTTTTGAAAGACTTAGATCAGTGAACCTTAAATTAAACCCATTGAAATGTGATTTTCTTAGAAAAGAAATTTTATATCTGGGACACGTAATATCTAGTGAGGGTATCATGCCCGACCCTGAAAAAATTAACACTGTCAAAAATTATCCACATCCTAAAAGTACAGATGAAGTAAAGCGGTTTGTAGCCTTCACAAATTACTATCGTAAGTTTATACCGAAATTTGCGGAAATTGCGTACCCGTTAAATAGATTGACCAGAAAAATATACCTTTTGAATGGAATGCTGACTGTGAGAAATCATTTAATACTTTAAAGGAATGTTTAATATCTCCACATATTTTGCAGTATCCAGATTTATGCGAAAACAATCGTTTCATCGTTCAGACTGACGCATCAAATTATGCTATTGGTGCAATCTTGTCAAACGGAAATGGACGACCAGTGGCATATGCTAGCAGAACTTTGAACAAGGGTGAAAGGAACTATCCAGTTATTGAGAAAGAGTTACTTGCTATAGTTTGGGCCGTAAAATACTTTAGACCGTATTTATACGGTAGACCGTTTAAGATAGCCACAGACCACAAACCTCTAGTATATCTTTTCAATATGAGAGATCCATCGAGTAGGCTTATGAAGTTTAGAATAGCTCTTGAAGAATACAATTTCGAAGTAGAATACGTCAAAGGTTCAGACAATGCAGCTGCAGACGCATTGTCTCGAATTACATCTGACGATTTGAAAGAAATGCATGAAAACATGCTGAATGTAATGACTAGGGCACAATCAAGGAAAATTAATAGTACTGGTGCTCCGAGTAATATGGTAGACACTAATTTGAGGTCTGATCAACCGAAAATTGTGAATACTCATATTAAACCGAAGAAATCAGTCGAATTAAGATTTATAAATACTAAAGACTTACATAACTTAAGACAACTTAAAGAGATAACAAATGAAAGTAAAGGATTATGCTATGTTAAGAATAAAAATATTATTTACATTAAACTTTTAGATTCTCAATCACGAATGGCGCGAGACGAATTCGTGAGAGAACTAGATGAATTAAGTAATTTTTGGAATATTGGGGAAGTGTTTATAATAAAAAATAAAAGTAATGAAACATTTATAAAAAAAATACTAACGGAAGTGAATAAAGACAATAAAAGGTCAGGACCACGTATTTGTATAGTTAATAACGTAAAAAGAATTGATAATAAAGATGATAGGAGAATAATAATAAACGACTTCCATCTGTTACCCAGTAGTGGCCATGCTGGTATCAGACGGATGTCGAATAATATAAAGAAATATTATTATTGGCCTGGCATAGATAATGATGTACAAGAATTTGTTAAGCGATGTGATAAATGCCAAAAGCAAAAACATTCGTTGCCTATAAAGGAACCAATGATTATTACAAGTACAGCAAACACAAGCATTCGAAAAAGTTTATTTAGATCTTGTTGGTCCTCTAGAAACAGACAACGATAATAATTCTTACATTTTGACCTTGCAATGTGAACTCACTAAATATGTAGAAGCTTATCCATTATTATCGAAAAAATCGGAAGAAGTAGCAAGGAGCTTTGTTAACAATTTTATCCTCAGATACGGAGTGCCCAGAGAAATTGCAACTGACCGGGGAAAGGAGTTCCTGTCGGAAGTATTTCAGGAGGTATGTAAAATGCTTAATATTAAACAACTGAACTCTACAGCCTATCACCACCAGTCAATCGGGGCGTTGGAAGTTACCCATAAAAACCTGAATGCGTTTTTACGCATTCAAACAGAAAACCATCCGGAAATGTGGAGTAAGTGGCTTTCATTTTGGAGTTTCGCTTACAACACAACAGTACACACGGAAACTCAATTCACCCCTTTTGAATTGGTATTTGGTAAGAAGTGTTCTCTTCCAAGCAATTTAACGAACGATTTAGACCCACTTTATAATTTTAACAGTTATCCATGTGAATTAAAATATCGGTTGCAACTTTCGCAAAAGGAAGCAAAAAATAATTTGTTAATCAGTAAATTAAATAGAAAAATAAGGTATGACAAAAATGTAAATCCAATTACTTATAAGAAAAATGACCTTGTTTTAGTAAAAAATGACTCAAGTAATAGCAAATTGGACAATGTGTATATCGGTCCATTTAAAGTTATAAAAGATTTACCACCAAACGTAGAAATTATAAATAACAACGGTAAAATAGATTTAATACATAAGAATCGTACAAAATTGTATCATAGGTAAATAATAATAGAAAATGTTACATAAATATTTTTGATACTCGTATGCAATAAAATCATAATATAACCTTAGAAATAATATATGATTAATGTTTGTAATCGTTATACAATAATATACCATTTATACAATATATTATTGTAAAAAAAAAATGTATTTACTTAATTTTTTTTTTCTATAAGTGCGGTGATGTAGAGGTGCTAGTATGTGTCATGTAACCTATTTTCTATGATGAGTATATAATCAATGTTTAATATGAAATAAATCAGTATTGTTTGAACATTCTTTCGGGTTTCATTCTTATACCTACTCCGTACCTTACATAGTAAAGAGTGACTGAGTATTCAATTTATTCAACAATTACTGTTATCATAATAGATTACTAAACAACAGACATCTTATTATAATTACCATGTTCACAAGTAATGAATGACTATTCAATTGGTATACCATCATTACTCCGCCCTGCGTGGAAACATTTCGACACAACGTTTACAGATGATGATGATGTATGGTACCTGTCGTCACGACCAGTGCGGTTAGCCAATACTCTAATACTATTGAAATCGGAATAGCAAAAACGGTTTGTGAATTTTCGCAGTGCGAATGTAGAGCGTATACCGAAATTACTGTAAATTAAATTTATTTGCTTCTGTTTCTGAAGTTTTATGCAAAAACAAAATTTCTGATCAAAATCAAAATTAAAAATATCTTTATTCAATTTAAGTCCATATAGAACATTTGTGAATGTCAAATATTAAGTAATCCACCGCTGATTCGGAATGTCAATTTCTACCGAGAAGAATCGGCAAGAAACTCAGTAGTTACCCACTCTTTTCAAATAATGTGGTAATTACGATTTTCATTCTTTTACAAATTATGATTACTGATTGTGAGATATATATAACACATCGGTTAATGTAGCACTAAAATATATAAGTAGGTTTCTATTGGCAGTTTTCATATCCATTTTGTGTTTTTAATAACTACTTAATTTATTGCTTGTCTTGTTTCATTAATGAGTGAAATTGTTGTATGTGTACCTGCCTTTTGTATACGATTTTCATGTCATCATCATCATCAGCCCATTTAAGTCCCCACTGCTGGGGCACGGGCCTCCCTCAATCACATGAGGGATAATTGCCATACTCACCACGCTTGGCAGACGGGTTGGCGAGGGTTTTGATATAAATGCAGAGTTTTCCTTCTCTGGGTGCTGATGATCATGCCAGCAGCTTTACCTTAGTCGCCTTTTACGACTCCTCGGTAAGAGTGAGGGTGGCCTATTCTACTCTGCCGGGGACTACACGGCTAGTTGTCATGTATTTCACGGCGATTGTCATGTATTGTGTCAATAAACGCTCATTTGTTCGGTCAGTTACACGCAGATGTCCTTCAACGCTCAGCGCGTCCTTGACAATAACATGTTCTGGGTGCTGGTGGGACTGCCGAGGTTCTGCAGAGCTTCAGGCATGTTTGCCGACGCTCACGTGGATGGTTTCCACGCCTTAATTAGAAAAAAAAAATGCATCAACTCGGCGCAGAATGATTGGCAGTCCCAACAGTATAGGTAGTAAAGGGATTGGCGGGGAGATGGGTCATTGTGCTGACGAGGCACTGGACCACAGCCCTTATAAACACGAACGCGGAGCAGGTTTATTTTATTAATTAAATACTCGGAATCAAATAATAATATCTTCACTAACACTACTAATAATATCTACTATTTACTAACAAATGCATCGAGTTATCTGAATAAACAATTTTTTATTTTATTTATTAATTTATTTCATTTAAAATATTTATATTTTTATGAGCTGCCAAAGTAAGTAGTAAAAGAAGTATTTAAGTAAATGTGTACGTAAAAACCGGCCAAGTGCGAGTCGGACTCGCGCGCCGAGGGTTCCGTACAAACCTGCAATGTTTACAAAGTTCGTTCATTACGACAATCGAGTCAAATAACACTTTAAGCAGTTAGGACGCATTTAGATTATACAGCTACATTCACCAAAACATCGGGATTGAATGACGATGAGTGAGGTCGTCTTTGCCGTTTGAAAAGTGTTGCCCTCCCCATACATAGTATAATAACTCGCGGTCATTGCTGTAACTACAATTATGTTTACAATCACAATTTTTGTGGTGGTAGAACTACTTAAAATTTTAAGCTTTTCGGATTTTTTCTGTTACCTGTGCTGTAAGCTATTGCTTCTTACCAAATTTCGAGATTCTATGTCAACGGGAAGTGGTTTTTAGGTTTTAATTCCCTTGGGTGTAGTTGCGAGTTTCAAAATATGCGGTATCAATGGTTGTACTTTTGCGTTTTTGCGTTGACTTCGATTTTTTTTTCACGGGTTTAAGGCAATTAGATCTAAGTATTTGATATGAATTTCAACTTGATAGCTCTACGCGTTCATGAGGAAAAAAGTAATAAGTTTATATTTATTAAAAAATATATATTTTGTAATGTAACTAAAAATTTAAGGTTTTCGGAATTTTTCCTTTATGTGTGCTACAAAACGTTGCTGTAACGTTGTACGTTAATTCTAAGTATTTATATCTATTTAACTAGCCCTAAATCAAAATATTATAAAACTATAAGAATTGAAAATCAAGCTACGGTTTACGAATTGGCGCGCGTGCATCTAATGAGTGCGACATCTTTACGAAGCCAGCCGAAGGCCGCCGACTAGCGAACCCTCGGCAATCATCGGAAATCCCTGCGCTCAGAGCTGTTCTGACCTCGGGGACGTGACGGCTGCGTCACGCGCTCCCAAAATTATAAATAAATAGATCGATAAGTGCAGTGAAATCCCGCTGGGGTAAGTTTCTATGCTTTATATTGAAGTTAGGCTATTTGTGAGGTGTTCTAGTAGATTTCTAACGCTAGCAATTCCTGCTTTCCTTCCCTTCTGGACACTGTGACCTTTCACCACTACGTGGACGCCAACTTTCTTCTAAGGCAGCTTGTTTCTGGGCTTCCAGGATTTCTATCTGCGCTTTTGCTCACCTGAAGAGAGCTTGCACCGAAAACCCAGGTCCCCTGGAAGTTGGACCAGAGGATCCCCTGGAGGCAAGACCGGAAGACATACACGTGGCACGTGGTCGAGCTACGAGTTCCTGCAGGAGTGCTAAGGCCAGTGTCCTCCAGTGTTACTCTCTTCCCACTCCAATCCCAGCGAGAGGTGGCCACCTTCAAGGATTTTAGGGCTAAATAAATAACCTTATACTATTATAAAAGGTGTTATTTATTTCGAACCTCTTCTACCTACCTGTGGCTGGCTAGGAGGGAGTCCAATTGCCTCCCAAGTGCCGCATTGCTTCATGCCAAATTTCAAGATTCTAGGTCGACTGGAAGTACCCTTTAGGTTTTGATTCCCTTGCGAGTACTTGCGAGTTTCAAAATATGCAGCTTAAATTGCTGTTTCTTTTGATTACGTTGACAAAGAAGTTTGATTTTGTTACAGCTTAAAGGTATTATAGACTTGAGTATTTGATATGAATTTCAATTTAATACCTCTACGCGTTTATGAGGAAATTGGTAGTAAGTTTAAAATTATTAAAAAAATATATATTATGTGATGTAACTAAAAATTTATGGTTTTCGTAATTTTTCCTTTATCTATGCTATAAGACGTTGCTTCGTACCAAATTTCAAGATTCTGAGTTCACGGGAAGCACCCTGTAGGTTTTGATTCCCTTGCAAGTGTCGAAAATTTGCGGCATAAACGGCTGTATCTTTTGATTGTGTTGGCTTAGAAGTTTGATTTTTTCACAGCTTCAAGGGACAGTAGACCTGAGTAATTGATATAAATTTCAGCTTCATACCTCCACGCGTTCTTGAGAAAAAGGGTCTTGACAGACGGACGGACGGACAGACGGACAACAAAGTGATCCTATAAGAGATCCGTTTTTTCCTTTTGAGGTACGGAACCCTAATAAGGTGATGGCAGCTACATTCATTTGCGGGCAAATGTAGTTGAATATTCTGGTTACACAAAGCTCTGTAAGATGTAATTGGACGGACTGTCAGATGTTGGAAATAGCCGCGACCCGGCAACTGTACCGATCACTTCACAAACGACCACATTAAGAGTACTTACCTCCAGCATTGACAGACAGACATTTGGCCAAACCGTGTGATTAGAGGTCATAATACTCCGTTAGGTACTATTTCACGATCGTCATGGTTTGCAACTATACCTACAGTTTTTTGGTCATCATCTTGTGGCATGATCGGTTTATGCTATAAGGAAGTAGGTGTTCTTTAAAATATTTCTCATGGAATCTTCAACCTTTTTTGTCGTAGATTTATACGGAGCTTAAATATGGCAGTAAATTGGCTGACTACCGTAAAGTCCACGCGGGTTTTATTCATAAACGTTCATTAACATTATAAAGGCGTTTTCATTCTGTCTTCGATAATTTTATTTACTTATTTATTTATTTATTTATTCAGTCTTGCACCATACATTTAATATTAAAGTTATACAAACATCATCATCATAACTGATACATATACATGGACCCTGTAGGGTAATGGCAAGAGGTAGGTACGGATATACCTAATATTATACTATATTTATTATTTGACAAAATTATTTAATTTAGCTTTTATAGCCCCGTTTTAGCTAACAAAGGTTTATTAAAAAAAATATAAGTACTTGTATAAAATAGTTACACTTTAACCAGAGAAGATTTATATTAAATACTTTGAATGATATTATGCAAAAAAATATAAGTATAATCTCATTAAACATTAAATATTACGCAAATCGTGTCAAATTACGTGATTGGTTCTTTTGCATTTTTTTATAAATAACGGATCTCACGTTTTACAAGTTTTATGAATTGACTTGAAAATTAACGTCATAATTTTGAGCAGTGTTGTAATTGATTGGCATTTAATGCCAGAAGCGTGTAACATGTTTACAACAACAAAAGCTTGCGACACCAGCGCGTAACAGATCGAAAACATTACAGAATACAGAATGTCTTTAGTGTAATAACATTGATTCGTGTGTGACAAGTGTTCGCTGCAACTGCAGCCGCGGCCGATGCAATATTTCTCAGCAAACCTATTAAGACTGAACGTGCAATAGTTATGAAATGAAATCTAGAATATCGGTAACACAGGCCGGGTTCTCAAGTTTTTACTAGTTGTTCTTTACGCGTGTGTTGCAATGCGACACGTCGCGAAACACGAGGCTTGTCACGGACCAACAATTTCAACAATTTGTTGTTGTTTTTGTGTAATAAACAAATTATAGTGCACATTTAGATTTACTATTGAACCTCACATGCGAATGGATGTGACGGGAAATCATCGTTATGTAACTGCTTCGATTCAATGAGGTTATATTGTTTCTACTTGCAGGTCATCAACAGGTGAAATGAGGCTTGATAGAATGGTTTCTAGTTGTGTGAGAAATTTTCTGAGTCTGTGATTGTGCGATGAAAAAGACATCTAAACTCAATACAATATGACAAGCCTACGCCTTCATATGATTTATTGTAAAGTAAGAAAACAGTTAGAACATTGGAATACAGGGTGTATTGGTAAACATATTCATTTCTTCAACCACCTTTTCTACCAATTACTTTTCACAATACTTGTTCTACGTCATTAAGTCATCAAAAGTTAAAATTTTAATATCCCATTCCCGACCAATAATTTCAAAATTTAAACTCATTGTTGTAAGGCGTAAGTCGCGTCCTTAATTAATTATTCAGGTAGTAACCCGTGATTAAGGATTGTATACAGTACAGGTCTAGCCTAGTGTAGAGATCTCTGTAAAGTTTGTAAGTTAAACGCTAGTCGATACCTATAACCTCAGTATGTTCTAACTTTTAGTTAAAAAAAAACAATGTTGTTAAATGCGTATGCTGATGTGTTATTTCAATAAACTTATTTTATTTATTTTATTTTTATTTATAAATTCGTCATAAAAGAAATTCTCATCATACAAAATGACTTTGTATTTTGATCTTTTTTATGGGCTATTCCAAAAGTCAAACAAATATTGTTCAGAATGCAATGGTTGGTAAAAAAGATAGTTAAAATAATGAAAATTTTCACCAATACGACCTGAATGATAATAATAATTATGAATCTTACTAAAATTTCGATGGCACTGTAGATGAGGTTGTGCCTTAGCGTGAAAGGTCCCGGAATCGATTCCCGGTCGGATCAACCTAGATAAAAACTACTTTGGACGCAATCAGGTTCCCCTAAAATGATAACTGTATTATTTATTACAATTATTAAGTTGTCTTATTTATCCGAGTACATTAAAATGTTTCGCTAAATAGACAACTTCTTTCTTTCGTTGTCGGTTAAAAGGCCAAATGTTTCGCCTGTGTGTTCCAGGCCGCTTTGGTGCACGTCGTGCGCTGGCGCAACGCTGCGGTTTCCCGTCGCCTGCGCAACCACTCCGCGCACCTGACGAAATGCGTGTAGCTTGATTTGTGTTCGCTGAATATAGCCAACGATTTGAGCTATTCCTCCAATCTATTTTAAAATGCGTCAAACCGAAGATCGAAGCTTGTATAAGCACCTACCTCAATTGATGGTCTCCTGGTATTGTGGCAAACCGACCTCTTTAAAATAATCATTATATTTTCATTTTTATTTTGTTCTCAATAATAATAATAAACAATAAATATTTCACAACATCACATACATTGATCTGACTCCAAGGTAGGTAGCTCAAGCACCAGTGTTACGGATACCAGAATCAACAGCGGAATTACAAATATAATATAATACTTTTCTTTTGTACGGTAAGGTACTCCGCAAAATTCTGGGCCCAGTAAAATTACAAGACGATGGCTGGAGGATACGCACAAATGTCGAAATAGAGAAGATTGTAGACACGCCTAACATCATCGGCGAGACCAAGGCGCATCGTCTTCGCTGGCTTGGCCACCTCGAGAAACTGGACGAGCATCGTCTCGTGAAGAAAGCATACCAGAGCCGACCGATGGGCCGACGCCCGGTAGGCCGGCCTAGGTATCGCTGGAAGGACGTACGTCGAGAATGATCTGCGAGAACTTTAGGCCGGGACTGGCGACAAGTAGTGCAGGATAGATCAAAGTGGCGTTCTCTTGTTTCGGAGGCCCAAAACTCGCTTCGGGTCGCTTAGCCAGTGGAGTACTTTTCTTTTGTAAATACATACTTATAACACATACTAACACCCAGACCAATACAAACAGACATGTTTATACACACAAATGTTTGTACTGTACGGGGATCGAACCCGCAACCCTTGGACCAAAGGCAGCGTTCACTACCATTGTTCCAAACGGGTCGCCAATTTGATATTTTTTATAATTGTCATTGATTTGGTTTGGTGCAAACGCTACGCAAATATATTTTATTTCTATATTGTTATTGTTTTCTTGCTATTTTTACTTAACTCCCTCGCTCGCTAACAGGTACTTTAAATAAACAAGTCAAAATCAACCGATCACCAATATCAACTTGTCGCAGTGTACCTACTTTTTATGTGATAGGTGGCAGGTACCAGGTACCAGGGACTACGTAGTCCCCACGATATTGGTGATGTCATCGACCCAACGTGACACTGGACGACCCGGATCCGAGCGGCTCAAGCCCGGGTACATTGGCGTAAAGGATAGGAGGCCTATACTCAGCAGTGGGCACTACGAGGACCGATAATACAAAAAAAAATACAAAATAATTTATTTCAGTCGCTTAGGTATAAGTATTGTACAATGGGTTTGGACTCTCCTTTTAAGCAAATACTTGCTTGTGTTAGGAGATAGATACATTTGACAAAAGCTTGATATTTAAGATCTTATACATAAACATAAATAGTTAGAAAGTGTGATATGTAATGGATTGTGGTATGTGTGCGTGTGTGTGTGTGTGTGTGTGTGTGTGTGTGTGTGTGTGTGTGTGTGTGTGTGGTGCGCGCTGCGAGTGATGATGATGATGATGAAACGATTTCCGTCGCTCATGGCCACCTGAGAAATCACAAGTGCCCTGCAAACCTTTACACTCCTTTTCCCCTCGACTGAGCTTCCGGTACCCTTACTCACTTGGCGAAACACAATACATGCTCTGCAATATGCCGGTTTTCTGTGTGGCCATAGTATAATTCTGTCATGCCGGCCCATTCTTACCAAAGTGTGGCTCGCCTTACCTACTTGAAAAGGATGACGAATAAAATTTACCGAGGGCAAATACCTATAGGTACTTACACTAAATCCGTTTTATTTTGGTCTCAGGGCTAGTGGTTACAGAACCACCGAACTGATAGTAAATAAGTTGTGGACATCTTTCGAGGTGTGTACAAACCTTAACAACAAAGCCGTAACACACACACCACGGCTCTATCTAGCCAGATACGTGCCATCTTTTTGCCCGAGTGCGCCAAAAAGAGAGTTTTGTTTTTCAATGTAGGTATAATATGTAGATACTATTATAAAACTGGTATGAAAGAGGCCTGAAGGTGGTATTTATAGCCGCCAACAAATACTTGTTACCATTATTTATGCATCAATGGAATTAAAATTCAAGCCGCCTGCAGTTGGTTTGCGATTTGCGAAAAGTAAACTACAGAATTTATTACTCAAATGTCCAGATGACCATGATTTTCTTATTTGCATTCAGCGGCCATATCGAAGGCAATTGAGTATTTTTAAACAAAATAAACAGTGGATATGATTCGCATGTCGATGAGCTGATGTCATTAGACAGAAGTGTGTACACACTCTATACTTTGGTTCACGAATTAGGACTATTTCCAGCTTTATTTCTAATCCATAGAGCTCAAACAGATTTATGTACCTAACCTAGTAGGATTAATCAGTCGTGTGTACAGTTCGCGCCCTGCAAGCGACTGAATGTTTGTTAACATTTAAATAACCTATTTAGGAAAGAGCTGAGCGAATACATATTTACCTAAGAAATATGTACCAATCGATCAGCAATGTCGCGAAATACTAATATACCACTATACATCAAAATGAGGTGGTGGTTGAGTGTGGTGGTTGAGTGTAATGATGGCTGACATATACGTCTTACTTGTGAACCTGTGCCACCTTTGGAGACTGGTCTGCTTCGGTTTACCTCATATTTCGCTTATATTTGCTTCATTTTATTTGTGTTGCATTAGACTGTATGACTTAGTATCAAGATAATAAACCATTGTATAAAAAGTTGGCGATTAATAAAGGTAACTGGCGAGTTTCTTGCCGGATCTTCTCGACCAGAAACAACTTTCCGAGCCGGAGGTAAAATCGCATTATGTTTATTTATTTGTTATTATATTTTATGTATAAATTATTATTATACTTATTAACAGTTTCAAAAGATGTTAATGTATGACGATTTGTAAGTTTAACTATTTGCATAGGCTTGTACACA
Organism: Marasmia exigua; assembly: GCA_019059595.1. Taxonomy (NCBI): domain Eukaryota; kingdom Metazoa; phylum Arthropoda; class Insecta; order Lepidoptera; family Crambidae; genus Marasmia; species Marasmia exigua. The sequence continues at coordinate 1,393,982 of CM032469.1, read as the reverse complement.
GCGCACTAGCCTATGCAAATAAATAATCTTTTGACGTTGACTTTGAATACTCTTGATGTTGAAACGAAAAAGGTTTAGATTTATTTTTAAAAAACATGTCATTTGTTTTCTCTACTTACGTACTCTTGTTGTAAGTGACTAGATTTCAAGGTCTGGACTTACCTGAAACAAAAAATAAAACAATTATTAATTTATTAGAACACATAGCGTGGAAGACAGCCTTGACAACTGGCAACACTGTGAACTGTGATCGTCTTTGTTTAGTAATCTGGATTTAATAAGAAAAGTCTGTAATCCGTTGAAGTAGACGAAAATTTTATCGCTCCGAAATGAAAAGCTATCAGGAAACTTTGCCCAGAGTCAATGTAGCAAGTTATGATGATGTATTGCTAAATTGACAAAAATCTTGTAATGAATTATAACATCATTCATTACAAGCTCAGCGTGCAACCTTTGGACAGGGGAACTGGTCCTACTAAATTATGGCTAATTGTTTCAGGAACCATTTGAATTGGGACTCAGGTGCATCTACCTCCACGAGTGGCCCTGCTGGTAATCATTTATGTCCTGATTCCAACTTCGGTTGGTATTAGGCAGAAACGGTTACTGCGGGGTACGGTTTTTCCTGGATGCAATGAAGGGTAGTAATTCATTCGTGGATTGCTACCTGTTAGCCGAAGGATGCACACCCGACGGACCGGCCCTGGCGTGCGACTGCGACAAAGCGCACTTAGCTACTGGGCCTACATTGTCGCGCCGAGGATTTGAGGACCGACGTCTTCGCGTCGTTCCCTGACGGTGCACTAGGGCCCGTGAAAGCGGGTTAAACCATCGCACAGCGGGGTTTCAGGCGCCATTTTTGTCTTTGAACCTGGGGATGCTGTGTCCGGCCCTGCCCGCGCGGTTATCCGGCGGGGCGCTTTGACGTCGGCATCCCCCTAGAGTGGAGCGCCTCCGGGCGCAGTGGCCGCAAGGCCCACGTTTGGGGACCTGCGCCGCAAGGTCGCAGCCAGTGGATATCGGTGGTAGGTCGGAGTTGTCTACGTCGCGGATTTTCCCGGCTCCGCAGCCAGCGGAGTCGGTTTCTGCGACGCGTTATTATGTTGGAAGCCTGCGGGTTTGTCCCTAACTCGCACTGCACTGCAACCAGCAGTGTATGTGCGGGGAGGGGTGCCCGCAGTCCTCCTCTCAGTAGTGCTTGCACTGCATCTAGCAGCGTGGGTGCTACCCGGGAGGTTGAGTGGGAGAGAGGCCGAGCTGGCGAGCCTCTTCGCCCTGACCGGCCCAGTGTTTTTATTGGGTATGCCTCCGGACGATCTCTGATTAGCAGAGACCTAACTCGGAGGAGGGCCCCTCTCAGCGTGCATAAGGTTTATTTTCACTGGGTCATCAAAAAAAAAAGGATCCATTCGCATGTTGTAGGTTTCCTCACGAATGTTTTCCCTCAGTTCCAAGCAAATAGAAAAAAAACTTGAGAGTAATAATACACAGCGTTATTTTTTTATAGTTTATTTTTCTATAAAAAAAATTGCGGCGCATAACCGATGTACCTATTGTTTTTGAAATAAAAATATAAATATTTCACTACATCACGTACATTGATCTGACTCTGAGATAGGTAGCTCAAGCACCTGTGTTACGGATATCAGAACCAACAGTTGAATTACAAATACATAAATATAATACTTTTCTTTTGTAAATACATACTAATAATGCACAGAAAACACCCAGACCAATACAAACAGACATGTTCATGCATACAAATGTTTGTACTGTGCGGGGATCGTACCCGCAACCCTGACACCAGAGGCAGAATTCACTATCACTGATTCAAACGGGTGTAATGAATGAACATTATCTACAAGTTGGTACGGAACCCTGCGTATTCCAATCCGACTCACACTTCCCCGCCTTTTAGTGTTGTAATCAATGCTGGCATTATGTCACTTTAATTTCCTGGCCCCTGGCACTCTAATCACGAGTATACATCAATAGTACAGTCGCCAGCACGACTCTTATGCCCATTTCATACGGTTCATATTTGATTGACGCCAGATATGTACAGTACACGTGATACATACCGCGGACTTGGTACAGGATGTTACGCCATTAGCACACATAATAATCAGATTGGAAATGTGAAATTAAACTAAAAAGTAACAATTAAGCTGAAACATCTTTTTTTAGTGGTTTTTGGCCTGCAATGTTCGAGTAGTCTCTCTAGAGATTATTTTTTTTGTTTTATAAAATAGGTGGCAGACGATCACTTAATTTAATTAATAGTAAGCGATTGCCGCCATGGACACCCATCCGCCCATGCAACACCAGTGAAGTGCGCTGCCAACCTATATAACTTCGGTAATAACAATATAAAAAATAAAAGCTAATTACAGATTCGACGATCCATTTGGAACAGTGGTAGTGAACGCTGCCTCTGGTGCAAGGGTTGCGGGTTCGATCCCCGCGCGGTACAAACATTTATGTGCATGAAAAAATATGTTTTTATTGGTATGGGTGTTTTCTATGTATTATAAGTTTGTATTTACAAAAGAAAAGTATTATACGTAATCCCACTGTTGATTCTGATATTCGTAACACAGGTGCTTGAGCTACCTATCACGGAGTCAGATCAATGTATGTGTGATGTTGTGCAATATGTATTATTTTACACATTAAGACATGTAGATGGACCAAGTTGTTGAAATCCGTGTGATACAGGTTTTGGCTCACTCTCGCCGCGAAACCGAAAGCGCACGCGCACGCCTGCGCCCGCGCACTCACACGCGGCATTTCAACGTCGTTAGCTACTTACGCTGGAACTATAAAATTATCCTAGCTCTTTAGCTTGTACTGCAGATTCCATACTCGTACTTTAATCTACTTCATCTACACATTGAACTTTATGAAACAAAACCATCTACTCGTATTTTTAAGAAAGGACAAAATTTGAATTGAGTTCTAAGTCTACGTTTTTTTTATGTGATAGGTGGCAGACGAGCAGACGGATCACCTGACAGTAAGGTATTGCCGCCGCCCATGGACACCCGCAACTCCAGTGGAGTCACAAGGGCGCTACCAACCTTCGAACTCTCCTTTCCCCCGGATGGGCCGCCGGTACCCAATGTAGTTTATTTATTGGTACACAAAATACACTAGACAAGCGTCCGTGGTACTCATTCAGCTTTCCCTCCAGCGTGAATGGGCCAGCTCAACCGGAGTGATACCACGGCCTCACATAAAACCGGCGTGAAGCAGCTCTGTGCTGTTCCGGTGCGTGAATGAGGGCATTCACGCAGTGTATTTTGTGTACCAATAAATAAACTACATTGGATGCACACGGAAGTGGAAGAGTAGAAACAGGAAAGCGGACACCGAGCTCCGGAGCGACAAATTGGGACGCAACTGGGACAAAATGCTAAAGATGAAAACGACGATGATGATCGCATCAAACAACTGGTCATTTTGTATGTGAATGTGTTTTTTTAAAGATTTGTATCAATTATCTGGGGAAAAATGTCAGGAGTCCTATTGCTTCCATAGGTTTGAACTAAAGAGAGGTTTAAAAAGCACGTGAAAAACAAAGTTGTTACACCACTTACAACTCAAAACGGCTATCCAGACCGACTTATCTTGATAAGATAATTGGTTTGATAAGATTCATTCTCACCAATAGTAAAATAACTACTAATATTTGAACTTATGTTTTAATTTGATAGTACAAAGTTTCCTAGGTGCAACTATTAAAAAATAAACTTAGAATAGCCCTATTATTTTTTAACTATGTTACTTATCTACATAGAAAATTCTTATTCATAATCCAGTCCTATGTTACAGCACAGATATGCATAATAGTAATGTTATCGAATAATGAAGTAAAATCACCGAACAATGGGCGAAACATTTTGAAATATCGGATAAACGCCGATGACACTCGGAGAATGTCTTCCGCGATGCGCCGGCGCAAGTGCTTACATAACGCAGGTCTCGTGAGTACTGCACTGGACGGAAAATAAAAACACTCGTGGCCGTGGTTTCACTCGCGTGGAATTTGATTTGCAAAGTTGGCTATGTCACTCTCCATCCCTTTAATTATATCCACTTAAAAATATGTCCATCCATCGCCGTCACAGACAGACAGACACACACACCCTGCTACTAATTAAAAATATCAATCCTATAGTAATAATTTTAATGTAAAATTAATGCCTAATGGCTTTGACTTCAGGAACAATAGAAACACACCAATTACTTCAAAATAACATAACTAAGTTGTTTTTCGTATCCCATAATATCTTGTATGGAACAAGAAAGATACGAGTAACAAACATTTTACAAATTTTAAGAAAATGTCATATTAATTCTGTACCTATCTGCTAAAATTCTTCATACAAAAATAATGTTTTTCTTTTCAGATAGAAAGAAAGAAAGAAAGAAAATATTTATTATTATAGACATCACAACACAGAACATATAGCAATTATAAACAGAACACAATTTGGTACAAACAGAAAACAAAACATAAAACAATCAAAAATACATAAAAATAAAACAAAAGGAAAAAAAAAAAAACCAAAACTATATTCAATCATGTCCAGACAGTGCCAAATGAATATAATTATGTGTTATGACGTCTAGTATAAATGGCCCTCACTCAGCTTATGTCACAGCCCAGACAAAGGCCATGACGCTGGTTTTCAGTGAGACCAGCTGAATGAGTGCCACGGACGCTTGTCTAGTGTATTTTGTGTACCTAACGTGTATGTGTAATGTGGGTATATATATCTACTAAGAAGAAAATATCAAATAATAATGAGATACATACTGAGGTACATACTGAGATACATAATGAGATACATACTATTAAATTATTATAATGAATAAATAGGAGTGTGGGTATCTACAGTTTAAATATAAAATTATTACGGCTAACAAATCAAAACAACTTCTAGCGCGCGCATACAGTTATTATGCACCTATAGTTAAGTACCTATATCGACCCATTGCTACCGGACGAGGCATCGATGATGAATGCGGGATCAGTCTGCACTGCAACTGGATGCGCAATGGTCGCCCAATCCATAGCAACAACCACCAATAGCATTCAATGAAATAAAATAAAACGAAATGAACATTATGAAACTGTTATGTGATAGGTATTTTTAAGTTACTGTAAATATTGCTTATTTAACCTCGTATGGTGTGTGTAATAAATGAAGAGAAAATCCATTTTATATAATAAATAAAAGTAAAAAAACTAAAACCCAACTACGACAAAAAACGTCGCTGAAAAAGTATAAAACAAGCCTTCGTTGTCAATTTATGCAATATTCACTATGTAGAGATAAAATTTCATGTTTGGAAATCCGCAGTCACACGTTGTCAAAGGGTAGTATATTTAACGTGTGACTACGCCTTTCCAAACATGAAATTTTATCTCTACATAGTGAATATTGCATAAATTGACAACGAAGGCTTGTTTTATACTTTTTCAGCGACGTTTTTTTGTCGTAGTTGGGTTTTAGTTTTTTTACTTTTATTTTATTTGTACTATTTTGGTGTCCAAGTGCTAGTAATATATATATATATATATATATATATATATATATATATATATATATATATATATATATATATATATATATATATATATATATATATATATTCAAAATGTACAAGTCAAGCGCTTTCAAATGATACCAAACACGGCATATTTATCATAACTTTATTTTTTTACTCTGTATGTTTTGTCCGCTAGAGGGCGCCACATTAGATTTTGTGAAACTTCATATAGCCTATAACCAGCGGACGATCAAGACGCTTATAATGATATGTCATTTGTCGAATTCTGATAAGTAGTTAAGAAGTTACGTGGAAACAGATGAACATACATACATACATACATACATACATACATACATACATAGCCTGTCAAAATCATAACCCTCCTTTTGCTTTGCCGTAGTCGGGTAAATACTATTATAGGATCGATTATTTGATTCGTTTTTAATATGCGCGTTTCTATAAAAAAAAGTTGGTGGATTACTTGCATGAGTTAGTACCAACTATCTATTGTCAAAATTAATTATTCATTTTCCCTCGTTTTAGACCCCACTATAGGGGCTAGCTATGTAAGGATCTTATCCCCAATTCTCAAACGCATTTACCTTTATAAGCTACTTAAATAACTGTTACTTCAACCTGAACACAGATTCGAGCACAGAACGCAGATTCCAATTTAAAAAATACGTTCTCAGATCCAACCTTTATTAAAATTCCGTTCGTCAATTTAACCGACTACACAAACACTTGTGAGTATTGTGATTAGAGTTTTATGGAGGCTTTATTATAACTTCCTGTTCTATAAACAATTAAAAACCCGAAGAATTCGCATGTATAATTTGGGCGTAGTTACATAGTTTATAATAACACCCTAAATTTTTTGCCAATTAATTATTTCCTCTACCATTCTATTCATGGGAATAAGTTAAAACTTTTAGTTTGAGTAAAAACGTAGTATTTATATACTAATGATAATAAGAGCCCTTTTCGGTTCAGTGGCGCCACCAACAGATATTTTTTTATGAGAAAGGGAGACAAACGAGCAAGCGAGTCACCTGATGGTAAGTGATCACCGCCGCCCATGGACACCAGAGGGTGTGGAGATGCGTTGCCGGCCTTTTAGGAAGGTATAGGCTCGTTTCTTGAAGCTCGCAATGTCGTACCGGTTCGGAATACTGCTGCGGGAAGTTGATTCCACAATGAGGAGGTTCGTAGCAAAAAAGATTTTTACTGATTGCAATGAAATTTACCCTTTAGTAGACGATCACGATCTGAGGTCGGCACAATTTTGTTTTCTATTATTCCCGCAGTTGTCAAAGGGTTAAGACAATAACTGAAAAATTGAACAAGACATTTGAACCCTAAAAGTTCCTTAAAGGAGACGGGTAGGGCACACTAGCGACGTCAATCTATTTCAATTTTTAGGTACTAAATCAGATCTATCTTAAATAATTTAAATAAAAGTGGCCACTTTTGGCGTGAATCAATTTTTCCCGTATAAAAACAGACCCAACATTTGTTCATGGTTATTTAATAAATAGTATAAGTGTTTGCCGAGAGGTTGTAATCCCGAAATTGTTTTAAATAGATCCGGTTTAGTAGCTTAAAATTAAAATCGATTGGCGTCGCTAGTGTGCCCTACCCTACCTAGTGATCACAGCGTTGTTATTCATACAGTCTCAATCTGAATATCACGACGAAGCTAGATAGCGAGTGCCTTCGCAAAAAGTTGAAAGCGTTACATCAGCTGCGTTTACGCACAAACGCAGTCGGTTAGAAACACGGTGTGCAACAGACGGTAATTCGTCGTTGTTTTAGTAAATTACAAGGACGGATTGATTTCATTTGTGTTAAGCTTTGCTTCATCACCGTCGTCATCATCATCATCACAGATCCTAACGGTGTATGGGTATTCACGGTTTGAGAACCTATCAGAAACACGTTTTCTAACGTGTTAATTTTGCTACTAAAGTCTAGATGATTATTTTTTTTGTAGGGCTATAGCTATAGGCTAGCGCTTGGCCGCAATCGCACCTGATGGAAAGCGACGATAAGGTTTAAAATGATACGGATGATAATGAAGAAAACATGTTGTTTCCGTTTAAAACATTATTTCAACACTGATATGTTTTTTATTTGATCATGATAAGGTAATTACATGAGTCATAGTTACAGAAAGTAACGTATATCATTTATAAATATCGCTAAACGGAAATTCAACACACTTGCTAGCTGTTAGTCAGTTATGTAATTTTTACGTGTATGAAGTACCTGTTTGTTATTATTATAGTGATTACGGCGTCTACCAATCGTAACATCCTTAGCAACAAACAGGGCATAGTTATTCGCGCAATAAGCACATAGATGATCATAGATGCACGCGCCGTCATCTGAAGACACGTAATGGCATTCCTTGGGAGTAGTGAAAGAGATTTGAGTCCTTTTAGTCGTTTGTGATAAAACTTGCCTATCTTTCCACGGCTTGGCTCTGAATGGAGACTTCAGCTATTAGTCTTCATCATCATCATCATCATCAGCCCATTTAAGTCCCCACTGCTGGGGCACGGGCCTCCCTCAATCACATGAGGGGTAATTGCCATACTCACCACGCCACTCCCTCGCTGACTCACTCGCTAGGCCGTGTGGTCCCCGGCAGAGTAGAATAGGCCACCCTCACTCTTACCGAGGTGTCGTAAAAGGCGACTAAGGTAAAGCTGCTGGCATAATCATCAGCACCCAGAGAAGGAAAACTTTGCATTTATATCAAAACCCTCGCCAACCCGTCTGCCAAGCTATTAGTCTTAATTAATATTTATAAAATGACTCAGTCGTCTAACTTTTAATACTTGTAGACCTAAGCTTAATCGACTGCAGTTCTTTACAAAAGAACTTGCGTTTTTGAGTAAAGCAAAGTAGTGAGGTAAACGAGTTCCAGAGGTGAAGACCGTGGAAGAGCTCGACCGGAGTGATACCACGGCCTCACAGAAAACCGGTGGGAAATAGCACTGTGCTGTTCGCTGCGTGAGTGAGGGTACCGCAAGCCCAATCCGGGGGAAACGCGGGTTCAAAGGTTGGCAGTGCACTTGTCAAAATTCAAAATTCAAAAGTACTTTATTTGCATAGGCTTATATACAGCTCTTACAAATCGTCATACATGAAAAATATAAATTATAGCTATGTATATTATACATGTTATTAAACATATATGTCGATACAAAAAATATACTAAGAAATGAATAAATATAATGTGATTCTACCACCGGAATCGGAAAGTTGATTCTGACGAGAAGATCCGGGGAGAAACTCGCCAGTTACTCTTTTTAATCACCAAATTTTTTTAAGTACAGTATCATGGGTGTAGGCAAACAGTTTATCATTTCCACAAATTCTTGTCATTTAAGTAATCATTAACTGTATAATAGGCTTTTGCCATTAAATAATTTTTAACATGTGTTTTAAATTTGTGACTCCACTGTTGTCGCGGGTGTCTATGGGAGGCGGCAATCGCTTACCATCAGGCGGCCCGTCTGCTCGTCTTATCACTCCGGTCGATCTGGCCAATTAATGTTGAAGCGTAGCTCTCCCATGGTCACTGTCCCTCTTGCAAGGAGTGAATGCATTGGTGCAAAAATTCCTGTGTTTTTATCAAAAACGCCATACACCCTTATTGTACTGTCTGTTACTGTTGTATCATGCTTGTATTTTATTTTGTGCAATAAAGAATATCTATCTATCTATCTACCCTTCAACTGCGTGATTATTTCCCAGCTTCTACGTGATCAATAGATGTCTCGCGGTGTTTTTGCGCATGTTCCATCGGCAATTAACATAGACAATCGGCGGCCATTGTGGCCCTTTGTGCGCGTTGTGGGACGTTTTTGCGCACTCCGCGTTATGGACGACAAAAAGACATAGCGCGACGCGATAGAGACGCCATGGTTACGTGTTTCATAGAGACTTTTTTAATGCTAGAGGCGACGAACGTGCAAGCGGGTTACCTGATGGTTGGTAGGCTATCAACGCCGCCCTTGAACATCTGCGAGTTAGAGAGATCGCTTATGCGTTACCAGCATCATCTTAGCGTTTTGTCGCTTCGGAGCCAGGTCCGCTTTCCTACTTCGACCCCTTCACTTCGCACGGTCTTGAGATTGCATTACCTACCTTTTAAAAATAGTATGCTCTTTTCTTGAAGGTCCCTAAGATGTAAATAAATTAATAAATTTTATTGAAAAACCACGAGAACAATATAAATACTTATAATTTACTTATACTAAGAGAACAAATTTTATGTTTGTTGCCTGAACTAGGAATATCCTGTATCTCATACGTACGTAGTCGTTGAAGGGAATGTTTAGTTATGCTAAATGCACTGGTGGCAGCTGGTGGTAAGGTTACAAGTCACTGAGGTGACATTCATGAATATCTAGGAACATACAGGTTAATCTGCTTTTCCAGTTGCTTTGATGGAGACAAGATAGGCACTAACCATTTCTTAACAAATATGCGCCGCGGTGGACCGTCTAGTTCGAAGTCTCAGCTTCCAAATTAAGAAAGGAGTAGCAAACAATTTTTAGTAAGAAAATATTTCTTGTTTGGTCTTCTTCTTCTTTTCATATGGGCTGTTAAAACGCCTTAGGTGCCTCTGATGTAGCTAAATTGTTATTTAGCTACATCAGAGGCACCTAAGGCATGTACATATCTAATGATCTGTTGATCATTAGATATCAACATGACTACTATACGGAATTGAATTTCTTTCAGACATTCAACGTTGTAACCAGATTAAGGCCACCTTGGTACTTAAAGTGGTATGTTCCCCATGGGATCTGAAACCACAACCTAATACTCAGCTCAACGTATGATTCCCGGTTACGTCCAAAGCTGTCGCTTTGGAACCCAGGGTACTCTTAGACCGTGATTCAGAATTGGGGTGTCTAGTAATTTTTTTTTATGTGATAGGTGGTAGACGAGCAGACAGATCACCTGATGGTAAGCGATTGCCGCCGCCCATAGATACTCGTGACACCAGTGGAGTCACAAGTGGGCTGCCAACCTTAAAAGCCCCCTTTAACCCGGATAGGGCCTCCGGTACCCTCACTCACGCAGCGAAACCATTCACAGTCTGGTCTTTGTAAACCTTTAACAGGGGAAGACCAACTGAATCATGAACTGAAACCGCCTCTTGTTCTCCGACGTCAGGCCAGTATGGCCACCCTTGCGGCTTTCCCATCTCGCGCGGTCGTTGCCTGCTATTGTTTGTTTACGTTTGTTGTTAGCTGTTAAGGACGTGGCCTCGAGATGTTACGCAATAATCAACTGATTGATTGCTGCTCATTAAACAGGATTTAAAAGGCAATGTCATGTCTGGATTGATAAGAATACTGTCTCGACTCCATTCTCTATAAAATCGTGTATGTGCTTTGCTAATGTCTTTTCTATTTTCGATTACATACATTACAAGCCGAGTTAGTTTGACACACCCAGAAATCTATTCTTATTTCTTGTGCGCTTGAGAAAGAAGTCGAATGAAACATATACATTCGTCCTACGGAAATCGTACGGGAATCGGTACGATTTCCGTAAAACCTATGAAATTGGCGTTTTGTATGGGGATTTTATTAGAGGTTGTATTTTCCATACTAACTTTTTATGACAACGTTTAGGAACGTGCAGTATAGTTTTCAGAAAAATGTTTTTTTTTTTAATAAAAAGCTATTTTTCATAAAAACGTAAATTTTGCCAAGTAAAACAAGAGTTATTTTCAAAAAAAAAATTGCATCACAAATTCAATAATATCTGATCTACATTTAATATAAAACTTTAAATTTAGTCTTAAATTAAAATAACATGATTGTATGGTGATTTTTTTGCTTATTAAAAGAGTTATTAAGTCTCTTTACCTATGAAATTAGTGTTTTTTTTTTCTAGACGCAATGTCTAGAAAAAAAACACTAATTTCATAGGTAAAGAGACTTATTTATCTATATCACGTTCCGAGAATTAGGCTCCAGGAATCATATTTGAGCACATATAACCACTTTTTAAGGCTGGGAGACTTTTCTATCTATGTAGGTCAAAATCAGTGATTTTATGTAGATAGAGTAGGCTACAAAATAAAGTATTAAGTACACTGTAGTACCTTGTAGTTGACAGCCTCGGTGGCGCAATGGTCAGTGGGTCGCACTTTAAAGCGACGGTTGCGCCTGGGGTCCCGGGTTCGATCCCCGGGTCGGGCCAAAATTTGTACCTGAGTTTTTCTGTTAAGAAATTCTCAGTGTTAACCCGGAGTCAGGAAATCGGCGGTCTTGTACCCACGGGGGTACCCGAGGCACGGGCCTCGAAAGCACGTTAAGCAGTTGGTCCTGCGCCTAATCCCTCTTCTGTCGTGTCACACTGGTGTTTTATCGAAATAAGAGGTTACGAGAATAGAGAGTGCACTATAATATGTCCTGCGTCGATTGCTGAGATTGGCCGCCATGATCGAAATATCAGTTTGGGGGATATAAGTACCTTGTAACAATACCATACCATACCATCTGGTAAGAAAAGAGAATTCAGATTAGCCAGCTATTATGATAAGACATGACAAGGGACTCAAGTTTTTCAAACTGTAAAAATACCCTTCATTGTTGACATATTGATCCCGAATGCAATCACGATCCAGTTGGTCTGGTTCCTCTGTCCTAAGGTTGCAATTATAAAACACCCATCGGCGTGCCACACGTGTAAGTGCCCCAGCTCACTCGCGCGGGGTCGACGCAGGCGCGTACGGTGAAAGTGCGCTAATCGCTAATTGCGACGTTTCTAGCCCCCGGCCATCTTGCCGGACCTGCGCGCGCACCCAGCTGACGCGCCTTACGTAACCGCTGATTGGACGATACGATGCGCGACCGCTGGACGCCAAATAGCAGCCAATTAGCGATGTCATTCATCGGAAGCGGAAGGGATGAATGTGGAATTCAAAACGGCCATTGCATTGGCTGGATGGCGCTTGGTGATAGAAATCTTTGCTCAATTTAGAGCTATAAACGTGGAATTCAATTTGTTTTTAAATACTGTTTATTGCAGCCAAAGTAAATTCGAATTTGTAGATACAGGTCAGTGATCCACGATCGCCACTATGGGATATATGGTATGCCCTGCAGCACGATGATTGATTTGAGAGAGATGACTGGTAAAGTTGAGGAGTCTATACGTCAACAGACGCGTCTGCAGATTTCGACAGATTGCTTTTTTTATGTGATAAGTAGCAGACGAGCAGACGGATCGCCTGTTGGTAAGCAATTGCCACCGCCCATAGACACCCGCGACACCAGTGGAGTCACAAGTGGGCTGCAAACTTTAAGCCCCCTTTCCCCCAATTTGCGCCTCCAGCACCCTCAATCACGCAACGGAACACAGCACAGTGCTGCTTCACGTCGATTTTCTGTGAGGCCGTGGTATCACTTCGTGCGTGCTGGCGCATTCATGCCGAAGCTTGGCTCTCCCACGGTCAAAAGCTGCTTAGCTAAGAGCTGTCCACATGTCTTCCAAGGTTTGTTGATATAGAAACAAATATTTGCGTTGGGTCTGGGTGTTTGTGGTACTTTCGTTGTTCCTGGCTTCCATAGTAGAAAGGAAAACCTTAGTTTGGAACTAAGACATGTATGTAATTGCGCAGAATTGGGATAGTCAGCACTTTTATGGAAAGGCCTACGTTCTACAATGGACTGCGGTTGGTAGATTCTGTACGGCACAGATGATAGGATGGGAGGGGTAAAGATGTCTAAAAAAATTCATAAAAACAAACACGAAGAGATTCATCTCTGTCCAACAAAACTGATAAATATGAGATGATAATTTGCATTATAGAAAGCCTAACTGTTACCGCACATTAAAATATGATATGAAAATGAGTTTATAACTTTGCATTTCAAATATAGAGAAAGCCTTTGCTCGTGGATAATGGTGCGATATGTTATTCATAGGCCACGACTCTATGGCTTTAATGAACTCGTGTGGTCACTGATGGCGCTAGTAAGTATTAATCACAAGAAAATATAAAAAAACCTAATATAATGGCATTGTTTTCAACTTAATGGTTAGAATCACAATCTTCATTGCTTGTAACTGTAGGTATTAAGTACAATTAGTAACAATAGAATAGTTATTTACTATACATTAGAATAATTATGTAGTTAGTCAGTTGCTTCGTAACTTCCGAACCAGGTGCTTGCAACAGGTTAGAATATCGGATACTCAAAAATAAGGTCTTATCAACTTCTCGCAGCGGTATTTCCGAACCGGTACGACATTGAGATCTTCAAGAAACGAGCCTATAGATACCTTTTTTTTTATTTCTTCTCGCTGGGGAATGGCCGACGTCGCCGCCTAGCAGGACTCCCCAGCAGGAGGGTTATGTCGGGCTCTCCTCTGGCGGGGGCTTCTCCTAACGAGAAGCCGGCCAGAGGCATACCGACTAAACCCCAGCGGTTTTCCCTCATCGCCCTTAAATGGGGAGGCGTCGTGGGCTGTAGGACGAACCTATTACCCATACGGGCGCCACGACCCTACCCGGGAGCCTATAGATACCTTCCTAAAAGGCCGGCAACGCATCTTAACTCCTTCTGGTGTGGCTGATGTCCATGGGCGGCGGTGATCACTTGCCATTAGGTGACTCATTTGCTCGTTTGACTCCTTTTCTCAAAAAAGTACATGGTAGAAATCTTGTAAATAACTATTCTAATTTAATGGCATACAAAAAAAATGAGGTACGTAAAAACTTTATGTTCAATATTCTTTGGAGCTTGAAAATGGACTTAAACTCAAAGAAGGTAATTTAAAGCTGAGCATCAATTTTACTTTTAATTTTTTTTATGTCATAGATCGCAGTCGACATTGCAATGAACAATTCAATTATTAATTAATAAGACTAGGGTAATTGATGGATTTGATGAGTATAAAACTCACGATCCAGTCTTATACTCATCAAACCCTCATTATCCAAGCGTATCCCGGGCTCCAAAAGATGGCTATGTCTCGCTGAGTTGATGGTGATATAGAGGCAAACGAGTAGACGGATCATCTGATAGTAAGCGATTACCGCTGCCAATAGCGTCACGATTGCACTGCCAACCTTTTAACTCACGATCCCCTTGCTTGGCACGCGTTAGGTACTCATTATTATAAACATCTTTACACTTCTACACCCTGCACGCTGTCATTGATCTCTCATATACAATCTAACATCCTATATGTAATTACATATACCCACAGTATGACACAGCAGCAAGCCCTTCTAGAATGCATGAGAAACAACGTGATCACGGCCGAGGCATTGCGCAAGTGTGCGTCCGAACACGCTCACGCGCAGGTTTAGGCGATTGCAGCAGAGGGCAGGGGCCAGAGGTCAACCAAGAGGATGCATCAAACACCGCTCAAGTATTTACTTGTTGATTGATTGAACACATCTACAAATTATGAATGTGAAGGGCCTACACAAGTAGATATGGCTCAAAAACTTCCATAATATAGTACCATTAGTCCGTTCGAACGCGTTATAATTATATCTGATTCTGCGTAGTGTAAAAGACATCAACGCAATAGCAAATCATTATCCCCACAAAGTGAACTTTAGCTCGTTTAATAGTTTTTTAGATTTTCGCGTTGCATTATAACTATAATGTATCAATACGGGGATTAACACGATATTTATTATGTGAAACAACATTGTGTACTCACATATTTGGCTCGACGTTTCGGCTACGTTACAGCAGCCGTGGTCACTAGCGGACTGGCGGAGCACGGCGTCGTCTGCGGGGGCTGTGAATCTTCGGACACCCTCACATTTTTTGATATTAATTCGCCACTAGATGAATTGTCAGTGAAGCTACTCCGACACACTACACTAACAGTATCGGTGTTTGTTTGCGTTAGTAACGGCCTAGCACGGGGTTTGCACTTGTTAATTACTGGATTCCATGTCGATGATATTTTAAATCCATCCTCCCGATTGAAAGTCTTATACTTCTTGATCTCAATCGCTTCATCCCAATTCAAGATCGTGTTAATCCCCGTATTGATACATTATAGTTTAGCTCGTTTGTGGCGAGAGTACCGACCCATTCCCTGGCGACCTTTATTAGGGAGGACTTTTGGCCGCAAGGAGTCGTCTTTCGGAAGTTTCGGGGACGGCTACCAGCTGACTCTATACGCCGCACGCAGTAATTTATAATAAAAATGTGTATTTTATTTTATTATGTATGTATGTTAGACTGTAAGGTATTTATTATATGGGCCAATGAAATATTTTTGAATGTATCTTGTTGCCTGATATAAACGAATTATTATTATTATTATGTAGAAAAAGGTTAGGTACAACTGGAATAGAGAGTGCATTCGTGCACTTGGTAGGCATAATACTTCTGCAACTAAGACTGCCTCAGTTGCGCAGTGGTTAGTGGGTCGCACTTTAAAGCTCCGGCTGCGCAAGTCCCGGTTTCGATCCCCGGGTCGGGCTAATAATTTGTACCTTAGTTTTCGATAAGGAAATTGTTAGTGTTAGCCGAGTCAGCCGAGTAGGCCTTGTACCTCGTGTCTCGGAAAGCATGTTAAGCCGTTGGTAATGCACCGGATCCCTCTTCGGTCGTGTCACGCTGGTGTCCCATCGGAATACGGAGTAACAGAATGGAGAGTGCACTTAAGTTCGCGCACACACGTTAGCACTATAATATAACGTCGTCCAACCGATTACGATTGGCCGCCATAGCCGTAATCGTTTGGAGGATATTATTTATTGGGCATAATATTATATCCAGCGTACAGCAGATCGTCGAATTCTGTTAGCATAACTGAATCGGCCGAAGGACATTATTATTAACATATTTCCACGTAGCATCCTCACATCGCCAATCAAAACCGAAGCGAGCTCGCACAAATGCCATAAATTACTACAAATATGAACTATCATCAGCAAACATGTGCCCACGCGCACCCCATAGCGCGCCGCAATCTGCGAAACGTCCATCCTCCTTCCACGTATGCGCTCGTCTCTATCCCACACCGCGGCTCGTCTGATCCCCGCTAATTGCGCACTTTCCCGCCGGAAACGCCGCCATTATTCCATTAATCTATGGTAGACCATAGTACCATAGAGCAGTAATGGCCTGGCCAGAGACAAGGCGGTCTAATGCCTCTGCCAATCAAAAGATATAAAGGACTATTAAGCCTGGCGGTATGAAATCTAATTTATCGCTCAGGAGCATGCGTCCATCTGTCTGTCTGTGCGCCGAGTGCTGGAGTGCGGTGTATAATAAGAAAATGCATTTGAAATTCATATTAGTGATGTAACGATTCTTTCGAGAATGCCAATACTTATACTCAAAAACAAAACAAAGGGGGGTTATCGTAGGGTTTGAGACATGTAATACCTTTCTTTAGATGGTTCAATTTTGTTACCTCTTTGATATCTTGATAATCAGCGACTCGCAGTAGGTCTTAAAGTAAGAACATGAACAACTTTAAATAAAAGCTGTTAGATGACATCTAGCAAAGAGTGGGTAGAAACACAAGACAAACTCAATTGAATGCCTCAGCGGACAGATTGTATACCTATGCCGTTATAGTAAGCTAGTTATGAGATATTTCGCGTCGCTAATCATACCCGCACTGAGCAGAGTTAACCGTATCCAAGGTAATTCTTAATTGCAAGAAAGTAATCAGATCAGAACTGGCCGTAATTCATCTCTTCATTGTGCGTGGCGTACTGCCATGACAGAGCCTCCTCCATAGTATAATAAAGATACAGTATAGAAATAGCTACGACACTCAAAACATGGATAAGAAAGGTATTGATGCAGAAAAGATAATGATAAGCCTAAGAAACCTTTGGTGGAAACCAGCAGTGGATGAATTAAAATATCATGAGAATAAAATCAAATGTTCTAGATACCTACTGAACTGTAACATCTAGTACTTAACTTGGATTATAATAGAGCAAGCTTCCCAGTAACCCAATCGGGAACTGAGCCTGGAACCTACCAAGATTGAGCGTAACACTGCACTGTAGCAAAGATCCGTTGATCAATAAAGACGTTACTTTCCCTCGCTAGCATGAGAGATATTACCCTCCTTCATACGCTACGAATCGTAGCCTCTCGACTGTTGGGTGGAAACTAGCATTGGCATGACAACGCTTTTGTTTGTCGAGATATAAATAATCGATGCATTGATTCCATTACCTACAAAACTGGTTACACTGGTGCTTACTTAACTTAAGCTACAATGAAACGGAATTTACAGCTAAACCTTTATCCCCGTCCTTTTAACACGCGCTGTGAGTCTCTTTTTGGTGGATGCGACTGGTTTATTCTCGTTCGTTACTTGAAGATATCGTGATGGGCCCTCCTGCTGTCTGATATTTTTTTGATAATCCGACTATCGAGCTTATGTCTATAACGCATACTCTCTTATTTCGGCCACATAATGATGGTCTGTCCAAATAAAAGGAGCTACATCCCTACCAAAGTTCTACGCCGTGGCTACCTCCAATCGGGGTCAATGGAAAAAGTTTGTTTGGTTGATGAGTTCCAGCGACCACGGTCCTCGGTAATGAGGGACCGACTAGAGAGGAAAATAATATTTTATGAATACGGGTGCGATACTGCTTTCAAAGGTTGGGTTGGAAGCGCTTCACTGTCACTGGATGCACTGTGGCTGCGCTCCAGTTCCCGAAGCCGAGCCATGCGCCCGCGCAGCGCGGATACAACGCGGAAACTCGCTTAATTGTGCGTACTGTTTGTGACCACGAAAATCACAAGTCATTTTCCAATGAGAAACCATGATTACATTGTCGGAAGGTGTTTCCATTTCCTTTCAAGTATTTTGGAGGTAACAAAACTTACAAAAAAAATTATATCAGACAACATCATAAAAACTGGTACATACCCCAACTGGTTTTACCTCATAGTAAGTAGCAAGCACTTGTGTCATGAAAATTGTACAAAGAAAAAATCTTTATTCAAGTAAGGTCCATACAAAAGATTTATGAATGTCAAAATAACTAGACTATTTATAATCTACCGCTTGTTCAGGTTCCATAACATGAACCAGATGTGGATCATGTCAGAATCAACGACGGTAACACAAATATAGTACTTGTACAATATAAATCATTCTTGCTCACCATAAATACCTACACTATAATTAAAGGTCTTCAAAATGCTAGAATGACACCCGAACTTACGTCCTAGTACAGATAAATAAAGCATAGCACCTATTGTTTAAAAATCTAATTTAGGCCTTTAAATATTCGTGAGTTCTCTTATGAAAATGATCATTATTTATTTTTATTTTCGTCATTATAATCTTGTTATCCTACTGCCATGACAGATACAAGCTAAAGGACTAGGTTCATAATCCTTATTTAAGAAACTTTGGAATTAAAACGCCAAATATTTGACAGAGTAAAGAATTTGCATGTGAAGTCATGGACGGAATCCACAAATCAAAATTCGCGAAATAGAATCAATTAGAATATAGGTATTCTAACCGGATCCGAATTAACATACAACAATAAAACTCGACACAACAGTGAAACCCATCGCCTAAATACCTCAGCTGGTCAATATTTATAGCCAGACGTCAACAAAGCATTGCAGGCGCCCCAGAAACGCGGGAGAAACCACGAGACGGACATAAGCTGAGACGGACTCCACACGCTTGGCCAACACCGGGCACTAACCACAGACACGAACGTTTTGTTTTAAGTCATAAGTGGCAGATGAACAGACAGATCTCCTGATGGTTACCAGTGGAGTCACAAGTGCGCTGCCAATCTTTAAACCCCCCTTTCCCCTGGATTGGGCCTCCAGTACCCTCACGCACGCAGCAAAACACAACACAGTGCTGCTTCATGCCCGTTTTCTGTAGTATCAGTCCCGTCGAGCCGTCCCATTCATGCCGAAGGGTACTCTCCTACAGTCGATGGTCAACGTTTTGGATGGGTGTTTGCGATTTGCGTTCGGCAAACACCAATGCGGAGTGATACGATCAAACAATTCGATATAGAACGCCGGCTGACTGCAAGGCGAATTAGCGGGTCAAACAGTGATAGATAGATAGATAGATAGATATTCTTTATTGCACAAAAATAAAATACAAGCATGATACAACAGCAACAGACAGTACAATAAGGCGGTCTTATCGCTTGTAGCGATTTCTTCCAGACAACCTTTGGGTAGAGGAAAGAAATATCGTATTCGTAATAAGGGAAGGCAGTGCAAAGTAATTTAACAAATCACACGACAGTTAAAGTGATCACAGTATGGCTCGACATACAGACACAGACGTGTGGAAAAGACACGATACGATACTCGTATACTGCCAACGCTAAATCCACAAATTATCAATATAATAAAACAATGGTGGACTTCCATTCATGTTGTCAATGGTTCACTTCGCTATATATATCTGATACATGTATCAATTATAGGTGAGTACAGCTTTCTTAATATAAATGTGTTAGTTTATTTATTAGTTAAATCTTAAGACGACTTAAGTATTTAATTGAAATTACAATTTCTTTTATTTATATTCAGTTAAACTAAAGTGCCTCTGATTTTATGAAGTGTAAAATCTTCCCTTTGAATTTGTCGTATCAAGTCCTGCATATTGCCACAGAGTAAGTTGTAATCTGTTTGAATTCTGCTTAACGGGGACTGAAGGCCATGATTGGTTTTAGAAGCTGGTGCTGTAAATATTTTTTTAATTTTGGTTCTTGGGTAACGATACAGCACAGAGAGACACACACGCTGAAGGAGGTTGCTACATTTAATTTTCCCTGTGATGAGTTTGTGGAGGAAAGACATGCCCAACAGGAGTCTCCTATTTCTAAGAGAGACCATTTTAAATCTTTTTAGGCGGTGCGTATAGAAATTCCTATGGGAGAATCTATTGGAACAGAAAGCAAGGTGTCTGGTAAAGGCACGTTGGATGTTTTCAAGCCTTTGCAAATGCACGGTGTAATAGGGGTTCCATGCGTACTCAAGATGGCTGCGGACTAACGCATTGTAAAGGATGAGTTTGGTATAAAAATTAAATCCTACAGTGTTTCTTTTTAGAAACCCTAGCATTTGATTCGCCTTGGTAACAATATTGTCGATATGCGTCGTAAATTTAAGTCGGCTGTCTAATGTGATGCCTATTTTTCTGTGTCTAATTATTTTTGTGTGTCTAATTATTTTTCTGTGTCTAATTATTTTCCTGTGTCTTAATTATTTTTCTGTGACTAATTTTTGCCAAGCTTAGGGATACCTGTCTGTGTTTGCAACCAGTGTTTGCTGTACGTTGCAAACAATAAGCATGTGGTGTGGCCACGACCGCTCGGAATGACCGATTATTACAATGAAAGTCTGTTTGTTTGCATCGAGTTTCAGCTTCACTCTCAGAGTTGCAATTAACATTATGCATATGAGTTTAGAAATGCAGATTCGGATAGACAATGTACCTAGTAGAGGTTTGAAACCATATGTATAATAAAAACACTTTCTACTGCAATTCGCACGTTATGTTATAGTAGGTTTATTATTCATTCTCCCAAAGAAGAGCATTATAAGTATCACATTGTGGAAATAACTAGTTTAACTGAAAGATTATAGGTTGGTATAGAGACATTAACAACTTTTGTTCGTTTTTTTCGCCATTTTTTTTTGTATGGAAAGTATGAATTTAGTTTTACTAATATAAAAAAACATTTTGGGAAATCGTTTTTCTAAAAAGGTTTTAACTGTTTATCGATACACCCTGTATCCATATGTTCTCGCCATACGTGTCTATGTAGGTAGATAGATAGATACTCTTTATTGCACAACATACAAAACTTAAAAGGTATACAGAGATACAATGTACAATTTAGGCGGTATTAGCTTTGTCTTTCTACAGAGTTATTACACCAACTCATATCAATATATCTTAGTGTTCATCACAGATTTTTTTTTTCCAAAGTGGGAATCGCATCCACAACCTTTTTAACGTCAGACAGGGCCATTAGACACTACGAGCAACCGGCCCAGTCAAACATTCACTGGTCTCCATCATCAAATGGCAAGGATGATGTAAAGCTCGGAACAATGTTTGTTGCGCGCAGTCGCGGGCAAGTCCGAGCCGCGCCTTGTTCCGGCGAGCACCTGCGAGCTGCGCCGGCGCGGAATCCGGGCCAAGGATGGGGCAACGACCCGCAGAGACACTTTTGCTGCTCAGGCGCACCCATACCAAACGTGTTACTGATGGAACTGATTGGAATTTTGGAGGCTTGACCTACATACGGTGGAAGACAATATGGAGGACAATAATGGAATTTATTATCTTCCATTATTGTCCAATTGACAATATTTAGGGATAATATTTTTTATTTATTCTTTATATTTCCTCGGAAGTCTCTCAGATACTCCGAGGGAGTGGAACACATTTTTGCATCAATATGCTTATTTTTATTTGGATATTGAATAAATTATTATTATTTATTTACCTTCAATCCTTCAAGAAAATAACGTGTTCCTTTTTAAAAGGCCGGACGGCACACATGGGACGCCTTAAGTGTAGCAGGTTTCCATGGGTTTTTTATAAGGCAGGGGGCAGACGAGCATACAGATTACCAAATGGTAAGCGATTACCGCTGCCCATGGACACCTGCAACACCAGCGGAGTCACAAGTGCGCTGCCGGCCTTTTGGTATATAGTGGCTTAGCAGCAGGTGAACCGTCTGCTCGTCTTCCCCCTAAATCATTAGAAAAGCGTAACTTTTCCGCTTAAATGTTTACGAACAACATTTTGATTGGCGTCCTTGATGTAAATCAAACAGTTTTAGCCTGATGCGTTCGCCCGAACCGAGCGCCATCTTAAAATATTATAAACTGATTCCCTTTTCTAGAATAAAAATGCTTAGTTTATTTGGTGCATTAATACATCTTTGATTATGCTAAATCCATAGAGTAAGGTAATAATACTCTAAAAATGTCCTTCCATAATATTATGTATGTATTTACAGTCAGCGTCAGATCATGTTACCCCCCTGCGGTGGAAAAATAGCCCTTGTGCCCCAGACATAAGGTCGGTCCAAAGGTCAACAAGGGTAACTCGATGTGACGCCGTGCGTACATATCTTTATTACTTACTAAACATACGATTAGATTTAACACCAATTTGCATGCTATTATTTAATGGCTAAATAGGTTTTAAGTACTTTAATTGGTGTAACGTCTACATTATTTTTACCGCATTTTTTTTTGTATTTGCATGACACATCCCTTGTTTGATCTGTGGTCCTACTTATGTTTTGTACTGGCTATGGCTTTCATCTGAGTAAAATTATATGTAAATATGGACGCCTACCGCTCACCGGCCGCGGCTGCCAATTCAATATGTCAATAGTTCGGTAGGTCAGTAACCGGCCACTACCCCCTCCTTTCACTTCCCCCCTCCACGATAGAGAGGTTTATTAAGGTAAGTATGATATCTTCGTATAATGGGCAATATGATAAAAAAATATATATTATAATTTTTATACGCTTTTCGAAAAAGAAAAAAATGACCCATATTTTTTAGTTATCATTAAATGTGTGTTTGTATTAAAATATATATTTTTAAAATTATAATTAATATACCGGAAGTGACGTAGTCCTGAGGCTCGACGTATTATGATGTCGGTGCTATATGTACACTTTTTTTTTTTAATGGCTTGCTGTTGCTCTTACGAGACAACTCTGCCAATGTCAAGTGACAAGTTACTTACTGTCACTGTCATTATTTTGTCCTGTCATTTTGTGATCAGGAGCCCAATTCTCGTGCTCGTGATATGTATTTTTATACGACATATATCACTTAAACACAGTTTTTTTGTATGGTTTTCAGGTGATATTCGCCATGTTTTCAAAATATCATGAGCACGAGAAGTGGGCTCCTGAGATTTCACTTTTTTTTTAATCAACGTGAGCGATAGCGTTATTAATTTTCTCCATAATATCTGTTTAAAAAATAAGTAACTATTTTTATTAAATGTGTATGAGTCTAATCTAGAAATAGTATTTTTCATTTCGGTAAACGTTTTTTTGTTTGGCCATTGTATATTATTAAAATAACTTGCTACCTGTGATTTTATTATCCTAATACAATGTGGGCACGTTTATTACAAAAGAACACATAGCACTAAAAATATATTAACTGAATTTATACGAAACTTGTAGAGTTACGTTTTTAATAATGTCAAAAAGGACTTCGTATTTAGAATACTGTATAAAAGAAGACAAATCGCATATTTTTTTCACATATTTTTTTGACCCACACCTGATTATATAAACATGTTTTTTTGACCCAAATTCTGTTGAACAGTAAAAAGTGACCAAATACGGTTTTTATTAATCAATGCGAGGTCATTGAGGTGCATTTATCAGGAAAATAATATAAGCTTCTTTTTTATTTTTTATTAAAAACCCACCGACTCGTTCTACTTTCTGATAAGTTGAATAGAATTCGAGAGGCATCTAAAAAAAAGATTGGATTAGTCACTAAATATTATAATACAGCGTCCGACATTTCATTTATAGCTACATTATTCATGACTGCCTCGGTGGCGTAGTGGTTAGTAGGTCGCACTATAAAGGGACGGCTGTGCAAGAGGTCCCAGGTTCGATCCCCGGGTCGGGCTAAAAATTTGTACATACCTAAGTTTTCGGTAAGATATTCTGAGTGTCAGCCCGGAGTCTGGAAGTGGGCGGTCTTGCACCCCCGTGCCTTGGAAAGCACGTTAAGCCGTTGGTCCTGCGCCCAATCCTTCGGGTAAGGGAATATAGAGTGCACACTTGAGCACTATAAAATATCCTGCGTACGTGGCTGATCGTTGAGATTGGCGGCCGTAGCCGTAATCGGTTGGAGCTTAAGGGAGTTGCCACACTGTCGGATTGCGAACGTTTTCAAAGCGAGGCGACGTCGCTGCGCAACGGATGCGCGACGGGTTCGCCGCGGAGATAAGTCTGAACGCCATTGTTTTTGTGGCGGGGGCGCAGCAACATGCCGGCTCCGTGGCGTGAACGTTGCGCAGCCGCGACGTGGCCGCTGCGTCATCGTTCCGCTTTGAAAACGCTCGCAATCCGCCGGTGTGGCAACTCCCTTAAGGTATCCTGGCATATTTTATTATTAATACTTCCTGTGTGCATATTATTATAATAATATTATAGTCAATAACCGTTGCACGTTATTATCGACATACTTAACATTTACCTAGGTTTTATTGCTAAAAGTCTTTCACTCATGTCTCGTCGTCTCTTTGTTGTTATTTTTATATAAGAAAAATAAAGAAAGTCCGTTATTAGCTGTAAGATTAGTATATAAGAGTTTTGTATCTAACATTAAGAGCTGTGGATTTTTGTATCAAATAAAATATAAAAAAAAATCCTAACCCCAGAATAGGCCTCCGGAACCCTCACTCTATCGGCAAAACACAGCGCTATTGCCCTGCATTTTTGGTGTAATTAGGTAATCCCAGTTCATCCTTCCATAAAATCATAGATAAGTCAAATAGCTATCGATCACAGCCCGGAGTGTGGTTCCGGTGCGCGCGCGGTAGCGGCTCGCTTTTTGCCGCGCGTTCCGCTCTCATAGCGCTGTGCGCGGGCGCAGCGTGACCGGGGGAGCAATTTCTTCCCTAGGGTTGCTCTATAGCTTCAAACGAAGTTATTCAAGAATGAGTATGATTTATCAATCACCTAAATTGTTTTTTTATGTGACAGGTGGCAGAAGAGCAAACGGTCCACTTGAAGAAATACAGCGCTGCATCATGCCGATTGGCATTGACCGAGGGGTAACATGTAGGTACACTATATTCAAAGCAAAAAAAATACAATCTTTTGCTTTTGTGTAATGTTACGCAAAAGTAAAAGTATTATTATTATCTATCTGATAAATACATTTCCAGTTACCTTTCCGTCAAATGGACTCGGTTGATGCAATAAATATACTGTTCAGCATATGATTCTCCTATCGTTATAAAAGCGAAAACATTTTCTTTTCTCATTCTGGAGTAATCCAGAGTTTGAAGTTTTTAAAACTTAGGTCATTTAAGAATACTGAACAAAACATAGAACAGTGTAACAGTTCTATGATTTTTGAATGCGCAAAAAACGGTGTGTTCCGCGCTTCAAATATTTCAAATAAGTATTTTTAAGGCAAGCAATTCAGTTGATTTACTAATGTCTTCGATAAATCTATTGGTACAGACATTCACCTCTGAAAACAAAATTTTTAATTTTTTTAAACTAAAATTAAAATGTTGACGACTCGTTTGGAACGATGCTTTTGGTCCAAGGGTTGCGGGTTCGATCCCCGCACAGTACAAACATTTGTATGCATGCACCACATGTTTGTTTGTATTATAAGTAAGTAAATATAAAAAAAAAGTATTATATACTACCTTCCCTTATTACGAATACGATATTTCTTTCCTCTACCCAAAGGTTATCTGGAAGAAATCGCTACAAGCGATAAGACCGCCTTATTGTACTGTCTGTTGCTGTTATATCATGCATGTATTTTATTTTTGTGCAATAAAGGATATCTATCTATCTATAGTATATATTTGTAGTTTCACTGTTGATTCTGATATCCGTAACACAGGTGCTTGAGTTAATACCAACCTCGGAGTCAGATCAATGTATGTGATGTTGTGAAATACTTATTTCATTAAAAATTAAGAGGAGTTGATAGCGAGATGAACTCGATTGCTCCAGCCCCGACTGGACCGCAGTGACCCAAAATCGAGAAATATGGAGAAGGGGAAGGGAGGCCTAATAATAATAATTAAAAATTAAACATAGAAAATGAATCTAATGGTTTTGAACATGGTGGTGGTGGCAACCTTAAACCAGGTGTGTTGTTGTGTGCGTTTTCCAATTACCGCACGCGGCGATGCCGGCTTTGTCGCTAATAGGAAGTGTTTGCGTTCCGCGCAATTATCTGCGATGCGTCGGCGCAGGGCGAGATCAGACTGTCGATAGTTCCGATGTCGATGACTAACCTTAAGATAAATATCCTATTTGCAAAAAAATAAATATAGGATATAGGTTACAACACTACAAAATAGACTTCATGCACGAGTAGAAACCGTGTGCGCGCAACATAAGTGAGGCACTTGAAACTACACCAAACTACGCCGCAGTCCGCTTGTAAGTGTAATATAAATGCTTTGTTTGTGTGCGTAAAAAAAAGCTTAGCTTAAAATTAAAATTATTATTATATGCAACGCGACAGAAATAATAAACTATTACGATAACTGCTATGTGTTCAGTGTTTAATTGTCACAATATGACTGACTGACTGACCGGATAGCGCAATTGGTAGTGACCCTGCCTCTTACGCCAAAGGTTGTGGGTTCGATCCCCACCCTTGACAAACATTCGTGCGATGAACACTTGTGTTTGTTCAGTGTCTGGGTGTAATATATGTATTTAAGTATATATTTGTGTTCCTCTGTTGTCTGATATCTGTAACACAAGTGCTTAAGCTACTTAGTACGGAATCAGGTCAACGTATGAGATGTTGTGAGAATTATTATTATTAATATAAAAGTGACAAGAAAATAGGTGTTTTACGTATCTTAATGTTGATTTTATGAATCCGGCCGGTATGATTCTATTTCACGACAGTTACAAAAAGCAGTTTTTTTACTATTGAAATGAGCGTAAGGCCAGGCATAACGGAATAACCACTTTATCACTATGGGTGCATTCCAAATTGGGGACGGAAGGGCACCCTAAACGCTAGACCTGATTCTGTTAATGTAAATTACGTACATACTTACAAACACACCAGATACACGCTATTCAAACTCACATAGATACATCATCATCATCATCATCAGCCCATTTAAATCCCCACTGCTGGGGCACGGACCTCCCTCAATCACATGAGGGGTATTGCCATACTCACCACGCTTGGCAGACGGGTTGGCGAGGGTTTTGATATAAATGCAGAGTTTTCCTTCTCTGGGTGCTGATGATCATGCCAGCAGTTTTACCTTAGTCACCTTTTACGACACCTCGGTAAGAGTGAGGGTGGCCTATTCTACTCTGCCGGGGACCACACGGCATAGATACAGACAAACACACATAAACTTACACTCTAGTTACACACACTAAAGATACACACACAGAGATACACATACAACACACACATAGTTATAGATACGAACAAATGCACACACACACACACACACATTAGTTTAGGATGATCCTTATCTTTGTAAATTTCAAGAAGGACGCGCCCCCAGCCATTTGTAATGTATGTAATTTAAAAACTATTGAATAAACAAAAAAAAACTATTGATCGATCATTAACAAAACCGAGGAAAAACTAAAAGTAGCGGTTCTTTATTATTTTTTCGTCAGTGGCTCAATTGTTAAATTTGGCTCACCGCACAGTGTGTTGTGGTAGATTCGAACAAACGAATATAATTGTGTTCTACAACTTGCGCAGCGGGCGCTATTTGTCCGCATATCGGTCCCTTACGGGTCAGTAGAGTATTTGTATCAACGATCGTTTGCAATTGTTACTTTTTGGCAATCTGAGAGTATAAACATGATTTGAATGTATCTGTAATTTTAAGATTGGTTATTTAGCCTTGATATACAATGAGGAGGTGAATATGCAATATCTACGAGTATTTTTCAGTTTTTGTGTGTTTTCTAAATCGATCAAGTTTTTTACGAAATATATCTGCTAAATAAGCAACCTGAAGAAAATAATAAATATCCATTACTTTATTAATTTACAAGAATGGTATAATGGCGCACTTCATGTTATATTTATAAGTTTATATTATGTAAGCTGTAATGTTCCTTTATGTATCTTTGTACTATGGATGTTATTCCGAAATAAAGAGATTATTATGTATGTCAGTTGTTCCATAACCACGGTCAATTAGGTCCCGGACTTTTGGAAGGCGTGCGTGGGGCCGAAGCCAACACGTAGAGGCCCGTTCAATTGACTGTTTTACTATAATGTGATGTGACACCAGCCGGCGACTATCCCTGTATACACTACAGAAGTGTAGCCAAGGACAGTCCCCGGTTGGCATAAGACTATTGATAAGAATGGACAAAAAAATGAACTGGGCTATTATGTTCAGGTGCTAGTGGACTGGTTAACTGGCACTATGGACAAACTATGGCTCCTGCCCGATCAATGATAAAAATCACGAAAATAAGGGGAAGGTTGTGATTCCCCCCTTACTAGATGGGCCCCCCTATAATAAGCTACCAGGAAGCCAAGCAAAACCTAGCTACCAGATATAGCAAGGCGGGCAACATTGGTGTGAGCAGCTCAGGGTGCCGAGAAGTGTACACCGCTTTCTACCCAGTTTACAGACACTGTGCCAACTCGCGACTAATGCATCTTTCACTTCCACCCTGCGAGCATATAGCTCTGACATCTCACTCTGGCCGGATGGTGAAGGCTTGCCTTCAAAGCCGGCCAGAGTGAGATAGGCAAAGGAGCCGCAGGACTGGTAAGAGTCCTGCGGCTCCTGCTGGGATCCACCCCAGCCGGACAATAAAGGCAAGCGTAGGAGAGGGCCTTATCGACTCTCGGGGATATGAGACCCAAGGGACGTCACATCCCATTCAGCGCGCCACAACGCTGCCCTGGGGAGACTGAGTGCACTAATGAGAGTTGTTGCTCTTAAGCAAGAGAACCAACTCTCACCAGCAAGCGATGCGGTATTATTATAATTATTAATATACAGCATTTTTTACCAGAAAATGTTTTGTACAATTTAATTATTTATTGAGTGCTACATATTTGATATTTATAAGAATTCTGTATACACCGTTTAAATTCAAAGTATCTTAATTAAATAAATAAATAAAAATACGTTTATTGCTTTCTCATTAAACAAAACAGGCACATAGGTAACTAGGTAGGTAGGTTTCCGTAACACTAGAACGTATCTGCCTTACATACTTCGTTTTTAAAATATTATCAATAATCTAAGGAAAGCAAAAGGCAGTGTCTCAGCTAATGCTGACATAGGTCAGCGCTGATTTTCAGCCGCTCCTACATTAGTACATGTACGTACACACATATTAATTGAAATTCTAATTTATATGTACGTTACATACATATTCATTATTACAATTAATTTTCTATTAGGACAAATATTCCATAAAAGGTAAGTAAACTCAAGCTTATTAACTTATCTCAGACATTGCGGTAAACATACACTCACGTTAAAGATTTTGCTGAGCTATAAACCGAAGGACTTGCAAAATCTCTATGCAGAAACACTTCCTCTAGTGTGTAACGAACGCGAAACTATAATTTTCTGAATTTACACCTCGCGGCAAAAACGGTGTTCGCGCCATTGTGTGGAGCACCGTTCGTTGCATACAATATTTTACAGCCGCCCATTTATAGTTGCAGGCAAAACGTGTAAAACGACGTGTTACAAAATGTCTAGCCATATTTTACAATATCGACATCCAGAACTTTATACATTCTAGAGGTATAGTTAGTTTTACTTAATCCCAAAATAGATTTGTAGAAAAAACTAAAGCTCAATAAAAACCTAATTTTAAAATTTTATTCAATATTCAATTAACTGACTATAATTTAATTAACTGACAATATCTCAGCTGGTTTTTTCACTTTTTCCAAAAATACAAAAAGTTAATGAGTGTACTTAATAAATACCACAAAAGATGTGTTTGTGTTTGTGTGTGTGTGTGTGTGTGTGGGTGTTTATGGCACTAAATAGTCTAACCATGCACTTTTATACAAGTAACTTTGTGTTGTTACACACACACACACTTGCTGCATTTGGGCATTTAATAAAACATCGAACTTTACATATCAACTGTGACAAACAGATAACAATATTTTATTACTCGTGTGAATAAGTTATAAACAAGTTCCGACAAGATAATAAGGCTCTGTGATTTCCCATGTTTGTTTTTTTAATTATCTATTAAGTACCTACCACCTACTTTTTATGAGTAATGCTATCTTCTCGATAAGCGTTTATTTTTGACTATTTTTTATCATGACACAATGTTATTTTCCAAAATATCCAGAGGACTGCGAGAGGATGTTAAAACCGTTTAAGCAAGTCGTGCTATGTCGAGACATAAGTGGAGGGGAAGAGACCACGCGACCGGTCTCCCAGTCGGTGGTGTGACCAGGTAACGACGATCACTGGGCTTCGTCTTAACCGCCCTAAGGACAGCCGAGAACCGATTTAAATAGTAGAACCTAGTGCACGAAGCTACCAGAAACTTCTAGGACACGACCTTCAGTGTTGAAGATACCGATCACACACACACACATACTTACTTAATATAGAAAACGCCAAATTGTGAAAACTTAAAGACACTGGGAATACAATTTTGACGATGAGATTAAGCAGTTTAGAATGTTTTGATGATCGTATTTTGTGCAATAAAGTTTTCTATCTCAAGTCTCATGGTTTTTTGACAGTAACAAAACACAACCATCTCCTTCAATCATGAATTAACCATTAGGTAACATTACAAAAACAACGTCAACGTAACATTGCACGCTCCATTAGTATTCAATCAATCAGAGAATAAATACTTCTTGTCATTTGGTCCAGGAAGAGACAAGTAGAGCAATGCGGAACCGGCCGAAGACAACGCCAATCTGTTGTCTATTGGCGCGCCCGTAATAGATCGAAACATTTTGCTCTTTGGTTAATAATGCAGGAATCTGGGCCGGGCATCTGATCTAGATTTATTTAGTAATAAGTCGATCAATTTTTTAATAGGAATGACGTAATGCGTCGTCATAAGTACTTTATTAAGATCTTTAATCATGCGAACATAATTGACATAAAAATGTCAAATACCCATACATTTTGTTATTTTGCAACTGTCAATAGGAGCAAAAATATATAAAAAATTACACATTGATATCTGTGAGTTTCTCTTTTCAAAGGTCAGTTTAGTATAATTCAATATCACATTAAAATCCTACTCGGTAAGCGTAGTGTAGGACGCCCTGCGACCAGATGGGATGATGACATTCGAAGGCTGGCTCGTGTGGGCTGGATGAGAGTGGCCGAAAATCGGGAGCAGTGTCGTGCATTAGGACCTATGTCCAGCAGTGGACGAGTGTGGTTTGCTGATGATGAGATTAAAATACACTCAGAGGCACATCTTAACTTTTTTAACCGATTTTTTGTACATTTAATAGTACTCATGAATGGTTATATTACATGTTATTGAATTATTTTATATTTAGTTATGATGTCGATATTTCCACATAAATTGTTATGAGTTGTATACATATACAACTACACATTAGCCGTCTGGTCCCCGGCAGAGTAGAATAGGCCACCCTCACTCTTACCGAGGTGTCGTAAAAGGCGACTAAGGTAAAGCTGCTGGCATGATCATCAGCACCCAGAGAAGGAAAACTCTGCATTTATATCAAAACCCTCGCCAACCCGTCTGCCAAGCGTGGTGAGTATGGCAATTACCCCTCATGTGATTGAGGGAGGCCCGTGCCCCAGCAGTGGGGACTTAAATGTGCGGACGATGACAACTACACATTCATATGTGTAGTTGTAAAGAGGTTCATAGAAAAGACTTCAACGCATAGTAGTGCGTTGATGTCATTTATATGAGCAAGCTTAACATTAAACACTGGCGAGGTTTTGCTCTCGTTAAATTTGATTTTTATTAATTAGACTGACCCTATTTCACGCCATAAAGGGTTGTTCAAGCTGCACAAGACCAAGACAAGATTACGTCGGTCTCGTCTCAGAGGACAAGCAAAATTAATTGAAGTCACTGAACCATCGTATTTGTAATGTTTATAGCTATTCTGGCGATTTATTATTATATTAAGTAAATAGCGCAAATTAAAACTAAAATTTTAAAAATCATCTCGTGTTCAGGCGGGAATCGAATCCACATCTTCCACATTCCGGGTGGCTGTTCTACCAATAAGAACAATGTTACTAAGCCGACGAACATGTAAAAAATGTGGGTTAAATTCCAGCCTGAACATGAGATGAAATTTTTAAAGGCGTTATTTAATATCGGAATATGTCAATTGTGTGAAAAAGTGGGTCGCACATTAAAGTGACGGCTGCGCAAGAGGTCCCGGGTTCGATCCCCAGGTCGGACCAAAAATGTGTACCTAAGTTTTCGGTAAGAAATTCTTAGTGTCAGCTTCTTCCAGACTCCTGGTCTGGAAGTCGGCGGTCATGTCCCATACCTCGGAAAGCACGCTAAGCCGTTGGTCCTGCGCCCGATCCCTCTCAGGTAGTGTCACGCTGGTGTCCCATCGGAATATGAGGGAAATAGAGAGTGCACTTGTGTTTACGCACATACTTGACTTGACACTTGACACTATAATATATCCTAGGTACGTGGCTGATCGTTGAGATTGGCCGCCATAGCCGTAATCGGTTGGAGGATATTATTATGTCAATAAGTTAGAATTAACTTACCGTGCTAGCTGGATGAGCGGGCAGCAGCACCATGGGAGGCGGCTTCCGCGGTTTTCGGACGCCGTGCGGCCTGCGGGGGCGCGGCGCCGTGCCGGGGGCTCCGGGCCCGCCCGCGCCCGCCGGGGCCCCCGACGCGCTCAGCGCGCCCTGGTGCCGGCCCAGCCAGTGCGTCACGAGCTTCTCTTTGCTGTTCGCGCTGCCGTATTCGGGAGGCTCCTCCTGTGATCATAGATATCGTCAGTCTAGATGTGACACCTCGTATATGCCAAACAATCAGTTTTTTCAGGAGAGACAAAAAACTATTTTGATGACTAAGTATTAGGCTGAAGTCTATGCTTGTTACAAGAGGTCGCCAGAAGTCGTTTTTTGCTGTCAAATGACCTCAAAATTAAAGAGACATTTACGAGGTAACACCAGACAAATATGTCCGCAACTTTATGCATATTTTTTTTTACCAAAAAAATCGTTACGATTGACGATATAAAGTTTTTAAATATTTTGAAGAGTCAGGCCAAACGGTTGATGGAGTCCTTAACGATGTGCCACTTAAGTACATATTCTATTTTATTTTTGCTAGAGGCGACAAACGAGCAAGCAAGTCACCTGATGGAAAGAAATCAACGCCGCCCATAAACATTCGCGAAATTTAAAAAAATATATATTTATAAAGAAAATAAAATTAAATATATTGTTTACAAGGAACAACAAACCGTATTTGCGCGGGCCTGAGGTTGAGCAGCTTTGTTTCAAAGAATCAATCATTAGATATACTTTACAGCACATCACCATCAACCTATCGCAGTCCATTGGTAAGAAATGGGCCACCTTATTATAAATCGCGATCTGAAGTTATAACTGTACTAAAGCTCATGTCCAACATTCAATGTTAAAAGGGGCCGGCACTAATTTTGATCCGGGACTATCCTTAGTCGCGATTACTAATAAGGGGGATAGGCTTCTCCAAATGTTTGCCATTTGGATCGATCTTTGGTGGTCGTCTTAATTTTTTATATCTTATTTTGCTCTATACACAAACTAAATAAAACACAAGAGCTTATCACATAAATGGATAAAAAATAATATAATATATAATAAACGAGTATAATGACTAGGCACAATTCAGATATTTTGAATGTGCACGTATTGTATTGTATATGCAACGGTAACCGCCCGTCAGTTGGGTCATTAGTTCGTTTGCTACCTGCCGGCAAAAAAGCTAAGTATCTCAGAAGATAACTGTAAAACTTAAAACCACATTCTATATCAAAATGAGTGGTTATGAGCTTAATGTATGCGAAATGAACCTTCTCGATACGTGATGGTATGAAAGCCCCCAATTTCGATATAAATTACGTCTTTCAGAAATTGGCTATGCCATTTTTTTATTTCATTTTTAAGTATAGTGTCTACGCGTTCTCTGATTAATTGTTCTATTTTCATAGCGACTCGATGAAAATCAAGCGAGCGATGGTAGCTCAGTGGTTCAAAACCCGCCTTCCATACGAAGGAGACCGGTTTCGTATCCAAGCATGTACCTCAGAATCCATGTGCGTATTTCTACCATTAGCTCTGCGGTGAGGAAAAACTTCGCGAGGGTACCTGCACGTTTCGGATAGTTTCTTAAACGTATTACCATGATTCAGTTGTTCGGGGAATCAGAGCAACTGAATCATGGTAATACGTTTCATCGTGAAGGTGACGGGTAGGGCTTACTAGCGACGACAATCGATTTAAATTTTTAGCTACTTTAATTACCCCGACAAAAATTTAAAAAGTCCAAAAATAATTTGAAACTGCTGTTGACTGTCCTACTGTTGTTACTAATGTTTTTTTTTCGCCTATATTGTTGATCAAACATGTAGACTTTATTCACGATACCTATTATAAGATTTTCAGCAGGTAAACGATAAAAGATAACGTTTATATATGAATGTCGCATAGCGCATTTAGGCACGCCAAAGGTCGTGGGTTCGTGTGTATCGAACAGTAATACTCGTAGATACTTTTCCATCATACCTTTTTCTTCTTCGGCGTCTCTCCCTGCAGCTTCGCCTCCAGCTCTTTACTCAACTCCTGGCCCTTCTTCTCCGCGCGCTCATCCACGTGCACCACATACTGTTTGCAGTTCGGGTCGAACTGTTTGCAGTTGGGGTCGAACTGCTTGCAGTTGGGGTCGAACTGGTTGTGGTCGAAGGGCTGCTTGGCGCGGAAGCACGGGCACACGCGCTTCGACAGGTGGTAGATGGAGGCTACGCACACCAGGCAGTGGACTGATGCGATGATCAGTAACGCGATGTTCGTCAGGACTGGGGTCCAGGCTTCCATTTCATCCTGTTTAAAAAAGAGTACATTTTATTAATAACACCTGATTAAATAATCATTGAATTAACGTTAATCGATCATACATCTGGACACTTCGAATTAGACGACTACAGTATGAGGTTCTTAAAGGAGTGCTAAGGTTTTTATGGGGTCGACAATGTGTTAGCAAAACGTGGGAGAGTCACGCTCGGGATGAATGGGCCGGCTCGACCGGATTAATACCACGTCCTCACAGAAAACCGGCGTGAAGTAGTGCATGCGCTGTGTTTCGCTGCGTGAGTGTGGTACCGGAGGCCCAATGCAGGGGAAGTTGGGTTAAAAGGTAAGCAGCGCACTTGTGATACCAATGGTGTTATAGGTGTCCATGGGCGGCGGTAATCGCTTACCATCAGGTGATCTGTCGGCTCGTCTGCTACCTAATATCATAAAAAAAAATCTCTCGAGTTACCAGGCGTCCATGGGCTGCAGTAGTCACATAGCGTCAGACTTTACGCTTGGTTGCCACAGACGTGGTCTAAAAAAAACCTATGGACTTTACCTTCTAAAGGGTCTTTTGTATAACATCAATAATAATCCCCTATATACTTACTGATTGAATTGCTCAAATCAGAAATCGTATCTTTGGCGTATGATTTTAGGCACTACGTCATCAAGATTGGTCTAATCATTTTCATCGATATGAATTAACGCTGAGAGATAATCATCACTAAGTAACAACCAATTGGGTTTGGCTCTCTAATGACACAGACAGGGAGACGTTGTACTGCATTTTTTGTATAGAGAAATACATTTAAACAAAGCTGTTATAGCTGATGAATAATATAAACAGTTAGCATTGAGCTGCAACTGCAAATGTCCAATAGTGAAGTGTCAAAAACCGTGTCACTAATGATGCACATACAATGGGATATTTCCTAAGAAGAAGGCATTAGTTCTACAAGCCATCAGCCAAAAAGACTTGTCGCCGCCGTCTCATAAACCGCCGTACATCGCGACAGGTCGATGACCTCGCGGCAAATTAGACAGAATTTGCCATCGCGTTGAAACGCCCAGAGACAAAGTCGGAGCAAAAACCGCTTGACAATGTTAGCACTTTCTTTTGCTTATTTGTTAAGTTGTATTCTTGTAAGTTTTGAGGAAAGTCTCATTAAATACTACTTCCCATGCATTGACCTGTTTCCGTATTAAATAGCTTAAGCAATTGTGTTACGGATATCAGACCACAGAGGAATTACAAATATAACATACATGAATATTTGTCCAGGGCGGGGATTGAACCCACAATCATAGGCATATGAAGCAGTATATCTACTAAATGCACCATGGGGCACGTCAATCTCTACAAGTGTATATAATGGCTGGCACAGTAGCATTTTTTCTACGAAAATAATACAAACGAGCAAGCGGATCACCTGATAGTAAGTATCGCCTATAAACATATCGATGTTTATAGGCGGGTCGTACATCATCGTAAAAAGTCTACAACGCCGATGAGTTGTCGACTTTTTACGATGATGTAGGCTCGATTTTTGATGATAAATAATATAATTTATAGCACAAAATACTTACTAAGCATTACGTAGTTCTTACTACGTATTACAGACAGTGTGCAGTTATGATTTCAATGTGGTATCATTATTTGGAAGTATCCGTGACACGCCAAGGATTTTATTCGATTCTCTTCTCAGTAGTAATACACTCATTTACAATCAATCTATGATTGAATATAATGTAAACAACGTACGGTGCTGTTCCCACCGATTGTCTGGCGAAGGCCGCAGATCAGACACATCACGTGATGGTAAATGGTATCACTTATGTCATCAGCTCTCGACCTCGGGCCTCGCCTCGATCCGACATCAAAGCATCAGCAGCCATATTTACCCGGGGTCCTAGGTGACCGATAAAGCAGCTACGCGATGCGACAAAACGCGTAAATATTTAGGAGCCGTTGTATGTACTTGATAATAAATATATATTGATGGACGCTTCATTGGTTCAGGTGCCTGCTATGAGACCAAACGAGACCAAGGTTGCGAACTTCCTTTTTGCAAACGAATATAGGCTCCCGCTTAATTTTGAGGCATTTTTAGTCCCTTTTCGTCCCCCCCCTGCATATTTTCTTTCTTTCTGCGGCACTGGATTCAAGTACATGTGCGCTTGCCCGGGGTCGCAGTGCGCGGCAGATACCTAAATTATTGGTTGTGGTTCTACTTACATACTTTTTAAGTATTTTGTATACAAATAATATTATGGGCGAAGCCTGAAATAAATATATATATATTTTATAATAGGTTCTTTGCCGCTTTTAAATGACTATATCTTCTTTTTACTTGTGGAATGACGCAACATGCCACGAGAACCAAGGTTGGGTAATCGCTTTACATCGCGTCACGTCACTCACGTAGGACTGCGAGCCATCGTGTCATCTCCGGACGCGGTAAAGGTTTAATTGAATGCCAGTGTGTATGATGGTATAAGTGTGTTTATATAATAGCATATTTTTTATTTCATCATCATAATTTTTAATGAGGTAAAAAATAATTCCCGATTTTTTTCAAATTATATGAAATTATGACTTTTTTATACGAAAGGGCGGCAAACGAAAAGTAATTCAATATGTTTTAATACCTGGGGATTAGGAATACAATATTCCTAGTATTGCATTCTCCGGGTCAGAAAAGTTAGGTTTGCCGTGACAACAGTTTATAGGTAAGACATTTATCATACTCTATGTCTCTTACAAGTTCTTGTATACAGTTGGTAGGGTTTTGTTCTTCGTGTGAGAGTTGGCAAATGAGCAGACAGATAACATCGCCGCTGCCCATGGACACCCCCAACACCAGTGGAGGTCCCACCATCACTCTCACGATATTTAAATATTTGCCCTGACAACCTATTTGAAGACATCCATCACATTCTATTTTATGACAATAGATTACATTTTCTTGTATACAGTTTGTAGGGATTGTCTTCATGTAACTGTTAATTAAATCTGTCATAATGTCGGAGATGCAGCGCACGCGCAGCGCAGTCTCTACGCGATCATTTGCCACAGGGCCTTGGCCCGGGTGGGCCAACACGTGCACCATTATTACTTCATTCTCAATTTGGATAATTATTGTTATTTCTTTCAATTGCACCTCTGAGATGATTGAGAGAATAAATGAACAACCAAACAAACATTCGTGACGAACACAAGTGTTCATGTTATAACATTGTTTTTGAGTAGGTATAATATGTGATTGTAGCATAGATAGCCACACCTCGGGTTAATAGAATAACCGAACTAGTTCAACCACAAATCGAGCAATAGTAGCTCAGTGGATAAGTAAGCGTCTTCCATACGGTGGTCGTGGTTGAAATCCGAGCAAGCATCTCTGGATTTTTCGAATCTATTTTCTACCCACAGGGACGGTTACAGGGAAAAACTTCGTGAGGAAACCCGCACGTTTCGGATAGTTTCTGAAACGTGTAACCATGATTCAGTAGGTCTGGTTTCAGATGGCAGTCGTTTCATTGTAACAGACTCCCCAAATCCTGAATCATGGTCTACGTACCCCGGGACGCAACCGGATATCACACTCTCAGATGAAGCTTTGATCTGCATTAAACTGTTATACGAGTATTTTGCAAAAATGGCGCAGGTTATGAGGAACAAGTTTTATACCCACCTTGAACGTCGCAATTAAATCATCCCAACGTATTTTACTGTCACCAGTTAATTAAAAACAAGGCTATAAACTAAGTGTAATTGAGCTATCTTGATCTAAAATGGCAGAAAATATACATTCTGGGCTATCTGTAGCAAAACAATTAGAATTAAATGCTGCTGGTTCGTTGCCCGGTGGCGACATCTCACGGTCTACTTTGTCATCATCACATAATTTACGCTTTGCTTAGGCCATGACTTCCGTCCGCCGAAACCGGACAAGTATTTTAATAAAGGGTTGTTTAGCGGACCCCGGTGACCGAAACGACAGCATGGGACGCAGCTGGCACAAAACACTAAAATGATGATGACGGACGACCCATTTGGATCAATGGTAGTGAACGCTGCCTCTGGTGCAAGGGTTGCGGCTTCGATCCCCGCACAGTACAAACATTTGTGTGCATGAACATGTCTGTTTGTATTGGTCTGTGTGTTTTACATATTATAAGTATGTACAAAAGAACAGTATTATATTTATATATTTGTAAGTACTATAATATTTTATAGGAATCTGTACTTCAATGATTAAAATATGATTTGAAATTGCCCCTGTGAGTGTGATATCCGTAACACAGGTGCTTGAGCTACCTATCTCGGAGTCAGATCAGTGTATGTGATGTTGAAAATATTTATTTATTTATGGTTGATTAGATCAAAAGTCTTAAAATTATGAATTGCAACATATTTCTCGATTTTTAAGATAATAATAGGAAGGAGTATTACTGTCTATTAGTTAGGCTGGTGAGGGAAACATCGTAAAGAGACCTGTACGTTTCGGATAGTTTCTGAAACGTGTCAATGATTCAGTTGGTTCCCTTGTTAAAAGATTTCGAAGGTAAAATGGCAGTCATTTCATTATCATTATATGACTCCCCAAATCCTGAACCTAGGTCTAACTAAGCTTACCCTGGTCTACTAAAAAAAAAGACCACTGGTGTTGCAGGTGTCCATGGGTGGGGGTAATCGCTTACCATCAGGTGATTCGTCGGCTCGTCTGCCATTTATATAAAAAAATGGTGATGATGATAATGAAAAAAAGCGTAGGGACGTGACGACTCCGTCTCACGCTGCTGAGAATTGGTATATTTCCTTTAATAGTAATGAATAGATGGTCAGTGGCGTCTTTTCATTACCAGACTTCCCGAATACTGGACATTAGTCCGTACCCCGGGCTCCGAAGCGACAGCTTTGGACGCAAGTGGGAATTACACGCAAAGATGAGGGAGGGTCAGTGATATCCCTTGGGTGCCATAATATACCTAAAGAGTATTTTTTACATGCATTTCATCATCATCATCATTTCAGCCAGTAAAAGTCCACTGCTGGACATAGGCCTCCCCCAATGATCTCCACACAGATGGTCCTGTGGAGATCCAAGGAACCAAGGAGTTCCCGCGATATTAACCAGATCGTCGGGCCACCTTGTGGGAGGCCTGTCACGGCTTCGACCTCCTGTACGCGGCCTCCACTCGAGGACCTTTTTGCCCCATAGGCCGTCTGATCTCCTCACAATGTGCCCTGCTCATTGCCACTTAAGGCATGCAATTCTTCTTACATGAATTTATCTAGAGTAAAAACAGAGCTCAAATTGACTAAATGGCTAATCAACCTACCTCAAAGCTGGCGAGGGGGCTCGGCTGCGCGCGCGCCGCGTCTCGCTGCAGCCCGGTGGCGGCAAGCACGGCCGCGCTATTACCGCACGCCAGGCACAGCAGTGACAGCGCCAAGAACGCTGTCAGCAGCGGGCTGCCGCTGCACATGCAACAAACCAATTAAACATTAAGGGCTTTATTCAAAAACGTTCAATAATAAATCTTTGTCAGCTAGAACGGTGTTATAGAGCAGTTTTGGCCTTAGACCCAAATACTTTCGAAACCTTACAACGAATGACCCAAATTAATCTTAAAAATAACTTATCACATTCCACTATAACCCTCTTGTCTATATCTTAGCGTGTGATTTTCGATTGCGTATGCCCGGGGTACGGTTAGATCATGTGAAACATGATTTGGGATTTGGGAAGTCTTGTAATCACAATGAAGCGACTGACGTCTGGCTCAGGAGAATCAGACTAACTGAATCATGGGTACACGTTTCAGAAACTATACGAAACGGGCAGGGTTCTTCGAAATGTTTTCACTCACCGCCGAGCAAATACTCAATACTTTATTTGCTCCACAATGTTACATACAGGGATGGTTAATAACTTCATTAAGGAACAAGATTAATGATGATGAAGAAATGGTAGAAATAAACACAAAGACTAAAACGTTGTCTCTGTACGTGCCAAAAGGTATTTTTGGAGGCATAAAAAGCAGACTTGTTTGGATAACGCTGAAATTTTTTAAACAAAAAGCTCAGAGTGGTTCAGTACTCGTTTGCTTATTAGCAAAAACAGGCCTTTTTAAATCCCAATTAAAACGATTCTGATACGAAAATCAGGACTACACAAGGGCTTATTAATATTGAAAGAAAGCGGCAATTTCGTCAGTATTTAACGAGTCCAAAGATAGCGTTAATTACGATGACGAACGGACACAAAACTACACGATCCGTACCACTCGATACGATACGTTATCGACACACGCTTTCACCAGTGTAATTACGACTTTATCATAATTGAACATCTTATTTGGCACCACTAGGGTTGATACAAGTCATCTCATATTCGTGCCGTATAAGATCACTCTAGATGAATTTCAAACAAAATCCAATAAGACAGATTCCATTTCACTAAATACTCGTACTAAGTACACTACACACTGCCATCATCATCATCAGCCCTTTTAAGTCCCCACTGCAGGGACACTGCCATACTCACCACGCCTGGCAGACGGGTTGGCGACGGTTTTGATATAAATGCAGAGTTTTCCTTCTCTGGGTGCTGATGATCATGCCAGCAGCTTTACCTTAGTCGCCTTTTATGACACCTCGGTAAGAGTGAGGGTGGCCTATTCTACTCTGCCGGGGACCACACGGCGTACACACTGCCATGCGTCTGAATGATTCTTCGAGATGTGAAAACTGATATAAGAATCTTAAAATACAAGTGAAAGTAATATTTTTTATAGAAGAGGCCTTTTATTATTTAGAATATTTTAAG
Organism: Marasmia exigua; assembly: GCA_019059595.1. NCBI lineage: Eukaryota > Metazoa > Arthropoda > Insecta > Lepidoptera > Crambidae > Marasmia > Marasmia exigua. Next base: position 1,351,790 of record CM032469.1, on the reverse strand, counting down.
ATTCTGATGTCGGTTTCGGAGTAGTATTGGATTTGAGGACGGCCACGAAAGCCACATCTCGAAGAATCACTCGTCTCTGACATTCACTCCGCCGGATCCACTCAAAACCAGCGTTATGACCTAACCGCGAAGCGCAGTGTAAGTCATTTATGTTAAATATATAAAAAAAACTAATTGACAGATACAGCCAAATGTTGGGTTCCTGTCAAACAATCTTAACATTGATAAGAAACCAAATGTGTTTGATGTTAAGTATGTCGATAAAAGAAATTTGAGTGATTTGTATACTTTAGCGTTAGCCGCGTCTTTTTCTCCGTACAACAAACACCTTAGTGCCAACCCTAAGTATTAAACATATTGCGGGGGCATTTGATGTAATTACGGCAGAAAGTAGCTCAAACTCAATACGCACGTACTTGTATGTAGGAGGTCGTATGTACCGCGGGCGGAGCATGTGCACCGCACGTTGCCGAGGAAAGCCAGCGATCGCGGCATTATTCATTATTTGCGAACACCATCATTTAACAAGGAGATTACCCAGGTAGACGTAGCACATAATTGTACATACCATCTCTCTATATTATTTATAAAGAGATTTAGAAAGACGATCCACGGACCAATAAGTAAACAAGTTCGTAAATCCTACAGACACCGGCAACGCTTATAGGTCAATAATACAAAACGCTTGCGCGGTGTTATCGACACCTAGCGCTATCTATTAGTATAAAGTGGAAATAATGTCCCGAAACGAAGCGTGGGTGGGCCACTAGTTAGATATAACACTGTGTTGTGTCTGTGCGCTGTGTTAGACTCAAAAAACGTAGGCTGCCTTGATACCTAATTCAAAGTAGATGCTGCAATTTTGATGTTAAAAAATATATTCTTTTATAGGCAGACCTAAAAATTATAAGTTTTGCTGTGATTCTTAGCGTGTGATTCCCAGATGCATCCAAAGCTGTTGTTACGAAGCCCGGGGTACGCTTGGACCATGATCCAGGGAAGTCTGTTAATTAAAATAAGTTTATCGGATATTTTGGTTTCAATAACTAAAATTATAAAATTTAACCTTCTCTAGAAGAATAATAAAATGGTACACGCGAATGTCACTGCCAAGTGGGAGAGCAATGCTGAGCAAGTGAAGCAGCGCTTGCGCCGAGTTTTGTCAAGTGAGGTGAGGGTACCGAAGCCCTAATTTGGGAGGAAGGGGAAAATATTGGAAGGGTAATTTGTGACTTTAATGGTGTTCCATAGACACCCACATAGGACGATGGCAATCGCTGATTATATGGCGACCCGACTACTCGTCTGCCATCTATCACATAAAAAGAATATAATATGCCATATTACGAGGAAACGTCACCTTCCTTTGCAGCGTATTCTTTTTTAGTCGGTCCCTCAAGTGTTGAGGATCGTGACCTCCTACTTTTCAAATTTGTCAGCGACCAATTGTCGCTAGTTGCAACGATCATGCGCAGCTCTATATGCCTCACGAAACGGCATGTCTACGGACTCAATGAGAGTGTCGACCATCGGGGAGGTCTATGGCCACGTGGTCTCTTGCTTGTTTTTTTCCCGGTTAGGATCCACTTTATTTTTATGTTATAAATAAAATAAATAAATAAATAAAAATCAATTTATTGCTCAAAAACCAGTTAATAGTCTTTCAATATTTATAGGTAGCAGACAAGCAGATGGATCCCCTGATGGTAAACGACTGCCGCCGCCTATAGACACCCGCGACACCAATAGAGTCACAAGTGCGCTGCCAACCTTAAACCCCGTTTCCTCCGGATTGGGCTTCCGGTACCTGAGTGAGAGTACTCACTCTTTCTAAACAAATCTTTCTCTCTTTCTATGTATGTATAACCTAGCATTATTTCTGCATATTTTATGTACATGTTGCAATCCATACTAATATTATAAATGTAAAAGTGTGTGTGTCTGTCTGTCTTTCACAGCAAAGTGGAGAGACAGATTGACGTGATTTTTTCAAGTGGAGACAGTTGAAGGGATGGAGCGTGATATAGGTTACTTTATGGCAAACCGAATTCCACGCGAGTGAAGCTGCGGGTGCCGCTAGTAGGTAATAAAAGTGTTCTTAGTAATAATAATAGTGTCCTTCAAACCGATATTACAATCATGGCGGCCAATGTCAGCGATCACATAACGCAAGACATATAATAGTGCAGAAGTGTTTGCGCAGACACAAGTGCACTCTCTAATCCCTTACCCTCATATTTCGATGGGACACCAGTTTGACACGACCGAAGAAGGATAAGGCGTAGGACCAACGGCTTAACGTGCTTTCCAAGGCACGGGGGTACGAGACTGCCAACTTCCAGACTCCGAGCTGTCACTGAGAATTTCTTGACAGAAAAGCTAAGTACAAATTTTGGCCAGACCGGGGGATCGAACGAACTCATTGAACAAACTTGTGATTATAAGCGAACTCCACAAGTGTACTTTATAACTTTTGATAGGAATACCTAGAATAGTCGTAAATGATTTCTTTGTGCGTATTTTTGTGGCAACATCATTTAAACTGTATCCCTCTTATTACAAAAAAACTGCTCTGATACCGGTTTTAATCCTAAACTAGCAAGTTCATGATTATTACGGAATAATGTTAGTTCTTAAATGTTTATTACAAATCCTTGACTAAACATAGACCACTTAGTACCGCAGGATAGTGTCAAAATCATTCAATCATTCGTCCAGTGACATTTAATTTTACATAACCTTATTTTGTTGTCAGCAGTAAAAATATTTTAGAATGGTTTTTAAGCAACAATCAATTAAAATATTGACCTAAGTAAGGTTTCCAAGTAATATGCATAGGAATTGCTTTATATTTTTGGGATTAAATCCAAAAAATAAATTAACTACTTCCGCACAAATACTTTAGTGTAAAACGGAATGAACTGTCACAGGGATACGTTGTCATGGTTACTGAATCGATATTTTGAGGTTATTATTTTAGTACTATTTTAAACTAGGGGTCCGGGTGGTTAATTTAAGTATTATAGGTGACATACAAAATAACGTTAAACTTAGTTTTGTAATAATGTTTACTCTAGTCCCTCAGTTATTCCTAGTATTAATCCCACTACTTATTTTAAACCACGTTTTGAAATAAGAAGGTATAACTTATAATTTCACATTGCGTCCATAACTACACATATACAGTCCGTCATCAAACCTGCTACTTTCCACATACATTTAGACACAAATACAAATCGTAAAAACGTTTAATACATGAAACGAACTAGCTCCATTTATAGCATTTTATAATTCCGACATTCCGTGTTTTCACCGGCTCTGTCAACTGAAAAGCAACTGTATAGTGGGGAGTTACGTCGCAAGTCCGGGTGGCGCGTGCGCAGCCATTACACCTATGATGGTGGTGAAAGCCTGCCAGTGCGGCGATCAGCTGGCGACCACTTGATTGCTAGTTAAGACGATTGCAAATCAACTTTTTTAGTCAAAGGGAGTGCGAGCTTGAGGACTATACTGGGCTCAATGTTGATTTCTCTGACGACATCTGCGTTTGTTTGTGGCTTTCTATAGTAGCTGGTACTTAAGTGTTATACACTTAGGGCACGTCCCTAATATACTCTGTAATATATAGCGTCATAATAAAGACAGATGTCATTTGACCTTTATTTCAATTAACATAAGGTTTATTAGATATCTAAATTTTTTTCCACTTAGACCAGTTAGATCTATTCCAACACTTACTGCATACTTACTTTTTTCATGTTTCGTGTCATAGTATTTTATTTGTACTCACATATTGTTTTGCTGTGTCAATAAATGTCTTATTAATTATTTATAAAAATCATTTGTCTGTAACACCAATTTAGCAGTCAGTCTATTTTTTATGTTATGGCTCTATCTACTCGAAGATATCTTGCCAATGTCAAGCAACTTATTGAGAATAAGTGAGTAGGTAGTCAACAGTCACGTCAGTCAAAATCACAGTCACTCCATAACATGCCGCTGTTTTACATTCTACGGATTCTGCAGATACCACTCTAAACACAATCGCGGGTTTTAAGACTCTATTAGGTCCAAGCAAGTTGTCCGTGACAACTTACTCGACACACAATAGCAGTGTTAAAACGATACAATTCAACGATTCTTATTAAAAGGATCACTATGCGGCACTTCACTGTACAAATAAACACCAAATTTGTTCATTAAAAACCACAAGATACTAAATTAAAACCTTTGAATTGCATCACCCGGTGTGTTCGACTCCTACCGCCAGAATCTTCATTCATTTATAAAAATAATTTGTCCGTGACAATAATTTAGCTGTCATTCTAATCAAGCTAAATTTTAATGTTTGTTCGCCGGTTACTTGGCCATTTATGAACCGATTTAGATAATTATTTTTTATTTTTTAGTTGGAAAGTAGATAGTCCCGAATTGGTACCATGATAAAGATATCAGGATCTGATGAAGAGATCCATCTTTATAGGCACACGTAATGTTTTTGTGTCTTTTTTCAAAGCTGCACCACTAGTTATGCCCGATTGTAATAGGTAATTTTGTAGCTCTGCTGATGGTGGAAGGTCAACTCCTCAACGGTAAGGAGTTAAATATAACTCTTTCAATATGTACTGTACTTACAATAAAATTAGTTTGTTATAGTTATTTGGCAGGGGTGGAAGATGGGTGGAGGGCTGCCAAAAAATGAGACACTAAAAAGCTTGAAAAAAAAATCTGTGATAAAAACCGCCTTCAAAAACCCCGAACTAAAATGTGTAAAATAATATTCTTAACACTATACACTTCAAATAACATTTTATAACAGTATACTCGAGAAAAGGTTTTACGCCAAAGTCAGCGCCTAATCCCTGTTGAATAAGTGAATGTTGTATTAAATTACAAGATAGTATTGGGCGCCGACTTCGGTAACACATTTTCTTGAGTATACTGTTATAAAATGTTATTTGAAGTGTATAAAGTGCTAAAAATATTATGTACACATTTTAGTGCGGGGTTTATGAAGGCGGTTTTTTTTCGCAGAAAATTTTCAATAGAGTATTTACACAGTGCGTAATTTACGCAATTCGCGCACATTTAAATTATGCTATACCACCATTTATGCTATATTTTTTTGTATTTTTGTCAATCGCACCGTGACGTGAGCGCGGACCGCAAGAATGCAGTCACGAACGCGCAAACATTAGTCGTGACGGCGCATTGCAGCGCTAAATTTGCGCTAATTGCACGATCACTAGTAATAAGTAACTACTAGTACGTATACTGTCGTGTCATACACTATTATATTTTGTATGTGTTAGGTGGTAGATAACCAGATGGATCACTCGATGGTAAGCAATTGGCGCCGCTTATGTATATAGGTACTTACACTTTGGGGACTGGTCTGCTTCGGTTTACCTCATAATATTTATTTTATTATTATTTCCTTTATTTTATTTTGTGTAACAATTGAACTGTATGGCTTGGTATGATGATGACACAACATTGTATGAAAGTTTGGCGATTAAAAAGAGTAACTGGCGAGTTTCTTGCTGGATCTTCTCGACCAGAAACAACTTTCCGAGCCGGTGGTAGAATCGCATTATGTTTATTTATTTCTTTAGTATATTTTATGTATCAACATATGTATGTATTAACATGTAAATTATACATAAGTACTTATAAATAGTTTTAAGTCATTCAAATGTATGACGATTTGTAAGTATTGTATACAAGCCTATGCAAATAAAGAATTAGTTGACTTTGACTTTGACTCGCAACGAACAATAAAGTCAAACGTGTGTCCATTTAACATCCTTTCCCAGATTGGGCCTCCAGTGCTCTCACACACTCCGCGCAGGCGCCGATCCAGGATCCAATATGGGCAGGGCACTTAGCGAAGAGAACAGACGGCCGTTGGGGCGAAAAGGTCCTCGAGTGGAGGCTGCGTACAGGAAGTCGCAGACGTGGCAAGCCCCCCACAAGGTGGACCGACGATCTGATGAAGGTCGCGGGAATCCATATGCTGGCGGCACAGGACCGATCTTTGTGGAGAACATTGGGGGAGGCAGATGTTGCTTTAAAAATCAATCAAGCAGATGGTTCGGCGTTGTTTCGGTAGAGGTCACTGTGTATTTTTACATCATGCTAGTAAAGCGTGTTTCCGAAACAATGACCTTAAGCCGCCTGCCCACATTAGCAATTTTAAAAAAGTATGGGAAATAAACCAGTGATCTAGAAGATATTGGGAATTTTGTTATGTAGCAAATAAATTTATTTCTGAAATTTTATTTAATCGTCTGCCTGTCTTATTCTCGAACGTAGGATTCGGCGGGTAGGGCTAAAACAAGCCGCATGAGCTGATGCAATTCAAAGGTTTTAAATTAGTGTCTAGTGGTTTTTAGTGTTCAATGTTTGGTGTTTATTTGTGCAGTGAAGTGCCGCAAAGTGATCTTAATAATAAGATTCGTTGGATTGTATCGTTTTTAACACTGCTATTGTGTATCGAGTGAGTTGTCTCGTAACAACTTGCTTGAACCAAATAGAGTCTTAAAACCTGCGATTGCTTTTAGAGTGATATCCGCTGAATCCGTAGGTCGATAAAACGTAAAACACCGGCGTTTTATTGAGTGACTGTGACTTTGACTGACTTCGACTGTTGACTACCTACTTATTCTCAATAAGTTACTTGACATTGGCGAATTATCTTCGGGTAGAGCCATAATAAAAAAAAAATATATATTCGAAGGTAGTCGTTCTACCTACATGGCCGTTGAGTATTGGTCGTTTTCCTCTAGATGTCGCTAACACTGGCTAGCTAACTGATACCTCTATCTCAGTATATATAAATTACTCTATGCGCTGTCGTTGCGGTGGCACTGTTTCCGCGCTTGTCGCCGACCGTGACCGCGGAGTCAGCCCACTGTTGCTCAACTTCACTGATGGGTGACGGCGCAATGCAGCGCTCATTTCACGAGCTCCTCATGAAGAAAGCATACCAGGTCCGACCCGACGCCCACTTGACTGACCAATAACAAAATAACCGGCAAGAAGTATTGCATCTTGTTTCAAAGACCTGTTCGGAACGCTGAACCAGCGGAGTAAGTTACAATTATTTTTTTACCAATAAGGAGTTATTATTATTATTACTTTGTATCTATTCTGCGGGACATCCCACGGGACAAAAACACTTAAAAATATTTATTTATTATGAAATTGCACATGTATAACATTTTGTGGTCTTAAAAACTAACACGACAATTAAGGTTACCTACTGGTATGGCACACTAGCGACGCCAATTGATTTAAATTGTTAGCAACTAAACCGGATATCTTTTAAACAATTTCGAAGCTGCTGCCTCTGGGAAAACACTTATTGTATTTATTTATTACTTATACTTAACTTTTGGGTCTGCTTTTTTAAAATAAATTTTTAATTACCGCCAAAAACGGCCACTTATGGCGCTAATCCAAATTTCGAATGCTAAAAGATATCAAAAAGTAGTGCACAATTATTCAATAAATTGTTTGAATGTTTACTTAGCTCCTAAATTGTTTAAAATAGATCTGGTTTAGTAGCTAACAATTTAAATCGATTGGTGTCACTGTAAAATGCTGAATGATTGGATCTTAATTTTATTGCCATTGCAGGGTGTATCTTCTGGAAATGTATTCTTTACATAACACCTAAAATGCTTGCAATAAAAAGCTTGAACCTTGAGTAAATGTAACTCAATGCTCCAAAGCATTTGTAAAAGACATCAACGCGTTATTTTACCCTCCTTTCAACAAAATATTGTATTATTATTTTTACTTGAAAGTGGTAATTGCTTTCGTCTCACTTATCATAACGATAACAAAGAATATATGCATTTTTTACGGCCTCAAAGTTTCTCCGATAATTTTATTAGTTAGTGCCATTATCATTCACTTTTGTTCACAAATTCAAAATTGTAACGAACAATTTCACTAAACTGAAAGGCAACAAAAATCTTTAATTTTTTGGTTTACGTCTTCTCTTCTATATATAAAATTCACAAAGATCTAACTCTGGTTCTAAATATCAAAAACCCAGATACCAAACCACTGGTATCCGGCAACGGAAGGACCATGAACAAATGAGGATCGCTTCCTAGTGGAATAATGAAATAAAAGCCACTTTCGGTTGAATATCAAATTTTTTTACTCCATTGACACCGCGTACCTTATATAGGTAAGTAAAAACGAAACGCTAGCGCGATGTAATTTGGCACAGCGCCATCTCTTGGAACACGGATAAACTAAATTACACTAATATTTTTATATTGACTTGAACACCTGCTATAAATATAAGTAGCTACTACTTCGGCAGGAGATTCTGATGGATCATAATTACACGATCAGAATCATATCTCAACAATTGCTTAAAAAGATTATCTTAAGCAAGCAGGTTTCCCCGCGATATTTTTCCTAGCTCGGAACTAGTGGCAGAAATGTGCACATTGTCACTCTGAGGTGTGTGCTTGTTTTTGGGCATAGGTCCTCCTAATGGTAAGCGATTGCCGCCACCCATGGACACCCGCAACACCAGTGGAGTGTATTGGTTGATTGACTCTACTATATTGAACAATAAATAAATTCCAACATAGCGTTAGTTGATAGTTTAGTAATCGTTGCGCGGCGACGACCGGCGGTTCTCGGCGACGCTTGTGCGCTTGCGTAGTGTCCGTGTTCCGGGAGCAGCGCGCGTTCCGCTCGGCGCGCGCGCACAGATGCGATGCACTGATCCAGCGAGTCGCCCTGCACTCGCGCTTAGGGCTGCTACTCTCAGCTACGGTCAGCTATACATTATGTTACCTAACTGTGAATATATATTTTTGTATAACTCACACTAGGCAAAGCCTGTCCTGTGATGGTTTTGAATAGGTTTAATAATATTAAATAAATCTTTATTGAAACCAGTAACATTATTTTATAAAAAATTGTAGCGTTAATGTATTGTAGTTTATCTAAACATATAATAAATAAATTTAATTGAGTATTATGTATTTTATTTAAGGAAACATACCTAGTAACTAACTTGCCAAATATCTTTATGGGAATAGATATCTGTGAACTGTATCATCTGTCTCATGTTATTCTAGACTAGCTGCGCCCCGAAGTTTAACCCACGTGGTGATAGAAAAAATATCGTTATATTTTAGGTAAAATGCAATATATATTTATGAATTGTAGCCTATATATTTTGATATATAAGCAATATTATTGTGAAGTCTCATCAAAGTAAATTTAGGTCGTTTTTTGCGTGAAAGAGCAACAAACATACTGGCAAACATATATCCTCACAATGTATTGTTTATAATATTAGTAGGATATTTTATTTTTCATAGGATAACAACCCTGTTGGACGGCGCGAGAGTCGCTCATTCGCACATGAGGCGCACGCGCAGCGTTCGATACTGATCCACCTGCGTGCGATACCTGTTTGTGTGGCATGAAATGGTTCTCCGACTAGTTTCATAGCGGTCCAGGAGGTTCATTGTTTACTTTTGATGCAATCAAGCATTGGGGACTAATCAGACAAACACAAGTACTGCTTATACTCGCTCATTTGACATAATATATCTTCATTCTCATTTTATTTGACTGACCGGATGGCGCAATTGGTAGTGACCCTGCCTCTTACGCCAAAGGTCGTGGGTTCGATCCCCACCCTGGACAAACATTCGTGCGATGAACACTTGGGTTTGTTCAGTGTCTGGGTGTAATATATTAAATATTATATATTGTAAATATACCTACAATATTGATGAGACTATCGACAGCTCATGTCGAATCAAGCACTTACAAATTTCGTCGACTTAGTAACGCGTTCAGTGGTATAATTGGTAGTACATTCACCCGGATTGTGGAAGGTGTGGGTTCGAGTCCCGCCTGAACACGAGATGAAATTTTTAAGTGTGTTATTTACTTAAGAATAAATCGCAAAAGATTGCTATAAAATATCAACTATTGATTTAGCAGTCTCATCTTAACTGGTGGTAAAATATTTGTAATAATATTTCCACTGGATATTGTAAATATACCTACAATATTGATGAGACTATCGACAGCTCATGTCGAATCAAGCACTTACAAATTTCGTCGACTTAGTAACGCGTTCAGTGGTATAATTGGTAGTACATTCACCCGGATTGTGGAAGGTGTGGGTTCGATTCCCGCCTGAACACGAGATGAAATTTTTAAGTGTGTTATTTACTTAAGAATAAATCGCAAAAGATTGCTATAAAATATCAACTATTGATTTAGCAGTCTCATCTTAACTGGTGGTCAAATATTTGTAATAATATTTCCACTGGATATTGTAAATATACCTACAATATTGATGAGACTATCGACAGCTCATGTCGAATCAAGCACTTACAAATTTCGTCGACTTAGTAACGCGTTCAGTGGTATAATTGGTAGTACATTCACCCGGATTGTGGAAGGTGTGGGTTCGAGTCCCGCCTGAACACGAGATGAAATTTTTAAGTGTGTTATTTACTTAAGAATAAATCGCAAAAGATTGCTATAAAATATCAACATATATAATATAATCATAAATCTTTATTGTTTCATTTGGTATACAGGTCTTAAAAATAGCATAATGTCCTCAAATGAACCCTGCAAAGTCAGGTCAACGTATGAGATGTTGTGAGAATTATTATATTATTTCCCAGTTGTGTCCAAAGAAAACGCTTCGAAGCCCGGGGTACGATTTGGTAAGTCTGGTAATCACAATGAAGCGACTGCCGTATGACCTTCGCAATCCTAAGACAGGGGAACCAGACCAACTGGACACACGTTGTGGTTACACGTTCAGAATCATTATCATAACTATGGTCATCGTCGTCATCATCAGCCCATTTAAGTCCCCACTGCTGGGGCACGGGCCTCCCTCAATCACATGAGGGGTAATTGCCATACTTACCACGCTTGGCAGACGGGTTGGCGAGGGTTTTTATATAAATGCAGAGTTTTCCTTCTCTGGGTGCTGATGATCATGCCAGCAGCTTTACCTTAATCGCCTTTTACGACACCTCGGTAAGAGTGAGGGTAGCCTATTCTACTCTGCCGGGGACCACACGGCAAACTATGGTAGGTATCCACAATCAAACAAAACTATCCAAGACGTGCAGGTTTTCCCGCGATGTTTTCCCTCACCGCTGAGCTAATGGTAGAAATATGCACACAGATTTGAAAATTTAGAGGAGCATGCTCGGGCTCGAACCACGTTCCGTTTGAAAAGCGCATGCTTGTCTACTGAGATAGCATTGCTCAGGTTGTTTACTGATTAGTTTAAATACGAAAAAGACGGGTAGCTGGCGATTTAGTCCATTTATCAATCTTTCAAGTGCTGTCTACGGTCAATAAGTAGACCATTGCTCTATGGTATTTTTCATGAGTCATTTTTATTAACAACATTCTAAGGTCGTCGTGCTACAAAAAGTTGTCATTGCCCAGAAACAAAAATAAACACGAAATAAATGTGTAAACGTGTTCACGAATGACGAGCAGAAAAACACTTTACGTGGCCCATCGCGGCACGCGGCTAGAGACACTAGGCTTTATGAAAATCCAGAGATACTACTTTTTTTTTAAATTACTAAATTTCATTACAGCGCGCCTTATATTAAATCGAAATATCGGAAGATTGGTGACTCATCTCCTCTGCGTGGACCGCATAAATTAGGCCCCCGTCGCCTAATTTCACGTAGACTGGCGCAGTCGCATATTGGCGAGCCTAACAAGCGCTCGTATCACACAAAAACCTTCTTTAATTGTTTTAAGTGGGAATAAGGTTACCAGAATGCCCATAGGTATGCGATTTTACGCGTCGTACAAATTATTTAAACAGAAAAATCTAATCTCATGGAATCACTTTTCACTGATACATAAATACATTTAATGTTTTGATCACCATTTTGCAGAGCGAGATAGAAATATACGATATATTCATGTGTGACGAGTTAAGTGATATCACGTCACACAGCGATAGCGTCAGCATGAAAATATGAAAAAATATAATTTCAAAATGTGTACATAAGTAAAAAAAACATATGTGTTGTTGATGTTGATACGACTTCATAAAAAGGAGGAGGTTATCAATTAGTCGGGATCATTTTTTATTTATAAGAGTATGGTTTCTAGATTGTTCTATTCTTAATTTAATGCCTGGATCAAGTTGGAGCAATATTTTTTTGTTTATAAAGAGTATGGTTCCCAGGTGGTTCCATTCTTAGCTTGTCATGATTTGACGAAGAGATCCCATAATAATCGAGGGCAACACTCAAATCTTATAGACAAACTGTCCTTGTTCGAAGAAAAGTCAACGGCGTATAACATTCAATAATGATTTTTTATTTAGTACCAACATTACATTTATGATAATTTCGACTGTTATTAAAATAAATGAGTTACAAATTATTTCTTTTTGTTGACCTTACTTATTGCTTTTGACATGACTCCCTCAAGCTTATGCCAAAACAAATAGGTCCGTTTTCAGTTGTCTAATTCAAGGGCCGTGCCATATCTTCCGCTATTTTGATTTAATCTAAGCGGCGCGCCATAAATATTTCCCAAAATTCTGTACAATCATATTGACCGATAATTGTACATTAGATATGCTCGATAGCGTATTTGGTAGACAAAGGAGACCTCGGACTCACTCATTGTATTTAAGGTCCAAATATGAAAGTGTCAGCTAAAACAAAAAAATATTGCTGTATTCTGTTAGGACTTGATCCCCTGATGTTCAAATGTCAAGATTTGGTATTACAAAAAAAAAATTATTTCACTGAAAATGTACGAAGATGTTGATTTTTGAACTCAAATAAAACCAAGAATGTTGACCCTACAGCTATGTGGCCATAGTAATAAATACTCAGAGGGACAAGTCCTAGAGAATAAAAATCTGGCTGGCACTTGAATGACAATAGAGGATTTCCTTTGTGTCATGAATGTTTTTTCAATATGGAAGATGAAGTTCAAGAACTTTATTTCTCAAAAAGAATTAACATTCACTCACGTGAAAAGAAGATAGATATGTGTTTTCTTGATTCTGATACAAATAACACAATTTTCTTCAGCTACTTATGACGATATATGCGCTGTTGTCTGATGGCTCTTCTCTGGGCATACCGACTAAATAACAGAAGCGTTTTCTCATCGCTCAAGTAGACAGCCGTTTAAAGTATCCGGCAAAGCCTTGAAATATAGTCTATTTCAATTATGAAGTCCTTTTTGACAGATATTAATAGTTCAGTACTAGGGAAGCACCCTTTGAAATCAATACTCAGCGGCATCGATTCTCGATTTGTAACCAATATTAATAGAATTAACTTTCAACAACTAAGGTTATTAGAAATTGTCGAGAGAACACACTTTTAGACATGCAAAACTTCCAATCTTGTTTTGTCGAAAAAGAAATACCTATTACATAAAAAAAATACACGATTGGCAGTTTAGTATAGTTATATTGAATGCATAGAATGACGTGAAAAGTGTCAGAACGAACATTCACGAATGATCCTTTTAAGTTACGGAATCAATATGTTTAAAAGTAAAACATAAACCATAGTACGTAACCGCAATCGCGCAAAATAAAATATTATTTCATTTTGAAGTTTTGATTATTTTGCATTACATTCAAAAACAATTTTGCTTGTGAATTAATTGTAGGGTGTTTTTTTTTATGATTGTATATTTTTCAAATGACGATTTACTGCCAAATACAAAAAGATATATTCAATTGGATTTATATGAAATGTGCAGAATTACGTTCTTCGAAAGGTCAAAAAGGATTTCATAATTGGAACAGAGTGTAGCACGACCTCATCTTCCCCAGGTTGATGCCCCTTATTGACTCAACCGTCGTCGCCTTCTTCTGTGGCCTTCACCTGGTCACCCTACGCGTGACATTAGTGCAAACTGCTGGCCACGATTACCGCCGACTGTACGTGTCCAAAAATAATTAAGCTCTAACCGTTAACGTAACTGACGAGGCACCTTGTTACTTAACCGCTGGTCCAATGGAAACGCGGAGCCGGTGAAGTGTAGCGGGGAACTACGAGGAGTTCCGAGTACTTGCCTATATGCGGCCAGTTCAAAAGAGTACTTAGCAGCATTTCAATTGTGTAAAATTATTCTATTCTCCACCAAACGAGACTTTGAGATCTGACAGCTCCTAGGTATGCAGTTGACATCCAAACTTCGGCCAATACATCGAACCCATTGCCCAAACAGCAGCAAAAAAAACTTGGTATTCTCTCAAAAGTTCAGCGGTATACTACAAAATAAAATTGGATAAAAAAAATGTTTGTTGAGTTGAGATCCTAGATTCGAAAGAGACCCGTCGGAAAACTACAGATACGGTGGAAGGACGATTTGGCAAATCTGTGGGCATAACACTAAATCCAGGTTATACAAAATAGATCTGAATCTGTATCGTAAAAGGTTGTTTGGGTATAACTGTATTTGTTCAGTATCTGGTTGTTATAAGATCTACTTAAGAATGACAAGTTCGTTGCCAGGAACTGCAAAACAAGTGAGATCGAAATAAATGCATTGTATAAAAAATTACAAACATATAGCGAAGTCTTTTAAACATTTTTTGTCGATAACAGGACCACAGGTCCTTTGAGCTTGCAAAATTGCTTGTACAGTATTGGCATCTTTTATTGCAACCTAACGCGTTTTGCGATTAATGTATTTAAGGTTACTGGCCTAGGTAATATTATTGGGAATACAGTTTAATTTGAAAATCTACATCTTATGAACCCTAACTTTTTTTACGCTGAAGCGTTGCCGGCCTTTTAAAAGGAGTAGGTGCGCTCTTCTCGTGAAGGTCCCCAAGTCAAGCATAAGCGGAGCCCAGGCTCTGAAGTGACAACTTGGGACGCAACCGGCCCTAAACGCTAAGATGATGATGATGATAATGAACCTAAACATACTTACATAACGTTACTCTAGGAGAATAATCCACACTTTCATTGTGTTTACATTGCAATATGTTGACGCACACGCCGTGCTCAGCATAACTCATACACGTCTGAGACCTCTGATGGGCTAAGCCCATAAAGTGATACACATCTTTAAGATGAAGGTCGATAGATATCAACTGAGCTTTAAGACAAACGTTAGCGTGATTTCCTAGAAATATTATTAATAAAAATGATATTATTATATGAAAAAATATTATTGGATCGTGTCTGTCGATGAAAACAAAGTGAAGTCACAAGTACGTTTCCAAGCTTTAAACCTCCCTTTTCCGAATTGGGCCTCCGGAAACCACACTCACTTAAGGTGACGACGGGTAGGGCACACTAGCGACGCCATTCGATTTTAATTTTGAGCTATCTATTCTAATTTTTAGCTAGCTATCTATTTTTAGAACTATTTTAAACAATTTCGGGGTTTCAACCTCACAAACACTTACTTATACTATTTATTAAATATACACGTGTACGCGAAAAGTTGATTCACGCCAAAACCGGACACTTTTGGCGTGAATCAATTTTTACGCGTACAAAAACGGACCCAACATTTGTGCATGGTTATTTAATAAATAGTATAAGTGTTTGCCAAGAGGTTATAACCACGAAATTGTTTAAAATAGACCGGTTTAGTAGCTAAAAATTAAAATCGATTGGCGTCGCTAGTGCGCCCAACCCGTCACCTTAACGAAGCACAGCACAGACGCTACTTCAAACTGTTTTTTGTTAGGACGTGGTATTATTACTCTGTGCAATGTGCATGTTTGATTTCGAATCTGCATGAGGTCTACCATAAAAATAA
This sequence comes from Marasmia exigua, assembly GCA_019059595.1. Classification (NCBI taxonomy): domain Eukaryota; kingdom Metazoa; phylum Arthropoda; class Insecta; order Lepidoptera; family Crambidae; genus Marasmia; species Marasmia exigua. The sequence continues at coordinate 1,335,983 of CM032469.1, read as the reverse complement.
TAAGAAATAACTCTCTAATATACTTAACTTTCTTCTAATCGTATCATTCTTCGCTCGCGTAGTTTTCGTTTTTATTCATCCCATTGAAAAATACATTTTTCGGGATAAAAACTTCCTATGTCCGTTCCGATTCTTAAATTAAAAATACTCCAATAAGCACGACTTTCTTTTATAAATATAGGTAGATAGATGTAACAAAACTCCGTCACGACCGGTGATATTAGTTATTTCAATATCATAAGTTTATACGGAGTGAATAGATCGAACATTTAGATCTCATTATCATGCTGAAAGTGAGTCTGTGTATCTGGCCTAGAGATAGCAGCAAGCACGTGCGGTGGTATAAAGCGATCGGCATCACAGGCACGTACCGCTGTTTGTGGGCGGCTGATGAAATTAAACTCGATGAAATGATAAGACATATGCGACGGAAAAATTTTCACCTTATTGTTAAATATGGTTACGGTGATATGATTATGAGAATAAGTACAGCCACACGCCAAAGCAAACAAAACTATCAAATCTCTTCAGTCGATTTTCACCTAAATGTCAAACACGTTCGATTCAATATTAACTGAGGAATTTTGATAGATTAATCTGATTTGTGGCTGTCTGTACCTATGAGGTTTGACAGATATTGTGGTAACCTAAGCATTTTTGACCTGCCCGATGGTCCGACGATATTGTGACGGCAGTGGGGAAACAATGGATAAGGCTGGCAAGGGACCGAAGGGAATGGCGTGATAAAGAAGAGGCCTATACTCAGCAGCGAGTGGATGTGGGCCGATATGATGATGATGATGAAGCATTTTTATGTGTGGTTGCAGACGGACCTTTTGGTAAGAGGTTACCACTACCTATGGACACTCGTAACACCAGTGGAGTCACTCACCCTCACTCACTCGGCGGGACAGTGTAGGGCCTGCGTTACGCTGTTTTCCTGTGAGGCCGTGGTATCACTACGGGTGAGTCACCTCATTCAAACTGAAGGATGACTCTATTTCGTCAAACCCAATTTTTTTTTATGTGATAGGTGGCAGAAGAACAGGCGGGTCACCTGATGGTAAGCGATTGCCGCCGCCCATGGACACTCGCGATACAAGTGACTTATCTTGAAGCCGATTCTTTTGGGGGATGGGAGACGAGTAGGTAAATTGGCGGTACCCCGGGTTAAAACTAGTTTTGCCAAAAGATTCCCTCGTTATTGTCATTTCTGGGTTTACAATAGTGTTGCAAAGAGCTTCTGTTTTAGTGATGCCTCTGTGAGGGAAGTGAGATTAAAGTTAGTACAGTTTCTATCTTGTCTTGACTATGATCAAACCGAAGTTCTCATGCCAAACTGATAGATATTCATATACATATTATATACACTACTCATTACTGTGGAATAAGATCAATATTATATTATTGCTACATAATAAATATAACTCTGTAATCCAATGGTAATTGGTTTCCCAAGATACAACCTACACCCATGATACGGTACTTACAAAAATTTTGGTGATTAAAAAAAATGTTTCTTGCCGGATCTTCTCGTCAGTATCAACTTTCCGATTCCGGTGGTAGAATCACATTATATTTATTCATTTCTTAGTATAGTTTTTCTATCGACATATATGTTTAATTACATGTATAATATACATAGCTATTATTTATATTTTTCATGTATGACGATTTGTAAGAACTGTATATAAGCCTATGCAAATAAAGTACTTTTGAATTTTGAATTTTTTGACAAGCTTTGCTTAGTTTGGGTACCCCTGGAAATGAAGTGATTTTGAATATTTAAGCTTTTGTAAACAAATTTCTGCCGTGCCGTGTGGTCCCCGGCAGAGTAGAATAGGCCACCCTCACTCTTGCCGAGGTGTCGTAAAAGGCGACTAAGGTAAAGCTGCTGGCATGATCATCAGCACCCAGAGAAGGAAAACTCTGCATTTATATCTAAACCCTTGCCAACCCGTCTACCAAGCGTGATGAGTATGGCAATTATCCCTCATGTGATTGAGGGAGGCCCGTGACCCAGCAGTGGGAACTTAAATGGGCTGACGATGATGACGATGAAACAAATTTCTAAGTCATTAGTTCTGTTCCTACAAATAGATTTTTCAATTTTTTTTCATCTTACTTAGTTAGTAACTTATCAGTAACTTGTAATTTTCTTGGTATTTGTTACATATTTTGATGAAAATTAGTTAGGAGTGCCTAAGTAGGTACAACTTGCATGCATAAGTTACTTAAAATTGCGCTGTCAAAATTCAGAGCTATAAAATAATTTTGAAGTTTTTTCTTGATTAACTTGTTAAAATACTCAACATTCACCATGTTACATGTACACGAATGTAAACTAAGTATGAAGTAACAAGCATTTTTTGTGTTTGTTAGATGCAGTCACGAATGTACATAGTAAAGTCATGTGCATTAATTTGTATTACATAATTATCTAACCAAATCTTTCGGGCGGTAGGCACCGTTTAATTACTGTACGGCTCAAGTTCGCGATTGCATAAACAACAACAGTGTTCGGACAGGTTGTTCAGTTATTACGAAACTTCCGAGCGATCGACTCCGGCGCAGAGAAAGCCGCATTCCCAGATAGCGCAGACTTTCATCGCGCAGCGCGCGCCGAGTGGACGGGGCTGCGAGACTACCAGCCAACTTCATAACTATAACTGAATTATATCTCAGCCCTCTGTAGTTTCGCCGTGTGGTATATACTCGTAGAATAGGATAGAAATTATTTATTGACCTTCACAATTAAGTAATTGAAGAGCGAGGATAAGAACGCGACTTCCATGCCGTCGGTTTGAATCCGAGCATGCACCTCTGATTTTTTCAAATCTATGTGCGTATTTCAATACCAGTTTGGCGATGAGAGGAAACATCGTGAAGAAACCAGCACGTTTCGAATAGCATCTGAAACGTGTAACCAAGATTCAGTTGGTCTGATTCCTCTATTAAAGGGTTGTACAGGTCAAACGGCTTCGTTGTAATTACCAGACTCCCCAAATCGGGAATCATGAACTTGTACTTCAGGCTCCAGAGTGACAGCTTTGGACGCAACCGGGTATAACAGGTTGTTATATTTCTGTTCTTTTAGAAAAAAGGCATTTCTTACTACCCTATACCGACGGATATAGGTGCACACCAAATGGCGGCTAGCAACCGGCGCGAGAGTGTTTACTTATCAAAGCCCCGATTCCGTTGCGTAACGCTGTTGTCGCGTTTTAGCCGGGAAATCAGCTAATTTATTCAATGATACGCCTCTCCGACGCCGGTGACTGCGCCCGCGCACCTCGCATGTCCAGCATGATACACTAATTACCGCAAGTCACTAACACAATGTACTTACAGGTGTAGCGCCTAACAATGCGACCAACTTGTAAATTGTATTAGATTCGATGAAATCTTTTGAAACAGTTTTCTAATTGTAATGAAACAATTAGAAAACTGTTTCAAAAGATTCTCAACTTTAGTCAAATTAAAAAATAGCTTGAGAACTAACAAGTGTGAATTACTTGCAGTCAACCACTCGTACATTAACAACAAAAAAACAACTGCAATCAATCAATCAACAGTCTGATTGATTAAGGTGACGGGTAAAAATGTTGGGTCCAACGCGTACGCGAAAAATGTATTCACGCCAAAAACGGCCACTTTTAGCGTTAATAAATTTTTCGCGTACAAAAACGGACCCAACGTTTGTGCACGGTTATTGAATAAATAGTATAAGTTTTTCCCGAGAGGTTGTAACCCCGAAATTGTTTAAAATAGATCCGGTTTAGTAGCTAAATATTAAAATTGATTGGCGTCGCTAGTGTGCCCTACCTTAACTGCTGAAACTAGTAAAAAACGATTTCAAAATAACAAAAAATACATCGTCATTATTCATCATGTAAGTAGATATACTGTAATAAAGGGAGTAAAGATATATTTTCGAATGTTGAGAGTATAAAACTCAATCACTACTGGACCGATTTTGTAAATTTTTTCACCAAAAGCAAGCTCTTACGTTATTTCTGAGTAACATAGGCTTAATTACCCGACTACGGCGAAGCAAAATTATGATTTTGACCTGTATGTATGTATGGTTGTTCATCTATTCCCTCATAACTTCTGAACTAGTTATCATATTTGAACAAATGAGGTGTCGTTAGAAGCGTTTTGATTGTCTTTGCTTGACGGTACCGTGTGGGGTATCAAATGAAAGAGCTTTTTTAGCTCATTTCAAATATGTAATTTTCTATTACATAACTAAAAATATGTTAAATAAAAATAAAGTTTAAAAACTAAATCCCGACTACCAAATAAAACACGCTCTAAAAAGTACGAAACAAGAAAATTGTCGCTGCTGAAATTATTATGCCGTATTGCCGTGGCCGTATGCCACCTGCTGTATCAAAACATAAGATTCATTATAATAACAAAATAAAATTAATGTGGCAAACGACCACGGCGATACGGCATAATAATTTCTGCAGAGACAATTTTCTTGTTTCGTACTTTTTAGAGCGTGTTTTTTTTTTAGTCGGGTTTTAGTTTTTAAACTTTATTTATTTTATAGTTAGGGAAGCTGGTGTTATCTTGTATATTGCTAGAAAGAAGAAGAGAACTCTTTACAAACCACATTAAAAAAAACATGTCATACAGATTTCCTTGATCTCTATGACATGTTTTTTTAAACTGCGGCGCGGTTGGGCGATCATTCCAGAGTTGGCACGAAGCGCGTAGCATATGAGAAAGCTTTATAAAAGATGAAAGGAGAGTCAAAATCTAATAGAGCACTTTATTTACTTTAGTGTAATGTTTGCCTACTTACACTTTGTGTGCAGTAGCACAATTTTAGTCGCACGATCGTTAAAAAGATGAATGGCGCTCGTTAGCGAGTCGGTGATAGCTCTATCGCCATTTCTAGCCGTGATGTACGGAGATACAGGCAACAATGACACAAACAATAATAAAAAAAACAGTGAGACAGCGTCAGTCTACCAGTGTTCCCATAGCCAGGAAGCTCCACATCAGTACGGACAGCCACATATCAATCCTCACCTTAATGTCAAAAAATAAATAAATGTTCGGTTCAATATCAATTGAGGAAATTTTACAGATTGTAGTCATCTTATATGTGGCTGTTCGTGATCGTGGATCTACAATTAATTAAATAAGTGTTATATTCCTAAATGAAGGATCCATCATAGCCGAAATATCGGTAGAAGGACATGTTATTATTTAGCTTACACTTTCTCTATACTGTGTCTTTCTTTACTATTATTGTTCATTTTGAGGAAAACAAAGAAAGTAGAAAGCCTGCTCAGCCTGTTTTACCACGAGTATACGTACACGTCCAGCACGTGACAATGTTATTGAAGTATATAATATTCATATTTTAGTTATCAGTATGTATTCATTTATAGAGATATGCTCAAACATTGTAGGAATGTGGTAAAATTGTGGAATGTGGATATCCACAATTTTGAGACACAATGTGCAGATTTCCGCGCGATGTTTTCCCTCACCGCCAACCTATTTATAGAAATACGCACATAAATATTAAAAATCCAGTGGTGCATGCTCGGATTCGAACCACGACCCCCCGTTTAGAAGGCGCGTTCTGAGCCACTGAGCTACCATCGCTCTTACTATTTTTTTCTTATTAGAATAGCCAGACATTTGGCCACAATCTCACCTGATGGTAAGTGATGATGTGGCCGAGGATGGATCATGCCTGTCTAGTAACAGCCTATTCGCTCTTTTCTTGAATAAGTTCAGATCATAGCGTTCAGGGAACACATCTTCCGGCAGAGAGTTCCATTCCTTAGCTGTACGCAACATGAATGTACATTTGAACCGTTTGGTACGTCTTGCCGGTATTTCTACCACATAAGGATGGTTTAATTTACGTAACCAATGTACAGACAACCAGGGTTCGCTTGCTATAAAATCCGCTTAATGTACCAAATCTACTTATTCTACTTATTAGTTTACCGGACGTACTTTTTACGATCATCTGATGATTGCCGCCGCCCATGGATGGACATCCGAGATACCAGTGGAGTCACAAGTGCGCTGCCAACCTTTTAGCTACCCTTTCCCCCGTATTAAGCCTCCAGTACCCTCACTCACGCGGCGAAACACAGCACAGTGCTACTTCACGCCGGTTTTCTTAGAGGCCTTGGTATCATTCCGGTCGAGTCGGCCCGAAGCGTGCCTCTCCCACGGTTATGTAATATTATATTCTATACATCCATCATCTTACCTATGTAACACATACGGCGTCACGTGTAGAAACCCTTGTTGGACTTCGGACCGTCTCTATGTCTGAGAAACAAGTGCTATTTTCGCGCTGCGAAGGGGTAACTCGGCCTGACGCCGTCTGCTCTAGCACTCATGTATTCTTTTTTTAACCTTTGTGTGTTGTTGTATTGTCAATGTTTACAAACAAAGACTGCGGAAAGTTTTTTATGTCAAAAGCCACTCACGATTCATTAGAAAATGTGCACTTAACCACAATGAGTGTATAATTTACAATAATTGTTGTAATGCTATTGACTTAAATACCTTACAAAACTATGAAAAAAGTATAAGCTTTAATATTGAAACAGAAGAATAACTTCCACAAGAAATAGTTTGAATTATTCTACGTACGAGTACATCAAAACACCTTGTTGGGCGCCAAAATTAAGTTTTTACTGATCACTTTTATTTTGCCTAGGTGCTTTGTTGATTAAACTAATACTACTCGTAAATATTATCCGTGAGATGCTATTATTCCGTATTTTAATCATTTCAGCAGGATTGAGTGACCATTACCGTTATCTGTCGATCTGTTTAACGATCCAAACGAAAGTCCACTACCAAAGTTAAATAAGATTAAAAAACTTACCCATTCGCATCCCCATTCAATCCATAGCAGTCGTTGATGCCGGCCAGCACACCCACCACGCCGGCGACCACCGCCACGCAGCCGGCCCACAGGCCAGCGCCCACCCGTGACAGGGCGGCGCCCTTCACCACCGCTAGCGCTCCCGCGCCCACCAGCAGCGCGCCCAGCACCACCTGGGTCAGCCCCAGCAGTACCACCAGCTTCCTCCCCTTACGCTGGGGCGCTTCACTACCCGCTTCCACACTCTTCGAGCTCACACTTTGTTTATTCGCTTTCAACTTTTTCACATTCTTCAACGGAGTCTTGCATATCAACTGTTCGGTAGAATCCTCGGACTTCAGACTAGACACGGTTGCGGTCGGCGCGTCGAACGCGTCTTTGGGGAGGATCGTGACGGTCTCCGTAGAGGAGCGTTTGTCGGCCATGGCGGCATCACTCGCGAACGTCCGCTCGGCTGCGCGGTCCGCGGGGCACTGACGTCGCCGGCCGGACCCGCTGCGCGTGCGCTCGTGAAAGTCGCACGTTAATTGCTAATCCTATCGATTGGGATGCTGTTCATTTGTAAGATAAATGCCAAGGTTAATCATGCTGCTTAATTAATGATTAGTAAATTGAATTTAAAATCTGGCATTTCATCTATGCATCGGCAAACCTTTCAACGCTTTCAATCTAAAAGTAGATAGATAAACAAACACTTTTTTATTTAGCTTATTTAACTTCTAAGAAATAATATATTATTGTACTGTCTGTTGTTGTTGTATCATACTTGTATTTTGTCATAAGTATCATACTTCTATCTATATAGATATACTTTATTTGATGCACAAAAACAAAATACAAGTATGATACAACAACAACAGACAGTACAATAAGGCGGTCTTATCGCTTCTAGCTATCTATGGTACTAATTGCGAGTCAATGAATGGTTCAAAACCGGCCAAGTTCGTGTTGGGCCACGCGCAATTTGAGAGTTCAGTATTGCCTATGGACTATGGAAATCGGTCGAAATAGTAAAAAAGACGTGTCACACTGCCACGTCTAGAGCATCCTAGGGCATCTACCCACGTTTAAATAACGCGACCCGAAAAGCCCAGAAGGCCTATTCTCGAGCATTAAAGCACAGAGCATTGAAGTCCTATTTCCACATTTCATACATTTGTCCATGCAGCATAATCTTGACCTAGACTTCAATGTCAAGTGCTCGAAGATAGGCCCTCAGGTTTTTCACACAAATTTAAAAAGAAGAAGGAGCTTAAAGATCCTATACAAATGTCTTTTTGCAATGTAAGTAGGTAGGAGCGTCTTAATCCCGACTAAACCCTACCGTTAAATACCTTTGGTAATACAGGCTGTATAGATAAAACTGAACGCCCTGTTTATTTACATGTCAAGTAGCAAGAACTTACACTATTACACAAAAGAATACCCAGTCCTAATCTGATCTCATTAGCATGCGCAAGCGCCGAAAGTAAGCCCAGTTTACGCGGCGCGACACTGTGACCGAATTCTCAGCCACGCTGAGGCGAAAATTCGCACGACAGTAAGTACCTATACACAATTAATTTAATACCAGTAACAAACTTCATGTAGGCGAACATCGCCCTAAAAGACTATGGCCTCGCCTACTACGCTGTGTTTCGCTGAATGAGGAGAGACACTAGTATTATTTAATCTCTGAGAGATCCGAGGAGGATTTGTAAAGGTAGCAGCTCACTTGTGACTCCACTGGGGGTTTCCAAGCACGGCGGCAATCGCTTACCATCAGGTGATACATCAGCTCGTCGGACTTCGTATCAATCCATGTGGATGTATGAGTATTTTTTCAATGTGATAAGAGTCAGACATTGACTTGACTCCAAAGTTAGCTTAAGCGCTTGGGTAACGGTTGTGAGATAGGAAGGAAGGAATCAAATATCTTTTAAAAATTTCGAAGGCGAATTCGATCGGATAAATTAATACTTCTTGATTCTAGCATCATCTTTATTTTTCTCTCTCTTTCCAAGCAGACGCTATGATAACATCATCTTCCATCATCTTGACCATAGAGTAAAATTTATATACGAGTAGTATCTTAGCGTGTAATTCCCAGTAGCGTTTAAAGCTGTCGTTTCGGCGTCCGGGGTAAGCTGGCACCATGATCCAGGATTCGGAAAGTCTGGTAATTACAATTGAGCGACTATCATCTTACCTTTAATGTGGGAGAGCCACGCTTCGGCATGAATGGGCCGGCTCGACCGGAGTGATACCACTGCCTCACAGAAGACCGGCGTGAAGCAGCGCCTGCGCTGTGTTTCGCCGTGTGAGTGAGGTTACCGGAGGCCCAATGGGTGGGGGAGGGAAAAAGGTTGGCAGCGCACTTATGACTCCACTGGTGTTGCGGGTGTCCATGGGCGGCGAAATTGCTTACCATCAGGTGATCCGTCTGCTCGTCTGCCACCTCTCATATAAAAAAAAAACCTAACAGTAAAAATATGCACATAGATTTAAAAATCCAGAGGTGTATGCTCAGATTCGAACATGGAACATTCCATACACCCGTATGGAAGACGCGTTCTTATCCACTGAGCTACCACCGCTTGCAATTACAGATAAGCTTATATCTAACCAAAAACAGACTTCTAGACTAGCATTATCTTCAGTTGTTTGTTAAAAAGACGAAGTTCAAAACGCTGCAAGACCGTCTAATTTCTCTCTTGACCTTTTGGCTAAACGTTGAACGCCACTTCGTAAAACGTGTCCACGATCCGGCGGAACGCGAGGCAGTCAGACAACATTAAACTGGCGCTCTTCAATCTATAATCTAGCCCCCACTACTAGTATCATTATCATCATTTGTCAATGCGTCAATTCCCGTTTGATTCCGGCGCATGGCTACGTCGAGTCATTCGTAGCAAGCGATGAACTGCTAGCAAACCAAGAGATGGTCCTCCATGACCTCTCCTAGACAAAATCATTTGCAATGCCAATATACCCTCGCTGTCGCAGTCCGGGGTCCGGTTTCCAGCTGCACCTCCACATCGTACGGTCTTCGGCGCTCTCACTCTTGATGCGGTGTATTATGTGACAAACATTGCCAATGCGCATCGCGAGGTACGTCCGAGACCGCCCGCGCGCCGCGCGCCAATAGCTAGGGCTGTTCAACGTCGTTTCAAGGCACGTTTATTGTTTAAACTATAATAATAATTTCTTTATTGACATAAAACATTTACGTTTGTACACCACGATTACTTCCTCTATTCATGTCAATCCTTGCATACTTCAACTTTTCTCTTTAATAACCCCCAGTGCATGATGTGTGTCTGTTCTAGATCATCTATAACTTTTATTACTTCTTTTCTACTCTTATATTATTATTTTATTTATTTATTTATTATTTTTTTTATCTTGAACAGACACACTATATGCTACAGGGTCACCCGCAGAATACCAGCGTCGTGACGTGTCAGCAATGTCCCGGCACGACTTATGCTGAGCGGGCGCCTATTTGGCACAACACTTATACATGTATTTATTGTGTTATGTTATATTACTCTTATTGTTTTTGTTATGTATTGTTCCCATTTCTTAATTCTTGTGATATCTGTTACCTATGTATTTGTTGTGTCAATAAATGTTTCATTCATTCATTCACATAATTATGCTGTGGGACCCCTTCTGTGATAGGTATGCAAACCTGTGTTACAGAAACCAGTGCTTACTTCCGACCCTGGACATCAATAAATAGAACTTTATGTATAAAATAAAACTATGTTTCGCCGCTAACAAGGCTGACCAACAGTACTATGGTGTGATGATCTGATCAGCTATGCCATCAATCGACCATATATGGCGTTGAACGTTTCAGGAACTATCCGAAATGTGCAGGTTTCCTCACGATGTTTTCCCTCACCGCCGAGCTAAGAAATACGCACATAAAAGTAAAGCATGTAGCGCACTGTGACACCTCTGGTGTTGCTGGTGTCCATGGGCGGCGGTAATCGCTTACCATCAGGTGATCCGTCTGCTCATATGCCCTACATCTTATTAAAAAAAACTACACTTACACGATCCGGGGGAATCTAACCCAGGCCCACGAGATCAAGGACCGGTCCTTAAACCACTAGGAAAACAGGGTGTCTAGATTTGAAAAATCCAGAGGTGAAACACGATCCCCGTAGGGAATGCGTGTTCTCATTCTCCCAGCTACCATCGCTCAATGCACCGGCTATCTCGCGTCAGCCCTACCGCGCAGGTGAAAGCGCGGCGCGGGCGCAAACGCGGAAGCGTCTTCGAGCAGACGGGTTTCCTTTTCCCCGCAATTACCGCGCCCGCTCTGGGAAACTCCGAAGGGACATCTAGGAAACATCTGAACGATGCTTTCGGACAATTTTCTTTCGAGACATAATTGGTAGAATCTAGGTTAGCTCGCTTGGTATTACTATCTTTACTCGGTGAAATTGAAGGGAAATTTTCTTATCATAAAATAAGATCTATCTTTAATATGTAAACTAAAGAAATAGATATAATTAGATTGAAGATAAAAAAACAAGGAATGAAACATTCTAAAGCCTTCATAGGAGATAAATACTAAGATATGGTACAATCATCTTCTTTAAGGCAATAGACAACAGAGATGGATGCATAGAAGGTTGCATAAAACTCAGGGCATTATGCAATGATCAAAATGCTGATAAAGATGAACATAATACCGAACAGCGACTGCAGAGCATACAAGGAGGAGACGGAAACAATAGAACATCTTTTATGTGAATGCGACTCACTACCCAGAGACAGAACATGTCTTCTAGGTAACGCTTATCGTAAACCAGAAGACTACAGACACTTGAATCTGAAACAAATCGTGACGCTGATAAAACAAATCTTTCGTGAGTAGGAGTGCAAATGATAGGGGAGGTACAAAAGATCACTTAGGGTCGAAGTGCTCCATGAAAAGGACCCCTAACAGATATGATAAGATAGATTGAAGTTTTATTGCACAATAACAAAATACAGGTACGGATTACAAAAGCATATTAAAATAGGTACAATAACTTTTAGCTTCATATCCTCCTATTTGACTTTTCTACTGATACTGACTTTGTAAAGGTTGTAGTTTCTGAAACGTGTAACCATGATTCAGTTGGTCCGGTCCCCCGTCTAAAGAGCTATTATGAAGGTCAGACGGCAGTCACTACTAATAATTGTACCTAATTACCAGACTCTCCCAATCCTGAATCATGGTCCGGGCGTACCCCGCGCTCCATAGCGACAGTTTTGGACGCAACTGGGCACTTACACTCTAAGATGAGTAGGACTGACTTTGTAAAGGTCGGTTAATTGTTATAGAAAGTGTCTAAATGAAGTTACATACATTTTATTATAACCAACACACACACTAATTTTGTTTCTTTCCTTTTTTATAATTTAAAATTAAATTGAAAATATTTATGAACCTAAAAAATAATTCAAAAAATGATAAAAATTAAAAATGTTTGGCCATTTTTAGTAGCTTTAGATTTAAATCTCATATAAGTGAAATGTAATGGTTAAGAGCAAGATAGCTCCAACTCAAGTATTTTATTACTTACTGGGGCATCTCAAAACATGTATGAGAATGAATATGAGAAATAAAATTATTTTTATTGTATTGTATATAATTGATTTGAAGTCCCTAGCTTGCATATGCATAGGTGTGATGCGGATATCAGACAACAGATGAATTACATTCATTAAAAAATAACAAACACAAGTGTTCTTCAGACGAAAATTTGTCCAGAGTGGAAGTCGACCATTGGAGTATGAGGTAGGGTCACTACTAGAAGTCACTATGCATTTTTACATCGTGCTTTAGTCCATTTAGTATGTGTAGGTGAATAGAACAGTTCTATTTTGACATTAAACGTGAGACGCTCCTTTTAAACCTAACCGCTATTTTTAAGAATTTTATTTGTTTGATTTTTAATTTTAATCAGCATTTTATCTTTGAATTTGAACTATCTGGATATGAAATACAATATGCACATATTCTTAGTGGTACACATGCAGTAAATCACAAATAATTAAATAATATGCATTTTATTCATCTGAAAAATAACAACACTCGCTTGACGTGTCGGAATCAACTTCGCCACCAAAAGAAATTACTAGTTATTGGTCTCTAATGCAATCTATGCGGACATATTTTGCCCGAGACAATAATCGTGATACGATGATCGCGATGATCGCCATACCGATTACTCATTTATTGCGATTGTTTGTGTCAATCTCTATGAGGAAAAATTCCGATTAGTGCATTATGAAATTCATAAGATATTTTTTATAAATTTTATTGGTAATAACTCTTTTCAGTTCTAGTTCAGATTAATGAGATGATGAAAGAATGAGAAAGTTTAATACTTGTTATTTTGGGATAACAGGAACACAAAAGTTAATGATTTTCACAACTTAATATAAATAAATAAATATTTCACAACATCACATACATTGGTCTGACTCCGAGATAGGTAGCTCAAGCACCTTTGTTACGCATATCAGAATCAACAGTGGGATTACAAAAAAAAAAATATATATATATATATATATATATATATATATATATATATATATATATATAATACTTTTCTTTTGTAAATACATACTTATAATACATAGAAAACACCCAGACCAATACAAACAGACTTGTTCATGCACACAAATGCTTGTACTGTGCGGGGATCGAACCCGCAACCCTTGGACCAAAGGCAGCGTTCACTACCACTGTTCCAAACAGGTCGTCAATATTTTTATTTGTAGAAAGCTAGATGCACGATACTAAACGTTTGAACTGTCCTATTCAACTTCACATACTGGAATGGTAATGGCGAATTGACTATAGAAAAGAGTGTTTCCGAAACAATGACCTCAAACCGCCTGCCCGCTTTAGCAAATTTAAAAAAGTATGGGCAATAAACCAAAGGTATTGGGATTTTTCTTATATAGCAAATGAAATCATTTCTATTTCTCAAAGCCACATAGCCGTTGAGTATTGGTTGGTTTCCTCTAGATGGCGGTAGCACTATAGAAAAGAGTGTTTCCGAAACAATGACCTCAAACCGCCTGCCCGCTTTAGCAAATTTAAAAAAGTATGGGCAATAAACCAAAGGTATTGGGATTTTTCTTATATAGCAAATGAAATCATTTCTATTTCTCAAAGCCACATAGCCGTTGAGTATTGGTTGGTTTCCTCTAGATGGCGGTAGCACTGGCTAGCCAACTAATGCCTCTATCTCAGTATGTATAAGTTACCCTATGGTCACTACTGAATGCGCGATCGGACCATTTTGGTATACCATCTCCGATGACTGAGCAAATCCACAACGTGTAGCCGACATGGTCCCAATGGCCCTACGATGGTTCTGACAGGCTCCGTGCGTGCGGGGTCGCAGGTTGCGAGCGTTCTCTATCACTATTCACTCTCTCTGCGCCGGCGCACGTAACGGAGCCTCGAGCCACTCGCCGTTGGAGATAGGTAGAATATACACAATATAAAAGCTAGGGATCTGTATACCTAGCTTTTATATTTTTAGCGTCCAATTTAGGCGGTCTTATTGCTTTTGATGCTTTCGTTAAATATAATTTATAGTGCTGGCGTTTTTTTTTTATCTGACGTAGGCAGGGCTGCAGGGGTCGCGGGTTCAATTCCCGCACCATTAAAAAGATACTAACTTTATGAAACCGATATTATTATGGTGTATTTATATCTAGTATCCATGTAAAGGAAACTTTTAGTTTTGGACTAGTGCATCCTGGAGAACGTACCGATGTGAGGTTATTTAAAATGAAGCTGCCAGCATTTTGGGGACTCTATCACTAAAACCTATTTGGCTTTACTTCTTTTGATTTGTTTACTTTTGGTTCCTAGTTCAGCTGTTGTATTCTTTTCTACATAAGATTTGTCATGTTTCTCGAAATCAATGGAGTATGCTGGTCACGCTCCGCTACGGGTCCGTCTTACGTTACGCGCTGCGCCCGCGCAACTTCCGGCAGCTTGCGCCTTGCGGTCCCATTATCGGAAACACGGGGGTGCGTAGGATGCGGGGCACCTGTCAAAAACGTCACGATGATCCGGAAACAGTTGAAGATGTTTAACTTGCCCGATGGCGTCATATGCCAGAGGTCGTGGGTCCGATTCCCATTCTGACCATCTCTCAACTCGATCTTTTGAAACGATCTCTCAACTCGATCTCTTGAATCGATCTCTCAACTCGATCTCTTAACTCGATCTGTCGACGCGATCTCTCGAGTCGATCTCTCGACCCGATCTCTCAACTCGATCTCTCGACCCGATCTCTCAACGCGATCTCTCGACTCAATCTCTCAACACGTACTTTCAACTCGATCTCTCAAATCGATCGTCTTGATGATCTGATTTCGAGGGATGGTCTGGATTTTATAAATACCTACATGCGACACATATAAAACTGTCGTCAAGATTGACCAATCGTAACCAAGTGTGCACTTGCAATAATAAACATACAGGTGAGGAGTTGGGTGATGATAGACCTAGATTAGCATGGCCATGAGCTCATCGATCAGTTTCACCCCTTGTACGGCGCGCGCGCACCCCGCGGCAGTCAGCGGCGCAACCGGACTGTGCATTAAGGCAGCTGCATACTGGAGCATACATAAAAACTAATTAGAAAGAGGTGAGGTGGAGCTAGGATGAGAGAAAACTGAACGTTTCGTATAAGATTCAGAAACCAGACCAACTGAATCATGGTGAATTCATGCCATGTAACCTTTAGAGCCCAGGGTACGCTGAGACAATGATTCAGGATTTGGGGAATCTGATAATTTCAATGAAGCGAATGCCGTCAACCTTCGCAACAGGGGGACTAGACCAACTGAACTGAATTTGGATTTCACGTTTCAGAAACTATCCGAAACGTGTATGTTTCCCCACGATGTTTTCCCACAGAGTGCCGAGTCACCTTATAAAAGCCTCCTTATCCGTAACGTCTCTAGGCGCAGCGCGTCACATAGCGCGTCGCGTTGCGCCACCGCAGCGCGCAGCGCCGCATGCGCCGCTAATTAATTAGCCGCGTAATACCGTGTAACGCGACCGCTGCCGCATTGATTCGCATGCACTGATAGTGCTGCGACACGGATGCTGCTTACATTTTAATTAAACTAATTAGTGTAATTCATTAAATTGTATGACAAACGCCCCGATGGTTTCCTAAGACTCTCTGCCGCACTCAGGGATGCAAATTAAGTTACTTAAATGTTCATTAACTTAATTTAATTATAGATAGACTTTAATATTTCTGTTATGTAACCATTAGAGTCATCATGACTCGGAGTGCGGCAGATAGGGCTGTTTTTATGTTTTGGATTGCTTTTTTAATTATTGGTGGAGATAAATAAATTAAAACAACATCACATACGTTATCCTGGTCTCAAACTATGGTGTTCCCTTGTACTGTAGAATCCAGCACAATGAAGCTACTATAAACACCCAGGCACAATACAAATCTGTTTTATCAACAAACATTCGTGTTAATGCAACAAAAGTTTACATACAGTCGTTATAGTTAATTGCTTTTACATCAGATTGTAAACCGTTGCATTAACAAATAATGAATGTACACGAGACAAAATGTGGTTATTTTTATATGCAAGTACCTAAATATTCGTAGCAAAAATAACAACAACAATACCTGTAGTGAAATAAAGCGTTCAAAGACGTAGGAAAGCTTTTGACGAACAGCTATACATTATGTTATTTCCTCAATTGATTATGAACCAAATGTGTTGGACATAAGGGTGAGAATTAATTATAGATATTTGATAGATTTGCATAGATGTATGGCTGCCCGTACCTTGTCAAGGCGCTATCCTTTAATGACAAATACAATTCATAACCAATCGCCATGATAAAAGTCTGAATCTTTTCTTCAAATATTATCATCTTTATATCTGTTTTTGTTCCATATATAAAATGTAATATTTAAGGCAATAAACGTATATTCTTTATATCCAAATTAATTTGATTTCTCTAGATCAAAGTCGTACAGAGTTTATCTCGTAACTACTTTTTACGTGTAATCGACAATTACATGCAAAATTTTACTGTCTAAAAATATAGATTCGTTATAAAGTATTCAAATGAGCAAAGAGAAAGTATGCGGTTTTTGAATTGCATAATCACATTCTGCGGTTGGGTGCTGCGCACGCGCAGCAACTGCCCGCAAGGGATGGGAGGCCGAAGGTCGCAAGTATAATAGCGTCCTAACGCGATACCTCGTGAATACTAGCGATGCCAATTACTAACATTTTTATTTATTGTGTCGAATATGGGACATTAATACAAAGATGTTTAAAGGAAAATATTAACAGTTGTTTGAGACGTATTTTGTGTAATTTTCATTGCTCAAGAAACCGTAATTCTTATTACCGCCTAAAGTAGCCACTTTCAGCAATTATACAAATAAGTAATTAGAAGTTATTTACGGGATTTCTATCGTGTATTTCGGCACTGTTGCAAGCGCCATGGTCACGGAGTTTAAGAGCGGGTAAGATAAGATACAAATATGTTTATTGTCGGTCATTTGACAAAAATACAGGGTAAATCATGATAGATTTACCACCTCGCCCCGCCTTATCACACTACAAGGAACCTGGACGAGAGTAAAAAATACAGGGTTACGTCGAGGATAGTACTCAAAATATTAATATGTGTAGGTAATCAATGAAAAAAAAATTTAAAAATTCTGCGTAAAAAGACCGCTTTCACGAATTAAAAAGTGTCTAATCCCCTGTGTCACCCTCGTACTTCTTGATTGGCTCAAGTAGCTTAATTTGAAGCCTTCCCGCAACGAACGAGAATATACCTGTCGCATCCAAACAAAGGAGACAAACAGCGCGTGTGAATGAGAGGGAAACTCGGATTCGGTCGTAACGTCTGCTTTAAATTACCGGACCGGCAAAATGAAGAATATGTAGACATGAAGCTATATGACAGAGTCTAGTGAAAACTTGCGTGAGATAAATAAAAAAATGCCAAAAAGATTTTTTCGTTTTCGTGAGACATTTCTTTTTTGCACAAGGAAAATATGTGCACAGACTCCAAGGTTTAGCGTATGAACACTGATTTAGTATACGTACCTTCATAGACTCTTTATTGGCTTAAGTATTAAGGTATTTAATAAGCTACCACAAAATGTCATTAACCTATCACTGCATAAGTTTCAGTCTCATATTAAAACCTGCCTAATGAAAAAGGTTACTATAGTTTACAAGACTATTTAAATGATAAGGAATGATAATTGATTAATCTTTTGAGTTGTTATTCAAATAATTCTTTATTTGCATAGGCTTGTACACAGCACTTACAAATCGTCATACATTTGAATGACTTAAAACTATTTATAAGTACTTATGTATAATTTACATGTTAATACATATATATGTTGATACATAAAATATACTAAAGAAATAAATAAACATAATGCGATTCTACCACCGGCTCGGAAAGTTGTTTCTGGTCGAGAAGATCCGGCAAGAAACTCGCCAGTTACTCTTTTTAATCGCCAACTTTTTTACAATGGTTTATTATCCTCATACCAAGTCATACAGTCTAATGCAACACAAAATAGAATGAAGCAAATTAAAAGCTAAATATGAGGTAAACCGAAGCGGACCAGTCCCCAAAGGTGGCACCTGTTCACAAGTATGACGTATGTGTCAGCCATCATTTCACTCAACCATATTAGAGGGAATGTAATGACCCGCCACATAACGCCACCACCTCAGAGACATTTGAGTGAGCATGACTACTTAGGTTCCCCTCATAGGTCACAGAGTACTTAATCCAATACTAATAAACTGCAGGACGAGGTGTACAATAGTAGGTGGTTAGCATCTTGTCAATTGTTTGATTAATCAATACTAATCAATTTGTATACATTAATAAATGCTGCTAAGCCTAATTTATTAAAAATGATTAATTATATAATAATAATGATTCCAGTAAATATTTATACAATTACTACATGTGTGCAGGCACGGAGGTCATCATGTCCATGAATCCTTATCATTTAAGTAATCTACAATTGTATAGTATCCTTTACTCATTAAACAGGTTTTCACGTGGGATTTAAATTTATGCGTTGGTAACTCAATAACATTTTGTGGCAACTTATTGTACATTTTAATACTTTGACCAACAAATGAACTATTAATCTTTTGGAGCTTCAGATTTGGAATCGCGAGCTTGTGTTTATTTCTAGTGTTAAAACCATGACAATCAGATTTTTTAGAAAAAATATCAATGTTCTTTCACACGTACAAAATACAGTCCAAAATGTATTGGGAAGCTACAGTTAAAATGTCGATATTCTTAAACAGTTCTTTCAGCGAATCGCGAGGCCTAAGGTT
This sequence comes from Marasmia exigua, assembly GCA_019059595.1. NCBI lineage: Eukaryota > Metazoa > Arthropoda > Insecta > Lepidoptera > Crambidae > Marasmia > Marasmia exigua. The sequence goes on along the minus strand of CM032469.1, from coordinate 1,316,707 downwards.
GTATATGGAGCGGATGGCCCTCTTCTGCAATACAAAAATAGTCTGTATCTCAGCCGCCGACCCCCACAACAAAAGACCATATGACATTATACTATGAAAATAACTAAAATAAACCAGTCTCGCGGTTTCAATATCAGTCAGATGTCTGATGTTCTTAACCGCATATGCGGCGGAACTAAGTCTTCCCGCCAAGGCTGCCAAGTGTGGCTTCCATTGCAGTTTGGAATCCAGTGTAATACCTAAGAAAATTGTCGAATTAATAACTTCAATATGTTCATTATTCATAACGACGTTAGTGTTGACCTGCTTTACATTGGGAATAGTGAATTTTACACATTTGGTTTTCTTGGCATTTAAAAGCAAGTTGTTAGTTGTAAACCAATGTAGCACTTGTGAGAGGGTGTCATTTACGTCGTCAAACGTATCTTTCCGACGGTCAACGTTAAAAATCAACGAGGTATCATCAGCAAATAACACTACTTCACAAAGATCTTGTGCAAAGTAAGGGAGGTCATTTATGTATATCAGGAAGAGCAGAGGTCCCAATATTGATCCTTGGGGCACTCCCATTAATAAAGGGGCGCCTGAAGAGTCAGTTCCATTGACACTGACTTTCTGAAGTCTATCTGATAAGTAAGAATTTATCAAACTTAATGCATTATTTAGAACACCATAGTGAGCTAACTTCAACAACAATGTTTGATGCTCAACGCAATCAAACGCCTTCGAGAGGTCACAGAAAACACCAATTGCATCCTGTTTGTTTTCCCATGCATCAAAAATATACTTGATAAGTGCAACTCCTGCGTCAGTGGTTGACTTACCCTTGGTAAACCCAAATTGTTTATTATGAAGTAAATCGTTAACTTTAAAATGAGACAGCAACTGAACGAATATGACTTTTTCAAAAATTTTACTCAGTGCTGGTAATATAGAAATAGCCTAAAGTTAGAAGGGTCACTTTTTTCACCTGATTTAAATAACGGTATGATTTTGCTGTACTTCATTAAGCTAGGAAACTGACCCTCATCAATACATCTGTTGAATATCGTTGCCAAATGGGGTGCAATAGCTAGTATTATATTTTTTAGAATGTCCACTGATATTCCCCAAAGATCTTCAGTTTTTTTCATATTCAGATCTTTGAAAGTTTTAACTATTATCTCGGAGGTTACATGGTAAAATTTGAAAGGCGTTTGACACTCGTCAACATTTGCTTTAAGTAACGAGATAGCAAGATACGAACTTGAATTTAATGTACTTGTTGTTGCCACTGGTATATTAGTGAAGAACGACTCAAATGCATTTGCCACTTCAGTATCAGAGTCAAGACATTTGCCATTTATTTTTAGAGAGAACTTGTGTTGTTGTGTTTTATTTTTACAAGTCTCTTTGTTAATGATGTTCCACGTGATTTTACTTTTGTTAGTTGCTTTACTTATTTTGTTTTTAATGTAAGTAGATTTAGCAACTGCACATACTTTCTTAAAGCACTTAGAATAATTTCTAACATATTCAACTATCGCAGGATCACGTGAATTAGCTTTAATATCATATAATTCAAACAATTTTCTCCTGCTTATGTGAATCCCTGGAGTGGCCCAGTCACTAAATTTATTTTTAGAACTGTTTACTTTAATGGTCTTTTTTGTAAAAATATCATTAAATTCCTTTTCAACAATTTCGAAAAGGCTTTCATACAACTGGTCGACACTATTTTTATTACCAGGCATTAAGGATACCTTATTATAAATATTATCTTTGAATTTATCTATACGTCTTTTAGTAATAGGCCTACATGTAAAACTTGTAGACCGATCATTTCGATGACAGTCGATAACAGCCAGCTGACCACTGTGATCAGAGTTTATGAAATTTATTATAGATTTCTCCCCTACAATACAATCACAGCATATGTTGTCCAAGCATGTAGCTGAAGTGGGGGTGATTCTGGTAGGTTCGTTGAAGAGGTGCACCAGATTGAAACACTTAAAAAGATTCAGAAACCTAACTGAGTTCTGCGAATTCTCCAGGATGTTAATATTAAAGTCACCGCACACGATAACTTGTTTACTAGTTGCACATACTTTTCTCAGGACTTCTTCCATGCTAGTCTCAAATGAGTCGTAATTTGCAGAAGGGGGTCTATAAACGCAGACAATGATATGCTGCTCCAGCTCTGCACACGAAATTTCAATAGTTCGTTCTATAAATAGTGACTCAATATCTTTACGTTGTTTACATTTAAGAGTACTTTTTAACAAAATGAGTGACCCTCCTCTTATTGCAGAGTCTCTCGTGAACGAACTGATAATTTTGTAATTATTAATAGTAACAATTAATTGATGTTTATTTAACCAATGTTCGGTGAGACATAGTACATCAACATTTATTTCTTCTAAAAATAATTCTAGTTCTAGTTCTTTACTAGTTCTAGTTCTTTATTCATAGTAGTCTATTAACTTTCATTATTGTATTTTTTTTCTCTTCTCAATTGAAACTCTGTAACATCATCAATATTTGAAAAGGGTAACTCCTGGGTTTCTTGCTGGTGTCTTCTCAGTAGAAATCGACATTCCGAACGAACCAGCGGTATATATTATGTACCAATTTTGACATTCATAAGTATTCTGTGTGGACCTAAATTGAATAAAGATTTTTTATATTTATCTTTTATCTTTACTAGAATACTTCATGTATGTATTTATACGTAATCACTGAAAATATGTACTACGGTACAAGCAGAGTCGACGAATCTTCCGGTACACCGCTACGTTCGCTGACCGTACCAAGAGGATCAAGGTTTCTTAATACAAGGGTTAGGTATGACGAAGAGTGTTGTCTAAGCGGATGAAAGACGTATTCACAAAGTAAATTATTTAATTATGAATGAAAATGCATGCATCTTAATAAAACAACGGAGAATTAACTAGACTAATGTTTAAAATTACAATATTAAGAAAATTGACACTATAAAATTAATCATTATCATTAATTACTTAATATAAAATTCCTAAAAATAGTGTGAAAAAGTCAAATGATAAAATTAAATCTAGAAAATTAAAAGAAAACTTATATGAAAGTCACAAAGTAAAATTGTAAAATTAATAAAATGAAAAAGTTTTGAGACATGTCATGAATTGTATACTAAAGTGAATAAAAATGACATTATATAAAATTAAACACTACTGACTTAACATTAAGTACAAGTACACTTCAAAACATTAATACTGGTCTGGTGTCATCAAAATATAAAATACGGCATTAAAAACTAACAGGACAAATGTAGGGAGGTACACGTAGCAGGGTTTGCTCGTTTCATCGAATGAGGTAAAATAATACAATGACAAAAATCTTACATACTAAATCTTACACTGGAACTGGTCCTCGTAACATACATTACTTGACTACACTTATGAACAGCCTGATACTTAGACCACGGTCTCAGGATGCCTAGCGTTAAACTTCAATATCATTAGACACAAAGCCCATCTCTCTCTTAATGAAGTCTGCTGCCTTCTCAGCGATCATGACAACAGGAGCGAAGGTGTTCCCGCGAGTCACCTTCGGCATCACGCTGGCGTCCGCCACGCGCAGACCAGACACACCCTTGACCCGAAGCTTCTCGTCCAGCACGGCCCCCATGGCTGCAGTGCCCACCGCGTGCCACGCTGACGTCGCCATCGACCTGGCCCGACATTTCAACATCTCATCGTCCTGCAGACCTTTACACTCTTCCAGATCGAATTCCACAACTTGAGTGCCCTTCTCACGGAAGTAACTTGTCTCTGCAATGCTGTACGCCACCTTCATAGCCTGAGGAAATCCTTCCAAGTCTTCGGCAGCACTAAAAGTCCCTGAACGTATCAACGGGTCATCCAATGGATTCGTAGAATTCAACCTCACCGTTCCTCTAGACTCAGGCTTCAAGCAAACCACTGCTATATTTAGGAGTTCATAGCGTTTAGTTAAGGCAGCCAGCTTAGAGCAGATGTGATCGTTGTAGCCGACGACGTCTGAGCACCCCTCGTAGAACGGCGTACCTTTAGGAACGCAAATAGGATAAAAAGCGAAGTCCGGGACGGTCGGAGGTGATGATTCATCCACAGTCAAGTAAGCTCCCATTGTATTAGTTTTGGATAGCGCGCCTGTCCTGTCGTATAAGTACTTAATGATCTCCATGTGTTCCTCATATTTATCTGAGCTGCAAGTGCCACTCTCAGTGATCAAATAGGACAGTACCATTATATGATCGTGCAAATTATCGCCTACCGGCAAATCTTCAACCACCGGTATACCTAAGTCTTCCAGGTGCTGCTTTGGTCCAATTCCTGACAGCATTAATAACTTTGGAGTGTTAAAAGTACCAGCAGATATAATCACTTCCTTTTCAGCAAAAAATATGAGATCTTGATCGTTCGATAAAACTTTAATTCCATACGCTTTCTTGTCATCATCAATGAGTATTTTTGTGACCAATGATTGCTTGAGTACGTGTAGTTTCCCTTTAGATTTGTTCAGTAATGCCGTGGCGGAGCTCTCGCGGCGCCCGTGCCTGATGGTGTGGGAGAAGCGGCCAGCACCCAGTTTCAGCGGATTAGTCATATCACGCACTATATCAAATCCCATTTCCTTGAATGCGTCCAAGAATCTATCAGTAGCATAAGTGGATACGTTCAAGCCCGTAACTTCCATCTCGCCGTCCCGACTGTGGTAGGCCATCAGTTCTGGATCGTTGACAATCCTCTCATCAGTAAGGTACTCTGTCTTTTTGAAGTACTCGAGGACGGAAGGCCAGTCCCAATCGCTGCCGAGCGTGGCGGCCCATTCTATGTAGTCGGCGGGGAAGCCCCGGGAGTAAATCATGTCGTTGATGGAGCCGCTGCCGCCGAGCATCATGCCGCGCGGCTGGTTCTGGCTGCCGCCCTTCAGGGCCTGGCTGGCGTAGTTGTCGTTCACGGTGGTGAAGTTCCAGTCGTGGGGGCTGCCTTTTAATAAGTTACGAAAGCCTGGTACCTGAAAAAAGGAGTTGGAGGTTTTATGGTCTACTTTGTGAGATAACAAAGTTGTTATTTTGATTCAGCGAACTAAGACGTTAAAAAATGTGTTTATTTAATTGTTTTATACGCCCTATGCACAGAGTTAGCATACTACAACTGTTTGTGGGTTAATAAATTCACAGTTCTTACTATTTGTTGATATATACCTACGTGGTCTACTTGATTGAGATTTCAGTTGGTCTGTTTCCTCTGTTTAAGAATTGCACAAGCAGACGGCAGTCGCTTCTTTGTATATAAATTTACCAGCCTTACGAGCTAGCGTAGCTAGGGATCTTTCCTAGGAGAGGCCATAGAGTGTCGACACTACCTCGTGTTCTGAAACGAGGGATTTGTTCCTGGAAGACCTTAATTAATTGTCATAAGGCTTAGAAGTGTACATTAGTGATTAAACTTACAATGCTCTCCCTCGGGGGGTCGCCACCCGCTTCCACGAGCAGCACGGAGACTCCTTCCATCTCGGCCAGGCGCGCCGCCACCACCGCCCCCGCTGTGCCCGCTCCCGCCACCACGAAGTCGAACCGGGAACCATCTGGAAATCAGTAGATCACATCTTAATTATAGCCCATTTTTTGTGTAAATGGCAGACGAGTAGACATAGCAACCCCGTGTGGAGTCACAAATGCGCCGTCAACAACTCAAGAATTAAATCTCTAAATTCGACTTCAATATCGAGTGCTCGAGAATAGGCTCACAAGACATTTGTATCAGTCGCCCAAGGTCAAAGATAAATCACAAAACTTCACAATTATCTAGGCTATCAATGAACTTCGCTGGCTTGATCTCATTGAGAGATTGCGATCAGCTCGTGCAGCCAAATAATAAAAAAAAGTTTTTTTCTTTTTAACTAAATATTTGGGGCTAATAGATATCCAGAGTATTACCTTACTCTTTGTAAATATCAGACGTCACCAGATTACCTACCTGTCGCAAAGTAGGCAAGTAAGTAGCATAAGCACTACAGTAATGTGGGGTATCAAAATCTAAGACTCTGATAGGTATTAAACAAACAAGTGTTCAACACACGAATGTTTGTCTAGAGTGGGAACCGAATCCACAATCCTTGGAAATTGAGGCAAGGATGCTGGGCGCCCCAAAATGGCCCTAATTGAACTGACTTTGTTGTGTAAAAGACAAATGTAGGTAGGTATGCAGTAGTGGCGAAGAGTCCATATAAGCCGATTCCCGTCGGCTTCCCTTACGAAAAATCGAAACTATGGGCCAAAGATCCTTTATCTGTTAAATTTGTTCACTTAGCGTCACACTTAGTTCAAATAGTTTGAATTGACTAAACGCCTACAAAATTTTATGAGCAATGCAAATATTGCAAGTGGCAAGCCGCTAAAATACCGAGTCCTTTTCATTTGTGTGAACAGATCGTGTTCCGTCTCGTTTTAGTTAGCACGCGCAAATTTACTTGGAAATAACTCGATGCATTTGTTATAGAGAAAGGTTAATTGGCAATGCACAGGTGCAAGCGAGAAAGATCACTCAATGAAGTAAAATTGTAATGATTCTGAATTAAGAATGAATGTAGTGGTATTAAATGCATACTCGCACTTATAATAGTCATGTGGATTGCATTTAGTCAGTTAAAGGTAGATGCCTATGTATGTATCTAGGTTGGTCCTGCGCCACTGACTAAACGTATTTTTGTATTTGTGATCGGTGGCAGACGAGCAGACGGTTTACCTGATCTAAAGCGATTTACTAGTGCACTGCCAACCTCTAAAAACCCCTTCCCTTCCGATTGGGCCTTCGGAACCCTCATTCACTCAGCAAAACACTGCGCAACCGCTGCTTCACGCTGAGTTTCTGTGAGGCCATAGTATCACTCCATCGAGAGTATGACTATGCAACAGCGTGTATTGAACAACCGGCTCCTTGCTTACCTAGAAGACAACGATCTACTCAGTGACCGTCAATTTGGCTTCTGCCGCGGGCGGTCTACTGGGGACCTTCTTGTGTATGCAACCCACCTGTGGAGCGAAGCCATCGAGAAACACGGCGAAGCTCTTGCTGTTTCCCTTGACATCTCCAAGGCTTTCGATAGGGGCTGGCACGCAAGTCTCATTAGCATGCTTTCCGTTCGCCACCGGCCTCTCCGTATGGATTAAGGATTTTCTGAGGGGCAGATCGATTCCGGTAGTCATTGATGGCTACTCATCTGATCGCCGTGGCATCAATGCCGGCGTCCCTCAGGGCTCTGTTCTTTCCGCAACTCTATTTCTATTAAACATAAACGACTTGCTGTTGACACCCGGTATCTTTGGGTATGCTGTTGACAGCACAGTTGCGGAAAGATATATATCGGATGCGAGATCCGGTGCAGGTGTCGGATCTTTGAGGGAGGGCATGATTTAGGGGGTGGATACAGCCAAGCCAAGTTAGTTGCCAATTTGTTAGGGTTCAACCCACCAAAACACAGGCCTGTCTTTTTCCGGCGAAAAGGAGTTCATTTCATCTGACTCCTACCTACTCATCGTCGCTTTCCATTTGTGGTCAAGCGTTAGCCTATTGACCAAAAAAAAAAGTCGAGCAATGTGGCTCTTACAGATTTTTGGAAACAAATAGCGGATTAGTTGACAGTACGCTCATATTATCGCACGATCAGATCGCATTCTCTCAAGGTGCTCAAGCCAGCGAAGTTGCATTGATAGATAGATTGCTAGATAATTTTGAAGGTTTGGGATTTATCTAAATGTCCAGCTTTGGGCGACTGATTCGAATGTCCTGAAGTCGAATTCAAGTCAAAATCGACTTTAATGTCGAGTGCTCAAGAATAGGCCCTCTGGACACCTTTGCGCGGGCGCAGAGATAAGGATTTATTATAAATGCGTTACATAAGAAATGCACTTCAGTGCGATAACTCAAGATATTTATAAACGAAGAAAAGATAACACGGCAGGCCTGGAAAGCGATAGAGGGGCTGACTTAACGCCTAATACAAAAGATTGGACTATGGCTCATGACTGAAAACTTTGGAAAGGGGGGAGGGTTCATGACTGAAAACTACGGGCTGCTGTGGATCGATACAGGCTCAATATGCCTAATCATCTATTACACTGGGCAACAAAATCAACCTTTTTATAGATATGTACAGTAATATTTTTTTAAACTAATTATAGTTCCTCGATACGACTACATTTCTAGAATTTCCATATCAGCTCTAGTTTTGAAGTTATTTACAGAAAATATACAAAAATATAGCAAATATGGGCCTATTTAAAAATTACCCACCAAACATTTTTTTACCTATCGGTCCAACGCTTACGCGGCCACTTTTGGCGTGAAAAAATTTTTCGAGTACAAATACGGACCCAACATTTGTGCATGGTTATTTAAGTAATAAAATAGTATAAGTGTTTGCCGAGAGGTTGTAACCCCGAAATTGTTTGAAATAGATCTGGTTTAGTAGCTAAAAATTTAAATCGATAGGCGTCGCTAGTGTGCCCTACCCGTCACCTCATTTGTTACTTTTAACAATATTTGTACTTGTATCTGTTTCGCGCCAATTCTATCGAAATACCTCTACAAAAATTAACAAGTATTTTTCTCGAGTGCACTCCTAAGATTTTGATTGTTTGAATGATTTGTATTTACCTAAGTACATTAATTAATACAAAATGCATTGGCGTCACTAATGGACAGATTGCGCCCTCTTTATCACATAGGTACCTAAGAATCAATATTCAAAACCTACACAGCTACGTTCGTAGGTATCTATGTAGATAACGTAATATCGCTTGTGTAATTAAAATAACATAACGAACGATTTGTTTATTTGCTCATTCATGTTTACTTGTTACGTAACTATCATACTAGTGAGTGATTATTTAAGCGTCCAACTCATTTTATGGCAGAATTACTCATAACTACTTACTATAAAAAATTTGACCGCAACTAGGGTTTCCGGGCGCAAAGAGCCGAAAATTTCGGATACTATTCATAAATGTTTGTTAAACCTTTGTTAACTTAAACGGTGTTATAAAGCAGTTTTTATTCTTTTTTTAAAACTGTGTATGTTTTTTTTTGTTAAAAAGATCACACGTCAACGTGCTCTATAAAACCGTTTTAGCTAACAAAGGTTTTTTTGAAGGTATTGTGTATGACTCACCTCGCCCTTAGCTAGGTAGGCTTATAAGTTAGGTTTAGTTCATAATAAAGGCAGTTATAACGTTACACTTGTTTGTTTTACACTTCCCAAAAAGCCAGGGCTGCTTTTGGCCACAGTAGATTGCGTATACATATATCTACTGTGCGTTGGCGTCGCTGCGCACGGGTAGGTACTTACATGCGTACAAAGTTATCTAATAGTGCTAACGAACTAAAAAAAAATATGAAAAAAGCCCTTAGAAATTATTTTTTAAGTAAATAATACCTACTCTTAAAAGAATTATCGACAGTCTACGACTGAGATTTGCCTTAGTTGGTCCCAGCGTCAGTGATCTTCTTCCGATCTCTTCGTTGTGTAAGCGGGCTCTTTTAATAATATCCTTAATTCTAAAATTGTAACTCACTGTCCTGCATGCAGGCATAGGGTCGCCTGCATGCAGGATCCTGTAGTATAAGAAGGAACTCACAGTGCAGTTCGGCGTCCTTGGGCCAGGGCTCGCGCACCAGGCACTGCGCCATGGCGAAGAACTGCAGCGCGGCTGCCACCGAAGCGCTCACCGCGTCGCTGCCCCCGCATGCGGGCAGAGCGTTGCCGGACAGCATTCTGTAGCATAACCAATCAATTAGATAGAGAGATAATAGTCTTTGCAGAAAATGTTGTGCAAACACCTTATCTATTTATTTATTTGGATTCTCAAGAATGAGTTCACTATTACAAGCTAATTTTTTTCAAGGCAGACGAGCAAACGGTTTACCTGGTGGTAAGAATACCGCTCATATTGTTATAGGAACCTACATGCGCAACATCAGTAGTAACAATAGTGCGCTGCCATCCTTTTAACTTTGTTTACATGTGTGTGGTCGCATGACAACCTACTCGACCATACCCGACCGATTGCTGTTCGTCCCACAGTTACGGCTTACTATTTCTCGGAATTCAAAAAGTGCGGGGAAGCGACAATAGCATCCTGAAGGTAGTGGCAGATGATCCGCATGCACCTGTGGTAAGGCACTACGTGCGAACCATGACCGAAATTTCAATGGGCACGTCCGCCGGGTCGAGTTTGCAACGAGTGCCCCTAAGGTACATGGTACAATGAGTAACCTTAGTAAATAAATCAAATAAAAACACTCTAAGTACCTATTTACTAACCCTATTTACTAACTATTATTAAGTTTTTTAAGCTATGGACCTATGTATGTTGTCTGCAATAAAGAAATTTGAATTTTGAAATTTGAAATTTGAAAAAGGCATGAGTTGAATTCCAAATATTTATTCATTTAGTTTTTTTAGATTTTCGCGTTGCATTATAACTACAATGTATCAATACGGGGATTAACACGATATTTATTATGTGAACTCACATATTTAGCTTAATTTTTTAATTTATTATTTTATATTTAGGCAAATATGTGAGTTCACATAATAGATATCGTGTTAATCCCCGTATTGATACATTGTATTTATTCATTTATTTATTGCACCTTAAATAAATAAAGTTATATATCATATAAGTATCGTAATACATAGACCCTAATGTAAACTAATATTTCTGACAAATTACTACTCCTACTTAATATCTATTTAGAGCCATGGTAGCTCAATGGATACGAACGCGCCTTCCACGCAGGTGGTCGAGATTCGAATCCAAGCATGCACCAATGGTTTTTGTAAATCTATGTTCGTATTTCTACCATTACCATCTGCTCGGCGGTGAGGGAAAACATCGTGAGGAAACCTGCACGTTTCATAAACGTGTAACCATGATTCAGTTGGTCTGGTTCCCCTGTTTAAGGGTTACGAAGGTGAGACGGCAATCGCTTTTTGTATTGTAATTACCAGACCCCCCTATTGTAATGGGGGGTATGGTAATCGCGTAATGTATTTGATTGGTTATGAAATCTATAAACAAAACGGTCTATTTTATTTTTTCCTATAGATTCTTTTTATGCTAGAGGCGGACAAACGAGCAAGCGAGTCACCTGATGGAAAGTAGTCATCGCCGCCCATGAACATTCCCGAAATCGGAGAGATCGCTGATGTGTTGCCGGCCTTTTAAAGAGTACCTACGCTCTTCTCTTGAAGGTCCCTAAGTCGTAGCCGTCCGGAAATACTCCTGCAGCCAAACCGTTCCACAGAATTTTTATATTTTCAGAGGTATTTATTTACTCTTAAATGTATACGCCATACGATTAAATAAAACACGAGGTAATTCAGAAGTATACTTGCTCAATAAAGATAAAGATTTTTTTTTTTATTCAATTAAGGTCCATTCAGAACACTTAATATTCTCAAAATAGGTACACGTAGTATATCTACCGCTGGTTCAGAATGTCGATTTCGTATACCTACCTACAAATAGTTCGTATCGTTCGTACTTATCTATCTAGTTGTATTGTATAAATTGATTATGCAAAACTAAAATAAGAAAAGAAAAAGGGGATTACAAAGGTTTGAAAGGCATCTGTAGCCATTTATAATGTTTAATTAGTAATCGAACATTTCTGAGTCTGACATCGATTTAAGTTAAAAAAAAAATCATATGTTTGGCTGCAGCAGTATTTCAAGACGGCTACGATTTAGGGACCTTCAAAACAGTCGACCCGTTTAAAACAGTGGTAGTGAACGCTGCCTTTGGTCCAAGGGTTGCGGGTTCGATCCCCGCACAGTACAAACATTTGTGTGTATGAACATGTCTGTTTGTAATGGTCTGGTTGTTTGTATGTATTATAAGTATGTATTTACAAAAGAAAAGTATTATATGTAGGTATATATTTGTAATTCCGCTGTTGATTCTGATATCCGTGACACAGGTGCTTGAGCTACCTATCTCGGAGTCTGATCAATGTATGTGATGTCGTGAAATATTTATTTATTTATTTAAAAGAAGAGCGTACTCCTTACTAAAAAACGGGCAACGCCTGATGCGATGACCTCTCTGATCCCTCAACGCCGCCCATGAACATACGCGAAAACAGAGATGTCGCTAATGTGTTGCCGGCATTTTCAAAAGCCGTTACACCTTTTATCATATGGGGGTATACGTGTCCTTATAATTATTTTACCTTCAGGTTTTTATCAGTTGTTGTATCTGTAGCGAGATTCCGCGGTTTGTCGACCGAGCCTAGCCTTGAACGTCAATTTGAATCTATTATCAGTTTATCATCTGTGATAGATTTGGTGACCTACTTATGTAAGTAAGGTAAATCTATGGATCACATCAAAGACTTTTCGTACAAAACAATGCATGGAATTCCACGCCTATTATTTTCGAATTTAACTAATGTATCAACAATTATAAAATAATGTATAAATAATGTACCAATTTATTAGCAAAAAATGCTTAACTAAGTAGTTACTTAAAAATGATATCAAACAGTGGGTTAGTAAGATGTTTTTGCATGCAAATATTTTGTCATCTAAATTAATGATTTAAATGTTGAAACACTTATCTGAACCAGCCTTCGATCATAGAATCTATGATTGCAGATGAAAATTAAGTCTTGTGTTCGATTTGTAACTAGGCATGTACTTTACATACTTAAATCCTAGTCATAATTTATTCCACGAGTTCATAGGTATTTGCAACATGTCCAAAAATAAACAAGCTCCTCGATTGAATATTTTTTCCATACTCTTAATCGCTGTAAGCAATTAATTTAGGTAACTAGTTAATGTAAGTACGTCATTGCATATTTTTGCATAAAAAAAACAGTCATTTTCACTGACGTACCTACCTTATTTCTTACATGAATCCTGGCGAGACTCCGCTGTGACGATTTTTGGAAAGGCACTAATTTTAAAAAGTAACTACGTTTAGGTAGGTTGTTTGCGACTTATTGACGGTTTTGTAGGGTAGAACAATATTTTGTTACGCGAATGTAAACGAGTACCCCCGTGTGGGTTTAGCCGCTTTGTGCGCACAGACTAATCAGAGAACAAGTTTTTGTAAGAAACGTCAGTTTAGATAAAGACTTCAAGTAGACAAAGATGCGTACCTACACGCAGCTTCTTTTAATGATTTTTAAATTCAGTGCGACAATAAGGATATTCTCGTTGTTTGTGCCGGCCAGAAAAAAAAATTGCTGTATTCTGCTATATCCCCAAAGTGTTTGTTTACGGCACCAACGCTGTAGGTATACCTATATTGGATTAGATATCTTACAATATCTTTGGTTTGATTGGATTTCAAAAAATTAATATATTCATACATTTTCAATGAATTAATTAGTATTACAAATACATTTTTTTTGTTATTATTTCAAATTTCGATATTTGAATATGGGGGGGACAAGTCCTAACAGTTATACAGCATTATTTGTTTTTGGCCGGCACTCTCATATTTGGACCAAAAATATATGAAAGTCCGAGGATCTCCTTTGGTGGCATGTCACTGACAGGGGACATAGTCATGGTGTAGTTGTACAGCCACACATCTGGTTACTACAATCAAGACGTGTGGCTGTCCGTACCATCTGAAATATCTCGAAGAAAGTGTCAAAATAATGTCACACGCGTGACATTCCCGAAGAATACTGATAATCTGATTTTTGTCACCCGCCAAAACACCTTAGTCGCGCTGTAACTCTGCATTATAGGTAAAGAATGAATAATGCAATTTTAGTGAATAATAAACTCGTTATTGAATAACAAACCAGCCATTAAGAGACCAGAATGACCATTTTCGTAGTCAACTGTCTACAAAAAAAACATTACTCAGTGCTCAGTGGATAAGTGGCGTTTTCCATAAACGAGTCGTGGTTCGTATCCGCAAGCAGCACCTCGCGATTTTTCAAATCTATATGCATATTTCTACTATTAGTCCAGCTAATGAAATGAGGGAAAACATCGTAAGGAAACCTGTACGTCTCGGATAGTTTCTCAAAATGATGGATAATTATCTACAATATTGGAAATCATACAATCTTTCGTTTCATTTAAATTCTTTTTAATTTAATTGTAAGGTATTTTTAAATATGCATATTTTACCAATAAAGAAGAAACATGGATAATAAATAAATTGTCGCACCCCAAAATTCTAATTAAGAAACAATTAATTAACAAAGTCCTTGAATACATTTACAATAAGTAAATAAGTTGTTAAAATATTTAAATAACGCCAATTAACTACCCTACTTTATCACAAACAAGAGTGAGTCAAGAATGGAACCCTGTTACAGTTGTTAATAAAATGACGTCTAAATAAAATACAGTGTATGTTTGTAAATAACTAAAAATATGTTAAATGCATGTCAACAAAAGTGATACCTAATAATTATGCACATATTTACAAAAAGAAATTGTCTGCCCCACTGATATTGTCCAACGTGCCCAGAATGCTAGCGGCGTTCCCTCTTTGGATGGCCAACCCTAAACGTAGGCCGAGGTAACTGCCAGCATTCCGGTCCCCAGAGAACTCGATCAGTGTATGTTTGTATTTTTTAATGTTATACGAAATGTTTATATACTTACTTTGCAATCAAGGTGACGGGTAGGGCACAGTAACGACGCCAATTGATTAAAATTGGTAGCAGCAACTAAACCGGATATCTTTTTAACAATTTTGAAGCTGCAGCCTCTCGGAAAACACTTATACTTTTATTTAATACTTATACTTAACTTTTGGGTATGCTTTTGTACTCAAAATTTGGCACTGTCTGGACATGATTGAATATAGTTTTGTTTTTTTTTTCCTTTTGTTTTATTTTCATGTATTTTTAATTGTTTTATGATTTGCTGTTTGTACCAAATTGTGTTCTGTTTATAATTGCTATATGTTCTGTGTTGTGATGTCTATAGTAATAAATATTTTCTTTCTTTCTTTCTTTCTTTCTTCTTTTTCAAATTAGAATTACCGCCAAAAACCAAATTTCGAGTGCAAAACCAGATTAAAAAGTAGTGCACAATTATTAAATAAATAGTATAGTAATAATATTGGTTTGAGACTCCCGCTTCGAAATTGTTTAAAATAGATCCGGTTTACTAGACAAATAATTAATCTACTGGTGTCGCTCGCGATCCTTCGCCTTAAAAGGATGGAGAATCGGATCTTTTCGTCCAATTAAAGTTACAACATAATGTCTTGTTTTTCTCTTCTGTGGGTCGGCCGTGATATCATATCGCTAAGGACCTCAAAGCACTATGTGAACGATTGGACGGAATCTTCACAGGACCGAATAAAATGGCGATCTTTGACGTTGGTGGCCAAGACCCATTTTGGAGAGCCAGCGTAGTAGGTATTATGTATTCATATTTCTCATTAGATACATACACAAGACACACAATGAACCCGGGACCCCAAGAGCAGCTGTAGTGGCTTTGAAGTGCTATCAACTACCCACTGAGCCTATCGAGGCAGTCAATGAAGTTTTCGATTGTTCTTTCTTATTCTTCTTTGGGTGCCTCTTCAGTTTTGAAGGTTGGACGACACACAAGGTTGACGTCCGTTGGCACTCACTCAGGTGGCCCTACTGTAAATTAGCGTCATCACCTTTCTCAGGCCCACCACATAAGCTGAGTGAGGGCCATTTATGTTGGCAGTCGCAACACACAGAATCTTTATGCACTGCCGGGCTATTCGTATCCTTTTTTTTTTTGCCTTTTTCATTTATGTTTTTATGTTTGTACTTAGTGCTTTTTTTATGAGACTGTTGTTTGTATCGTGTTGTGATGTCCAAAATAATAATCTATTCTTATCTTAGTAAGTTAGACCGTTAAACTACTTACCTTCAAACTGGTTTTTTTCTTTATGGAACTACTGGTTCAACTTTTATTTTCCTATGTAAGTAAGCAACACCGCTGCTGGATCGCGTGGAGCAGTCCACCAGATGCCAGAATCGTCGAGTGGAGGAGTCGTGACCGTGGCGCGCTTCACTCGTCTGGGCTCGCCAGCTCTGGAGCCCCCGTTAAGTAGTTACAGCTCGGCGAATTCCATAGATAAGACAATACACTCAATATCACCATCACATCACAACTTCTTCCGTTTGACCGCGTACAACGCAGGGTTGCTCGAATTGTCGGTGACTTGACTCTCTCTAGTCGACTTGATCCGCTAGCACTGCGGCGGGATATAGCCTCCCTCAGCATTCTATACCGCATCTATTATGGGGAGTGCTCTGAGGAACTGTTTGATCTACTCCCTGCAGCTGAATTCCTACATCGAACCACACGCAAGCGATTGTCATTTCATCCCCATCATCTCGATGGATGGCGGTCTAATACTAAGCGTTTTTCGCGGAATTTTCTGTCACGTACCTCATTTCTGTGGAACGGTTAGGGACGACTAGGGACCTTCAAGAGAAGAGCGTACTCATTTTTAAAAAGGCCGGCACATTAGCTATCTCTCTGATTTCTCGTATATTCATGGGCGGCGAAAATTACTTTCCATCAGGTGACTCGCTTGCTCGTTTGTCGCCTCTAGCATAAAAAAAATAAAACGACTTGACTTTGACTTTTCATAATTTTTTCGGGTCGGGATGTGCTGGCAGACGCCCTATATAAGTATCGTCGTCTAACGTGTGCGTAGCCAGGGGTAGGGTTTCCGAGGTTCAAACCCCCTCCTAAACTGAAACCTAACCATGGCTACGCCATGTCTAGCGCGCCTAGCGCAGTCGTCTGTGCTCTATGCACGGCCACGTGCCGTAAAGCAAATATTCCAGGGACAAATTTTGGGAACGCTTTTTAATGAGGCATTCCTCTCCGTGAGAAGAACGCTTTCCCAGAGTAGGCGAGTTCCCAGGTGGATATCCCTTAGAAGGCCCTGAGAGTAGCTATCTTTTCCTTACCTATACGTGCCTATGCTTAATGGTGAGCCGTTTTAATTTTATATAATATATATAATATTTTTTTCAATATGTAAATCCCGATGTTTTATTGTTCCACGAGCACTGTATTCAGATGAAAAGAAATTGTTACTTACTATTTGATTTTGTAGCTCCAGTAGATTGCTGCCACCCGGTGGCCCGCTCAACTGACCATACGACCGATATAATGTATGTGGTATAAAACCTCTTTTATTTATAATAAAATAACGACTTATACAAAACTTTAAAGACACAACAGACCACAAACGGAAAACTATTCACACTACACTTACGACAATTAGTTACTCATCAAATAAAGAAACACATTAGTTATTTTTTCTCATGCTCAGAAGGCCTATTCTCGAGCACTCTATATGGATTGCGAGTTAGAGGTTTGTACGGAGGAGCAATTTTGACAAAATGACGTTGCAGCACCACAAAGATATTATCATGTAGTTAGTTAAGTGCTTAAGCATCATTTGCTGTCATATTCTCATGTCTTCCGAATAACATTATATTATAAGGTAGGATTAAGCATAGGTAGGTTAGTTAATGTTATTTATTTAAGTAAACAGTTTTTCATCGTTTATATAATAAATAGTTACACTTAAGGTTAAGAATACCTGTAAAGATAGCGTAAGAGAAGATAATAAATAAAATGTTTGCCTTAAGTTTAAGTATAGAGTAAGGTAATAATACTGGTGCCAATTAAACAACAGTTTCTCCATGATGGGCATTATCTATCTATAAAATAGAACTGAACTGAAATAAAACGTTTGTTTATTTTGTGTGGGCACCTACGTATTTCGTAAGTATCAACTCCTTACAGTAAACGGAAAGTACTTATAACAAGGCCCCCAAAAAGGAGGCACTTTATAATTTTAAAATTAAAACACGTTTGAGTCCTGATATTTTTATTGGATTAAAGAAGATATCTCATGAATAGCGACGTTCCTATTTCTCTAAAACGTAAGTCATGGACATGTGCATCCTCCCCATCCTTGCCTACGGCGCCCAATCTTGGTCTCTAACCAATCATCAAAGGTTCTCAGGTTTGTCAGAGAGCTATTTAGCGTAGTGTGTTGGGAGTCAAATTATCAGACCGAATCAGGAATACAACTCTACGCTCAAGAACGCTTATAACCAATGTCTCCAAAAAGGCTGCCCTTTACAAATGGGACTGGGCCGACCACGTCTGGCGCATGCCGGATGAGCTTTGGGCCAAAATAACTACAGAATAGATGCCCTAAAATGTTAAACCTCCGGACCGGGAGAGGTGGAAAAAGGGTAGGGATGCTTTTGCCCTGCATTGGGACACTATTGGCTTATAGGTAATACCTAATGATAATAATAACCGGCTCCGTGCCGTGATTTCCCGCGGTGGAGATACATAATAATAATAAAGAGACTGCCTCGGTGGCGCAGTGGTTAGTGAGTCAAACTTTAAAGCGACGGCTGCGCAACAGGTCCCGGGTTATATCCCAAAAATGTGTACCTAAGCCATCGGTAAGAAATTCTTAGTGGCAGCTCGGAGTCTGGAAGTTGGCGGTCCCCCTGTGCCTCGGAAAGCACGTTTAGCTGATGGTCCTGCGCCCGATCCCTCTCCGGTCGTGTCCCATCGGACATGAGGGTAAGGGAATAGAGAGTATATTTGTTTTGTCGGACATATTTGAGTACCATAATATATATCCTGCGTATGTAGCTGATCGTTGAAATTGGCCGCCGTAGCCGTAATCGGTTGAAGCATATTATTATTATTAATAAAGAAGACATGTTCCGATTATGTATGGAATAAAATATCCGTCAAATGGACCCCACGACCCTAATGACAGCCCATTTCTCTTTTCATGAAAATTGTCAAGACTTTTTTACACAGATCTCAGAGTCTCAGCGATGACGGGTTGAATCTCTGATTTGAGCTCAGTTTATGGTTTATTTGCCTTAACTAACCCGTGATTTCATACGTTTGATTTACATGTTTAATAAGATTTAAATTCAGAGTTCAGTCAAGGTTATTTATTATCGGGCAGCGACCGATAAAAATATAACAATCTTACAACACAACATCACATCACCTGGATGCATTTTATTCCATCACAGTGCGTTTCTCTACCGCGCGTAGTAAAACTGTGGAATCAGCTGCTACCAAGGATGGTGTTTCCGAACAGATACGACCTGGTGAACTTCAAGAAGAGCTTATAGCTCCCTTAAGAACCGGAAACGCATCTGTGATGTCTCATGTGTTGCAGATGTCCATGGGCGGCGGTATTCACTAGCCATCAGGATCACCACGTGAATGAGGCAACGATAACTTAATATTGTACAAGAGCTGTGGATTTTGAATAAATGGAAAATAAATAAATAAATAACGGCAGCCTAAACAAGGTATTCTACTGGTCACACCCATGAATCCAATTCCTTTAGCTCCAGTTTCTCCTCGTTGGTACACATCATCGTCAGCCCATTTAAGTCCCCACTGCTGCGCACGGGCCTCCCTCCATCCCCCTCCCTCAATCCATTTTGATATAAATGCAGAGTTTTCCTTCTCTGGGTGCTGATGATCATGCCAGCAGCTTTACCTTAGTCGCCTTTTACGACACCTCGGTAAGATTGAGGGTGGCCTATTCTACTCTGCCGGGGACCACACGGTTGGTACACATGGTCACTGGAAAAGGTACAATAGGAAACTACAAAAAATGGGTAGGTTACACTGCTTTTTAACCCTTATGGGTGTTATAAGTTTGATGTGTTTGTATGGGGATCCCTTTGATTGGCATAATGTGATTTGTCCTAAAATGGATTGGCATAATGAAATTGGCATAATTTATTTAGCATAATATTAATTTGGCCGAATTTGGTTTTAGCATAATATGTACTGTGGCATAGTTATTATTTCGCATAATGCATTTATGCATTTTTTTTTTGGCACAATTTTTTAAGGCATTAATTGTTGTTTGAATCTGAATAATAAAAAAAGTAAGTAAGTAACCAGTATTTCCTATATTATACATATAGAGTAAAAGTAAAACCTACTTTTGTGTGGTGGTGCGTACGCCGCTTTTTAATGACTTATGGTTAGTTATTTTATGCTTAATCATGTTATATGCTTATTGCATTTATGCTATACATTTTATGCTAAAAACTGTTGTGCTTATCAGTATTATGCGAAATTATCATTAGTAGTAATTACATTATGCTAACTTATTTTGATGCTTAAAATGTTGATGCTTCTTGACAGTGAACCGTCTGTGTGTATATGTGCCTGTCCGTGGCATCGTAGCCCCCGAACGAATGAACCGATTTTGATTGCTTTTTATTACACGGTTCGCTCTGCCCATCATACCAAACGAGCTATGAAGGTAAGTAGCGTAGCGTCTGACTGCTGTCCGCCCCCTCGCGAAGTTCTACTGGGTGCTGCAGTGTCACGCTCAAGACGGGAAAACCAATTATTCCGCCACCACCTAGGTTGAGTTTGGTTTTTTTTACGCTGAGAAATGTCGGAGTCCTTTACTCATTTTTTAGAATAGCCAGCCATTTTTTTTATACGTTCAGATCATAGCGTTCGGGGAACACATCTGCCGACAGCGAATTACATTCCTTAGCCGCACGCAACATGAATGGCACATTCGAACCCCTTCTCCGTCTTGTGTCCCGACGATGAAAGGATATCCCTCCCCAAAGTAGGTTGTGCTAACTAATTACCAGATACTGGTACTGAGTAGATACACTGGGTGGTGGTACTGTAGATATCATCACAACAAATATTAAAACATGTGATTGCTTTTATATACATTTATTTTCAGGTCGGTTACGTCCATGTTCGAACGTATTAGAGTTTATTAAAATTCTTACACAAATAACATAATAAAATCAAAGATACTTTACACTATTCACACATGAAATCATTAGACTGCACAATAAGTAACCTGGCGATCACTAGTTATTTTCATTCTAATAATCGGAGTCATAGGTACCTATTCATAGTTTTTATTGCTTTCATGTTGTTCACAATAGATCTTAAACTAATTACAAGTCCTGAACATGAACCCCGCAGGGGCACTGCAATGTTAATACATATTATAGAATTTATTAAGATTTCTAAAGTTATATCAAAAAAGAATATCACGTAGTTTTTTCTGCTCAAAAACTCGTGAATACTATAAAAACATTTTGATATTAAATAATTATTTAATTTATTACAAAAAAGGTGGTATTATGTTGGCGTTTACAACTCTAGTCAATTTATTGTACACTTTGATTGAAGTGTAATATGTACCTCTTTTAACTATATCCAGTTTAGTGCCCGGCAAAGCTAATCTATTTCTAAATCGCAAGTTACGAGGGATTGAATAATGCTCTTTAGCTTGTTTATATAATTCTTTATTTTATCGAACAAATTAACATAATGCTGATATATATCAGCTCTGATATATATATATATATATATATTGAAGTTAAAGTTAATTTTTTTTGGAGTTTTGGCTTATGAAATAAAACAGATATTTTATCCACATCAGGACCATGCTGAAGTTATTTTGTCCAAATAAGAAAGTTATTTTATCCATATCAGAAACACACTATGGAATTGTCAAATAAAACCAATAACGAACTCAAAGGTTCTACATATAACTTGGACATCGCTCTATATTTTAGAATTGTAGTAAAGTCTTTTACAACCATGACAAGGGGTCTTCTTTCTATAATAGGTAAGCGCGTCATAGGTTCGTACCTACCTATCATACCATTAAGACGCGCTTACCTAGACGCATAAGTATACAAAGGCATTCCAAAATCAAAACAAAATTGAAATTGAAGAAAATTGGACAATAAGGCCAGACCCACATTGGATATACCAGAATAAATATTCGCAGGATTTTATTCCATGAGCGCCATCTGTTGAATTTTCACCACAATTTTTGATACTTTCATTGAAGTAGGTGCTTTAAAAAAGAATGTCTATGCAATCGCTAATCTCCAATTCTCTAGTTCTGCATAAGTAGATACACTGGAGAGCAACGAATTTGGGTCAGTAAAAAGCTTAAAGATCGGCCACTCCAATGTTGATCGACTTAAGACATTCCAATATTAAAATGGTTACTACTTACCTTCAACCTAACTGTCTGAAAGAAAATGTATGTCGGTGACAAATAGCGGTCGTTCTGCATCCATGTCCGAGGGCCTTAGGCGTGCGGTTCGAAACTAACATTTACGACGAGTATACTTAACAGCCTACATTTCACACGATAAGTCTACAATGGCAGTGTAGTATTCAGGGCTTCATAGCCAAAAAAAATCAGAACCCTTATAGATTCGTCAGGTCTTACTCACAGCCACTTTTTACTTTTTGCAGCCACAAAATAGCATGCTTTTCATAACGCAAATGTCGAGTAATCGTGCCGGTAAGTACCTATATTTTGTTTATTTATTTACAAGAAGCTTAATTAATTTGTTTGTGGTGCACTTTGCACAACAATATGGGGTCTATCGGTAAACGGACACATCCCTGTACATTTTCTTCAAATCAATCTGAACTTAATGTTCTTCGAATTTTGGAAATTCGCATAAAAAAGTACGTGTCTTGTATGGGGAGTAGGGAATTTTTTTAGCAAATTAAGTATTTCAGGTTATGTCGGTTGATTAATATCATGCTAAATACTATTGCCTGAAGGTTCAGCAGGAAGATTTGGTTGGTTGCTTTCTACACTTATTTGCTTCTTATTTTCAAGAATTTGATCCTCCCTTTCTTCATTTGTTTGTGTCTGGTTTTCAGTTCGATCCTTACTTTCTTCATTTGTTTGTTTCTGAAACAAATGAAAAATTATATAGATGGAATACATTATCGGTAAATTTTAAGATTCCCTTAAGTCCGGGTTTTTATATTGGGTATCGCGTTATTTCATTACAATGCAAAACATATTTCTTTATTTTTCTGTATATTGAAAAAATTCAATGGTTTTGGCAAATATTTAGCGTTTATGACTTAAATGAACATACCCAATAATAATTCTCAATGAGACAGACAACATACCTTTTTCTCGCAGATGCCCAGGTATCCTAGTAAAATCGGATCAAAGCTCAAACCAGTGTTGCAAGTGATGGACATCACACGGGAGTGAGGCATATGCACCTCATAATACCTGGAAGAACAATTACTCATGAGTACATATAAGACTACCTAATGTACTTACTTATGTGACTTGGGTGTCCTAGGTACCTATTAATTTATTGGTGGTATCATGCGCGTAGGTGCACTAAGCGTGTTCATTCAAATAATAAAGAAATCTTATATTTTGCTTAGTGGCCGCATGTATATAGCAAAACTATAGCTAAATTCCATCCACATCGCTTGGAAGGATCTATTTTCACTACATTGCGTTTCTCACGTCATTTCCTACCTCGCACCGTAAAACGGAACTAGCTGCCATCGGTGGTGTTTCCAGACAGATACGATCTGGTGACCTCCATGAAAAGGGCTTATTCCATCATTATGGGCTGGCAACGCATATGTGATACCTCGGGTGTTACAGATGTCCATTCGCGGCGGTAAAAAAGTTAATCTACACTGAGGTAGTTTGGCTTAGCTCACATAACTGACACAATTTCTCTTTTCAAAATTTATTTGTCAATATAAGCAATATTGGTGACTATTGGCTAGTACTTTGGCCCACTTAAGGTCATGCTGCCAAGTTTCTTCGATAAATGTATGTCGCGTGCCTCGAGCATGAGATGAATTTATTATTTATAATATTATTCTGTGACACGGTGATATTGTGACAGTGGTTGGAAAAACGGATATGACATGCAGGTATAAAGAGTGGCGAAATGAAGCAGAGGTCTGTACTCAGGATGGATGTGGAATAATGAAAAACAACCGCAATAGTCGATTAAAATCGTTAGTAAGTAAAATAATATACGGCTTACCTCACTGTCCAATCGTACGAATTCTCAATAGGAATATAGAATCCTGGTTCATGGAGCAGCATATACTTTTGGAGATCCCGAAACTCCTCATCTGTGGATACACTGACAGGAGACAGATTCGTCACGAATGCCCGGCTCTTCTCCCGGTGCATCACCTGCTCTACGTCGCGCCCGATCAGCACCATCATTGCCTCCTCGCCCTTATCATCTTTCATGTGTACCTTCAAATTTAGGAACTGTTCCTGACAGGACGTCAAGGTTTTTGTAACTACGCAAAATATCAAACTGTTTTCACACGGAAAGTCGCAGAAAAATAATCTTATCTGTCTATGGATGTCCTTCGAGTGCTGATCGGAAGGATTGATCTTGAGGCAGCTGCCTCCAATGAAGCTGTCATCGAAGTACACTTCGAGGCATTGCAGCTCGTCCGGCACGCATGCCAGCATGTACCGCGTTTTGTCCGCTTTATTCTTCAACTGTATATTGATCGACACCCGAGCCATCGACCGTCCTCTCGATCCTAGGTCATATTCCTCAGTGTCTTCGAGTTTCTGCTCTCCATCTTTTGATAAATTCATACTTACACTGCGCTCGCGCTCTATCCTCTCTTTAGATAGATTCAATTGTCTAGACTCACGACCAGATAGTAGAGAGAGTTCTCTCCTAAGCAAAGGTGTTTCTTTGTTGATATTTTCGTCGCTGTCGCGGTTTACTTGGCTACTGTTTTTTTCAACGTCTTCAGAACTTTGCTCGGGAATCACTTCTAATTTGCCTAAAACTTTCGGATCGGGCTGCTGTGAGGCTGGAACATCTTTGGTTTCTAAACCATGCTTTGATTTCAATTCATTACCCCTGCTTTTTTTTTCGAGGTCTCCTTCTTTTCTTTCTTTGGATCGACGAAATATGTGGCTGAAGACGCCTTTTATTTTCCTTTTTAAAGGACATTTAGTGTCTGAAACTACAAAGTCTTTGGAAGAACAATCATTGTTGGCGTTGCTGGTCCCCGCCGTGTCACTTGTCTCTGCTGCAGTCTTTGTTGCTGCTGTGTCCTGTTTTATCCACTCTCCAATTATCTGCTCATTGGTTATTGAATCATCTTCATTGCTGGTATCATCGCCTGCTTTCTGCTGCTCCTTTAGAGATTGCAAAAAACTTTCCCTGTACTTGATTATACCCTTTGGATCCCTGAGGATGCCCGTGCGCGAGGCAGTCATGATGTTCTCTACCGTGGACAACAGGTAGCCGTGCGAGCCGTGGGACGCGTTTGGCTGGTACTTCATGTGCCTCAAGTTGTACCATGGAAGTGGACAGATAACCTAGGAACAAACTATATTGTACACAGAGTGCAATATTTTACGTACATCCACACACTAAAGTATACAAAACTTTCAAATTTCTTCAGTCCATTCTCACCCTAATGGCAAAAAAGTTCAGTTCATTATTATCAATTGAGGAATTTTGACAGATTGTAGTAACCTGGACCCCAATTCTCGTGCTCGTGATATTTATTTTCATACGACATATATCACTAAAACACAGTTTTTTTGTATGGTTTTCTGGTTTGGCCCGAGAATTGGGCTCCTGGTGTGTGTACAAAGCACATTACATCAACTCAAAGGGACTCAAAGGTAAATTTAGATCAATTTATGTCTGCTATTTTTTTATCTATTATAAATGAAAGGATAATTATTTCATTCAAAGGCCGTCGTTGATCATTTTGTATGACGAGGGCAAAATCTTTTCTAATACTGAAATGAGAAATCATTTTTAGATAAAAGTGGCTTCATTATATATGATTAGATTGATATATGACCAAATACTTAGCCAAAATAATTGATAAGTAACAAGTTCATGGTTGGTGGAGCTGATTGGTTGTCTACAGTTTTTCTTATTGGGCAAGCAAATCTACTGCAAAACATCTATTTCTTCAACTTGGCCAAAAGTTTATCTGATAAAGCATGTATATTTGTGTTTGCTCTGTGTCTAGGAGTAGGTATATAAGTATTTAGAAATCATTATGTTGTCTTATATTCGTTACAAAAATGCTTGAGCTACCTACTCACTTTGTACGGAATCAGGTAAATGTAGGTAAGTAGGTATGCATCTAATATTTTATTAATATCTTTATTAAGTATTTAAGGAACTGCTGGACCCCCGCGTTTCTCTCACCTCGCCGTACAGTCTCCTCGTCCAGCCCTGCCCTCTACAGAAGGAGGTGCTGAAGGGTAGCGCGCAAGGCAGCCGCGTGTGCAGGTAGCGCCACACGGAGTCCCAGAGCGCGCGGTCCCGCAGCAGGAACTGCTCGTAGACGTCCAGCTGCTCCGCCAGCGCCACCATGTTCACGTCCGTGTTGTCTTGGCTCATGGCCTCGTGCGTCCACGCCGGCGCGAAGATCGCCAGCGAAAGGTCTTGCTCGTAAGCTACCACCATGGCCTGGAAGCACACTTCAGGCTTGAATGTGCCACGGATGCGGCAAATGGCGTCCACGTAGGAACGTCGCTATTCCGAATAGTCTGGAACTTCTTGTTCATCGAGTTCGTCATACC
The DNA here is from genome assembly GCA_019059595.1 of Marasmia exigua. Taxonomy (NCBI): domain Eukaryota; kingdom Metazoa; phylum Arthropoda; class Insecta; order Lepidoptera; family Crambidae; genus Marasmia; species Marasmia exigua. The sequence continues at coordinate 1,290,264 of CM032469.1, read as the reverse complement.
TCAATCACCTCGATGGCACAGTAGCTATGGTGGTGCCCAATGTAATAGGTATCGGATCCCTATTGTGACCGTTGCATGCTACATTACAGGCCTAAAGGATATTAAGTGTACCTATTATATTCGTAGATGCATTCGCTGATATTCTAAATTTTTATATCATTAAAACGCTTAGAAATAGAATCATGCGTGTTTTTAAGTTACCACTAATTATGCGGTGAGGATAGCATTAACTCAAACTGTGGATGTGGATACCAACAATTGATGCGAAAGTACGTGTTACAGTAAACCATGATACAGTTGGTCTAACTTATTTGTTGTATGGAGCAGACGTGTGTCGCTTTATTGTAATTACCAGACTTAACGAATCCTTTTTTTTTTTTTTTTTTATTCTTTATTTATTTGGGGGCTTTTGATTGAACATACATGCCAGCCCCATCGTAACTTAATATATACATGTTTGCGTCCTGATATGATAGTTGCGCGAGCGGGAAAATTCAGTGATTCAAAAACATTTCTGCTAAATATTTTGCAGCTTGCGAATTAGGAACGTTTAAAATACTAATGAATGCGCCCATCTCATACAAATTTATGTTACATCTTTGAATCAGTGAGTTTCTCACTTGCTCATATTTTTTACATTCTATCAGTAAATGTTGAACATCATCTATGGTGCCACAAACTTCACAATTAGGGTTGGAAACTTTTTTCATGAGGTAAGCGAATTTGTTAGACGGATAATGTCCAGACCTCAATCTATGTAAAACAACAATATGTCTCCTACTTAATTTACTATTTAAAAACCATTGGATGCGAGGGAGCTGACACTGTATAGTTTTAAACCAAATTCCTTTTTCTGTACTTCTTTTATCAAAATATTCCTTAAATTTATTAAATACAATTCTTCTATATTTAGGTAAAACTTCGGTATAAAACGGTAAAATGTCATAGTTAATACCAGAAGAACAGGCTGTTTTGGCTAGTTTGTCAGCTTCCTCGTTACCAGTTAAACCCATGTGAGATGGAACCCATTGCAATCTTACATTTTTATTTCTATCGTTATCTAGCTTTAGTACGACTCTCAAAATATCGTAGGCTATCGGAACACCTCTGCTATATCCAGAGGCGCACCGAGCCAAATGTTGAATAGCGCTCTTGCTATCTGTAAGAATAACCCAATCAGTTGAATTTTGAATTTCAATATATTTTAATGCTTCGAAGATTGCAATGAGTTCCACCGTCATAATTGAAATATCAGAACAAATTTTATACATAGCAGATATGCCTCTAGATGGGTCATAATAAGCTGCTCCCATACCATCTTTATTTTTTGAGCCATCTGTATAGATCTTTGTCCAACCAGTATATTTTATGTTAATTTCTTTTATAATTTCAAATTCGATACATAAGTCCAAGTTCTTTTTTGATTTTTTAATACAATCTAATTCACAGTTTATAATCTCATTTATTTTAATTTTGCTTACCCATATGTCCAAGTTAAACATCTCAATAGGATTTGAATTAAACATTATACAGTTTTTACATTCGTTATATACTATCCAAAGTAAAGGTTTTTTAACTCTCTCCCAATAATTATTATGATTGTTTGAACAAAGATCATCCAGGAGTTTTATAGTATTATTACCCGATACAGACATACTTTTAATACAATATTTATATGCTAGATATAATCGCCTTAGCTGTAGCGGAGGAACAGTTATTTCACATTCCATCACATGGATAGGTGTGCTTCTTATAAACCCACCGATAATTCTTAATGCTTGATTTTGTATTCTATCAATTTTGGCTAAATTCGTTTTCGCTCCACTATTGTAAAGGAAACAACCGTAATCGAGCCGGCTCCTAATTATTGACATATAAAGTGAACGTAAATGGTTAGGATGAAGACCCCATCCAGATCCTGACAAAACTCTTAATATGTTCAGAAACTTTGAGGTATTTTCCGCAATCTCATTTATATGTTTGTTCCATCGCAACGATGCATCCAGCCATATACCAAGATATTTGATATTTTTCTCAGTTTTTAAGAATCGATCATTTATGTGTAAAGTCAGCTGCTTTCTCCTAAAACCTCTACTAAATAAACAGATTTTTGATTTTGTACCAGATAACTGAAGTCCTATCCTGTCTAATAACTTAATCATATTATTTATTGCTGATTGTAATTCAGTTTCACATTTTTGTAGATCTTTATTACTAATATATAATACGTAGTCGTCGGCGTACTGTGATAAAATAACATTTGAAATTTGGTGGCATATGTTGTGAGTAACTATATTAAACAGCAAGGGCGATACAGGATCTCCCTGAGCCAGTCCTACTCTAGCGTGCCTCACTTCGATGTTATCAACTTCACTTTCATTTTTGATCATAAGGTGCCTATCGCTTAGGAATGACCAGAAATATTGGCAAATACTTTTTCCAATTCCTAGTTCATCAAGGATACTGACTACTTTCTCAACCAAAACGTTGTTGTATGCGTTCTCTATGTCTAGGAAGCAGGATGCCGTAGGGGTATTCGAGGAAAGGCCTATTTGTATGAAAGTCACAAGTCTTGTTAGACAATCTAGGCATGACTGAGCTCTTCTGAAACCGCTCGTATAAGTTGATAAAATTTTATGTTTTTCGACAAACCATTCTAATCGCTTGGCTATTAAATTGTGAAATAATTTGCAAACACACGAAATAAGAGAAATAGGCCTCAACTTCATATCATATTCTGAATTCACAACTCCTGCTTTCGGTATAGGTACAATCAATATTGATCGCCACTGATTAGGTACAGCTCCTAGTCTTAGAATAGAATTAAATAAGTCTAACAGAAACACTTTGCCGGTCAAGGGTAAATGATAAATCATAGAATAGGTGATACCATCGATGCCCGGAGCAGTATCCTTAGTTTTTAATAACGAGACTAGCTCTTGAATAGAAAATTTAGCTTCTAATAGAGTATTACTTGATCTAAACTTAGGCGGACGGTTAGCAACAGTATCCGGAGTTAGAGAATGTAACAATTCCTTTTTTTTATCATCTGGTACGACACATCTTGACCTACTACAACCTTTAAACCAGCGCATTTTACTCCACATATCAGAAACAGATGTACTCTCGTCAATACTATTACAGAAGTCATGCCAACTTTTACTTTTTGCTTTTTTAATTTTTGTTCTAGTTTCTAAAACTTTTTCTTCGATTTTTTGTAAATTTTCCGGAGTTGGGTTTTTTCTAAATTTACTCAGGGCCAGTCTACGTTCGGCCACTGCCTTGGACAAGGAGGGACACCAATATTCTTTAGGTTTAAATTGATTGGTGGGATTCGTACATATTTTAATAAATGGAATATTTTTATTAGCTGCTTTTACTATTACGTCCAAAAAGAAATCATAATATTCTTGTACATTAGTAGCAGTACATGTGGCACTGTCGAAACTAAAAAATGAGTTCAAGAGGTCCTCCTTAAATCCGACCCAATTAGCTAGTTTGAAATTCCGTCTCTTTATAAAATCTAATCTATTGTTAAAACTTGAGGATATTTTTATAATTAAGTGATCGCTGCCCAGGTTTTCATTAAGTGTCTCCCAATTGAAATATACGGCTACATCGCAAGATAAAAAAGAAATATCAGGAGAAGATTTTTGAAGATTGCCATTAACTAATTTTACTCTGGTATCGGCACCGCTATTCAATGATACAAAACCATGCTCTAGGGCAGAGTCAAATAGTTGAAGTCCTCTTGAGTCATTCTTGTAAGACCAATTACAATGATGCCCATTAAAATCCCCAGCTATTAATGTCTTTTTAGACGTAAGGCCAAAAATTGTATCCCAATCTGACTGGTTAGTATGTACAGATGAAGGACAATATACAGAAATTATGTTTTCCAAATACTTACAGTTGAATAATTTCACATATATCACTTCAATACCTGGATTGATGTTGTTGACGGAACAAACCTGAATACTTATAGACTTGTGCGAAATGACTGCTACTCCTCCATATGAGTCATATCTGTCTCTTCGATAAATATTGTATCCGCGAATATGGATTGGGGTATTCTCTTCTAACCACGTTTCACTGAGTATCGCTAGGTGCACTTTGTTCCTATTTAATAAAAGTTCAAAATCAACTAACTTAGGCCGCAAACTTTGTGAGTTCCACTGTAAAATATTAATAAACTGTCTATCCATTAAACAATTTGAAAACACGTTCAACTAAATCGCCACCAGAAAATAAAGTAAGGAGATACTTTTTACATTCTTCAACTATAACTTTGATTATCAAAAATACTTTGTTTTCCAAACTGTCCCGAGACGAAATAATGCTTTTTAATTTTAAAATTAATTTCCAAACATCGAATTTTCTTTCTCTTCTCTTTTCTGAGTCCTCTGTTATCACTTCAGTTCTAACTTCCAAGTTTTCCCTTTCTACCTCTATTTCTTCACTTTCCATAGGCATGTTAAACTTAGTAATTTCTGCATTATTTTCTTTTGACTTCTTTTTCTTCTTCTTTGTTTTCGTCGATGTATTTTCGGGGGATAAGGATTGTTCTTCTTCTTGACTTTCTATAGATGCCTGGACGATTTGGCTGTAAGTTTTCTTAGGGTTTTGTTCCATTAAGTTGTTGTTACATGGGGTAGTAGGTACCCTGAGAGAAGTAGTAACGAAATCAGTAAGAGTTTGATCCAATTGTGCTTCTTTGGTTTGTAGGAATAATTCTAACGCCTTTTTGTATGTCATGTCGTTTTCACTCATTAAACGACGTATCTCTTTCTCTCTAATAAAAAATGGACAGCATTTATTTAGCGCCATATGTGGGCCCTTACAGTTTACACATTTGTAATCTACTGTTTCACAGTTACCGTGCTCGCCACCACATTTCGGACAAATAATTTTATTCTGAGAGCAAAACTTTTTAATATGTCCATATTTCCAGCACGTTGAGCACTGGGTAACGGGAAAAACGTATTTTTCTACTCTAAAGTTAATTCCATACGCTTCAATTGCTCGTGGAATTGATACACTTTTGAAGCACAGACGTACTGTTTCGGAATCTACCCATTTGTTATCGAGGTTCATCCGTTTCATTCTCTTAGCTGATATTATTTTGCATGAAGCAGTCATGTTTTCTAAGATCTCACTTTCACTCATTTCTATATCAACTCCTCTTATTATGCCGTATGATAAGCGACTATGATCGGTAAACTGAGCTCTTATGTCTAATTCCTCTAGTTTTTGACAATTCACGAGTTTCTGAGCTTGATCTTTCGTCTTAAATAATATAAATAATCTGTACGCACTTTTATACTTTATTTTGCTAATATTCGTTACGCCTTCATTTCTTAAAAGTCGAGCAAAAGCCATTTGTTTGGGTAATATTTGCTTTGAGAATAAACAAACTTCGAATTCATCTCCCCCCGACTCTTTTATAGTTTCTTGCGTCTCCATATTATTCTCCGTAGTACTATTGACTGAAGTACTTCTTATCATTCTCTTTGGATTTCTACGGTCGACGGTAATAAAACCTTCTTCGCTACTTTCTCCGCTCTCTCTTCGCCTTTTCTCTCTGGTAATCTCTTCCAATTCCCTTTCACATTCATTTATAACCTCGGTATCACTCTTATCTACATCGTCTACGTCTTCCTCTTCCATTTTAAAAACGAGGGTAGTTTACAAAAAAACACACTCAAACTTTATATAGGTGCTACGTGCGTTGGCCTCCGCGTCCCGCGCGCAACTGTAACGAATCCTGGATCATAGTCCTAGCGTAGCGACGGCTTCGGCCGCAAGAGACGATAAGCTGAGGCGTTACATTTACCTCCTCCATATTAAACTGGCCACCTCCGAAGAAGTTGCGTCCCCAGACGTCGATGCCGACGTAGACGTCTGTGGCGCGGGCGCCGGCGTGCTCGCGGCTGGCCTGGAGGTCTTCCGGCTTCCACGAGTAGTTCGTGAACAAACCGTCGCACGCGTCGAAGAATGCTCTGAAATCGTTCATGAAGGGTTTTTAAGCTTTGCACTGTAAAACAGGTTATAGCTTTACCGCCGCAAAGTCGACCTTTCTAAGTGGAAAGCTATGGCTTCGCACAAACAGGGAAACGGGCCGCCGACCACTGCAGCTACTGGTTTACGTATGTTCTAAAATGTCGATCAATGGTGCCAATTATACGTTAACCAACCTATTAATCTACTACGAAACGTACGTACACGATTATCCGTAGAGTCTAGCTAGACTCCCGTTCGCAGAGAGAGTGCAACAGAAGAATCTAGCTAAAGAGATCTCCTATCACATTAATACACCATATTCCTGAACCAGTAACCGAGCTCGTTGGGTTGTATATATATAGGTAACTGAAGCAATAATTGATTGATTGATTGTAACGATAGGATCTTAGGCGAACAATAGTTAGGTAAGTTCTTAATACTTGTTCTTAAGATTGAGTGCATTCTGCCAGTTGAGATGTCCTTCGATGGTGACGCTGTCATACCAGATCAGGACGGGGTCTTCTAGCTCCCGGTGAAGAATGGTGTGCAAGTGCTTCACGAAGTCTAGAAGCATTAGTGGCTTTTCTATCTGCAACGATGATAAATTCATAGTTACCTACATCGGTATAGTAAAGTAAAGTAAAATATCAGCCTATATTGTCCCACTGCAGGGCAAAGGCCTCCATCATAGAGATAAAGTCATCGCTACTATGATGGGATTAGGCTTAATCACCACGCTTACCTAATTCAGGCTAGTGATCACAATCCCGAGCTATGTTCGAAAAATTCGAAACATACCTTTGCTCGACCCGGGAATGGAACCGGGGACCCCGTGATCACCTGGTATTTAAACCACTAGACCAACGGGGCGATCAAACCACTAGACCAACGGGGCGATAAGTATGGTTTAAAATAAATAAACTGTAATGAAAAATAACGACATAAAAGATACATAAGTATTTTTTTTATGATATAGGTGGCAGACGAGCCGACGGATCACCTGATGGTAATCGATTACCGCCGTCCATGGGCACCTGCAACACCCATTATAAACTGATAAATAAATAAATAAATATTTCACAACATCACATACCTACATTGATCTGACTCCGAGATAGGTAGCTCAAGCACCTGTGTTACGGATATCAGAATCAACAGTGGGATTACAAATATATACATATAATACTTTTCTTTTGTAAATATATACTTATAATACATAGAAAACACCCAGACTAATACAAAAAGACATGATCATGCACACAAATGTTTGTACTGTGCTGGGATCGAACCCGCATCGCCGCTACCCTTGGACCAAAGGCAGCGTTCATTACCACTGTTCCAATTGGGTAGATCGCGCATCTAAGAAAGCAAACCGACAAGCTGTTAGCAGATAATAAATACAGTATTAAAAGGAATGTAATAAATAAATACGACAAAATGAACTGAGGCGGATGCAATTACAGAAGCAATACCTACCTACCAATTTAGATTATTTTTTTGAGAAAATATACCTCTAGCTCCTTGCCTCTAAGGCAGAAAAATAGAAATGAAATTGCAATAATTCTTTAATAAGTACACTACTTACGTAAAAAACGCAAATATAATTAACAAAACCTTATTTTCAATGTTGAGAAGCCAGCCGTCAAATTTCAATGCTTTCGCTATAGCAACTAATGAATTCGCGAAATTTTTATAATTCTCCTCCGACTCCAGCATATCTTCCCAGAACTCTGTGCCATCAGCCCATTCCGTGATCACGGTTCCTAAAATATGAAATAAAATTAAGGGAATTTGTTTCTTTTTTATGTGATAAATGGCAGACGAGCAGACGGATCACCTGATGGTAAGCAATTGTCGCCGCCCATGGACACCCATGACACCAGTGGAGACATAAGTGCGCTGCCAACCTTAAACCCCCCTTTCCCCCGGATTGGGCCTCCGGTGCCCTCACTCACGCAGCGTAACACAGCACAGTGCTGCACGCACAGCACGCCGGTTTTCTGTGAGGTCGTGCTATCACACCGGTCGACCGGCCCATTCATTCCAAAGCGTGGCTCTCTCACGGTTTGATTAGTTATTTATATCCAAAAACTTCCCAACAATCTGTGAACATACTATACGCGCACCCTTAGTAAAATACCGACCTAACTCAAAATTTAATATAGATGCTAAGTGAAAATAGTATCGGCTAAAATCCAGCGATGAAAGGTCATCTAACAACAATTTTGAGTTAAGTAAATAGGTACACTCACCTATGAACACGAGATGAAATTTGAAGTGCGTTATTTACTCAAGACTACTCAAGAATAAATTGCAAAGAATTGCTATAAAAATATCAACAATTTTGAGTTAGGTCGGTATTTTACTAAGGGTGCAGAATACTTATATACCTACTTGAATTCGGTAAGATAATTGCCTTTTGAGCGGGATATCTTTGATTCGCATTTTCGGATTTTTCAAATCGTTATGCGTTCTTCTAACATTAGCTCGACGGTGAGGTAAAGCAGCGTAAGGAAACCTTCACGTTTCGAAAATTATTCTAAACGAGTAACCATCATCCATTTACTCTGGTCCCTTGTCTATGCTTTGCGAAGGTCAGACGGCAGTCGCTTCATTGTAATAATAAGTACCAGAGTTCCCAAATCCTAGATCATGGTCCCAGCGAACCTTTGGAAAGCGACAGGTTTGGTCGCAACTGGGAATGACACGACGATGATGATGACCCATATTTTTGGAACTTGCGAAAAATTTAATCTTCAAAATGCTAAACATACCTACCGATGACTTTGACGCCGTGGTCATGGCCCACGTTAATCCAGCCCAGCGGAGGGATCGTAATCAGATGGTGGCTGAAGTAGCAGAAGATATCAATGCCGGCCCAGTTGTAAAACGTATATGCATCGTAGTTGCCAGTTCCGTCTATAATGCTGTAATGTACCAGTTTCTTAATCACATAATTATTAAATTACTATATATACCTATCTACTGGTACCTAAAAAGTGACCAAATTAACGCATTTAGCATTTTAACTAAAAAATGTTTTTTTTTTCTTTATGGACTTATTGTCTCTTTACCTACTTATTGTCTTATAGCTGTTTATAAATCACTGAGACTGTTTATATTATAAGTCCATGACAAGTTGGGATCCTAATAATAATTAATAAATTAAAATCATTATATTTCACCTACTGGTGCATGGTAAATAAATTTAAAATCGATTGCTTTTAGATACTTACCTACCTAGATAGATATTCTATAATGCACAGAAACAAAATACCTATAGAGTACAACAACAGTACAACAATAAAGCTGTCTTATCGCTTGAAGCGGTTGCCTTTAACGAACTTCAAATACCTACCAAAGTTTCAAATCTCCCGGTCAGTATTTTAGTTTATCTGTCCCTTTCTTTAAGTAAACAGCTGATTGAACTAGATTACCAAGAACGTTTATTTACTGTATGTAATCCATGAACCAGGTTTCTATTAAATAATAAAATCAATTACCTGTCGTCGTGATAACCATTGGCCATATCGTGGCAAACGAGTGTTTTGGGCAAAGTTTTTTCATCGTGCTGTTGGACCTCTTCCGCATCCGGATCAACGAGATGACAGAACGCTTCCGGCCCGTCAATTATAGAGAACCTGCTCACGTCGTCATGTTTATTGCATTCTAAGTTCTTTATTTTGCGTGGACTGTGCGGTGTTAACTCCTTACACAGTGATCTCCAAGCCGGCGGGTTTTGTAAGAACGACGCGATCTCAGTCAGCGAATCGAGAGGTTTGCAGGTTAGTTCCAGTTTTTGTTGATAAACATTCATTTTGCTGTTGCACTGACGCCGCACTCGATTGTTGGCACAGATTAACCATAAAAAGGATATTTAACCAAGGGTAAGTATAAGAAATTGCACTTATAATCTAAAAAAAAGTAGTTTGTTTACTTCTTACAATCAGCTGTCAATGACGCGTGAAGTTGTCTGTCACTTGTCTGGCACGACGTGACTGTCCGAGGCGCGCGGTTCAAACGCAAGAAGGTCCGCGCCACCCAACCAAACACTATGCATGCACTGGTCGCACGCATCAGCTATCATAATTAGTCCAGTGCTAAATACTGGATGTTCTAAGTAGGGCGCGTGTCAAGGTCCAGCTGATATCAAAATACAATGCATCCTTCCCCTCTAGACTAGTATACATACTATAAATGCCTACTATTCATGTTTTTTCCAGCATAAATATTCTTCAATCTATTTAATAAAAATATGCCATGTGAAACGGTCACTATTTATGGGAAACTTTTGATAACTGAAAAACCAGGTCTTCTGATATGGCCCTGATACTTAACAAAAGAGTCGTACATACATAAACTATTAAATACTATAGTTACTCTAGAACCATTGTATCAGATAACATTCCGTAGAAGCTACTTATGATTTAAATTGTCAATAATTATATTAGGACCTCACATACTAAATTGATATGTAGGGTCAGACGGAGTACCTATTTATCTAATCTATTGTTTACCTACTAATTAAATGGGTAAATTACCAGGAAATAGGTTAATATTGTACATATTCATGTGACTCATTAGCTCTATTTTAATAGATAATGTGGTCCAATAGTGATAATAAGTGGTCTATTGTTTGTTTCCTCCCGCTGCACCCACAGATAACAAGTGCATTGTGAGAACATTGCACATTCATGCATAATATTATTTTTGTGTTTAAGTTCCATCCAAGGCAAAATTTACTGTAAAGAAATTAATTTATCATGAATTATAAAAATTTTTCAGTTATAAACCTTTGCTCATTTCTCTTTTCAGGGGTCCAGAACTTTGGATGTATTTCAACACAACAACAACCCAAGCAAATGTCTAAATGGTCACTGAAAAGCAGGTTCCTGCAACTGCGAGTCAGCACTCTCGTTTCCATCATACTATGCTTGATCGCAGTCATACAATTCTTTGCCTCCTACGGTACCTACAACTACATGCACATACCAAGAGATGGCTTGCAACATGAACTCAGCAAAGAAATATCACCTAATTTAGTTCGTAAAAAGACCAAGCCAGATTGTACGTATGATCATATTTTGCAGAGCAAAGTGTCAATAAATAGTTGGGATGTTCCCAAGAAATTTAATGACTTCTCAGCAGTAGGCATTGCCAATGGTAGCTTTGTCCCCGACCACTGCAACCCGCTGTTCAGCGTGGCCATATTGGTCACCTACCGTAACAGACAGAGTCAATTGGATGTCTTCCTGCCATTCATGCATAACTTTTTAAGGAAACAAAATATCCATTACAAGTAAGTTTTAAACATTTTATCTATCAGTCAACTGTCTGTGCCCTGTGTCCACTACTCAGTAGGTCACATGCTACGCCACAAACAATATCCTCATTCAATCAATTTCAGCCAATATCAGAAGTTTTTTTTCAAAAACCTTAGTTGTTCATCTCCCCACCTTGTCAACCTCCTTAACCTTTTAAATATTTTTACCCCTCAACTTCCCGAAAACACCGTATGCATGAACAAACCCTCGTTAAAACAGACACACACACACACATACACAACACCCACAAACCTATACACACACGCACATACAACATAGACAACGCATGACACATATCACATAGTACCAGGCATAACATTTTTGTTCCTTTTAACTTTAGTGCCTAATACAATTTCCTCAAAATTGTACTAATCCTAATTAACTTCAGCATTTTTGCCCATAACGTTTAAATACTTAATTATCAATCTTTAAAATGTTAATGCGAACCTAATGTCCAACGCCACCAGCAAGTCAACACTGTAAATCGTTCATGGCTGCTGCGACACAAACAATTTTGTTTAGTGCAGAGCCAATAGAAATAAGTGAACAAGACTGTACATAAAGATTATTATTATTTCTACTGTTGACGATCAATAGCTGGACCAGCCTCTTTTATATTGTTTATGTTTTTATGCTTTTTCCTGATTTTGATATATTATTGCGTGTGTCCGTGAACCTCTGGAAAATACACCATTAGTTTAGTTGTCAGCAGGATTTTTTATTCTCATCCCCTCACCACCGTTTTAAATACAGTCCAATGCCACATGTACTATTAAATAAAATTATGTATTCACCACTGATTTGCAATTATTTAAAAAAAATCTGCTTAAGTTTGACAACAATCACACCTGATGGAGAGTGATGATATAGAAGTCTAGGATGTTACGCAATTTCCCTAGAAGAATTGCTTTTGCCTATCAACAACAATGTTTAAGCAACAATGTTTTACAAGCATAAATGTGTAATTCCAGAATCTTCCTGATTGAGCAGCAGGACAACAAGCCGTGGAACAAAGGGGCGCTGTACAACATCGGCGCGCGATACGCGCTGATGGAGAAGTTCCCCTGCCTCGTGATGCACGATGTGGACCTGCTTCCTCTTAACGAAGGTATAGAAAGAACAAAGTTAAAATCGGTTCATTCGTTCGGGAACTACGACGCCACAGACAGATAGATACGTCCAACTTATAACACCCTGTTGTTTATGCATCGGTCTTTGAAACGATTTAGCTAAGTTTTTTTTTTATAAATAATTGCGCCCGACATATTACACTTATCAGTCTTATTAACCATGGGCTCTCCCATGCATGAAAAGGCTGGCTCGATCAGATTGATACCACGGCCTCACAGAAAATTGAAGTCAAGCAGCGTCTGCGCTATTTCTCCGAGTAAGTGAAGGTACTGGAAGCACAACCTCCTGAAGGGGAGCTTATAGGTTGGCAGCGCACTTGTGACTCCACTGTTATTAAAGTGTGCATGGACACCCATGAGCGGCGGCAATTGCTTACAATCAAGTCGTCAGCCACCTATGAAGCTTTTTTTTATGTGATAGGTGGCAGACGTGCAGGCGGATCACCTGATGGTAAGCGATTGCCGGCGCCCATGGACACCCGCGACCACTTTATACCCCCCTTTCCCCTGGATTGGGCCTCCGGTACCCTCACACATGAGCAGTGAAACACAGCACAGTGCTGCTTTTCGACAGTTTATGTGAGGCCATGGTATCACTCTGGTCGAGCCGACCTATTCATGTCAAAGCATGGCTCTCTCTCGTGAAGTAAAAAGAGGCCTTGTCTCTGCCTATAGGAATTTATTTGTCTCTTTGTAAGCAGTATGGATGATCGTGTTCCAGGCAATCTCTACGCATGCCTGCACCAGCCGCGGCACCTGTCGGCCAGCATCGACAAGTTCCGCTTCGTGCTGCCCTACAGCTGGCTCGCGGGCGGCGTGCTGGCTTTACGAGCAGACCACTACAAGCTGCTCAACGGCTTTTCCAACCGCTTCGAGGGTTGGGGGGGAGAGGACGACGACCTTTACGACCGGATAGCGCGCAACCAATTACAGATTCAGAGGTGACAATATCATGCCTTCATCAGCCGCGGCACCTCCTCCTACCTCATATGGGATTTGAGATGATATGGGACCTTAAGTCACGTGGGATTATTGAACGTGAGAGATCTTTAGTCATGTATCCCACATAACTTAAGGTGATGTGATTATTAACCATGTGGGATTTTAGGGCGTGAGGGATCATGTGCGATTCCAGGTGATGGGAGGTTCTTTGGTGATAAGGAATAATGTGCATATAGGATCTTAAATCCACATAATGGATCTTAATTTATGTGGGATCATAGGACGATTAGGTGATGTGAGATCTTAAAAAAGTGGGATTTTAGGACGTGAGGGATCTTGTCTCCATTCACGGTTATAGGGGGAAGTAAATAAGTAAATATTAGACGTTAAGCTACTGTTGCACGTGCTCATTAAATGAGCACGTGTAAATATGAGCTGTCCACATTTGCTATCAATAAGCATGCTATATTTTAGCATGCTTAAAAATAAGCAAACCTGTTTATACGTGCTAAAGCACTCCACCACACTCCCCCTTCCACCCGCACTACAGGTAGCATGCTTTAAAATAGACAGGCGTGCGATTTTTGAGCATAATCAAATTTAGCATGCTTATTTGTAGCATGTCCGTCCACACAAGCTACTAAGTAGCACTTGCCCAAAAGTAGCATGCTTTAAGCATGAAAATTAAGCATATGTAACAGAACCTTTGGTTCCACATAAGGGATCTTAAGTCTTGTGGAAATTGAGTTGATATGGGATCATAGATTTATGGGATTTTATGTCATGTGGGATCATAGGACGTGAGGAATCATAAGTCATGGGGGATTATAGGTGATGTAGGATTTTTAATCATATGGGGTTATATGTGTTGTAAGATTATATCTGATTTAGGAGCATATGTCATGAACCATTCGATTATATTATATTTCAATGTTTTTCCCTTCAGATTTCCACGCGAGCTGTCAGAGTACACCATGATAGTCCACCCTCAAGAAACAAAGAACAGTGAGCGTGGACGCATCATGGCGGAGAACAAGCGACACACAGGCAAGGACGGGCTGGACAGCGTCCGCTACGAGACAGTACACGTGACGCAGCAGAGGCTCGTGACGCTCCTCGGCGTCAAGTTATGATCCGCGGTGAGTACACGCGTCACGGCGATGACAAGCGTCACGGGCAAACACGGGCTGGACAGCGTCCGCTACGGGAGAGTACGCGTGACGCAGCAGAGGCTCGTGATGCTCCCCGATGTCAAGTTATGATCCGCGGTGAGTACACGCATCTCCGGCAAAAACGGGCTGGACAGCAGAAAGTTTTTTTTATGTTTTAATTATTTTTTTAATGCTATAGCATGGTCACCTATAGGTGACAAATGAGCAAGCGGGTCACCTAAAGTTTAAAGATTTTGTTATAATGAGTACACGTATCTCAGGCAAAAACGGGCTGGACAGTAGAAAGTTTTTTTATGTGTTAATTATTTTTTTAATGCTATAGCATGGTCACCTATAGGTGACAAACGAGCAAACGGGTCACCTAATGTTTAAAGATTCTATTATAATGCGTCAAAAAAGTCAAGACTACGAATATTTAAGAAACTAACGGGATTCCCATGCCATACTATAGGGGCTACCATACCACTATGACGTAAGCTACAGTAGGGCCGTCATTTATTAACGTTCACTTGTTTTTTCAGGAGCTCTCTTGAAGCTGGCGTCGTGATGAAATCATGGACACCTAATAAGGAAGTTCGTGTTTCTAAAAGAAAATTTGTCTAATGGTACTTTGTCCTGTGGTATACGTCAGTACGTGTGTGCGTCACCTTTGATAGAACAAACAATACAGTCCGCCAAGAAAGTAGTTTCTTATAATTAACTCTATATCATTATGATTTGAAGTATCTCGTAATATTTTTTTTTACCGTTTTCATTATGAATTATAATTTTTTTGGGTTGACCTATGTGATACATAGCTCAACATTATGTACTTACTTAAATAAGGAACAAGCCTATGAGGTTATATAGATTTTAGTGGAATTTTACATAATAAATTTTACCTAATTTATTGTGCAGCAAAAAGACGACAGCTGTATGTAAACGTTATTTTTACGTGGCGCGAATTATATTTTAAGTTTAAACTAGGGTTATTGTGTAAGAATTACATATTTAATGTATTTGAAGCTCTCATTCCGCGGTGCGACGAAATTGTTTTTTTTTTGAAAATTGAAAAAATACATTGACAAAGAGGATGATACCACTTCCTATGCATATAATGTTCAATTTTTCCCATCGGTCAGCCACAATGCCTGCAACGAAAGGGAATAAACCCAAATCTTTGTCTCCGTCCTTTTCAAACCCACTGTGAGCCTCTTTTATTTGGGATAGGTCTCTTTCTTTACGGGACGGTTTCGTTGTTGCCTCTCTGAACAGAGTGGTCGCACTGAAATGTGCTCACCTTGTGTAAACACCTTTCTAAATGAGAAAGTGGTAAATAAATATTTTTTATTCCCGCTATTTTATGCGAAATATTTCCTATATTCCTATTTAGGGCTAAATATTCACTATATTCTGGTAAAAGTAGCTTTAGTTAGTATGATCTCTGACATTTTAAATTTCTATGCGTTCCTATTTAACGTTGATCGGTTTGTGATAAATCTTTTACATGTTCAAAACAATATTAAATTGGCAATGCAATGCAACACCTTGGTATAGGCACAGCAAGCAGCAGCTTAAGAATATGTCCAGATTTTGTAACCCGGATAATACTGTTTTACACAAGGTGTTTGGTTAATTGTATAACAAGCAGACACGCGGTAAAATGTTGTGAACGAATAGTATACTCTACCACACACAACCACTGTTCCATGCCTGGGGGGTATACGGGGTGACGGGGTGATAAGTAAAAAAATAAATCCTAAGGCCTTAATATTTTCATTAAAGTCAAATCTATAATTGACACCACTGTACTGAATTGGCACTCCACCTCCCCGCGCATACCCAAGGTTGCAGTCAGAAAATTTTTTCGCGAGTCGAAGTTTCTGACTATGCCGTCGAGTCCCGTGCGTTCCGGCTTGGTATACACCTCACCAAACACACTGTAACAAGTTATTGCAGTATTCCACGTAAATAAATACCGTGAGATGTTTTCCTCCAAGACTGTCTTCCCACTAGAACCACAAACAACTTCGAGCGCACAACATTAACAGAATTTATGGTCACAACTTCAACTTCCGTGCCGCTGCCTTGCCCAATAATTTTAGATAGTCAAAAGTATGCATTGTTTACTTTAAAAGTACAAAATTACCTGTGTACTTTCTTTAAAATATATTTCTGAAGAAGGTAAACAAATATACTATAAAAACGTCTACCAATAAATGTAATTGACAATATTCCACATTTTTCATATAATGAATTAAATTTAAAACTTAAGTTTTAGTTTGCATATACATAATTTGTCTACTTTTTAAATAAAATGAGATTTTCACGTATTTATTTCACGTAGTTTCAATAATCATTTGATTATGCGAAGTGAATGTTAATAATTTTAGTGGATTGATGTAAACCTTGTTATTTTAATATAATTTTCCTGTCAAACTAGAATTTGATACAGTATTTGAGATTTAAATTAAAATTTAAACTGAATATCCAATTTTTAAATTGGAAAATTTGTGTAAAATGTGATAAACGTTTCCTTAATTTTTTATGAATTTATTATTGAACTCACTATTTAAATGTAAGCGCTGCACTATGTATAGGAACGAATATTTTGTATGATATGGTGTTGTAGCCAATAAAACATAAAAAAATGTATTACTTTTTTATTATTATCAACATTAATAATAAGTACTATTAATAACACGTACTAGAAATCAACGGGATTCGAGAATATGAAGACAGTAAAGCTGTAAATATTAGAAATATTTACTTGGCCCGGTTTCAACCCCATAGATACATTTACAAAAGACCAGCGTCGGGAGTCTTTGACCCCCGACACATGCTGAGTATGTTCCTTTTCAGTGTTTTATTTCTATGTTTAATTTAATTATTTATTCCATGTTACTAATTTTATGTTTACACTGAATAAATATTTTTCTATTTCTACAACTATAGTGTCAAATATTATTTGGCACATAATATTACAAGTCCTAAAGACGTCGTCGAAAAGCAAAATACTTTTGATGGTGTCTCCAGTAGTATGTAGTTGCATGAGTTTAGTTGATAGGCCGCAGCGCGCCCCAGCTGCGGCCTGCGCCCACGCGCACCGGCAGGCGCGCGCCGCCCCCCGCGCCCTCCATCGCCTGCGCCACCACACCTGCAAGGATACCTCATGCTATTCGTGCTCTATTACTGGTTTCCCTTTCTGATTGGTGGCGAAAGTCAGGCGGCAGTCGCTTCAATTGTAATACCAGACTCACCGAACCCTTGATCATGGTCTGAACGTACCGTGGCCTTCAAACCGGCAGCTTATGATATCAACAATCGGCAATAACACAATGAAATGACATGAGATTTGTGACAAAGACATAATAAAGAAGGTGCTTCCATAGCCTTCATCATAGACCTGTCCTGTAACGCAACGGCAAATTTCACCGACTCCGCTTACTTAGCGTGTGAAGTAGCTTATGAACGACCCCTTATGAATCTACCAGGCCAGCTCTTACATATGCAACACCAAGTGTGTACGTAATGGTATGGTAGTGTATCATTGCGAAGTAAATACTCTAGGACGGTCGCGGAGCCTTGGACGCTTGGTTAGCTTCAAGTTATACCTGCGAGCTGATCCACCTCATCGTCATGCACGTCCCACACTAGCTCGTGTTGATACAGTGGACCAAGCCCATCTCGCAGAGATCCGTCGTGGAACCGGTGACACTTACTCAGCTTCTAGTGTACCTGCGACCTGATCCACATCATCGTCGTGCACTTCCCACACCAGCTCATCGTGTATCTGCAGCACGAGGCGCGCGCGCAGCGGCGGGTCCGCACTGCGCAGACTCTCCTCCGTCAGGATCATCGCCATCTTACAGAGATCCGCTGCAGATCCTGTTATCAACATATGATTTGGCTAGTGAAATTATAGGTTCGCCACGCTAATTTTTGATCTGACTAAAACCAAAATCCCGGAATACCTGTATACAAAATTGAGATTTCTGAGCACTCAAAAGAGGCAGTAGTTCTAGTGGTCCTAGGTCAATCTCGGCGCCATTGGAGAGTCACGCTCACAGGACAGTAGGATTTACTGGAAGTTTCCAGGCGACTTAGTGTTGGAATAATATACCCCCGCCAAACAGATTAAGTAAATCAAAAAACACCTTTAAAAAGCAACTTAAATCTGCCCTCTTGGAACGCCAAAGATTAGGAGTAGGCTTTGTTCGCCTAGGTGATAATTTTCCGGTGTTCCTTGTCCCCGTGTAGTTTATCCGCATCCAAGCTATAGGTATGTTGTGAATTCGATTTAATAATTGTATAAAAAAATATCTTGTCTTAATAATATTTGTGCAAATGTATTTTAACGCCCTGTTGGTCTAGTGGTTTAAGTACCAGGCTGTGATCTCGGGGTCCTGGGTTAGATTCCCGGGTCGAGCGAAAAGTATGTTTCGAATTTTTCGATTATAGCTCGGGTTTGTGATCACCAATCCGCATTTGGCAAGCGTGGTGATTAAGCCTAACCCCATCAAAGTAGCAATTACTTGATTTCTATGATGGAGGCCTTTGCCCTGCAGTGGGACAGTTAATAGGCTGATACTACAAGTGTATTTAAGAAATAGTTTATAACACATATAAGTAGGTAATCTATCAGTATGTACGTATGTCATATTATTATTTGTCAATTTCATTCACCGTTTGCTGCAAGTTAAGGAATAGCTGAAAGAGCAGTTTGCCCACGGCAAACAATATTGCTGAGCTATTTCCCATTCGTATTGCTGTACACACAAATACAAATGATTTATTTGTAAAACATAGGTAGATTACAGATGTTGTTGGAGAGTATTGTGTCACTATGCCTTGTCTTTCACTGAATTTCTATGACTGTCTTTCTTCTTCTTCGTGCGCGCTTTTCCGCAATCAGGCAGCAGTTGTGCTCATTTCGCGTGCGGAGGTCGAAGTCCGGCCGGTGTCACTCCAACCGCCGAGTTCTTCAAGGAAACCTATCAGCAGCGCCTTGGTGTTGCTGGAGACTGCCTGGGTTTCCCAGGTAGTGTGCCCGGTTTTTGGCCACCCCAATGCACTATAAAAGTACCTACATGAGAGGCTGTTTCTTCCTGGAGGACCATGCATGCTCTGCATAGAGGGCTGTGTAACACCTAGATTGAACAGATGTTGGTTAAAACTGGCATGGTCCGTCCGTCCGAGAGCGTGGAGAATACCTTGCACGATGAAGTTGACTGCCTGCCTCTCGGCGTGCGCCCTCGCCGCGAAGTCCTGGCTGGCGATGTGGCGGAACACGCGCGCGCGCCCGCGCGGCGTGCTGAGGCGGCCGCCTGCGCGCGCGCACCGCGCCACAACGCCGCGCGCGAACGCCTTCAGCGACGGGAACGTTCCTGGCCGGGAGTCAGCACAAACCACCACATACAAGATTTACATAGATCGGACACATAACATAAACATAAGATTGCACAGTAATGCATCATCATCAAACCATTTAAGTCCCCACTGCTGGGGCACGGGCCTCCATCAATCACATGAGGGGTAATTGCCATACTCACCACGCTTGGCAGACGAGTTGGCGAGGGTTTTGATATAAATGCAGAGTTTTCCTTCTCTGGGTGCTGATGATCATGCCAGCATTACCTTAGTCGCCTTTTACGACACCTCGGTAAGAGTGAGGGTGGCCTATTCTGCTCTGCCGGGGACCACACGGCCACAGTAATACATAGGAAAGAAATATTTAAACAAAAACAAATAAAATGAGTTATTATGTACATAAACTAGTGACCAAGGAAGAAGAAAAGGAACATAGTGAAGTGGCCAACAGGGTCTAAGCTCAGCATGTGCAGTAGCGGCGCAGTGGACAATTAATACGCTAAAGCAGTATCGACACTCCGCCATTTTGGACAGAAAGTTACCTACCATATGAGGTTGTCCTCTTATTTTTGTAAAATATTATTCTTACCTTGGGACTACTAGTTTAAGTACCGGGCCGTGATCGCGGGGTCCTAGGTGCAACAAGGATCATCTGGTGCGTGTTATTAGAACTAATGAAATTTCTATTTCTTAAGAATAATACTAGCATTTGTGTACGAATATTGTAATATTCGTACACAAATGTACATAAAATGATTCCTAAAGTTGCAAAAAGCTATGCAAAGATACATAAAATTAGACATACTTTTCATAACGTTTTGTTTCGTTACTTGGAAACCACGTTAAGGTATTGGTCATGCACCCGATCGCTCGGGCCAAGACTCAGTGAGGTCCCACCATCCCCCCCATATCTATATCAATCTCACCCTCCAAAATGTAATTGTGATCGTAGCTCGTAAATTACAGCAGACAATAGTAAATTTTGACTAAAATAGAAAGAACGCTCCTTAGATACACCACTTACCAACTGGCAAATTTATTTTCTGTTAAAAGTTTAAACTTTACACCCATGGTTTATATACCATATCATAAACTGAAGCCTACAACGAAACAAGTTACGTCACGATCGAAACTCTATCCCCGCCCCCGCCTGTGACAGGTATATTCTCACTAACTGACTGCCGCGGTGGCGCAGTGGTTAGTGGGTTGCATTTTAAAGCGACGGCTGCGCAAGAGGTCCCGCGTTCGATCCCGGGTCGGACCAAAAATTTGTACCTAAGTTTTCGGTAAGAAAATTTTAGTGGCAGCCCGGAGTCTGGAAGTTGGCGGTCTTGTATCCCCATGCCTGGGAAAGCACGTTAAGCGGTTGATCCTGCGCCCGATCCCTTTCCGTTCGTGTCACAGTAGTGTCCCATCGAAATATGAGAGTAAGGGAATAGAGAGTGCACTTGTGTTTCCGCACACACTTGAGCACTATAATATATCCTGCGTACATGGCTGATCGTTGAGATTGGTGGCTGTAGCCGTAATCGGTTGGAGGATATTACTTTTCTTACTAAGATGGCAATAGTGAGAAGGGAACATATTTTTAGACAAGAGGCTGACTATTAAAGCTGGCGAGGATGGCCAGCGCCTGCTCGTAGCTAACGTCCAGCACGTCCATGAGCTTGCGCGCGCCGCAGCCGTACAGGCTCGCGTACACGACGCGCTTGGTGCGTTCGCGGTCGCCGCTCGACACTTCTTCTTCGCTCTTATTCAGCCTGCAAGAGTTTACAGGGATATGTAAAAGATCAACCACCTCCAAAATACTGATGACTAGTGTTAAAAACTTTGAAAACCCACGATTTGAAGTGAATGGGATAAGTACATCAATTAATCAAACATCAAACACCGGAATTCTCTCCCGAAACTCGTGAAAAGTTATCTTTTTATGCATGAGCTCAGGATTTTTATAATAATAATTATTATTTATTTATTTCAGGCAACAAAAGTAAAATTACAGGCCCATATTGGTTAGTAAAACACAGAATATAAATGATATTGGTTAGTAACAAAAATAAGAGGCGCAAGGTTACAAGCGTTTGGAGACGAATCCAGTGCTGCAGTAATGGCGAGTCCCACCTGTCCACTAGAGTTTTAAGGATGGTGTTGGTGCTCTCACGCAAGCGATGTAAAAGTGACGCGGACCGCTTCCTTATTATGGCAAGAAATCCATCAGTATATGTCTCGGCAAACATGCCGGACGCGCTACAAAATCGTGGAAGTCCCATCAGCATCCTAAACCCATTGTTATATTGGACTCGCAACGCGCTATACGCCCGCTGCGTATAGACCAGCCATAAGCTGCTCGTATAAAATGTCTGGCAATATGCCCTGAAAAGGGTCTTTTTAACATGCCGAGTGCAGCGAGCAAACCTACGGGCTACCATATTGCAGCGGACGGTCCGCGCCCTGCACTCCCTCTCAATGTCCATATTATCCTCCTCGATAATAATAGGTCCTCCGTAACCCAGAGCCCCAGATATTTAAAATGACACGAAAATTATTAAAGTAAAAGTACACGGTTACGAGGAGAACCATATAGAGTTAAAGGAGGCACCGATTGAGGACACTTTGTACCAGCTTTAAATACCATAAACTCACTCTGAACCACGTTGTACCTGAGTCCATCGGTCACGGCATAGGACTCACAAATACGTATTAATTTACGTAACTCACCTATCGAGGGGCTCAGCAGCACCATGTCGTCCGCGTAACTGATATTATTGACTGAAACGCCTGAATTGACTAAACGCGAATTTTTGGTCCCTATTTATGAGTTAGGCCATTGTGATTTTAAGTTATCATCCTCCTCATCTTAGCTCGCTTTAGTTCCAAGTAAAGTAACCACGCATTTTTTATGTGATAACTGGCAGATGAGCGGACGGATCGCCTGTTGGTAAGCAATTGCCGTCGTCCATAGATACCCGCGAAACCAGTGAGTCACAAGTGCGCTACAACCTCTAAACACAGCAAAGTGCTGCCTCACGCTGGTTTCTGTGAGGCCGTGGAATCACTCCGGTCGAGCCGGCCCATTCATGACGAAGCGTGGCAGTCCCACGGTATAATGGAAGGTGGTGTTAACCACTGAGCTTCTATCGGTCGAGTGATAGATGATGATACAAAATAAATGAAAACATTAATATGACGTTCTGTGCCGATTTTCTAAATTATGTAGATAGAAACTACCTACACTTTATTAAGTACATATAAAAAAGTAATAATAAGTAATTGTTACTTTCTAATACATAATTAATTATTTAGATTGTAAGAACATTGCAATGCCTTGTTAGGTATTAAGTATTTAAGCTACATTGTATTATTTTAAAATCTTTTGTACCACTTAACATGCAATAAACGATTATGATTATGATTATTATGATAACCCACAGTATCTTAATGATTGCGATCGTCTACTGATGCGCTCCACCTTCTCAATTTACCTATGCTCACGAAAAAAATTCAAATATGCTGCCGTCCTCTAGCTATAATGCCGTTAAGTACCAAAACCACATTCGGAAAAGATGGCCTTAAAGAGCCCTATTTAAGTCCATTTTTCTCCAATTTTGAACGGCATTATAGTATACAGTATGGAACATGGGATGTGATTGATCGTTCATTTGCTGGAGTATCTAAACTTCTTCTCAGTTTATGGTTACGGGTTAGATTCAAACTTGATTCAAACGTAGGATTACCATAATATTTTTTGTTTTTTTTATTTATAGTTGGCAGACGAGCAGACGGATCACCTGATGGTAAGCGATTGCCGCCGCCAAGTACCTACCGTCAGTAGGTATATCTACAAAAAACATCTTCAGATTACAAAAACCCGACTACCAAAAAAACACGCTCTAAAAATTACGAAACAAGGAAATTGTCTCTGCTGAAATTATTATGCCCTATTGCCGTAATCAAGACGCTTCTAACGACACCTCATTGGTTCAAATATGATAACTAGTTTAGAAGTTATGAGGGAACAGGTGAACAACCATACACACCTACATATATACAGGTCAAAATCATAACCCTCCTCTTTGCTTCACCGTAGTCGGGTAATAAAATTATTTTGTGTTCGCGTGAGTGGGGCGCGTGATTTCAGCTTAGACAATCTCTACCAGAGTCGCTCGTCGGCCTCACCACTGCGCGGCGAGCACGCGGAACAGGTCGTCGCTGCGCAGCGCGCGCTGCAGCGCGGCGTCGGCGGCGGCGTGCGCGAACACGCGGCACTCCACGTGCTGGAAGTCCGCCGCCAGCAGCCGGTGCCCGGCCCGGGCCACGTACACTGAGCGGAAGTTCACCGCCGGGTTGTCTGCGACATTGTTGGCACGGTCAGTGAGGACGGTTATTTGTTTTAGGCGATAGGTGCAAGGGCGGATCCAGGTGGTGGTCATGGATGTCATGACCCCAATAAGTATGTGTGATTAACTCAAAATTAGTCAATTTTATACACTGGCTCCTTCCAGTGTCCATGCCACTGCACGGGGCGCAGGCGCTGCAGCTGCCTCGGCGGAGACCCGAAAACGGTACAAGTACTCCGCCTTAGATAGCTGCTACCGCTTTGCCCCATTTGGCGTGGAAACACTGGGGCCGTGGGGACCGGAGGCCCGCAAACTCTTTCAAGAGTTGTCTGCCCGACTGATCGAGTTCTCTGGGGTACGGAATGCTGGCAGTTACCTCGGCCAACGTTTAGGGTTGGCCATCCAAAGAGGCAACGCCGCTAGCATTCTGGGCACGGTGGACAATATCAGTGAGGCAGACAATTTATTTTTGTAAATATGTAGAACATAATTATTAGGTATCACTTTTGTTGACATGTATTTAACCTATTTTTAGTTATTTAGTTATGTACGTCAATTCTACATGTCTCATTTATACGACCCGTTTGGAACAGTGGTAGTGAATGCTGCCATTGGTCCGAGGGTTGCGGGTTCGATCCCCGCACAGTACAAACAAATATCAACTTTGATATCCTCGATGGCGCAGTGGCCAGCTATACTCTGATTTTTAGTTTTGTGGACTAAACTGACAGATGTAAAAAAAAAACCTTTTCTCGAGTGTATTGTTATAAAATGTTATTTGAAGTGTATAAAGTGATAAAAATACTTATTATTTGACACTTTTTAGTTCGTGGTATTTGAAGGCGGTTTTTTTTTCACAGATAATTTTTTTCAAGCTTTTTAGTGTCTCATTTTATGCCTAAAAATACCTTTTTAAAATTTGAGGGTTCTCATTTCCACGCAAGATTCATTTCATCAGCGTCACGAAGTCTTTCGGATTGAAGTGCGTGTAGTCTTCTGGTTTAGGATTAGGTTTATAAAGAGGTAAATCATAATACAGACAGCCGGAACGTTTAGAGGTAATCCGAAAACACGAAACGCTTGCGCGAAGTAATCGACACCTAGCGCCATCTATTGGTATGAAGTGGAACTAATATCCTGAAACTGAAAGTGAGAGCGGGCCACTAGTATAAAATAAACTAGATTTACCGACGTCATCTGACTCCGGAAACATAATCAGGCTGAAAGGAGCTTTCGGTATGGCTTGCAGGTTGGGGTTGTTGGAGGCGATGCGCCCGGTAGCCGCTGCAGTCTGCACCCTGAATCATTTAGTTCAGCTTACATTAACAGTTCATCATAGTTAGATAAATAGATACACTTTATTGCACAAAGTTTACAGATCTTAGTCTATGGTAATATGTAGGCGGTCTTAACGCTAATAGAGATCTCTCTGGGTTCTCATTAGCGAGGTGTAACTGTAACTTTGCTTGTGTTTACCAAAACACAAGCAAATATATGTATGTTGATTGCGGAAATGGCGAGCTTAAACTCTGGATACAGTTTCAATACAATGTATAGTTACCCAACGTCATTGGTTACTGTTGGATAATGCGTACCCGGCTTTACACTTGTCGGTAAATGCCTCCTACTAGACGTGTGTAACTCTTTGCTAAAACGACTCAGTGATCCGACTTAGCCAAATGATACAGTGTTCCGAATCTGTGATGTTCGTTCCGAATGTATCTTTCAACTCAAATGGATCCCGGTCTGAGTGAACCGAATGATCCGAATCGGATCGGTCGTGATTATTTTCTGGCTACATTAACTGCTGTACCTAAGTAGTTATCTTCTCTGCTCCGTGATAACTCTGAAATGACTTCGTAAGGGGCCGGCGAACAATAAATTTGTCCCATACAAACGTAATTACCAAAATAATTTGCAATGTGAGGATATCTCGATGATTCATTGATGTTATTCGGATTAAGAAAATATTTATCAATGTCTGTGATTATTATCTTACAAAATCTTTATCCACTTAAAAATATATGCGATTACATTTCGTACAATTTTCGACGTTAACTGCCTATTTGTTTTATATTAAAAACGCAATTCAATCATTATGTAAATTTAACAGAGACACAGAATGTATTGTCTAGTTACATAATGTCAAAGAAAATCAAAATATAATCAAGTATAATTTCATAACTATCATTTGTGGTATTCGCAAATGTACAACTTTCTTACTAATTTCAAACAGCCATCTTGCTGTTTCTACTCGCACGTAAGGGTCGCGGGCGGCGCGACAGATACTACGAGATTTCCGAGGAACGGCGAAGCTTACCTCGAGTTGAATTTGAACTGACCTTTCGCAGGACTATAAATATAAACAATTGAAACTTTTAATTATTAACAAATGCTACTTATAACTTTAACAGATTTTTTTGACGATAAATTTAATTAAAACTGACCCTAAAGTGACTAGAGACATTATCTTTATTATCTAGTTATATTTTTCTTACATTAATATTTAAATTTAATTGTAAGAGTACTGCATGAGATTGACTTTATATATAATTGTAGGAAAAAATTTTGTAAATATTATTATATGTAATTGAAGTGCAATTAAGACCCTCAGCGTCGACTTGCTGCCCTTGCAGGGCGTCGCATGTAACCTACCTACATCTAAGTCTGTCTCGAATGTAACATCTGGAAATGTAATGTGACATACAATAAATAGATAAATAAATAAATTGACTCTTAAGTAAAGCTTCTCTTCTTACCAAGTGGGTCTAACGACTCCGTCTCTGACGTGCTGAGCGACACCGGTGAGGAAGGTGGCGTGTGCTTTGTGCAGGTGACGGTATTCCAGAATCAGCTTGGGCAGCGGGTGAACTGACATCAGGCTTCGTAGCTGAAAGATTCCAGAGTCTAGGTACTTCAAAAAAGCAAATATACATGGTATGAATGAACAATGCAATTGATTGTATTTGTTTCCTTGCATGAGCTAGGAAATAGGAAACTAACGGAAATTACAAGAAATGACGCTGGTCCTTCGAGCCGAATGATGTAAACAATACACTTTATGTAACGTTTCCTACCTACCTACCTATTGGTAAAAAAAGTATACAAATAAAACTCACAGTGGCTTCTGAAGTAGACTTGGCTCCCTTAACCAAAGTTTCCCTAATTTTTACTTTGCACTTGGTGTCGAGCTGGAGCTCGTCGAAGAGCAGCGCGCCCAGTTTCACCGTGGAATTTATCAGGAAGACTTTCCCGGCCGCCTTGTAGCACTCTTGTTCTACGGCTTTGAGCTTCGTGATAAGCAGTTGCTCCATCGACTTTAATTGTTCCAGATCCACGGCGACTCCATGTTGTTCCATGCCTGATTGTGAAAACGTTACTGTCAACTTAGTCTGTGTTTTATTAGGTAGGTAAGTACTTGATTCCACTTAAATATAATGAAGCTCCCCTCTATTTCTATTACAGGGATTATAAAGTCTATAGACTCATTTAAAAACGTATTCAGAAAGTCATCTGAAGCTGGCGTGATTAATGACCAACTTTGTCTAAATTTAAATATCACAACCTGCTCTACGAAAAATAAATTTTACCAGCAATAATAGGCAAAAGCCGCATTTCAATGTCCACAAAGACGCCCCACAGTGAGTTGTCCACCAGCAAAAGCTTAAGCTTCGCTGCACAGTCCCTGAACAGAGTGGTGTACCATGCCGCCTTCTGTAGCGAGGAATCAGTGGCGATGGTAAACTCGGCATCGAGCCCCACGAGTTTCTGAAGGTCACTAAACGTTTCTGGGGGGTTTTCTGGGTCTAAGAGAGCCCCTCCGATCTGAAAAAGTAAATGTTCTTCTATGGCTGCGAATTCTTTTTATCTCTCCTGAACGGTGGTCTAAAACTGAAACTGTTGATTGTTGACTTAGGTACTAAATTAAGGTAAATTTACCTTGGCATCCCAAATCGAACGTGGTTTCAAGTCCATCTTGAAATGAGATAAGAAAATTAAAATGCTTTTGCCTTCATAGCAAATCACCGTGTTCTTCTCTAGAAGTTCGGTAAATATTGTTCTAGAATAAGAGTAAGGATAATTACTGACAGAATCTAGCTTCTAAAATAATAGATAAGAAAATAAGTCAAATTTAAACCTTAAACTATCGTCAATATTTGTGATGTAGTAAAACGAATCATCTTCAGGTATATACAACATTAAGCCTTTTGGAACGCAGGTATCTTCTGTATAGCAGCCGTTCAGCTGGCTTAAACCATTGCTGCAATTTAGGTTGTTCGGTAAGTATGTTAGCATAAACTAAAATACTCACAACTTCTACAGCTAGATGAACTTACCTATAAATTAGCACTAAAAATATTTCAATTTTTTCAAGACTCAACAATCTTCCCAGATTATTACCTTCGCCTATTGTTGTAATATTGTAGGTTACATCTTTTACAGGAATTTGAGATTTAATAGGAGCAACAAATTTGATCTTATTATTCTTTTCTTCGGCTTCTTTTACATCTGAGCTTTCCATTTTCATTTCATCTTTATTTTCTACATCTTTAGGCTTCCCAAATTTCATTTTACCACCTTTGTTTGCTAACTGTGCTTGAACCACTGTCTTTTTGGATTGGTTATTAGATGATTCCACTTTGTGCCTACTAAAATCTTTCTTTGTTATAATAGCTGGTTTAGCTTCTTCTAACTTCTTTTGAATTAGTTTATTTGATATCTTTTTCTTAATGGAATCCACTTCTTTATTTTCTGGTATATCTAAAGGACCATCCATTTTGGGATCGCCGCAATCTTTCGTTATTATAATCGAATTAGCTTCCTTGAATTGGTTCGAAATTATTTTCTTTGATTGATGTTTCTTAGTACCGTCGACCACTTTATTTTTCATTTGATCTTTAGTGAAATCTACTTTGAGATCGCTATAATCATTTTCTTTTGTTCTATTATCTTTTTTTAACATATTTTGAATTATTTTCTTTTTCTTACTTGAACTCAATTGAGATTTCTTGACTATTTTGTTTTCTTTTACGGAATCACATACTTCTTGGTCGATATGAACACCTCCGAGCGTCTGTTCTACATCGTTCAACCAATTTCTGACGGTTTTTGTAAACTTTTCTTTCCGGTATATATTTTTAGAGATAGTTGTAGTTTTCTTATCGATTTTAGATGTTCCATCAATAGATTTCGTAGAATGCGTTTGCTTATTGGTGGTTGTATTAGGCTTTTTATATGGTTCCATAGGTTTTTGTTCCCAGTTTTTTAATTTATTTTCAAGTAAGCAAACGTTAGTATTAGAGATTTCGTCATTTTTAGTGTTATCATCATCGTGGAAAAACTCCGAGTCAAACATGTTATTCCACGATATGTTATCTTTATTTTGAGTTTGGTTTTGAACAACATTTGCAGAAATGCTGTTATATCCCAAATCATTACTTGTATCAATAAAACTATTATCTTTATTTTCAATACAGTCATATAGCTCTAATGTGTTATAATCCTGTTTATTATTATTTTCAATAGCAGATGTTACTAAGTCATCTCTGCAGTAAACATTTTGTGGTTTTTTTTGAGATTCCGCCCTTAATGTAAATATTTGGTTTGGGGTAGAGACTGAAGGACTTTCTTTTTCAAAAAATTGCAGAGTACATTTCTTGCGACCAAGATAATTATTTTTATTAAAATTGTCACGTGGGGCTTTACGCGTATTAAAATTCCTGAAACTGAAAGTTATTGATCAAGCCTGAAAAAAGAAATAAGTTGGTACTAGAAGCTAAATTTATCATTATGTATCAAAACTAACCTTAATACATTATTTTGCTCCTTAAAGTTGTAGTTCTGCTGGCTCGCACCATCATTGTTATACCTTTTTTCTACAAAAAAAAATTGTTAGTATGATCTCATTATTTTTCAGGCTAAAACTGGGCAGGCCAAGCCCTTATAGCACATACTAGGTCTAGCCGACTCCCTCGATGGCGCAGTGGGTAGTGCGTCGCACTTTAAAGCGGCGGCTGCACTGAGGGTCCTGGGATCGATCCCTAGGTTGGGCCAAACATTTCTACCTGAGTTTTTCTGTTAAGAAATTCACAGTGCCTCAGCCCGAAGTCTGGAAGTTGGCGGTCTTGTACCCCGTGCCTCGGAAAGCACGTTAAGCCGTTGATCCTGCGCCTGATCCCTCTTCGGTCGTGTCACACTGGTGTCCCATCGAAATATGAGGGTAAAGGAACAGAAAGTGCACTTGAGTCGGCGCAATCCCTTGCGTCGATGGCTGATCGCTGAGATTGGTCGCCATAACCGAAATATCTGTTTCGAGAACATTATTATGTCTAACCGACATTACTGGCTCCAATTAGAATTGTCTAAACTCTGGTGATTAATACTAGGAGTATGTAGTAATTTACAGGGCTCGAGTCCTCCTTGTCTTTTTGTCGAAAGTTCGGTTTCGTTTTACAGAGCTCAACTAGTTTAAATGATCTCAATCCATGTTGAGATCGAGCCTTAAAAAAATGTCAAGCTCAAGCCACAAGTTTACATGTACTTTTAAGTTGCCGAAATCATTTGATCCACACATTTACCTGATCTCCACTGTTCAGTTAAAGCTTGAAAAACGGTTTGACCAAATGGTGACAGGCGTTTTTTACGTGATTGTAAATTAAAGGGAACGGGATCCATTATTTACTTCGGTCTTATTCTTCACTTTGTTTTTAGGTAAAATATTCAGATAAAAACCTTGCCTGGTAAAAATAATTAAAATTTCAACGAAATAAAACTTAACATAAAACTTTTCATTCCCGCGTAAATCTAATTTCCCGCCCGAAAGACTCGAAAATCGGAGTCTTAAAAACGAACATTATTTTTGAATTTAAGTCAATTCAATGTAAAAATAAATTCGAATTTTTTTTATTGGATAATTATGTACAGTAAGGATTATTATTATCCGGCTGTCCGACAGCGGAAATCCGGTAAATGACTAACACCCACCATAGACAATAGTTCTATTATTATGATTTTCTTTGTAAGACAAAAAAAACAAATGTCAAACTCGCAAATAAATACGAGTTGATGAGTGAGGAAATAGGAAAATTAAAATTAATTTTGTAATCGTAATTATCATGTGAACCACAGTCCTTTAATTGATAATCTAATGTTAAAAGACAGAAAACATGGCTGTGAATGTAGAAAGTTGTGACAGTCTACCTCCCGAGGAAGAGCCAAAATTGAAGTATGATCGGATGGGCAATGATGTACAGAACATTCTTTTGAAAGACGCAGTGAGTTGTATTTGCGTGCACACTAAGTTTATCTGCCTGGGGACTCAGTGGGGAGTGATACACTTGCTGGACCATGACGGCAACACGGTGCCGATATCGCAGGACGGCAAGGACATGGAGTTGAAGGCACACGCGATCGCGGTGAACAAGATATCGGTGGACCTGAACGGCGACTACATCGCCAGCTGCTCGGACGACGGCAAGGTGCTGGTGCACGGGCTGTACACGAGCGACAACGCGCACAGTCTCTCCCTGGGCAGGGTAGTGAAGTCTGTGGCCTTAGACCCGTATTATTTTAAGTCGGGCTCTGGTAGGAGGTTTCTCACAGGTATTTCATCCATTTCTATTCTAAATATATTGCATTTTTAATCAAAAATGTACATTTATACATTTTAATATGGTTTTACTAACAACTGAAATTACATTATGTCAATGGCACCATGGAATGTTTCAATATTTATTTAACTGGTAGACTAATGTGTTTTTCTAAGCAATTGTTTATTTCCTCATTATAAACATTATGATGAATCATAGGCATAATGATGTATTATAATGTTTTCCTTTTGTGTTTCAGGTGATAATAAGTTAATATTGAATGAGAAAACATTTCTGAACCGTCTTCGTAGTACTGTCCTTTGTGAATGTGAAGGATATGTGCAGGCAATGGCCTGGCACGAGAGATTTGTAGCATGGGCCAGCGAAGTCGGTGTCAGAGTGTATGACCTTGTGGCAAGATGCTCTCTAGGCCTCATTCAGTGGGAAAAAAACCCTGACAGGTCTATAGAAGACTACCGTTGCAACCTCTTATGGTCAGCCCCCAAAACACTCATGATTGGTTGGGTTGACACAATAAGAATCTGTGTTATAAGAAAACGAAGTCAAATTGAACTGCAAACTCGAGATGCAACAGAGTACCTTGTAGACCCTATACATACATTTCAAGTAGATTATTTTATAAGTGGCCTGGGACCTTTAGATGATCAACTTGTTTTGTTAGGAGTGCCAAAAGAAAAGGATCCAGAAACTGAGAAGTCCCAAAGACCAGTGTTATCAGTTGCAGACTACAAAGATTGTGAATTCTGTGAAGTATCCACAGATAGCCTGAATATAAGAGGATATGAAGAGTATACCTGTAATGATTACTATTTGGAGATGCTCATTGAAGAAAACAGATTCTTTATTGTCTCACCTAAAGATATTGTGATAGCTAGCCCTTATGACATTGATGACAGGGTTGGCTGGTTGACAGAGCATGGGCGGTTTGAGAAAGCTATCACTGTTCTTGAAGAAGTTGGAGGAAAAACTTCTACCCATTCAGTAGTTCAAGTTGGTGAACAATATCTGGACCGGTTAATGAGTTCACATCTCTATGAAGAGGCCGCTATCTTGTGTGCCCGAATATGCAAATCAGACAAAGCCCTGTGGGAAACTCAGATAGTCAAATTTGCTGAAGTAAACCAGCTTAGAACTATTAGCCCCTATGTTTCAAAGAACCCCGAACAGGCCCTGAGTAAACACATTTATGAACTCATTCTTTATGAATATCTGAAAGTGGATCCTCAAGGTTTCCTGAAGCTTGTCAAGGAATGGCACCCTGACCTTTACAAAACTGGTGTGATAATCAATGCTGTCATAGAGCACATACTAGCCACTGAAGTTGATAAAAATGTGTATTTAGAAGCCTTGGCTCTTCTTTATTGTTACCAAAAAAAATATGATAAGGCCTTGACAGCTTACATAAAACTTCAGCACCAACATGTGTTCACACTAGTAAGTAAACACAACATGTACAATATCATACATGATAAAATATTGGATCTATTTAATTTAGACTGTAGTAAAGCTATTTCAGTTCTTCTGGATAAGTCTGTAGTTCCTACAAAGCCCAGAGTACCTATTGAAGTGGTGGAGAAGCAACTTCAAAGTAATGACTATTTCTTATTTCAATACCTCGATGCTTACAGCAAGATTGAACCAAATGGCAGGTATCATGGCAAGTTAGTGAGGTTGTATGCTAAGTATGATAAAAGTAAACTCTTGCCATTTTTGAAATGCAGCGACAGTTATCCTATACAAGAAGCCCTTGATGTGTGCCAGAGCAACGAATTTTATCCAGAAATGGTATTCCTTCTTGGTCGCATTGGCAACACAAAGGAAGCCTTGCAAATTATCATAGAGCAATTAAATGACATCAACCAAGCAATAAATTTCTGTCAAGAGCACAATGATAAGGAATTGTGGACAGACCTCATAAAGCAGACTGTCAATAAGCCAGACTATGTGACCCTATTGCTCAAGAGGATAGGAAATTATGTAGATCCCAGAATGTTGATACAGGACATACAGCCAGGTTGTGAGATAAAAGATCTGAAAGAATCTCTAGCTAAAATGATGTGTGATTATCACCTGCAGTTATCAGTTCAAGAGGCATGCAAGGTGATTACTTTGAGGAATTATTTTGACTTGCATGAAAAATTGATTGCAGGCCAACAGAAGGGCATATCTGTCACAGATGATTTCTTGTGCTGTGTTTGCCGAGGGCGCATTATAATTAAAGACTTGTCTAATGCTTCCGACCTGAAAGTGTATAACTGCCGGCACTCGTTCCACATCGAATGTCTGCCAGAGGGTGTCTGCACTGTGTGCAGTGCAGTCAAGATGTGACCCGTGCTTGTAGAATTTGATAAAGCTCAACATAATAAGTTTAGTTAGGCCTGTATATAAATCAACCAACCCATATTTTTCCATGTACACTAACATTATTGTATATTCGATATCCTGTTAATCAGCCAATTATTACCTATTTTTTAATTAAATTTTATCTGTCTGGTGCTTTTATAATGAAGTGGCTTGTATTATTTTTCATTATAAAAGGCATTAAATACCCTATGCTAAATTTAACACATTAAAAATAAGTAACTAAATATATAGATACTTAATACCAACTTGTTTTATTTATTTAGCGAAAAATGCTAAGGCTACAAGAAAGTAACAGATAAACATATAGGAGTGACAGCATGTTCCCTGTGGCTTAGCTACCTTTTAGTTAGCGGACGGCAGTGCTGTGTTCTAGTCTGTGACGTAGTGATTATCACAGACCAATTAAGAGAATGTCGATTATCTACTTGCTCGGTGGTGTGCATGGTATGTCAAAGTATACAGGATGTCCTCCGACTAGGGGATATGAATGGAAACTACAATACAAGCACAGTCTAAAAAAACTGTGAATGCAGTTTTTTTCTTAAAATAAAATTATATTTCCTTTAAGCAAAAATGCTAACGGTACTTTCCCAACATGTCCCATAGTCTTGGGACGCCCTGTATATATATATTTTTTTATTTTATGTGGGTGGCTATGCAGGTCCTATTCAGACCAGTATCACTGCGACCAGTTTGATCTATTGTGATCGCCACTGTGCTACATATCAGTCCCAAACCCTACAATTTTCAGAAAGTGTTTTAATTGTTTGGGACTGAGATCCCTAGCTTCGTTGGGGCTCAAAAAGTGCTTTCCCAGATGTAAGCTACGTTTGCGCATCAGTGGTCCGCATTCAGTGATTATGTGTGTATAGGGGTTTCATCCGTGCATTCACTCAAATGTTCCAAATTATGCATTTCACGGTTCCGCATCTTTACACTGATCCAGATACATATGTTCTAATCTTTTGTAAGATACGCTTTTGCCAGGTCTAATTCTGTCTGTCTGTACAGTTTGTGTGCAGTGCACCAGTCCTATCCCTATCACAGATTAGTATATTAGTATACTTTGTGCACCAGTCAGTGCACTATACCACAGACAAAGTCTCCTATTTTTCTTTATAATAATTTCATGATACCCTTTGAGTAGAAATAGTTTTGTAATGCAATGTATTATTTTTCTTTAAAGATTTATCTGTCTTCCTGTTTTTTTACTTTTGATTTCCATTTAGTTAACTATAAACGTTGATTCCTTAGCTATATAAATTCCACTGCGTAAAACGAAACAAATTTTATTGTTTATTCCCATGTGGTGTTGAAAAATGGACGCGCACATGATTTCGTATTTTATGAGGATTTAAAAATGTTTCTCTTTATTATCCTCATGCGTTGATCTGTAGATTTTGTGAAAGAAGTGTTAAGTGAAAATGACAGACATGCCTCCTTATCTCGCGGTCAAAGATGAGGAGAAGAATAGTGAACAAAGTGACAATGAGACTATTTCAGATGTAGATGACTGGGATTTGCCCCTCAGTTTTGATAAAGCTAGGCATATCGAAGTGATAAAAGGCGCTGAGCGAGTGGAGCACTCTTGGCGAGTGAAAGAAAAGGTAGGAGTGCCCAAGGAGGCCCTGGAGCGCAGTGAGACACTACTGCGTATCGGCCCAGCGATCACAACAAACGCACATGGCCAGCATGGGCTTATTAAAGATTTGCTGATTTTTGACTAATTCAAACAAAAAATCTATTTTACCTATTTAATATGAAATTAAATTGTAGAATAATTATTATGTAATTGCAAACATTTTTTCTGGAAATTGTTTTGTAGTTACTATTCATTTCTTAGTTGATAAGAATGACTATTCTTTTACTGTCTTAGCATTACAGCCAATATAAAATCTTATTTTATTCTTACTAGACTAGAAGAAATAGAAATATCTTATTTTCTTTATAAATATCTGTAGGATTATCAATAAATGATTTATTAAAGGGTTTCAGACATTTATTTCCCATAATAAACACAATTTACAGTAAAGTATATTGCAGACACAAACTATGAGTTTGAAATTGTATTTTTATTAGTTTTCCTAGTACCTACTTTTTATTTTTATCTATTTAAAATGTCTATCTTTTAAATGTGTTTAAAGGTGAATAACTAAGATTGTTTTATACAGAATCTTGGAACAAACTTTTTCTTTTTGTATTTGCTTTGGGATGGGAAAATTCCTAAAGAATGGGTTATTTGTTGTGGGTAATTAAGAGATATACATATATACATCAAGCAATCTACTGCCTCTCTCATCCAGAGAGGCCCCAGTACCTTTTCATCTTCCCATCTCCATGCTTTCCAAGCTCGGCTCCTTGTGCCATCTCTTGGATACTGTCACGAGTTTGCTTGATTTCTCTTTTTTGCAGTGAAGCATGTGACCAGTCCATCTCTATTTAAGTTCGTTAATATGTGACAGAATATCTGTTACTTTTGTTTTGTACCTGATATCTGTACTTCTAACCTTAACCTGTAGGTTTAAACACTGCATGCTCCTTTCCATGTCTCTTTGACACATTGCTAGTTTTTCTCTATGATGTTTCGTTAGAGCCCAGGTTTCACATCCATATGTGATGCAGGGTAGGATACAAGTATTAAAAGTCATCTTTTTTTTATTCTAATGCCTAGTTCCTTGCTTTTCATGATTTCTTTCAAAACCCAGTAGGTATTTCTTCCATCTCTTTGCAATTATTTTTATTATTCTCTGTTTACAGTACAAAACACATTGTGTGGCATTAGTGTTGTGCCTAAACGTGGGTGTGGACCCCCCGGACATAGTGAAGACTCAGCCATGTGCTCGGCTAGAGTGCTGGATAGGTGAGTTTTGCTGTACAGGTTTCCATTTTAACAATAAAACCCAATAAGATTTTATTTATTATAATGATAAGTAGCTTTGCAATCCAAGGCTTGTGGATTTGATTACAACCCTCCGTGTATGTATAAACATCATATTTTTAATCTATTTGCACATTGCCAGGATGTTTTAATATATAATTGAATTATATTTTGTAGTAACTTTATTGCTTGCTTAAGTAACTAATTGCAGGCAAGTAATTTTTGATTTGGTTAATGTAAATAATGTTGCCTGATCTTAAGATAATGGTTTACGTACATAAAAACTTACCCACTTTTCCAAAAAAGTCCATAGTCATAATCAACACCAGAAATAAACATAGACTTGCCATCCCAGTCCTCAGACTTCATAAAATCGGTAATACCTTAGTTAGCTTAAGTATTAAGATATTCAGTAAGCTCCCACACAATGTCATTAATCACTGGATAAGTATAAGATTCATATTAAAACCTGCCTAATGAAAAAAGGTTACTATAGTGTACAAGAGTATTTAAATGATAAGGATTCTTGGTCATGTTAATCGATTAGTCTTGTGAATTGTTATTCATAGTAGTCTGTTAACTTTGCCAATTGTATTTTTTTTCTCAATTGAAACTCTGTAACTACATCAATATTTGAAAAGAGTAACTACTGAGTTTCTTGCTGGTGTCTTCTCAGTAGAAATAGACATTCGGAACCAGCGGTAGATGATAATGTATACCTATATTGACATTCATAAGGGTTCTGTATGGACCTAAGTTGAATGAATATTTTTTTATCTTTATCTTTTATCTTTTACTATTTATAATAACACTAATCGTATTAGTAATAGTTTAATATTCCGTTTTTACCACAACAGATAACACTGCATGATCTCATCCAATGAATATTAATGAGCCGAACTATTTTGGGGCATGTCTGGTTTGTACTGGCTATTAGGTGTGCATCGAGTCACTGCACTGGGATGAATCATCACTTTGACACTGAAAAATTCAAAACGGTCATCTATGTTTGGATAGTTGAATATTGTATGAGTAACAAAAAAATGAGTCTTGTTACTGTACAAAATTTCAGGTTTTAAAGTATCTCTTAGCTTTAATAGGTTTCATTTTGTACCTATCTGTCCAATTACTTTCCCTGTTAACTTTTACGTTTTTGTTTGTGTAAGTACAAGTAAATTGAAGGTTAATTGTGTTTCCTTCTGGCCTAAGATCCCAACTCGTTGTCGCCGAGCAAAGCGTTGGAGAGCATCGGGCACGCACTGCAGCTGCAATACGAGCGCTGGCAGCCGCGCGCGCGCTACAAGCAGTCTCTTGACCCCACCAGCGACGAGGTGAGTCCCTCGCCAGGGGATGCTAGGGCATTAGTGACTTTTATGACAGTATTATTATTCGAAGTTCTGGGGAGCGTTCAGTTGCCGAGTGGTCACTGCGACCAAATTTGATCTATTGTGACCTCCGCTCCCCCTTGCAGATCGTCTCCGAGGCCCACGGCTTGCATAAACCGTACAATGGCCTTGGGAGCGATAGCCTTAACATCCTCCGGGCAGATGTGGTAACTGCCCAGGGTGCGGCTTCTTGGATGCCCGAGGGCATCGCATTGGCATATGACAGTATAAGCAGCGTTGTCGTCGAGCAAGGCGCTGGACTGCATCGGCCACACGCTACAGCACAAGCGCTGGCAGCCGCTACGAGCAGTCGCTCTCCTAATAATCCGCCGCTATGAAGTCTCTGTATAAGTAAACTTAGTTACTCCTATTCTTTCAGTGCGCGCTTTGTTAACAGTTCATTGTAATTTGTAGCGACCCCCGCTGTGAGAGCAAGTGCGAAAAAATCCTGTTGTTTGAGACTCGAACTGAGTCTCCAGTACTTTTTTCTGCCATTGCTATACAAAACGTATCCGAAAAATATTTTGTAGCTTGTGCTTATGTGGGTAGAACCTCTCAAAATGACTGGTGTTTAGTTTGATGAAGTAATATTTTAATGTGGGAATTGATAATTAGCGCTAGGCATGCTGTGGAAGTTAGCATAAATGATTAGAGCTGGGCGCGGCGGGCGGCTGACCCCGCCGCGCGACCTTGGCGCGGTTCGGACACGACCCACATACTGCGACAATCCGCGGTCCCGCCCGTCCACCTGTCGGGCGCTTGAACATCCGGAAGCCGAGGCTTTTGACTTATAACATGTATGTAGGTCAAGGACTGAGTTTATTATAGTTTATAAACCAAGTCTAGAATACAGGTCTGCCCACCACTATTTTGCAGAAAATTTCCATGTCACGTCGACCCGTAAGGCAGGATATTAATAAAACTTAATTTTTTCGTCGGCACGCAATGGACAATGACGGAAGCGCCTAAAAACGGGTAGCCTAGGGTGCTGTCGATATTTAATCCGTCTTATTTCAACTTCTAGAATTCCTAATTACTTGCCGTAAAGAGAGTATTTTATGTACGCATATTATGCTGTTTTACGAATGTCTATTAAATGATTTAGGTATAGGTACATACGCAATTAAGTAATATTGATATCAGAAAACGCGGTTGATAACTTAATCTTGCCCATGAGAGCTGCTAACTGATAATTCTGATACATACAGTCTTAGATTTCGCGATGAATGGTCAAAGTTACCTCATTATTTATTAAGTTACCTCAGATAAAAATGTATTCAATTAAATAACTAAAAATATGTTAAATCAACAAAAGTGATGCCTAAAAATTATGTACATATTTACAGAAAGATTTATATTATTATAGGCGTACTATCATTATAAATTGTATTGATTTATATAGCCTATTCGAAATCGAATTTTTCTTCATCCTCCTGCCCTGTTCCCGATTATTGTACTGTCCACCCCCCTACTTATCAACCGTGGTAGACAGCGCCACAAATGTATTAAAAACATCTCGTTTTCCCCCAGCATTGAAATCAAAAATGTCAAGCTCGTTAACCCTGAGCGGCCGCAATTCTAAATGAACCGTCTCACCTGTCGAGTTTGACAACAACCCATGTTAATTATTTACATAAATTATTGTAAATTGAAATTAATAATTTGATTTAGTACCGACTTAATTATTTACACCCAAATACGAAAAGGGTGAATATCGTGAATTGTAAAATGAACAACATTTCAAATTTTTAACATGTCCATATTGTTTTTTTATATGAAAGTAGACATAAAATGAACAGACCCATATTTTTCTTTTTTCAAAATTTGTCCATTTTCATGCATAAAATAATTATTGAAATTCTTTTTATTCTAAATAGACGTAAGCGCCAAATGACGTCATCGGACGGCTGAATACAGCGATATTCCTTTGCTTATCATTGTTTTAATAAAAAAAAGGTACTACTGTCAAAGGTAAATAATACTAGTGTCAACATTGTCAACGTCATTCATACATTCAACGTTGACAAGTTGTCTTTTTTTCTGACGGTTACATGTCATGAGTTTGGCATTACGTAAATTTAAAACTATAATGTGCTAAGCAAAGAAATATTTTACTTTCTGCCGTCCGATGACGTCATCTTACGTTTTTTAGTTTTTAATTTTTTTCTCAGTAAATAAGCAATATAAAAATGAATAAATATATATACGAGCAGCGGAAAAGTAAACAAAGAATTGGTATTTTTTGTTTCAGAGCTTAGCAATTTTGAAATGTTGTCCATTAAACGCGTGTCTTTGTCCACCCGGGTGGCCTTCAGAACTATTTTAAAATTAATTTTTAAATCAAGTCAGTGCTTAGATTTTTAAATTGAACTAAGATACATTCTTTTGTCATATTGTTTTTAACTGGTAGTTTCTAATTTCTTCATTTTGCACTTATCATATTCTTATAAATAGCTATCAAGAGTAATAATAGTCATGCTTATTTGATATAAAAGTATTACACATAGTTACGAGATCAAGGATTATGTCGATAAGTAAATAAGTCCATAAACGTAAAAGATCCGTCTGTTATTCTGCCGCCTATCACATGAAAAAGTCATGTACTGACTGTATCTCATAACATACGTTTGCTGTTTAGGTGAAGAAGCTGTGCTGCTCGCTGCGCCGCAACGCCAAGGACGAACGCGTGCTGTTCCACTACAACGGGCACGGGGTGCCCAAGCCCACCGTGCAGGGGGAGATATGGGTCTTCAACAGGGTGAGTTACATCACCTTTCGAATCAAAGCGAAAGACCACTTTCTACCTAGACTTGAAGCTTTTCATTTCTTTTGAACCCCATTTAGGAACTTCATATAACCTGTGCGGATAAAGAATGGGATCAGAAATGGCGGCGCATCTAATCACTTCTCGCTCGCACACTATTTGCGTTTATACTCGCACCCCGGGGTGCGAGTATAGACAGTATTACATTATTAGTACATTATTAGTTTATTGAAGCTGCGTACTCGCGGGGCGTTCTTTCTACAAATTTACGGACCTTTAGATAACTGAGGGGCAATTCTCGTGCACTCGACATTCAAGTAAAATTTAGAGATTTCATACATTCGTCCATAAAATTTGTCGAGAAGGCCCTCTGGCGTCTTAGCGCGAAAACGACCCGTAACAAACGAGAATATACCTGTCCCGTCCAAACAAAGAAGAAACGTAGCGGGTGTGAAAGGGAGGGGAACTCCGATTCGGTCGTAACTTCCGGTTTGCGCTAAGTTTCTGGTTCTACATGAGATCTTATAATTTTTGAAAACTTTTGTATTTTTTTACTTCATGATCTTCTATGACACATAGTGACCCTCTGTGTGTAATAAAACTGTAAATTCATCGATTCATCATCAAAAAACATCACTAATACTAAGTAATTGAGAAATGTACAACAATACGTAACTCCACTGTACATTGTCGGCAGGCGTACACGCAGTACATCCCGCTCTCGATGTACGACCTGCAGACGTGGATGGGCGCGCCGTCGCTGTACGTGTACGACTGCTCCAACGCCGGCGTCATCGTCGACAACTTCAAGCAGTTCGCGGAGCAGCACGAGCGCGAGTATGAGGTGAGGCTGGTCGCGGGGTTGTCAGATCCGACAGGATCATGGGTGTACCCAGAAATTAAAGAAAGTCTTCAAATTAAAACAGCCACAATCCAATAAAAAAATACTTCACAACATCACATACATTGATCTGACTCCGAGATAGGTAGCTCAAGCACATGTGCTATGGATATCAGAATCAACAGTGGGATCACAAATATACGAGTATACATGAAATACTTTTGTAAATACATACTTATAATTCATAGAAAACATCTGGATGTTTTCAATTGTCTATCTAATTCTTGTCTAATTGGTCTGGACTAATACAAACAGACATGTTCATGCACACAAATGTTTTTTACTGTGCGGGGATCGGCCCTTGCACCAGAGCGTTTACTACCACTGTTCCAAACGGGTCGTCAAATAAATATTGACTTCCCCCTTCAGAAGCTGGGACGATCTGACCTAAAATATCTGACTATTCCACTCCTATACTCCTTAAATATAGCTTGGTTAGAATGACAGCTGTCACTTGACCCTTATTTCATTATTCATAAGGTTTATCATATACGTTTCATTCTATAAAATTGAAGAATCCGCTAGGTGGCGTACCTTTCAACTTGGTTCCACGATGTCGTCTTTAAGGTGATTAGTTATTTTTGAACGTGATATATGAAAATGTAATTTTAACGAACGAAATAGCCTCTGCGGTTGAAGTTGGACCTCAATCTGTCGGATTTTTCACACGCGATGAGCCCCCATTGGCCGCGCCAATCGTTGCGTCGTAAAACTATATATTTTTTAAACTTTCATGATCAATAACATAATAATACAATAACATAAGGTACATGGTAGAAATCCCGTAAATGACTATTCTAATACCGTTTTCTAGCCC
The DNA here is from genome assembly GCA_019059595.1 of Marasmia exigua. NCBI lineage: Eukaryota > Metazoa > Arthropoda > Insecta > Lepidoptera > Crambidae > Marasmia > Marasmia exigua. The sequence continues at coordinate 1,247,291 of CM032469.1, read as the reverse complement.
TTTATATGTTTAGATTGATTGTTGTCGTTCCCCAGGCGGCGCTGAGCAGCAAAGGCGAGGGCGAGGGCGTGCCGCCGCCGCTGGTGTCGTACAAGAACTGCATCCAGCTGGGCGCGTGCGCCGCCGGCCAGAGCCTGCCCATGAACCCCGAGCTGCCGGCCGACCTGTTCACCGCCTGCCTCACCACGCCCGTCAAGATGGCCATGAAGTGGTTCGTGCTGCGCACGCGCACGCGCGTCGCGCCGCACGACGTGCACGACCTCATCGACAAGTTAGTGCCGCTACACGTATCATGGGCATGGGCTTTATCTGTTGAAATATCTTTATTTTTTTGCGTCCCGAAATGACAGTAATGGTTGGACTGACGACAATAATTGAATCAAGAAACAATAGAACCCAATTGTGAAATCTCGTGTCATGGAGGTCAGGTTACACTTCGGGTTGCTGAGCCAGCATAGAACAGGTAATCATGTACGTATGTCATCCTTTAAGATGTGGTGAACAAAGTGTGGGTCTCGAACGCCAACCTTAACCTTTGGGGTGTCTATCTCGATCAGCGCCATCGCAATGGAAACCCATAGCTAGGACTGGAGCAATCAGCTGTACTATTAATTTATCAATAGAACAGCTATCTAGCTGGTCCTAAACTAAGGTTTTATGTTGGTCAACACCCAAACGAACAACCTGACCTCGCCCAAATATATATCTGTTTCAACATTTATGTTGGTACGGGAGTTGAACCCGCGACGCTTGCGTCACAACCCACTGCGCTAAATCGCTCGTCTAAATTAAGGATTAACTTTAAATTATGCTTAGTGCAATTCATAGTAAGACTGTATTTACTATCTTATAATGGCACTAACTTTTTTTTTTTTTTTTATTTACTTTTGTACATACTAACATTACATCTTTGACTCCAGAATCCCTGGGCAAGTGACGGACCGTCGCACGATGCTGGGCGAGCTGAACTGGATCTTCACCGCCATAACTGACACCATCGCATGGAGCTCCCTCCCCTCGGATCTGTTCCAGCAGCTGTTCCGCGCGGACCTGCTCACCGCCAGCCTGTGCCGAAATTTCCTGCTCGCCGACAGGATCATGAGGTACGCGTGAGGATCACAGACAACACCGCGTGAAGCTTGCTGCCCTCGGAGCTGTTCCAGCAGCAGTTCCGCGCGGACTTGCTCGCCGCCAGCCTGTGCCGGAACTTCCTGCTCGCCAACAGGATCATGAGGTACGCGTGAGGATCACAGACAACACCGCGTGGAGCTCGCTGCCCTCGGAGCTGTTCCAGCAGAAGTTCCGCGCGGACTTGCTCGCCGCCTGCCTGTGCCGGAACTTCCTGCTCGCCAATAGGATCATGAGGTACACGTGAGCATCATAGACATCTCATTTTAAATGTGGGAGAGCTACGCTTAGGCATGAATGGGCCGGCTCGACAGGAGTGATACCACTGCCGCACAGAAGACCAGCGTGAAGCAGCGCCTGCGCTGTGTTTCGCCGTGTGAGTGAGGTTACCGGAGGCCCAATGGGGAGGAAGGGGAAAAGGTTGGCAGCGCACTTGTGACTCCACCGGTGTTGCGGGTGTCCATGGGTGGCGGAATTGCTTACCATCAGGTGATCCGTCTGCTCGTCTGCCACCTCTCATATAAAAAAAAAAAAATCATCGCGTGCGTCACCACCGCCTATTTGAATGATTTTTTGGATAGAAGCGCGTATTCTTTTTGGAAACTACGTTTCGGATGATTGAGCGAATATGAATGATGGCGTGTTCTTACGGTTGCAGGTCGTACAACTGCACGCCGGTGTCGATGCCGGCGCTGCCGTCGCTGGCGCGGCACCCGCTGTGGGCCGCGTGGGAGCACACTCTGGACCTGGCGCTGGCGCAGCTGCCGGGGCTGCTGCGCGACCAGGCGCCGCGCGACTACACGCACTCGCCCTTCTTCCGCGACCAGCTCACCGCCTTCCAAGTGTGGCTCGACCTCGGTGAGTGACGTCACACGCCGCTCCTGGCGCTGCATCATTATAGTCATTCATCATCATCAATGAAACAGTGCGATGGCCCAGGGCGTTTAATTTGAGTATCAGAACATAGGGATTCGAAGTGGGAGTTTAAATTCACCTTTTTTATGTACAGTCAACAGTAAAATCACTGTCACTAGCTAGGGCTAGTGACTCTTATGCTCTTCGGAATAAGAATTACAAACTACGAAATATGCAGCTACTTCTGCTGCTGACTGTACCAAATAACCGCTAATACTGTATTTAATAGTAACGTTATGTTTTAGATATCGTACATACTATAGTGAAAGTCATTCTTATTGACCTGTGACGTCGATGGTCGACATTGGACTGATTGACTGGCCCAAATCTAATATTTGACGAGCGCACTTCGCGCCCTCGCATCCTACGAACTATGGGAAGGTCGATTTTATGGCGGTAGAATAGTGATCGATTGCTGGCACTTAATCTATGCTACTCCAATACTTTAAATATGCTACACACGGGCCGATATTAGTGGCGATATCGAGACGATGGTGGTGGGGATGAAATCGGCTGTTAGTCTACACACGTTCTTTCTGCCAATGAGTGTGTGACTGACTGTGTAACAGACTGGTTGTTGATCCGAGATGCCACCGATTCTCTCAAAACATAAAAAATAGGCTTTGTTTTGTCACTTACTATGGTCCCACCTAAACAAAGATGAAAATGGAGGACCTGGGTCAAAAACTGGTTGTTGAAATGTTACGAGCTAAGCCACATGAACGTTGAGAAATTAAGAAGCAAATGATTTCAGAAACTTTTCATCCTCGCTTCTCGTTCTTGCTCCTTCGCCAGTTTCCTGCCAATTTTAACAAGACGTCATATCGCCGCAACACTCGCAAGTGTTGCGCATTCTTGGTGGAAATCGCACCGATTTCGCCACACACGTGCCATCACGCCTTTGACATGATAATTGTCACCCGAAGTGATTTTTCAAATCGGGCCGACAAAAAAATATCAGCTCGATTTGCCTACACACGAGGCGATTTAGGAGACGACATCGGGTCTCCCCATCATCGCCCCGATATGACCACTGACTATTGGACCGTGTGTAGCGCTTCTTAGTTGTGCCCAGTTACTAAGCAAATATTGAGCATGTTTGTTTATAAAATAAATAAATAAAATAGTATTTATTCAGTTCACAAATTTCTGTACATAATTGGTGTCGACTTCCTCTAAGCACCTGTGTCAAAGGGAGCCACTGTTCCTTAACTACTGATCATATAACTAAATACAAATATTATATAATTAAGTTTGGCCGTGTGGTCCCCGGCAGAGTAGAATAGGCCACCCTCACTCTTACCGAGGTGTCGTAAAAGGCGACTAAGGTAAAGCTGCTGGCATGATCATCAGCACCCAGAGAAGGAAAACTCTGCACTTATATCAAAACCCTCGCCAACCCGTCTGCCAAGCGTGGTGAGTATGGCAATGGACAACATTTCAAATTTTTAACATGTCCATATTGTTTTTTTATATGAAAGTAGACATAAAATGAACAGACCCATATTTTTTCTTTTTTCAAAATTTGTCCATTTTCATGCATAAAATAATTATTGAAATTCTTTTTATTCTAAATAGACGTAAGCGCCAAATGACGTCATCGGACGGCTGAATACAGCGATATTCCTTTGCTTATCATTTTTTTAATAAAAAAAAGGTACTACTGTCAAAGGTAAATAATACTAGTGTCAACATTGTCAACGTCATTCATACATTCAACGTTGACAAGTTGTCTTTTTTTTGACAGTTACATGTCATGAGTTTGGCATTACGTAAATTTAACACTATAATGTGCTAAGCAAAGAAATATTTTACATTCTGCCGTCCGATGACGTCATCTTACGTTTTTTAGTTTTTAATTTTTTTCTTAGTAAATAAGCAATATAAAAAATGAATAAATATATATTCGAGCAGCGGAAAAGTAAACAAAGAATTGGTATTTTTTGTTTCCGAGCTGAGCAATTTTGAAATGTTGTCCATTACCCCTCATGTAATTGAGGGAGGCCCGTGCCCCAGCAGTGGGGACTTAAATGGGCTGATGATGATGATGATGAAGGTTAGCAAAATGATTATGAAGTTCCGTTTAATTATCTAAACGATCTTGAATCGTGCAATATTTGTGGAGATGAGTTGGTTGAGTGTGGCGGTCGGTTGGTCGGGTGGGCGCAGGCTCGGCGTCGCGCAGCCCGCCGGCGCAGCTGCCCATGGTGCTGCAGGTGCTGCTGAGCACGCTGCACCGCGTGCGCGCGCTGCGGCTGCTGTGCCGCTTCCTGGCGCTGGGCGCGTGGGCGGCGCGCGCCGTGCTGCACGTGGGCATCTTCCCCTACATGCTGAAGCTGCTGCAGGCCTCCGCGCACGACCTCAAGGCCTCCATGGTCTACATCTGGGCCAAGCTGCAGGCGCTCGACCCGGTACCGACGCATCTTTTCCTACGTACAAATAATGCACTTAAACATTTTTCGACAGTCTTATTGCTAACCGAGCAACTGCTTTACCGACTAAGCTACCGGAGACCTTGGTATCTCGACGAATTTTGTAAAAGCTTTTTGCTTCGCCGTTAGCGGTTAGCAAAAGATCCTGGGTTCGAGTCCCACCCGAAGACTGTCGAAAAATTTTTAAGTGCATTATTTACTTAAGAATAAATTGCAAAAAATTACTATATCCAAAAACGTTACGTCGGTGAACTTCCAGAGGAGGAAGCATGTCGACGAAAAGTCATACATCGAAATGGCTGTGGGAGACCCGTTTCATGTAGTCCCTATTGAAATTTAACTCTGAAAGTTCTTACTCAAACTTCACATGAAAAATCAGATTTTCCATTTTCTGTTAACTAAATATTTATTCCAAACAATGATGTATTTTTTTTATTGATGATGGACTTCCTCTTGGCTTCACACTACACAACCTTATAGTTGAGAAAAAAACTTTCTATGGTGCAAATCGAGCTTACCCTGAAATAACCTATTCACTCCAGCTTTAAAACTATTGGAATTGTATTCACTGGGAAAAAACAAACGCAGGCAGGACGATCCGCTTCTTAGCAACGCGCATCACGAAGGAAGAGGCAAATGTGGATTATAATGTTTAAATAAAAACTTAATTCAAATTGTCTGCTTACAGAGTTGTCAAGTGGATTTGGTGAACGCAAAAGGACACAAGTACTTCTTATCAGTACTACAGGACCCAACAGTCGACGTGAGTAAAAAAAAAATCCATTTCATCGTAGCTAAAATGGTTGAGCCAACTTTATCATGTTGAATATACCTGGGTAGCCTTTTTATTGTGATAGTGTTATAAGAATAAGAAACAATTTATTGGCCACAACTTATTGTACATAGAAGAAAGAAGAAATAAAAAAAAGTAGAAACATAAAAAGCTGCGGCCAACATGAAATGAAATGAAATGAAATGAAATGAAAATTGTTTATTCAATTTAGGTCCATACAGAACACTTATGAATGTCAACATGTTTACCACTGGTTCGGAATGTAGTTTTCTGCCAAGAAGACACCAGCAAGAAACTCAGCAGTTACTCTTTTAAAAAAAAATGTTTTACAAAATGTCACCATTAACTTAAAAATATAGTACAATTTTTGTGTTACTAATATGTCCCTAAATTATTGTCATTCAAAAAATCGTCTATTTTATAATAGCCTTTCTTCATGAAACAGTTTTTTATATACAATTTAAACTTATGTGTGGGCAAGTCAATAATAATCTGAGGTAACTTATTAAACATTTTTATGCTCAATCCTATAAATGAACTGCCAACCTTATGGAGCCTGATATTTGGAACGGCCAGTCTGTGCTTATTTCTGGTGTTAAGGCTGTGACAGTCGGACTTCTTCGAGAACAGATGGAGATTCTTATGTACGTACATAAGGCAATCAAGGATGTATTGAGAAGCCACGGTAAGTATGTCGATTTCTTTAAATAAATCTCTAAGGGAGTCGCGCGATCTAAGGCCATAAATGGCGCGGATGGCTCTCTTCTGTAATACGAAAATAGTCTGTATATCAGCAGCTGATCCCCATAGTAATAGACCATATGACATGATGCTATGAAAGTAGCTGAAATAAACCAGCCTCGCCGTTTCAACATCAGTTAGTTGCCTTATCTTTCTAACTACATATGCAGCAGAACTAAGTCTACCTGCCAGGACATCAATATGGGGACCCCATTGCAGCTTAGAATCTAATGTGATTCCTAGAAATACTGTTGAATTTACGAGCGCAAGATGCTCATTATTTATGGTTATATTTGTATTAACCTGCCTCACATTTGGCATTGTGAATTTAACACATTTAGTCTTTTTGGCATTAAGTAGTAAATTATTAGTTGTAAACCAATACACCACTTGTGAGAGTGCATCGTTTACGTCGTCGAATACTTGCTTAAGCCTATCAACTTTAAAAATCAGAGAAGTGTCATCGGCAAACAATACAGTCTCACATAGGTCTTTTGTAAAGTGAGGAAGGTCATTAATATAAATTAAAAAAAGTAGGGGTCCCAATATGGAGCCCTGCGGCACTCCCATGAGTAGAGGGGCGCCAGTAGAATTTATTCCATTAACACTCACTTTTTGGATTCTACAAGAAAGGTATGATTGCAGTATTGAGAGTGCATTGTCTGAGACACCATAATGCCGTAGCTTCATTATTAAAGTTTCATGGTTAACACAATCAAAGGCTTTTGATAAATCGCAGAAAACACCAACAGCATCTTGCTTATTTTCCCACGCATTGAAGACATGTTTCATTAGTGCCACTCCTGCATCAGTAGTGGATTTCCCTTTAGTGAATCCGTACTGGTTATTATGAAATAAGTTATTTATTTTGAAGTGAGCTGCTAATTGAGTGAATATTATTTTTTCAAAGATCTTACTCACTGCTGGTAATATAGATATTGGTCTAAAATTTGATGGGTCATTTTTGTCCCCTGACTTATGCAGTGGTACAATTTTACTAAATTTCATTAAATTCGGAAAGTGACCCATATCTACACATTTGTTAAATATAATAGCTAAATGTGGGGCAATAGTAGATATAATAGATTTTAAAATTTCTGTTGAAATACCCCATAGGTCCTCAGTTTTTTTTAACTTAAGGTCCTTAAATGTTTTTATAATTATATGGTCAGTAACATGACTAAAGCAAAAAGTAGCTTGACACTTCTCCACACATTCTTTCAGCAGGGACTCAGCAAGATGTGGACAAGAATTTAATGACTGAGTAGTAGTGATTGCTATATTGGAGAAAAAAGATTCAAATGCATCCGCTATTTCAGAATCAGCGTAAAGATTTTTATTATTTATTTTAAGAGAGATCTTGGTATCATATGATTTTGTTTTGCAAGTCTCTTTATTAATTACACCCCAAGTAGCTTTAATTTTATTGCCAGATTTACTTATTTTTTCTTTTAAATAATTTGCTTTAGCAAGTGCACATACTTTCTTAAATATTTTAGAGTATTTTTTTACATATTCAAGCATTCTAGTGTTACTAGAAGTTGCTTTAATGGAGTATAATTCAAATAATCTAGTTCTACTTCTATAAATTCCTTTTGTAGCCCAGTCACTAAATTTCGTCTTAGTGTTGTCTACTTTAAAAGTTTTCTTTGTAAATATAGTATCAGATACAGATTTTATCGCACTGAATACTTGTTGATACAGTTGGTCAATGGTGTTATTATCATCAAGTGGTAAAAAGGAAAATTTTTCTTGAATTTTTTCTTTAAAATTTTCCATTCGATTTACAGTAATAGGTCTGTATACAAATGTCAATGAAGGGGGGACATCATGATGCTCAAAGACTACTTCCTGCCCACTGTGGTCTGAATTTATAAAGTTTATTATAGATTTTGTGATTGGTTCAGAATCACAAAAAATATTATCAATGCAAGTAGCTGATGTAGGAGTTACTCTAGTGGGTTCAATAAAAAGATTATTTAAATTAAAAGATTTAAATAGGTTTAAAAACCGAATGGAGTTTTGTGAACTTTCTAAAATATTAATGTTAAAGTCCCCACATACAACTACTTTCTTGTTACAATTACACACTTTTTTCAGAACATCTTCCATTGTGGTTTCAAATAAATTGTAATTACCTGAGGGTGGTCTATACACACAAATAATAATAAACCGCTCCAGTTCTGCACAAGATAATTCAATAGTTCGTTCAATAGAGAGTGACGTAACATCTTTACGGCATTTTGCCTTTAATGAGTTATTTAATAAAATAAGTGACCCACCTCTAATAGCGGACTCCCTTGTGAACGAACTAATGACTTTATAGTTATCTATACTAATCAATAATTCACACTGTTGTAACCAGTGTTCTGTTATACATAGAACATGTATATTCATTTCTTTAAGAAACAATTCCAATTCTAGTTCTTTGTTAGAAAGACCCTGAATATTTTGGTGAATAATGTTTAAAAAGTTGGTCTTTCTTTTTGTCACTAAATCTAATTCGCCAGAGTAATCCTCTATTGTCTTAAGGGATAATTTAAATTATTATTCGGAACTGTTTCCGAAGTCCGATTATACATGTCAATATTATGCTCAATAGAAGCAGATTGAGTAGCCAAATTCTTGGCTGAACATTTAATATAATATGATAGCGACAATGCTATCTGTCGTTTATGCAATTTTGGAAGATAACATTTATCTTTTGTCCAAATTAAATTACATGTCAAAATTGAATTTATGTCAATAATATGGAATTTAATATTATTACATGTCATTAAATTCATACTAAGATTTAATTTATATCTATAGTCATTTTCTGACTGTGTTAAATTTAAGGAAGTGTAAACATCACAATTTTATTTACATTTAATGCACTCAAGCTGTCAAAGCATTTAATTAATATTTTTTTATTTACATTTCCCCTGTTGGCAAACAAAATAATAAGGGTGGTATTTTCTTTTAACTTGTATAAGTTGATTTTTTTTATAATATCACAAAAGGATGCATTTGGATAACAGTTGTTTGAAATTGCTTGTCCCAAGTAGTGACTCAATATCAGGCCCATATTTGTACCCAGCTCATCACTAAACATAACTACGTCGTTTTTAATACTAGGTTTAGATGGGGCGAAGGAACTGTTGGAGTTTGTTGCGCTGAACGAAAGTCGCAGGTTATCACAATTTGGTTGTGACAATGATGACTCACACTCCGGCCGCGAACCGTTCAACAAACTACATAAGCTGATATTGTTATTGATACTTACTTCCGAGGTGTTCATAAGATTCTTAATCAAGACTCAGTCTCAGCATATGCCACAAACAGTAGCTGCAGCGCTGGCTTTCAGGCTGTTATAATAATAATAATTCTCACAACATCTCATAGGTTGACCTGATTCCGTACGAAGTAGCTTAAGCACTTATGTTACAGATATCAGACAATAGAAGAACACAAATATATACTTAAATACATATATTACACCCAGACACTGAACAAACGCAAGTGTTCATCGCACGAATGTTTCTAAAATTATTTCTGTTTGTTGCAGAGTGAACACAGAACGCTAGCGGCGTATGTGCTGGCAGGAATAGTTGACAACTACCCGGCGGGGCAGGAAGCTGCGCTACAGGTTAGTTTCGGAATAAGTCCACCGGTGAACTCCGTCTTTATGAATACATTAGTAAATAATTGTCCCCTGACGTGTATTTTAGATTTCGACGACCGTGTTTAGAGTTTTAGCCTTATTCATGACTATTTTTTCTTTCAAGAAAAAAGTAAGAATCTTATTGAACATGGATGTCAAAATCCTAGCCCGCGAGCCACAATGTGATTCGCCAATGCATTTGAATTTGCCCGCCAATAATAACTGGCTGGTTATCAATCATACTCTTCATTCATGATCATGACAGAGTGGTCGTTGACGATCTTGCATTTTCGTTTGCTGATGCGGCTCGTGCGATGCGTTTCCACTTGATACGGTTTCAGAGGTCTTGTTTTTTGTGGACTTGGATGTAAGAAATGATGAATTAACTTACTTTAGTCAGCTTTTTTAGAGTACATGATATTCGTTCTGTTTTCTGAGGTAGTGTTTTGTCCCAGGGTTCAATGATCTCGATCTGCCTGGAGCAGCTGAGCGACAGCTCGCCGGTGCTGCGGCAGTGGGCGTGCATCAGCCTGGGCCGGCTCTGGCGGGGCTACGACGCCGCGCGCTGGGCCGGCGCGCGCGACCTGGCGCACGAGAAGCTCTACCCGCTGCTGCTGGACCCCACGCCCGAGGTGAGCACGGCCGCTGATACCACAGGCATCAGCCTGGGCCGGCGCGCGCGACCTGGCGCACGAGAAGCTCTACCCGCTGCTGCTGGACCCCACGCCCGAGGTGAGCACGGCCGCTGATACCACAGGCATCAGCCTGGGCCGGCGCGCGCGACCTGGCGCACGAGAAGCTCTACCCGCTGCTGCTGGACCCCACGCCCGAGGTGAGCACGGCCGCTGATACCACAGGCATCAGCCTGGGCCGGCGCGCGCGACCTGGCGCACGAGAAGCTCTACCCGCTGCTGCTGGACCCCACGCCCGAGGTGAGCACGGCCGCTGATACCACAGGCATCAGCCTGGGCCGGCGCGCGCGACCTGGCGCACGAGAAGCTCTACCCGCTGCTGCTGGACCCCACGCCCGAGGTGAGCACGGCCGCTGATACCACAGGCATCAGCCTGGGCCGGCGCGCGCGACCTGGCGCACGAGAAGCTCTACCCGCTGCTGCTGGACCCCACGCCCGAGGTGAGCACGGCCGCTGATACCACAGGCATCAGCCTGGGCTGGCTGTGGGGTGGTTAGGTCTAGAACAGAAGGGATTGATTTCATTTTTGTCTTATATTTGTTGCCACCATGGAAGACTACTGAAATGATTGACTATGCAGGTAGTATTGGGGGCTCTCGCGTGTTAAGTATTCGCTAGATGGCGTGCCTGTGAACCGAGGTCCAACTTCAATATCATTGGCTAATTTATTTGTTAATTGACAATTTGACATTTTCTGTCTAAAAATACCCAATCACCTTGTAAATGGACCTCAGGCCTATAGTACGCCATCTTGCACATTTTTCGCACGCGATAGTCCCAATTGACTTATCTCATATTTATATTCTATAACGGCTGCTGGTAAGTGATTAGGCATTACCTTTATCACTAACTTATCAAGTACTGTCGAAGTTATATTTGTGTAGTTTATAAATAACGTGAATCTTTGAATCAAATTTCAAGAAGATTTTTGTGCGTACATGTAACGTTGGTATCTGTTACCCAGCGTTACTTCAGATGACACGGTAGAGGTTGCAGAATGTTGTGTAACTGTGCGTTGCGGGCAGGTGCGCGCGGCGTGCGCGTTCGCGCTGGGCACGTTCCTGGCGGGCGGCGGCGAGCGCACGGAGCACGGCGCGGCGCTGGAGCAGCAGGTGGGCGTGGCGCTGGCGGCGCGCGCCGCGCCCGACGCCTCCGCGCTGGTGCGCGCCGAGCTGCTGGCCGCGCTGCAGCACACCGTGCTGGCCGCCGAGCAGCACTTCATCGCCGTCTACCTGCAGCAGCGCGTGCGCCGGCACACCAGGTACCTACAGCGCGCGCTGGAGCAGCAGGTGGGCGTGGCGCTGGCGGCGCGCGCCGCGCCCGACGCCTCCGCGCTGGTGCGCGCCGAGCTGCTGGCCGCGCTGCAGCACACCGTGCTGGCCGCCGAGCAGCACTTCATCGCCGTCTACCTGCAGCAGCGCGTGCGCCGGCACACCAGGTACCTACAGCGCGCGCTGGAGCAGCAGGTGGGCGTGGCGCTGGCGGCGCGCGCCGCGCCCGACGCCTCCGCGCTGGTGCGCGCCGAGCTGCTGGCCGCGCTGCAGCACACCGTGCTGGCCGCCGAGCAGCACTTCATCGCCGTCTACCTGCAGCAGCGCGTGCGCCGGCACACCAGGTACCTACAGCGCGCGCTGGAGCAGCAGGTGGGCGTGGCGCTGGCGGCGCGCGCCGCGCCCGACGCCTCCGCGCTGGTGCGCGCCGAGCTGCTGGCCGCGCTGCAGCACACCGTGCTGGCCGCCGAGCAGCACTTCATCGCCGTCTACCTGCAGCAGCGCGTGCGCCGGCACACCAGGTACCTACAGCGCGCGCTGGAGCAGCAGGTGGGCGTGGCGCTGGCGGCGCGCGCCGCGCCCGACGCCTCCGCGCTGGTGCGCGCCGAGCTGCTGGCCGCGCTGCAGCACACCGTGCTGGCCGCCGAGCAGCACTTCATCGCCGTCTACCTGCAGCAGCGCGTGCGCCGGCACACCAGGTACCTACAGCGCGCGCTGGAGCAGCAGGTGGGCGTGGCGCTGGCGGCGCGCGCCGCGCCCGACGCCTCCGCGCTGGTGCGCGCCGAGCTGCTGGCCGCGCTGCAGCACACCGTGCTGGCCGCCGAGCAGCACTTCATCGCCGTCTACCTGCAGCAGCGCGTGCGCCGGCACACCAGGTACCTACAGCGCGCGCTGGAGCAGCAGGTGGGCGTGGCGCTGGCTGGTGGTTCTTTCGAGCCAAACGACCAATGTAGCATTCGGTACTGGATGCCAGAAGTAACCGAGATTTTAGATAGGATGCCCTATGAACCGCTCAGAGATTTAAGAAGTAGATTAGCTGCCGAATGCATTTATCGCACTGATTTTAGTTATTTGATTTTACATTGAATCATCAAAATACACGTCATACAGTAAAATGTTCGAGTTGACTCGTACAATAATGGTTTTTTCGAGGGATGGTAGCACAGCAGTGGTTCAGAGAGCGCATTCCATATTGGGGACTGCAATCGAATACTAGCATGCACCTCTGAATTTTTCTTATTTATGTACTTATTTCTACCATTATGTGGTGAGGGAAAACAACGTGAGGAAACCTGCAGATTTCGGATTGTTTCTGAAACGTACAACCATGACTCAGTTGGTCTGGTTAAGGTTGGCGAAGGTCAGACGATAGTCGCTTCATTGTAATTACAAGACTCCTCAAATCCAATCGTACCCCGGACTCCAGAGCGACAGCTTTGGACGCAACCGGGTTTTCGCGGTGCTGTTGGAGATATGAAAACTCTGTGTTTAAACTGTATTAGAAACTAAGTTTATTATTTTCTGTTCGAATTTCGACAGTCAATTGCTTATAATTTTTACTCTTCTCAAATATCTGTGTAAAAACACAAGAGAAAATTATTATTTTAATTTAAAGCAAATTCGTATTATATATATGACCAATCAAAAAGAAAACGAGAACCAAACACAGTCTACGGAGAGTCATCGAAGAGCACAATTTGCACACCGGGAATTACACATTAAGATGAGGAGGATGATGATAATGTTTTTTTACATTTTTAAGCAGTTTTTTCCAGCAGCCCGGATTATTCCCAAGGTATTAGTGACTAGGAATGCACCCACAGTCCAAACTTCTAACTCTAGAAAATTGAAAATTGGGCAGGGGGTTCCTTAAATAGTGAAAGTAAGCACTAAGAAGGGATTTTTGATAATTCAACTCTTAAGGGGTCCGCCATCTTTGATATTAGGAATGTGATAATTTGAAATAAACAGAAATTCACTTCAACGTTTTTGGAAAATCACTCTTTGATGGGGTGAAATAAGGGAAATTAGGCTGTACTAATTAGTAAAGTAATAAACTTAAAATGGATGTTTGGGCACGGGTTTTGAATAAAAAAGTGACATTTGAACTTTCAACCCCTAAGAGGTAGTTGACGGGTTTGAAGTTTGAATGAGGACTTTTGTAATAAAAAGTAAAACTGCGTGAGTAACTTAAGTAAATAACACACTTAAAATTTTCATCTCGTGTTCAGGCGGGACTCGAACCCACACCTTTCACAATCCGGGTGAATGTTCTACCAATTAGACCACTGAACGCGTTACTAACATCTTAACTGGTGGTCAAATATTTGTAATAATATTTCCACTGGATATTGTAAATATACCTACAATATTGATGAGACTATCGACAGCTCATGTCGAACCAAGCACTTACAAATTTCGTCTGGTTAGTAACGCGTTCAGTGGTCTAATTGGTAGAATATTCACCCGGACTGTGAAAGGTGTGAGTTCGAGTCCCGCCTGAACACGAGATGAAATTTTTAAGTGTGTTATTTGCTTAAGAATAAATTGCAAAAGATTGCTATAAAAATATCAACTATTGCGTGAGTAACGGGTCGGGCGCAGTGTAGTAATGTAGTAGTGTAGTAGTGTAGTAGTGTAGTAAGCCTGGCGGTGTGGTGCAGGGAGGCGCGAGCGGCGCGCGCGGACGTGGACCGCGGCGTGGAGGCGCTGGTGCTGGGCGCGCGCCCCGCGCCCGCGCGCGCCGCGCCCGCGCAGCCGCTGCCGCTGCCCAACATCGGTACGTCACCGTGCACCATACACCATACACCATACACCATACACCATACACTAACACTAGAGTCCGCGTAACAAAAAAAAATCAAAAATGTCTTTATTCAATTTAAGTCCATACAGAACATTTATTTATTTTATTTAAGGAAACATACAGCTTTTTATATATTTCATTATTAAACTAAGTTATAATAGATATTACATTAGCCTTAACAGTTTCCAAAGTTTAGTTGTACACAATACAATTCTGGTAAGACAGACCCCTAATTCGGTAAAACTAAAGATAAAACAATATAATACTGGGTAGGTATATACTTAAAAATTTTGAAACACCATGGTAAAGCTTACATTTCTCGTGCATTGATCTAAGAAGACGGCAGTACTTCGCCAGCTTCTCGTGGAATATGTCTATGTGAATGAAACTCTTATTATATGCACTGGTTGTTCTCACGATAAAACTATTTTTAGCGTAATTAGTACGACAAAGAGGTATATGAAACGTATGCTTCTGTCGTGCACTGGGTCGGGAGCACTTAAAAGTTATTTTTTTAAGTAAGTAAGGTGAGTCAATTAGATTGTTAATCATTTTGTACAAAAATATTTGATCTCTGAGCTTGCGTCGGGAAGCTAATGATTGGATTGAGTTCATGTAATTATTTATGAATGTCAAATATTATGTAATCTACCGTCAATTTCTACCGAGAAGAATCAGCAAGAAACTCAGTAGTTACTCTTTTCAAATAATATGGTAATTACAATTTTCATTCTTATACAAATTATGATTACAGTGACAGTATGATATACAATGCTTATAATCAATATCGTTTAAATAAATCGTCAAAGAAAAATTATGAAATGAATTAAACATTAGAGGACACGCGAAGAGATCAACATGTCCAGGAATCCTTATTCAAATAATCATCTACTTTATAGTAGGCTTTCTGCTTTAGGCAGTTTTTTACATGCAACTTAAACTTATGTACCGTAAAACAATAATGTTTTGAAGTAACTTATTAAACATTCTAAAGCTCAATCCTACAAATGAATTTCCAATTTTATGAAGTCTTAGATTTGGGACAGCAAGCTTATGTTTATTTCGCGTGTTAAAGCTATAATAATCTGATTTTGGCGAGTAAAGGTGCAAGTTCTTGCGTACAAACATAATACAATCAAAAATGTATTGAGATGATACGGTTAACGAAACTAAAATTTAACATTCCTTATACTTATGCCATGATCATGATATGACCATAAAACTCAAATTTGAATGTTGACGGCGACTCTTCTCTAAACTCTACACACCACACACTCCTAGATCCTCAGACTTCCATATAATTTTGGTCCGAATATGAAACTGTCGGCCAAAAAGGCTAAGTCACGTGACCAACTTTGTATGAAAAGTTGCATTTTTTTAATGCGAATTCCCAAAAGTCATAGAACAAATGATGTTCAAAATGGTTAGTAGAACACGTGGTTGAAGGGATGTAAATGTTCACACATACACCCTGTATACAGCAGCAATTTATTTTATTAAAATTAATATCTTGAACCTTATAGTAACATTATACTCGTGTTCATTGTAATATTTAAGTACTGAGCTACATGCAATCTGGTAGTGTTTGCAAGCATGAGGAGGTTAAAGTGTTTCCGTGCGCAGGCTTCGGGTCGGTGTACATGAAGCTGTGGAACACGCTGTGCGCGCTGGCGCGCGAGCCGCACCCGCAGATCTCGCAGATGGCCAACGACATCATCAACTACATCGCCAACCAGGTCACTCACTCTCTTTCACTCTTACTATATCTCTCTAGATAATTTATTTATTTGCATCAACATAAGACACACAGTTGAAGTTTACAATTTTTAAAGAAAAGAAAGAAAAAAGGGCATACAAAAATAATACAAAATACAAAATGAAAACTAAAATTACTAAATGGGTATTTGTTTTCCCACTTGCTAATGCTTTGTGTGTCGCAGTGATATAATACTCTAAACTACATGATTCCATACCAATTTCTGTTTTAAACATTTATTTTATTTTAAAAAAATATATTAATTCTTTATTGCACAAGAAAATAAAGTACAATTGGTGGACTTAACGCTATACAGCATTCTCTACCAGTCCACCCTTGAGCGACTATCATTAGAATATTTTTTTACGATATTGCTACTATGTACCTTACTTTTGAGTTTCCGTTATTTCGCCGAAACATCGGAACAACGCTAAAGTATCAGAATCTCAAAAATAATGTACACCATAGCAATCCCGTAAAAAATATTCTAATTTCTTGGCGGACTTGAACTGGTAAATTATGATGATTATGATCATATTTTTCAAAAAGTAAATTGTGTTGTGTTGTACAAAATTTGTAAGCTATTAATTTTTGTCATTGAACTAAAGTTTAGGTATGTCTAAGCAGCTGGAAAAAGCCTTGATCATGGTCTATCAATGGGTGGACCGAATTTCTAAATTGACGAGAGTAATGTGCTATAGTACTAATGTACTATAGCATATCAAAATATCTTGGCTAGTAACCACAATCCAATCCCTATATTCGCTGGATACTGTTTTAAAAGTGCGTTTCATCATTTTAATGTGAATTTAACCGTTACTTATTAGACTATAATCCGGCGAGAGTATGAAATGTTACTAGATTCAATCGATCAAAAGCATAAATAATACCGTAGATCGACTGGTCTGGTAGCTGTAATTGATCGACGGATACCGTTCGACTAACCAATTACATATTTCATTAATCGTTCGACTAGAGGCGTGGAGACTCTAGTCGAACCATAGTCCTGATAGAATCTACCGATCGACGTCAACTTATCCATTCTACTATCGATCGATGTCCTTCACGAACGATCAACCGATTGGGCCGGCCGGTAACACCCTTAGTTATGTTGATTGTGTACAGGCGGTGCAGGTGGACAGCGTGGGGCGCGAGGTGGAGGTGGGGCGGAGCGGAGCGTCCTCCCTGCCGCCCTCCCCCAACACCCGGCCCTCCCCCCTGCACCACGACACCACGCGCACCCTGCCGCACCCCGGTACGTACCCACACACACACACACACGCACACACACCGTGGAAGGGCCACGCTTCGGCATGAATGGGCCGGCTTGACCGGAGTAATACCACGATCTCGCAGAATACAGGCGAGAAGCAGCATTGTGCTGTGTTTCGCTGCGTGAGTGAGGGTACTGGAGAATCCGGGGGAAAGAGGGGTTTAAAGGTTGGCAGCGCATTTGTGACTTCACTGGTGTTGCGGCGGCAATCGCTTACCATCAGGCAATCCCTCGGCTTGTCTGCCACCTATCACTTAAAATATGTGCGGATTGCACGCGCGCATATTTGTATCGGCGAATAATTCGAGCTGCGCTATTTAGCGTAGACCCTAAAAAAATTGGGACACGTAAAGTGAATAAACATTGTGTTGTGGCGCAGGTTCCCGGCGCGCTAAGACTGGTTTGCCGCACACGATATCCGAGGACTCCGTCGCCAACCGCGACCGCGAGAGGACCAGCGAGCGCGACACGAGAGATCGAGATTCCATTTCCTCTAATACTAGTGAGATACTTTTTTACTGAAATTTACATTCGGACAGAATTAATGTTAGGGTACTTTTTGTTTGTCAGTTTTTTACTAGACCTTGAAAACGAGAAATATAGTATTCTATTTGCAGAAAGGGAATATCCCTAAATTAATACAACAGCGTTGTTTCGTTCGTCAAATTGATTTTTATCGAGGAAGCTCCCATTACATCGTACGTGTGAACACGTTCGACCTCAAAGGAATATGTGGGATAGGTCAACGGAGCGTATCATTGTTTGACAGAGAGTTGGAGGTTTTGCTACCCGACCCTAAGGTAAACGCTTAGATCCTCCTCTCCCGGCCCAGCCGGGGAGGAACCGCTAGGCCCGCTGTGTAAGCGGGCACTGCCCGGGGGGCTTGTGGCGCCCATATGGGTATAGGTTCGTTCTACAGTCTACGGACGCCTCCCCATTTAAGGGTGATGAGGGAAAACCGCTGGGGTTTAGTCGGTCTGCCTCTGGCTGGCTTCTCGTTAGGAGGAGCCCCTGTCATAGGAGAGCTCGACATAACCCTCCTGCTCCCCAGCAGGAGGGTATGCATAAGGAGCCGCCACTAGGCGGCGGTGACGTCGGCCATTGCACTCTAGGCCGGCAGCATTACCCAGCTAGAAAAAAAAGGTAAACGCTTAGATCGGTTGAATATCGAGTTGTTCGTCCGCAGGTCAACCCGCTAAGAAGCCGATAGTGTCGAGCCAGTTCGTGGAGTGGGCTTCCACGCTGTTCTCCGCCCCCGAGGGCGGCGGCGCGCGCGACCCGGAGTCCCGCAGCCACCACGAGCGCGTGTGGCGCTACGCCCGCAACCGCAGCCTGCGCCGCGAGGCGAGAGGTCAGTAACAGACTAATGGCCGACTTCACCAATATTATAGGTCTACCGCCACAAAGTCGACCTCCCCAAGTCGAAGTGCGCGCGACCAATTCAAAATGTTTATATTCTGTTGGAACCAATCAGTCAGTCGGATGTCGACTGTCGCCGTCACAGGCCAATAAGAATGACGTTCGCAGCTAGAAGCGTGTGACTGCGAGAGCTTCAAAGAGAACTTTTTCCATTGTTCAAGTACTCCTCGACCCCCCCTGATTGACCCGAAAACAAAATAGACTTTATCAATTGGTCAAGTGCACCCTCTGCCCCCCCGCGTCCCCCGTTTTTTGTAAAGCGGTAGATCATTCTCAAACGTTATTCCCGCATAATTCTAGTTGGTGAAATTGGATCTATATTTTTGGCAATGAATTATTTATTTTCACTTTAATATTTTATTATTTGTCAAATAAATAAGTGTGTCTGCATGTGTGCAGCGCTGCGCGGCGCGCG
Organism: Marasmia exigua; assembly: GCA_019059595.1. NCBI lineage: Eukaryota > Metazoa > Arthropoda > Insecta > Lepidoptera > Crambidae > Marasmia > Marasmia exigua. Next base: position 1,228,007 of record CM032469.1, on the reverse strand, counting down.
CGTGGCGCGGCTGGAGACGCAGGCGTTCCACTCGCGCTGCCCGCTGCCGCCGGCGCAGGTGCTGTTCCACCCCTACGACCAGCACGCCGCCGTCGCCTCCAAGGACAACTTCGGGTGACTACACGTTCCTCTATCACATCCCAGGCTAATGGAACTCAGGTCCCGCCGGACCAGCGCGGGAACAAATGACCACACACAACCATACCATCTTTTATCGTGTCGTCTCTCTTTGTATCTTGTATCGTGTTATGGCTGCTGTATTGGTTTTCCCTGTGTTGTGATGGTGAATAAGTGTATTTTCTTTCTTGTAACTCATTAGGGTTTCCGTAAACGAATTAGATTTATTTGGATGAGTAGACAAATCATTTGATGGTAAGCGATTGCCGCCGCTCATGGACACCTGTAACATCAGTAGAGTTACAAATGCGCTGTCAACTTTTAAACCCTCCTTACCCCAGATTGGGCCTCCGGTACGCTCAATCATTTGACGAATCAGCGCAGGTGCTTTTTTATTTTGGTTACGTTGTGATTGTTTTATGTTATTAACGCGACCCCAACCTAGTCTCGGCCTCCAAAGAACGAGATAGCCACTTAGCACTACTTCTTGTCAGTTGTTATTTGAAGTTCTCGCAGATCTGTTTCGACGACTAGAGACGATTGTGAAGTCTGAACACACTCGAACATCTTTTCAAAAGCTTCTGGTGAAGACAGCATACCAGGGCTGAACTAAGTACTTACCGCTGGAAAGAAAGTTGTTACTGTATGCTGTTAGCTTTGTTGTTGACGATGGTATCTGTTGGGCAGCATCTGGGACTGGGGCACGGGCGCCAAGCTGTGCGTGGGCGCGTGGCGCAAGACCTGGGGCCGCATCAGCGCGCTCGCCTACCTCAACGCGCACGACCACGCACTGCTGGCCGTGGCCTCGCACGCAGGCAACCTCGCCATCTACAGGTACTGATGCATCCACTGGCTGATGCCTACCTCAACGCGCACGACCACGCGCTGCTGGCCGTGGCCTCGCACGCAGGCAACCTCGCCATCTACAGGTACTGATGCATCCACTGGCTGATGCCTACCTCAACGCGCACGACCACGCGCTGCTGGCCGTGGCCTCGCACGCAGGCAAACCTCGCCATCTACAGGCTACTGATGCATCCACTGGCTGATGCTACCTCAACGCGCACGACCACGCGCTGCTGGCCGTGGCCTCGCACGCATGGCAACCTCGCCATCTACAGGTACTGATGCATCCACTGGCTGATGCCTACCTCAACGCGCACGACCACGCGCTGCTGGCCGTGGCCTCGCACGCAGGCAACCTCGCCATCTACAGGTACTGATGCATCCACTGGCTGATGCCTACCTCAACGCGCACGACCACGCGCTGCTGGCCGTGGCCTCGCACGCAGGCAACCTCGCCATCTACAGGTACTGATGCATCCACTGGCTGATCGTAGCTCGATGTAGATCAAATTTCCTTACAAGGCAGTTCACTTATAAAAACCATTAATTCTTTTTACATACATAGTATGTATGCATTAAATAAAAGATCACCACCACACACATGATCACCTGATGGTAAGTGAGTCTTATAATTAAAGTAACATAAGATGGATAAAATTACTCCATGTACGTAAAAAGAATAAGTGACAAGACAAAATTTTCAATTATAAATATAACATCTAGCCGGTTTTATGGTAATTCAAAGATGGGCAAGTCCATTTTAAAAGCATGAAATTATTAAACAATAATTATACCATTGAAAAACCCATACAATTTGCACCTTACTATTGCAATAGAACCATTGACATAAACGAAACATTTGATATAGCTACCGTACAAAATTCAAATGAAATGCATACAAAATAGTTAAGTGTGATGTCACATCTAAGTAGTCATTTGTATTTAGCGTTTTGGGTTTGCCCAAAATAATATAATTTTAAAGTGGTGATATCTCAGGTAATTTAAATGAGAATCAAGTGATTCTTTTTAACGATGTTTCTATTATTGAGAGGTCTTTTGATTACAAAAATAAATAAAAAAATAGTCAACTACCATATTTACTGACAAACTGTAACCAATGTAACATTCGTTTCGCGAATAAAAATATTCTGATTGTGATTTTCACTCTAGACCGTGACGTGCGTACGTGAGTGGTAGATTTCCTCAAAATATCTGCGACAAGAACATAACATTTAGTCTATTGCATAGTGCCCCGTTAACGCTCTTACGAACATCTTTATTTTATGAGCGATGATAGCTCAATCAATGAAAACTTGTTTTCTATGCGGGAGGTCGTAGGTTCGAATTCGAGCATGCAGCTCTGGATTTTTCAGATCTGCTTATTTCTACCATTAGCTCGGCGGTGATGAGAAAACATCGTGAGGAATAAAGATAAGATAAAGATATTTATTTACGGAAACATGTAAGAACATATTAATACAGAGCTCAACATGGGTTGGTACAGATTTAGAGATTCAACATGTTTTGCCAATATTTGGCGTGTAAAATTTAAATAAAAAATACAGTTAATATTATTATTATACATTTTTGAGATGAATTTTACATAGGTATTATAAATATTTTTAGTTTGGTATTTAGAAATGTCAATAGAAATTAAATTAAACTGCATTCATCCATACGATGCCGTCAATCATCATTATCATTAATCAATCAATCAATTAATTATTTATTTGCAAGAATACAATACAACAAGGTGTTACAAATATCCAAAATTGGTGTGTTAGTATTCTGCCTGCAAGCAAACGCGCAAATATTTGTCAGTAATATAGTAAGTATAGAAAGAAATAATATAAAAATAATTGTCAATTGTCAAAATAGATTTTAAATAAATGTCAAATTCTGATTAAGGGTCAAATAGGTTATTAGGACTTAGTCAATGATTACATTTCTTACAACATTTAATAAATTCCTTAATATTATAAAAAAACAATTGCATAGGAGCCAGTCACACAAATTCTTTCTAAACATATTTCCCTCCAGCATTTTGATATAATTTGGTAACAAATTGTAAACGTGTATTGCCATGTTGTAAGCGTTCTCTTTGTATATTTCTTTATTTCCAGGGGGCTGATACAATAGGTTTTCGAACTTTTGTCTCGTATAGACCTCGGCGTGTCTTGTAAAAAAAATCATCTATACTATAGTAGCATTTCTCAGTAAGAATTTGTTTTAATTTATTTTTAAATTATTTTTAAGTTCTGGGGAAGTTTATTGTAGATCCTTGGAGCCATTCATAAAATACTTCTATTCATTAAAGCCGATTTTGAGGGGGTTTCCCACATCTACTCACAGGAATCGTGCACGTTTCTGAAACGTTTAACTATGATTCAGTTCGTTGTAATTGGCAAACTCCCCATGATCCCCTGGATCGTGGTGTAAGCGAACCATTACCATTACACGGTATAATGTAGACGTGTGGTTGTGGTTGTGCGCAGGCCGTCGGGCAGCACCGCGGAGCCGGCGCTGGTGGCGGCGTGGCGCGCGCTGGACGTGCGGCCCGCGCCCGACTACCGCCCGCCGCCCGCGCAGCCGCTCATCAGTACGTACCCGCGCACGCACGCACGCACACGCACACACACACACACACACACACACACACACACACGCACACACACACACACGCACACACACCACACACACACACACACACACACACGGTACCTACAAATCAGTGGTAGTGAACGTTGCCTTTGGTGCAAGGGTTGCACCAGGTTGGGTTCGATCCCCGCACAGTACAAACATTTGTGTGCATGAACATGTATGTTTGTATTTTCAATACATAGAAAATACAAACATACATGTTCATGCATGTATTTATATGGTAAGTATGTATTTATAAAAGAAAAGTATTATATGTATTTATTTGTAAATCTGCTATTGGTTCTGATATCCGTAACACAGGTCCTTAAGTCACCTGTCTCAGAGTCAGATCAATGTATGTGATGTTGTGAAATATTTATTAAAAAAAATCAATGCCTAACGCAAAGATTCGTGGCACGGTCGGTGTCACCTGTTTACAATGAGTCCCCGTTTGGCATAACAGGACTACGCGATATGCATTTTAATCCACTAACCGTATCTTTGTATGGTCCGTATGCGTATTCTCAAAAGTTCTGATTTTTTTGCGATTTTTGAATTAATAAATGATCCAAATTTTAGTTATCAACCATCGAACTCGTCTATATTTATGTTTTAAAAATGCAATGCTAAAATACTAACAATTCCAAATAAAATCTGAATTACCCGGCAATACGCATACCCCATAAGGTTACTTAACTCATAAACAGATGTTGGTCTTCTGAATAAAATAAAATAAATAGTTATTAATCTTGACATTCCATGTTATAATTACAGCAAGATAAGATCATCCTGTTTGTATTAAATTTTACCGATAATCTTAATCAAATGCCTGTTTCATATTAAATAAACATGTATGTGTTGCATTGCATGTCATAATTATCAGTGTCACGTGACCTTAAATCTCATCAATAGTATTACAAACCGCGGCTATGTCGATGTCTATTTATATGTATACAGTGCGACAAATCTCTTTTGGCCAATGAATGACAATGAATATAAGCTGTGTTTCACGAATATGTGAGGATACCGGAGGACGAATCGGAGGGAAGAGGAGTTAAAAGATTGACAGCGCACTTGTGACTCCACTGGAAGTGCGGTGTCAATAAGCATCAGCTATTACTTACGATCACGTGATTCGTCTGCTCGTCTGCCACATAAAAAAGACAGTTCTAAGTTTTGCCATCGGCTTAAACAGATTTGTCGCATATGTTCAATATAAGCGACCTCGATGTATCATTGTGTCTAACACTAAACTTTTTAGCTCATCACTTCACCGTCCCACTTGTGCGTCTTGTACGTTCCCAAATCAACTGTTGAATTGTGCTGCATTATTAGTGCCACGTTTCTGTTTTGTCGAGAGACTGTGATTCTGTTTAGTACATGTGTTATCTGTAGTACCTCTTCAACACCTATTTTTATTGATGGGGTGGGGTATACCTCTTGGATGATAATGCTAGATGGACCTGTGTGACACCGACAACCTTATTTGCTCCCTACTATTCCGGCAAATCTCACCTTAATAATTTTGATACAAAATAAGTTCAGACTCAAAAATACCATAAAGGTTTTCTTAAAAACAATAACGGTAACTTAATTGGGATTTTAGTATGATCAAATACATATTTTAGTATGATAAATGGGTTAGCACGAACTTTTCGATTAATCGTAAGCAATTTGTATGAAAATTGAAGAGATGGTACGTAAACATAACTATTTTCTCTCTCACTTGAAATTAAAAAGTGTCAAAAATTGCGTGGGTAGCCACGAATTCCTTGAATGTTCGTGCTAACTCTGAGGTTTACCGGACAAGTCGGGTGAAGTTTGTCTTGTCGGTATAATGTACGTGGTGTGTGGTGTTGCGCGGTTGGTACGTGCGTATAGCTGGTGTGGTTGCGCGTGCGCAGGTCTAGCGCAGCTCGTTTCGGAGCAGTTCATCTCGGCCGACGAGCGCGCGCAGGCCGGCCGCGCCAAGCAGCAGCAACAGGACAGTGAGTCGACATTCTACACGACATCAATTAAGTCTTGAAGTTGCTGTTCGTGGAACTATCGATGTTTCCATAGAATCCAGGCCACGAAGGAAGTCCCGCGGAAAAACACGGAACTAAAACCAGAGATTCTTTATGTCTACAAGCATAAAACTCAAATTTGAATGATGATGGCGAATCAAGCGCGCTTTTCACGGGACTTCATTAGTGGCGTGGACTCTTCTAATAGGGTGACAGTGGCGCCATTTATTTTTGATTGTTGCATTCTACTTGCCCCTCCTCTAGCTGGTTCACTCGGAACGGTATTAAGTAGTCTTCAAAATTTTCGGCCATTTTTCCTATCGCGTGTTTTTTATTAAAAAACAAAAAACATGTCGTACAGCTTAATAAACAAAATAGTGGTTCATTTCATCGCGTTTCGTAGCGAATATCGAATCATTAGTAAGTTAGGCTGTCGGACATTGTGAAAGGATAATACTGTCCAAGTTAGCCGTTGAAATGGAGGGGACGTTAGTTTAGATTAGCCTCATCCGTAGCCTCGCACCGCTGACTAACAACCATGCTTGCATGACCTTTGGATTATAGCCCGTAAAATAAAGCTGATTAGAATAACGGATCTCATTTGATCTTTATTTCAATGAATTTAAGGTTTATCATTTTAGCGAGTTTTATTCCATGTAATTTAATATCAATCGTCATAAAGATCATTTTTCTGTGACATCAGTAGCTGTCATTTTAATCAAGCTATATTTTACGGACTATAGAGTATGTAATCAGGCATGTCATATACGTGTGTTACTGACATTATAACAACTGTATTTATGGATTTTTTATTGAATAAACTTATTTATTTAAAATAATTTACTGACTGAGTTCATAGTCGATGCAATTTCAGGTGGCTGTAATTGTGTAAAGAATCCTGACGGCACGGTATATTCCTTTTAAGAAAACAGGAATCGCTGCCGCGATTGAAAAATCCGGTAGATGGTATTATGTAGGAGTATGGCGCAACTTCAAGGTTATTGGTTGTTTATAATTGCGTAACATTGTCATTTGACATGTCACCAATCTCCTTGTTGATAGACCTCCCGTTTACATAACGCCGTGCAGCAGATTTTTTATTAGCGGTAGCCATAATTTTTTGATACAGTAACCCGCTAAAAAGCTATGGTATGATCGATCAATAATGACACTTATGTATAATGTCTTATAGGGAACGTGCGCATCGACGGTGGTGCCAACTGATGCCATTCATTTTAACGTAGTCGTCAATATAAAGTGCTGTCACTCCATCCATACAGACGGTGGTGGCAACCGGTGCCATCTATTTGAAAATAATAAGATCAGTTCAATAGAAAGTTGTGCCAGCTATATTCCCTTCCCTATAGGGGACGTGCAGTAATTATAGATGGCACCACAGTTTCAAATCGACGTTCGTCTATGTGGCGGACTGACAGCAGTTTGTATTGACAACTTTGAAATGAATGGCACCACCGTCGATCGTCGGACGTTTCCTATATGAAAATTGTGTGGGGTCAGTCGTGTATTTTGATGCGCAGTGGGCGTGGGCATGTCGAAGAGCGCGGAGACAGCGGGCGTGGGCGTAGGCGCGGGCGCGGGCGGGTACAGCGCGCGGCCGCCCGCCACGCTGCTGCGCTGGTGCCCGCGCCGCCGCTCGCTGGCGCTGGCGGGGCCCGCGCCGCTCGTGCGCCTGTGGGACGCGCGCTCCGAGCTGCTGCACGCCGACATCGACACCAGTGAGTGCACACGTGTCCGCCAACATCTCAACTACGGACTCTACGGGAGTATTAGTACGAGATTTGGAAAATGTCGACTAGGTACAGTCACACCAGGGAGACAGAAATGACACCCAGTACTGTATGATTCAGGTCTTAGAGTCAACGTGCATGCTTGGAGCCAGTGTCGCAGAAATTAGGTGAGAATGTGACGGGCTGACTTTCGTATTTATTTAAAATCGGGCGTTTGTTGGGCTCGACGTACGTTGTCGGTTTTTATTAATATAGTATTTTAATCAGCAATTCTCGCTTGGTAAGTGAAATAGAAAAACTATTTATGTAATTTAAATTTGCCTAACACTAGAAACTGCAGAAAACAACTGGAAAGGAAATGCCTGTGATGGAACACCTCATGCATTATGATTTGTTCATAAAAAAAAGTGGAAAAACGGAGAAAAGAAGACAACGAAGAAACTATGTTAAATAACTTAAGGAAAAGCAAACGTCATTTCGTACAAGAAATTAACTTTAATTCCTTGTACGAAATTGAAATAACGTTTGCTTTTCCTTAAGTTAAATTAAAGGTGTCGGATTTGAAAGAGGACTGGACTTTTCTCCATCACAAAAGGGGGTGTTCAAGTAAGTAACTATTGATGGGGAAGGGGTCTTAGATTTGTTTATTTTTTAATAAATTAGAGAGGAAAATTCGTATTTATTTGATTATTTTTGCGAGGCCCCTTTCGAGAGAGATCACATTTTTGGTAATATTTGAAAGATTCCCAAGATCGACGCATATAAATAAGAGGGAGTGGACAGGCTTACTTCAAGAATCGCTCATTGACTTGTCGTGTTCGGTTGGCGTAGAGTTTAAATTGATCGCACTTCGCAGATTATCTAATTTAAGCTTACTTACTTTTCTTGTTGTACTTAATGTTGAACGTCGCAACATGGCTTACATAAGAGGCAATTTTCGTGCGATCGACATAGATCTCGAATTCGGCATTCGGACGAATATTAAGATCTCTCATTCGACTTCAATGTCGAGTGTTCGTACACTCGATTCATTAGCCCACGATTGAATATCGTGTGTGTGTGTGTGTGTGTGCAGAGTGCGAGGCGGGCGTGACGGCGCTGTGGCGCGGCGCGGAGGGGCTGGCGCGCGCGGAGGGCGCGTGGCTGTGCGTGTGCGGCTTCGGCGACGGCTCCGTGCGCGCCTGGGACGAGCGCGCGCCGCCGCAGCCCGTCTACACGCTGCAGCACCACCGCGCGCCCGTGCTGGCCGCCGCGCCCAGGCCCGACTGCAACGCGCTCGTCACCGCCTGGTAACTACACGCTGCAGCACCACCGCGCGCCCGTGCTGGCCGCCGCGCCCAGGCCCGACTGCAACGCGCTCGTCACCGCCTGGTAACTACACGCTGCAGCACCACCGCGCGCCCGTGCTGGCCGCCGCGCCCAGGCCCGACTGCAACGCGCTCGTCACCGCCTGGTAACTACACGCTGCAGCACCACCGCGCGCCCGTGCTGGCCGCCGCGCCCAGGCCCGACTGCAACGCGCTCGTCACCGCCTGGTAACTACACGCTGCAGCACCACCGCGCGCCCGTGCTGGCCGCCGCGCCCAGGCCCGACTGCAACGCGCTCGTCACCGCCTGGTAACTACACGCTGCAGCACCACCGCGCGCCCGTGCTGGCCGCCGCGCCCAGGCCCGACTGCAACGCGCTCGTCACCGCCTGGTAACTACACGCTGCAGCACCACCGCGCGCCCGTGCTGGCCGCCGCGCCCAGGCCCGACTGCAACGCGCTCGTCACCGCCTGGTAACTACACGCTGCAGCACCACCGCGCGCCCGTGCTGGCCGCCGCGCCCAGGCCCGACTGCAACGCGCTCGTCACCGCCTGGTAACTACACGCTGCAGCACCACCGCGCGCCCGTGCTGGCCGCCGCGCCCAGGCCCGACTGCAACGCGCTCGTCACCGCCTGGTAACTACACGCTGCAGCACCACCGCGCGCCCGTGCTGGCCGCCGCGCCCAGGCCCGACTGCAACGCGCTCGTCACCGCCTGGTAACTACACGCTGCAGCACCACCGCGCGCCCGTGCTGGCCGCCGCGCCCAGGCCCGACTGCAACGCGCTCGTCACCGCCTGGTAACTACACGCTGCAGCACCACCGCGCGCCCGTGCTGGCCGCCGCGCCCAGGCCCGACTGCAACACCCTCACTATCGGTTCACAGCGTGGTAACCCACTCTTTCATCAATGAGCTTGAGACACACTTTTTTAGCTTTCGAATGGTCAAGCGCACTACAACTAATGCGGCGCGAAAGTTTAAAATCGTATGTAACCTAATTTCTTTATCAAAATAACGTCAAGTAGCGGATTTTTTATTCGCGATAGCTTTCATTCTTTATTATTTATTTATTTATTAGAAAACACAACAGACTACATCAATCATTATTGCGTATTAAGACATTCTAGGTTAGTTTATAAACACAACAGTAATAATCAATAATAGTTTTAATAATAACAGTACTCTACACCCATGACTTTTTGAATACCCGAGAAAATTCTCAAGGGCTTTATTATACTAATGAAAACAAATATTTTTGCCCAAGGAACATAGAGTCTAATCTTAAAATCACTCGTGGGTTATAGGAGGCCTACACCCAAAGGGTCGACACTGGCTGAGAGAGAGAGAGAGAGAAGAATTTGAGTATTCCAAATGATTAACCAATGATTTATTGTTTTAAACTTTCATGGTCACTTACATTAGAATAGTTATTTACGAAATTTCTACCTTGTACCTTATTTACAAATAACCAATAACCGCGGAAGATCAGCGCTGAGGTTGTCGGCCACAGCACATGCTGAGCGGGGACCTATTTTTTTGTACATTCTTTTGAACCATGCATGTAGTGAGAACTGTGTAAATGTGCAAAAATAAACGATTTTTCTTTCTTTCTTTCAATGATGAATAAATATATCAGTAATGATTGTGTATTGCAGCACGGCGGGCGTGGTGCGCATCTACGACTCGCGCAAGCTGGGCGCCGCCACGCCCGGCGACGACGTGCGCGCGCCCGCGCCGCTCGCCGCCGTCGACGTGCACCCGCTCGCCGACCTGCTCGCCTGGTACGCCATGCGCCATACACCATACATACACCATACACACACAACACACATACAACACTGTCATGTCCATCCATGCTTATTACAAATGGAAAAGTGTGTATGTCAAATGTATATGGCGTGTGTGTTGCCAGTGATGACATACGGAACCGAAACGTGGCCGCTTACAATGTGCCGGTTAAGGAGGCTCAAAGTCACCCAGAGAGCAATGGAGAGGGCTATGCTCGGAGTCTCCCTGCGTGATCGTATCAGAAATGATGAGATCCGTAGGAGAACTAAGGTCACAGACGTAGTCCAAAGGATTGCATGCCTCAAGTGGATTGCCACTTGAGGCATGCAATCCTATGGACAATGGGCAGGGCACATAGCGAGGAGAACAGACGGCCGTTGGGGCGGAAAGGTCCTCGAGTGGAGGCCACGTACGGGAAGTCGCAGCCGTGGCAGACCCTACAAGGTGGACCGACGATCTGGTGAAGATCGCGGGAATCCATTGGATGCGGGAGGCACAGGACCGATCTGTGTGGAGAACATTGGGGGAGGCCTATGTCCAGCCGTGGACGTCTATTGGCTGAAATGATGATGATCAGTGTATGTCAAAACGGTGTAACGAATTGACGTGATATTTAAAGTAGACAGTTACAGACCTGAAAAGTGACATTGCGATGGTTATGAACCAATACCATCTCTTCAATAAAACATGAGGTCAAGATGACACTTTAAACCTACTTAATTTTCTATTTGACTGTTGCCACGGAAAGATATAAAATGTGTTAAGTATGGTTGCTTATAGTTTAAGGTGACGGGTAGGGCACACTAGCGACGTCGATCGATTTTAATTTTAGCTACTAAACCGGATCTATTTTAAACAATTACGGGGTTACAACCTCTCGGCAAACACTCATACTATTTATTAAATAACCATGCACAAATGTTGGGTCCGTTTTTGTATACGAAAAATTGATTCACGCCAAAATTGGCCGCTTGAATCAATTTTTCTCATACGTAGTTTAAGTTGAAATTTCTGAAAAATAGATTTGCGTTTTTTTATCTATCGATACGAGAGCCACCGCGTTTTGGCTCTCGTATCGATAGATAAAAAAACGGCCATGATTGAGCATCGCATGACGTCACATTTCAATACACTTATGTCATATCGTGCTGTCAGTATCGCCAAGTCCATATAGTTCACGTACCCGGCTGATTTATGTGAGCATTTCAATGCCATAAATTTAATTACTTTTTTCCTATTAAAAATCTCTTTTATGAGATGAGAAAAGTAATTATTGCAGGATGTATAAAATAAGCTTAGGTGCATTTTAAAAATTGTCTATGATCAAATTTACGAACCCAAAAAAAAACGTAGTTACATGTTTTTGTTCTTAAACGGTGATAGGCTATTTTGTGGTAAACCGAATTACACGGGAATGAAGCTACAGGCGACCACTAGTTTGTAATAAACTCGTGATATATGATAGCGCCACACTGCCGCTTATGTCGCAGGATATTATAACCCAATTGGTTTTACTTTGCATGGGAACTCCTTTAGTTCTTCAAACATTCGTTGTAAAGACTTTCTTGACGGTTCTCTAAAATCTGTACTATGCCATTTTAAATAATTGAAACTAGCCTTTCGGGCAAATAGCTCATCGAGACCCATTTTCCCGAAGTAAAAATATTAAAAAGGGATTATGTATATAGCTTATCTAATATTAAAAAGGGATTATGTATATGAATTTTAAAATCTGGCCAGTAGGTTTTTTTACATTTATATATTTAAATCTTTCCTCTTTATAATATTACTTACTAGTGGCCCGCCCTCAATTCGTTTCAGGATTCGTTTAACTATTAATTCTAAACTCCATCAATAGATGGCGCTAGATGTGGTGTCGATTAAATCGCGAAAGCGTTTTTTGTTTCTATACAAATAGAAATAATGTCTTTATGAGTTACAATGCAATGATTTTGCAGCGGGTCGGTGAACCAGTGCATCAGCGTGTACGACCTGAAGGGCGCGCGCCTCAACACCATCAAGTTCCACGAGGGGTTCATGGGCGCGCGCATCGGGCCCGTCTCCTGCCTCGCCTTCCACCCGCTCAGGTACCGCATGTGTCCCCCAGCTCCGCACTGGTACCGCGAATGTCAAGTGTGGCAAGAACAACATGCAGTACGGCTGTATGAGCGCGTTAAACACGAAATACGTAGGTAGATAAGGAAGCGAATACGTCTGGGAAATCGAAGATCGACGACATGAAGAGCTACTGGTAATGGCTAATACTCAATCGTTTATTGCATACTATTTAAAGGAAAGTGACTATTGTTTTCCGAATGCTAACCCTATTGCCAATACGATGTTTCTTTCCCCTACCCAAAGGATTGTCTGGAAAAAATGGCTATCAAGAAAACCGCTTTATTGTACTATTCGCTGTTTTATTTTAAACTTTTAGGCCAATGTATTATTTATACAAGGCGTAAGAATCGTCCTTATAACATTGATTTGAGATTCTTGATTAATGTAGTAAACTGTATTGTATTGTCTTATTCCCGCCAGGGTGGCGCTGGGCGTGGGGTCGATGGACTCGTCGGTGTGCGTGTACGTGTCGGAGGCGCGCCGGTGACCCTCGCTCTACAGCCTCGCGCTGCCGCTGCCCTTCCAGTACCAGTGACCGGCCAGCAGCCCCGCCCGGTATGCGGGAATGCTACCTCACCAGCCCTCGGAGACAGACTATTCGGGTCGTGTGTAGGAGAGACACGATACGATGTACTACCTAGCGCGGAGCGCTATAGACATGTATCACACGGCCAGTGTACGAGTATATGAGCGGTGACGCTCCGTCGTTCTACGTGTACATCGAAATACCATGCTACAGAAATTAAAACGATGCGTTAAAATGACAGAGTGGCAGCGTAGTATTTAATAGCATATCGAAGGTTGCAGCACTGTCTAAATAATTGCGTTGCGGCCATGCAGCAGAGGCGCAGCGCCCGTGTCGGTTATATCGCCCCATCTTTGATTACTCGATGGCGATAGTTATTTTCCCGTGATATAAGTATGTTTGTGGTTTGTCGCCAGCTGCGGCGCGCCTGGTGCTAGGTCCCGCCCCGCGACGCGGGCGCCGCTAGTGTAGCCAAATACGTTTATATACAATACCTACTATTCACAAAATTTAACGCTTTAAGTATGGGAATACTGTGTAATTACGAGGACTGGGGCGGCGCCGCCCTGTGACGCAATACTTGTAGTTGGCCCGTCGGGGTCGCGAGATGTTTTTATTTTTGTATCGTTAGCGATGAAGTAGAATTTGTTTGTAGGCAGGCGGTAGAGGCCGAGGCGGCCCGGGCCGTCGGTCGTAGCGAGTTTCTTTGTTCACTACGTGGAGGTAATATTTTTGTTTCGAATTTTTTTTTCGTGATTACTGCTGATTTACTGAAAGTTCCTAAGACTTAATAAAAAATATTAGATGCCATTTTAATTTAGTAAGATTTTGTTCATTATATGTAAGTAACCGACTTTGTGTTCGCTTGATATTAGATTAATTTACAGATCACAAATGAAATATGTGAGTCGATCATGAGAATTATTTTAAAATAATTATATAATGGTAACACCTGTATTTGTACATTATTGATATGATGAAATGCTGCTATTAAAATGTATGTATAGTTTAAGTGATACAATGAGCATTTAACATTATGAGTAGACTAGTGATTGGACTATTATTTAGTACTGAATCGTGCTGAAAAAAAATAAATATTGATAATAGACTACACAAGGAATTGTTGTTCACCTATTCAGGTAGCCGTGGTCACCATTAACTGAACAAAGAATGTGATCAACAGTGTATAATGTGATTATGAACAAACTCGGCAGTTGTCTATGGGGTGTGCTGTACTAAGATGTTTTGTCTATGAATTCATTGATTTATGGCTTTTACATATTGTGTAAAGTAATTTTGGAAAGATAATCTTGTGCCTATTGATGCAATATGAGATATATTACTATGTGATTCATTAAAAATTAAGGAAGCAATGAAAAGGTCTTTTTTTGTGTTGGAACAATCAGACAATGAAATATTTGCTTCAGCAGGGCGTCTGACATGAGCTTCATAGGTGCGTGATTATGTTTCTAAGGTAAAATTTACATTTTACATAATAATTGTTGTTGTTAAAATAAAATATTATCAAAACATGTTGTTTTATTGCTTATTTACTCACATAGCATTTAGGAAATACATTAGAGAATAGGTGTCAAGTCAGGTCTGAGAAACTCAGAAATGAGACTGGGTCTGGGGAATTGAGAAATGGGACATTTTTTTTTTGTGATAGGTGGCAGACGAGCAGATGGATCAACTGATGGTAATTTAAAGAGTTAGAGGCAAATAGGGAGCAACCAAATGATGTCTTACTTTGAGAGATGACAGACCTTCAGTAGTTGATCAGAAAGGTCATCAATGAAATATGATACCATTGTGAAGTACTAATTTAATATGATATTATATTCTTACTAGCCATTCGACTAATAATCACGTGAAGCATCTCGTGCAAGCTCACGTCACATTTTAAATCATTGAATTTGTACACAGATTTTATTTTGTACAAATCTCTCAAATTTTGAAGATGTCCAATCTGGCTAGGTTTCCCTTTTATTTTGGCCAGTATTTCATTGCTGTTGTCATTCCCTGGGTGTATCAAGAAGCAAACCAACAAATCTGAGTCATTCTCAATTCCGAACTTGCTGAGGCTTTTTCCAATGTTTTTGGTGAGTGAAAGGTTATACAATATTTCTGTAAACACATTTCTCGTGGCCATAGTATTTCGCTTCTCGGAGATAACTGCCCTGTTGGCTGCAATGGCTACTTGCAGTGGGTCCATTATAAGAGCCGGTTTAATCATAACGCACTTCCATGAGCCACTTAATATATTTTTTCGGATTTCTCCAACATTTCGAACATCTTTGAAAAGGTACATGTGAAGTGTGGTTTCTGTTTCTGGATCTAATTCACATTTATACATGAGTTGGTCCTGAAATAAAAGTTTCTCATGAACAAACAAACATTTATTTGCTAGAAATACATGATACATAAGGTGTTAAGTAGAATTTAAGTATCTAGTGTTTGTATTTCGCTTGCAAGCGTGCAAGTATTATAGTGTATACCTACAAGTATACCATATTAAAAAGTAATTTTGTAATACAATATTTCACAGATGTTAAAAATTAGTAAAATCAAGAATGGGTAAGGAGACATTAGCGGGTTAAGAACACTGAATTAAATTACTTAATTGTGAAATTATACAAATTCTTATGAATCCAAATAGGTATTTTGCCTTTAAAAAAAAGTCCTTACATCTGTCTGGAGTATGTTGGAGGAATCACTCTCAGTAGGCTCCACCGGTTCAACTTTTATATCGGACATATTTTACTTAACTTAGGAAACCAACATGTACTCTGTGGAAACCAAACTATCTCTTTGAAGAAACAAATTAATTGGCGGTGAGCGGTCTCTAAAAGAAAAAACGAGTTCGTTTTGAGATAAATTAAATGCAGCAAGCAAATACCTAGCTAAATAAACAAAACCACAGATTAGTATATAAGAGTAGCCAAAACAAGTTTATGTATTACTTTCCTCTATGGGTTATGTGCACAGGTTATGTATATGTATTGTCTATGGGTTATGTGTTGTTGGTAGTGTTGTCTATCGATGGTTGACATCATATTAATAGTATCGATACAATCGATAGCTTGTAACCAGGCAAAAACTATCGCATGTAAGAAATACTATCAATACTATCGATAGTATTGTTGATCGTAAATAAAAAAACTATCGATACTATCGATAGTATTGTTCCTTGTAAACAAAAAAGCTATCGATAGTATCAATACTATCGATTGTTATAGACTATTGATAGTTTACTAATTAACAATAGTATTGCTTGAAATATTCATCTGTAATAGTAAATCGTCACTACAATGCGGGATAATTTCTAGTTTAATAGTTACTACCCGTACCTTTGAATTACATTTTAAAACGCTATGTTATTTTATTTTTCAAATACTAGCACCTCTACCCACTTGGTTAAAAAATAATATAAGTATTAATTTCGTTCTAGTTGCGATTCTCGTTTTATAACGTAACTAACAAAACATACCCAATACTATTGCAAGTTATCGGACTATTGATAGTCTTTTCTAATATACCACTCACAACAACCAACAAATTGAATTTAAGCCCGCATCTCGGGACATCTCGGTAGACACACTCAAAAATATTATACATTCTTTCTATCGCACCCCACTTAGCAATAACATTCAATAAATGTGTAGACGACAGTCAATTTCCGGATATGATGAAATACAGTAAAATAATACCATTATTCAAGTCGGGAGAGAAAAGTGACCCGTCTAACTTCAGGCCTTATTCTATTAATACTTTCTCTTTTTCTCTTCTCAAAATTCTGATTCACAAAAGGTAAATCCACTACTGATATTGGAGTATTAAACATATATTGGATGCGTGGGAAAAAAGCGAGATGCTATTGGAATATGCTGTGATTTGTCCAAAGCATTCGATTGCGTCAATCATGAAACATTGCTTATGAAGTTACAGCATTACGGTGTCATAGACCCTCACTAAGTCTAATATCTTACTTATTAGCTAGCTACTAATATACTAATCTGAGTTACTTATTCTCGGGCTCGTGACATTTATCATCATACGACATATATCAACAAAACATGGCGGATATCGTATGAAAACGTTTTTGCTTATTCTCGCGATGTCGAATGGTGACATATGTCACATATTTTCGTGCGACACGTATCGCATGGTCTTGACCATACGATATGAAGTATCACGGTGATTTTGGTGATATTTCTCCAATTGAACGTGACGTTTGAGTCGTTTTTCGTTTTGTTGTTTATTGACGTTTGGTTGTTCAAATCACATAACAAGTTTAAATTAACTGCACAAACTAAGAAGATGATTCATTCTCTGTGTAGAATAAGATTTTTTTTCATATGGCTCTACCCAAGAAGGTTACTTGCAAGGAGCTTATAAGCTCCTTGGTTACTTGGCTCTACCCGAAGATAATTAGCCTATGTCAAGTAACTTATTGAGAATAAGTAGGTAGGTAGTCAACAGTCGAAGTCAGCCAAAGTCGGTCACTCAATAAAACGCCGGTATTTTACGTTTAATCGACCTACGGATTCAGCGGATATCACTCTTAAAGCAATCGTAAGACTCTATTCTATTAGGTCAAAGCAAGTTGTCACGAGATAACTCACTCGACACACAATAGCACTGTTAAAAACTATACAATCCAACGATTCTTATTATTAGGAAGACTTTGCGGCACTTAACTGCACAAGTAAACACCAAATTTGTACACTAAAAACCACTAGACACTAATATCAGCCCACGCGGCTTGTTTTAGCCGCCGAATCCTAGAATAAGATATTTTTAAACGAACTCAGCCAGCTGATTGTCAACAAACGTCAAGCCGGTCTCAGTCAATCTGCCTGCTGTCATTATCATGCGTATTTTTTGATGACACCAACCAGATGTCAGCAAGTTTGTTTACTGATATTTTAAGTTTATCCATACTACTTTACTTCTTTGTTATCTCACTCAGTGATAAGATTAATACTTAGTGACACCTCTTGCCTATCGAAAAGTGGAGGTTATAGTTGAATCATTTGAGTAAGCTCTTTGAAAAAAAGGAAAATATGTTGGTGTCAAGGCTACCTAACTTGCGGTGTTTGGTAAAAAACACGGGCGTACGGCTACTGGCAACGGCGTCCGCGCACACGGAGCAGATCGGGCCGGTGACGTTCCACAGGCTGACCGGCGCCGACAAAGGCATCGCGGTGTACGGGCTCAACAGCCCCGGCGACAGGAATGCGCTCGGCTTCGAGCTCATCAAGGCCATGAAAGAAGTCAACCAACTTCTTCGTGGGGATACAAAGGTCTCTGTGGTCATCCTACACAGTTTAGTTCCAGGAATATTTTGTGCAGGTAGGTTTCTGATTCAACATTCAATTATGTGCAAATTTATTCTGTTTATTGAACTTTGTTGGCACACAAACTATTTATTTATTAATTCATCTATGTTCACAGGAGCAAACTTGAAGGAAAGGTTCCAGATGTCTGATGAGGAAGTAGCAAGATTTGTGCGTGGACTACGAGGAACCTTCATTGAAGTTGAAGACCTACCCATGCCCACAATCGCGGCGGTCGACGGCGTCGCCGTGGGAGGAGGACTGGAGCTGGCTCTGGCTTGTGATATTAGAATAGCAGCAGAAACTGCAAAGTTGGGTCTTGTAGAGACTGGTCGGGGCCTCATCCCTGGAGCTGGTGGCACCCAGAGGTTACCCCGCAGTGTACATCTTAATATTGCCAAGGAGTTGATCTTCACATCTCGGGTTGTTAGTGGGAAAGAAGCTAAGGAGTTGGGTAAGTTTTTGTAAGTAAGTAAACAAGAAATAAAATTATTGACTTTACTAATTAATCTTCACTCTTCCAGGAATAGTAAACCATGCAGTACCTCAAAACAGTAATAAGAATGCTGCATTTGAGAAAGCCCTCAGTTTAGCCCGAGAAATAATTCCTAACGCACCCATTGCCCTGCGGTGTGCCAAGCAGGCCATCAACGAGGGTGTGCAGCTCAGCATCAAGGATGGCTATGAGGTAGAGCAGAAGTTCTATGAGATCAACATCCCCACCAAAGACAGACAGGAGGGCATGATATCTTTCATTGAGAAGAGAAAACCAGTGTATGAGGGGCATTAGCAGGGAGGGGATTTACTTACATTCTCATTTCAAGTACATATCAATGTTAGATAAGGTGGTAGGCCCGACATCTAAAGCAATATTTTTATAGGAGTTTTCTTTGCTCACTGTTGTAGTGTGGTTATCTTATCACAATGTTGTTATTAAAACCTGTAATAGGTACATATTTTTATATCCAGAAATGTTTAACATTTAGCAATGTTTAGTTTTTAAGGAAATATTTTATAATTTTTATAACCCTTTTATTGTACATATAATAAAACAAAAAATAATATTATTATAAATATTGACTTATATGTACATCCTTGTTTTCTTATCACAAGTTCAAGCATAACTACGAGATAGATATGTCATTTGTGTTTGTGGCATAACTATAAACATGCTATGCACCTTTATGTAAAATTAAACCTTTTGAGAAGCTTGCAATCAATACTATCTGCTATCTCAACAGCTTATGCAATATTGAGTAATAGTTTTAACTGCTGATAGGTATCATCTGGTGAAGTCACAGTGTGTCCATTAGTTCGTTCATCATGAAATATCTCATGATCGTTCCCTCCAGGCATAGTTTTGTCTCCGAAGAAATGGATTTCATCAAAGTTAGCATCTGCAACATGATTTAAACAATAGGTTTTGTCCCATCCTGTTGGGAAAACATCCACACTAATCTGACCACCCAAAGCAAATGTCAGTCCAAAATCGGAAAATTCTTGTTTGAGGGTATCAACAAACTTTTGCCTCATTTTGTGCACCATGTCATACTTGGAAAATTCATCTCTTTCTGTTTGACTGCATGATCTTCCTACTGGACAAATGTTGATCATACTTGAACGAAATTCTATAAAATTTCCTCTTTTTGCTGGAAGCTCAATCTTGGACATGTAGCCGAGAGCAAAATTGATTAATTTCTGCAGTTTTTGTTCACCCATGAGTTGGAGGATACTCTGCTTGCTCTTCAACTCACCATTCCTATATTGCATCACTCCATTTTCACAAAACAAATAATCAAACTGATTAGTCACTTGTTCTCCACTCATTTGTTCTACAATTTTAGTATAATCGGAGCCGCTAACGAGCCCGACGGCCACTCGCGGCTTTACATGCTGCAACATAAAGTTTTTAAGTTCCTCTGAAATCACCTGACGCGGCTTCGTGAGTGTTCCGTCCACGTCGAATAAATACAACACGTTCCTCCTGACCGACATCTTTAGGAGAAGCTATTAAAGTGATTAAGTCGGAAGGATAGTTCAGCAGAAGGTTTGAATTTTGGAGGCAAAGTGGGAGCGGTCAATAACAGGGAGGGCGCCGGCACCGGTTGCCAACACTTCACTCCGACACGTCACTCGCGGCCGCGGATCACGACGACAGCACTCGACATGGCCAGACCGCCGGCCGTTGTTTGTGTCTTATTACTTTGCTTATTCGTCACAGAAACGGTGTTATCTAGTAAGGCCAAGAATGTGCTCCTGCTATTAGGTAAAGTTTTATCAAAAATGTGTTTAGAAATTGTGGCGAAATCATTTATCTATTTTTGACAGTTACGTTCCGTTCATAAAGATGGCTATAATGTTAATATTAAATAAAACAAAAGAATAAATTTAGTTTTTTAAGTACATATGTATGTAATAAAGTTAAAATAAATTATTTTATTTAAAATTTCCAAATGCTATTAATATTATAAATAGAAGTTACCTTTTACCACATAATAATAACCGCGCGTTTATAATTTCGATTCAAACTCTTATGCCCTGAGTTAAACTTAACTACAGAACTACCTTCAACCATATTTGACCAAATATAAAATATCACGCATTTCGTTTTTCCTTGATTCCAGCTGACGATGGAGGGTTCGAGATTGGCGCATACATGAACAAAATATGCCAGACTCCAAATATTGATGATCTCGCGAGACGTGGTGTTCTGTTTAACAATGCTTTTACATCTGTCAGCAGTTGCTCGCCGAGGTGATTATTCATGTTTCTTTTAACAGAGTAGGGATACTTAATCTCTGGTTAATTAATATGGTGTTCTGTGTTCATAGCCGCGCGGCGTTGTTGACGGGCACGCCGAGCCACCAGAATGGCATGTACGGGCTGCACCACGGAGTGCACCACTTTAACTCGTTCGACAACGTCACCAGCTTGCCCTCGCTGCTGCGGGACCACGGCGTCATAACCGGTAACTAACGCTATATACCTATCGATAAGTGACAGCATAATAAATAATAATAGTATATCCTCCAACCGATTACGGCTACGGCGACCAGTCTCAACGATCAGCCACGTACGCAGGATATATTATAGTTCTCAAGTGTGTGCGCAAACACAACTGCCTCTCTATTCCCTTACCCTCATATTCCGATGAAATACCAGCGTGACACGACTGGAGAGGGATTAGGCGCAGGACCAACGGCTTAACGTGCTTTCCGAGGGACGGGGGAACAAGACCAATTACTTCCAGACGCCGGGCTGACTAAGAATTTCTTACCGAAACTTACCTAGGTAAGTACCTACAATTTGATTGAAAACAACCCGGGGATCGAACCCGGGACCTCTTGCGCAGCCGTCGCTTTATAGTGCGACCCACTAACCGCTACGCCACCGAGGCAGTCCACACAGCTTAAACACAGGCATAAATCACTAAATCACAAAACTCTGTAGGTAAATGGCAAGTTATAGTGATAAAATAATTATTGTAAACCCTAGAATAAGATCTTGGATGTAACCTACAACTAAAGCAATAAATGATATTTGATTGATTGATTGTAAGCATAGGCTTATCGTATTTACCAAGATCTGTTAGTGACAGTCACTTATCGCAATCTTCCTGTAGGGACAATTCCTGAAAAAAGTCTAACTCTACCAGCGCTGCTGCGGCATCGCAGATAATGCCGTATGGCATATATGTTCCTTGATGCTGTAGCAGCAAATTTTGAGGTTGGGACCTGATCTGATTGACCACACACACTGACACCTCTTCATGTATATCTGCTACATCTTCCTTGTATCCATGTCGTGTCATGTGTGCATATTGTATCGTACTTATAATACTGTAAACTTGTTCTATGTTCTATCATGTTGCTCTATGTGCTGTGAATGTTGCAATGGTCAATAAATGTTTTTTCTTTCTTTCTTTCTAAATATATACTACGAGTAGGTATATTTGAGCAACTACGGGTTTCCTAAGCCAAACAATACGCTCTTACCTTAACATCACCATCTTCGATTTTGGATATAGGCCTTCCCATATTATTCCACGCGTGGTGATTGGACTCCAGCCATTTCACGCCCCCGCGTGTTTCTTGACGTCATCAACCCATCGCTTGAGAGGGCGACGTCGCGGTCTGCGGCCTTAGCGCGAACCGGACGTTACGACTGAATCGAACATTCCCTCCCTGTGTTTCTCGTTTGTTTGGATGCAACAGGTATGCCTATTTTTGTGCGTTACGGGACGTCTTCGCGCTAAGGCCCTGGTTTGATCCTAACCTAAACATTATTTTGGTATGATAACCAACGGAACTGTGTAAAATGGGCTGGCTCGAGGTCTGACGTGTATGGCGTGCAATGCGGGGTGAGACAGGGGGGGCTGAGCTCACCTAGGGTAGGGTGGTGTAATATGGCGCACTTTTTGATCAACGGCTTATAAAATGATAAATACAAAGGACATAAGATGCGAAACTATTTATTCATAATCATATATTATTCATTAACAAATTAACATACATTCAAAATTAAAAAGAACAGTAACAATTAAAATAATTTAAAAAAATCAACAAATAAGAATTGCGCAATTTTACACAACCCGGTGTGTAAGATTGCGCGATGAGATCGATAAAATGGCGCATTATTACAACATAAAAAAACGCTCTCTATTTGCAGAAATCGCAATTAAAAGTTCCTGAACCTACGTAATCGGAACATTCCTCATGCCACCATTCTCTACATGAGTTACATTCGATCCATTCTTCGGTTTGAGGCTCCTTATATTCTTCGGTACATCCACCACATAAGTATATTTTTTTAGTATTGGACTTTGGTTTCTTAGACATTTTATTTGTTGTCTGTTTTGGCTTTGGTGTTTGTTTCTTTTTCTTCCTGTCTTCATTTTCTTTTTCCAGGTCTATTTTGTAAGGCGAGCTACTGATCACTTCTGATCTCTTATGTTTTCGGTTGCTCCTTTGTTGTGTAGATTTTGGGAATGGAATAATCTGTGACAACGGCATTGGACGAATTTCTAAAGTTGACCTTGCCATCTCAACACATGATAACTTCTCAGATACATGTGGAGGCATCATAGGTTTGACAAAGGTTTCGTGAGATCCACCTGCAACTGGTTTTGTTGGATAAGCATTCAAATGTGTTGACTCCCGTGAATTATTAGCTGCAGAACTAGATCCTCTTGCAACAAGTTCTAATGGAATGGCAGGTGCAGGGGGAGGGGTACTTGCCACTGGTTCTAAAGAATCGGCAGCCGAAATACATGCGACAGAACCTGTGGGGTCTTGAGAATCACTTTGGAGGTCTCGATGTTCTTCGGGGTCTTCTCTTTCAGTAACGCTGCTCGCGAGAAAGTCTGCTTCATTAAAAATATCAGGATTCCACGGCATAATACCAGTGCATTTAAAAAGCTCAACTCCACGGCCAGTGGTTGCAGCCTGATAGAATGCTGGTGTAAAAATCGAAGTCATCTGATAGACTGTTATAGCTCTACCTGGATGATTACGGTGCCATTTTTCACATTCGCTTGCAAAAAACTTCTTCAAAGCTCCGTGAAAACCTCTATCAAGGGGCTGCATTTTGTGACTGCTGTGAGGGGGTAAAGTCAATGCAATAATATTATTCTCACGAAAGAAATCTACGGCCCTTAACGTGCAGTGAGAGACATGGTTGTCCAAAATCAACAGGACTGGTTGATCTTGACTCGGTTTAGCGTGGTATCGGAAATGATTCAGCCAATCAAGAAACAGTTCTGTGTTGATAAAGCTGGAATCAGAAACCATTCCGATAGATCCAGCTGGGGCTGCGTCCATAAGCTCTGCCCTCATTCTCTTTCTTCCAAATATAAATGCAGGTGGCATGAACTGTCCAGTGGCAGATACGGCATTTACGACGGTCACGTTAGTGCCTCGCTCACCACTTGAAATTTTGTTAACAGCTCGCTTGCCCTTTTGAGAGAGCACTTTAGGTTGTTTGTTAGGAACCGTTGAAATTCCTGTCTCGTCCATGTTATATATGCACTGTGGCGCGAAATTATACTTATCCATCAGCGCTGAGAGATTTATATAAAAGCGATCTACTTGCGATCTATTAAATCCTACAGCTCTTGCAATACTTGTGGAGGTCGGCTGACGTAAAGAAATTTCAGGATGACGTTTTAAGAAACCACGCAACCATTCTTTCCCGGCTATTCTGGTTTCTCTATTAAAACGGTGTGAAATATTGTTTTTTTCTGCATATTCATAAGCGGCAATCCTTAGTCCTTTAGCAGTCATTCCATAAAACATTTGATCTAAAGTCTGCAAGTGAGAACAAAAGTCGATTTCTATATCTTCTGAAAAAGTATTATCGAATCGACCTAGTTTTGTACAACAAGATGTCTGTTTTAAGCGGAATCGCAAAGAAGATTCAGCCATTCCTAAATGCCGAGCTACCTCCCTCTTGCTTTTGCCACCTTCAATAAGCCTACGAGCCTCCGCCATAGTTGTTTCAGTTGAAACACTACGGTCGGTTTTTCTTTTTCTCCGATTCGCCATCCTGTAAGAAAGTAAGTGCTTTAAGAATAAACAGCAAAGCCATCACCAAAATATCTGGCGAAAATATTATTTTACAGTACAAATTTATCAAGATCTAGATAGGTAACCGAATAGGTATTTTAAAAACCAACCCAAAGCGCTTTTTTCATTTCGCAAATAGTCAGGCGTGTAAAATCGCGCGCGCAGCATTACACACCTGCGAAGTGCGCAATTTTACACGTTGGCGTATCTGTCCAATTATTGCGATAGTACTGCCATCTCTTAGAAGATCGCTTAACTATCTCGTATGGCACGGCAAAGCAAGCAATACGTTATAGGAAAAATATGAAAGACACACCAAAATCCGAATAGTTTTTGATTAATTATAGTTTCAAATTAAAGAAAAATAAGATCAAACATATGTTAAAACTTCAAACTCACCTAATTGTCGCAGTTTTCAAGGAAATCCAATTATTTTTCTGGAGCACGCTACAGCTTCGACAAGTTGTAAAACACCACTGAAGTTAGCCACGAGCTGCATTTCGTTGTTCAGATATGACGTGTGCGCAATTTTATCGACCGCGCAATTTTACACCACCCTACCCTAAGCTGTTTTAACCTGTTCATGAACAAGCTAATTGAGGGGCTCAGCAGCACTTATATAGGTTGTCATGTGGGTGGGGTATGTGTTAATAATATTAGTTACGCTGATGATATGGTGCTGCTGAGCCCATCAATCGCAGCGCTAAGGACGTTAATATATATGTGTGAAGAATATGCAGTGACCCATGGACTTAAATACAACTCTCTTAAAAGTGAATTTATGATGTTTCGGTCTGGTACAGCAAGAAGACAACGTAATGTACCTCCTATTACGCTAGGAGGGGTTCAATTAAAAAGAGTTACCCAATTTAAGTATCTGGGTCACTGGCTCACTGAGAACATGTCAGATTCTGTTGATATCGAGAGGGAGCGTAGGGCGCTGTGTGTCCGATGTAATATGGTGGCTCGCAGGTTTGCACGATGTAGTAAACCAGCTAAATTAACGCTTTTTAAAGCCTACTGTCAGACTTTCTACACTTGCGCACTGTGGGTAAATTTCACGCAGCGGGCATACAGCGCACTACGTGTCCAGTATAATAACGCGTTCAGGATGTTGTTTGGCCTGCCGCGGCACTGTAGCGCTTCATCCATGTTCGCCGAGGCGCGCACAGATGG
This sequence comes from Marasmia exigua, assembly GCA_019059595.1. NCBI lineage: Eukaryota > Metazoa > Arthropoda > Insecta > Lepidoptera > Crambidae > Marasmia > Marasmia exigua. The sequence goes on along the minus strand of CM032469.1, from coordinate 1,201,830 downwards.
CTTCCACGCAATAATCAGGGCGCGCTGCGCATCACTATGGGCGCGCGTGCGCGGCAGCCCCAACAGCATCCTGAGCGTGCTGGCCGAAAGATGGGACTCCCCACTACTGCACCGTCGGGTGCAGCTACATTCCCCGGTGTGTCGATTTCCATATTTGTAATAAACTACTGATATCTTCTGCAATAGTACTAACACTAAATTAAGTTCATTATGTTACTAACACATTTTTATATGGATTTTATATGGATTGAATATCTGAAATAAATGAATATTTAATTAAATTTAATTTAATTATCACAGGTATAATCGGAAAAAAGCACGTGGGCCCGGCCAGCGTGTACCAGTTCGACTACGAGCAGACGGAGGAGAACAACCACATCAACCAGGTGGGCCGCAACATCACGCACATCAAGCTGCTCGCCAGGGAGTTCCTCGCCAGCGCCAATGACAAGAAAAAGTTCGTACGATTAGTTTATTACAAAACTTCGCGTAGCAACGTTAAAAGAAATCTCTGACCGATCTGTGATTTGACCAGTCTGCTTATGTCCGATGGTTAAAATTGGAGCTCATCGTCTAGTGACACTTCTCCAAGAAATGTTCAGTATTTACAACGCTTCCCGTCATGAGAATCATGAAAAACCACTTCCTCAGTAGTTAATAAGCTTCTATTTACTTATCTAATACCTATTTATTACATTATGATATTTTTGATGTTGATTAAACTTTAAACACATGAATCGTGTATTTATGTACTAACACTTGCAAAGTATCTTCTATCTTCAGGCCGTTCTTCTTGTACGTCGGCTTCCACGACCCGCACCGCTGCGGTCACACGGAGCCGCAGTACGGGCCGTTCTGCGAGCGCTTCGGCTCCGGCGAAGAGGGCATGGGCCTCATCCCCGACTGGAAGCCCTGGTACTACCAGTGGGATGAGGTGCAGCTGCCGTTCCATGTACAAGTTAGTTACTTTTTATAATTTAACCAAACAAAATACTTTACTAACCATTTCAGGCATTTACTTTTTTTTAACGAATTAGGTATCTTATTGACATTTGTCCCTAATCTCTTTTTTTTTCAAACATAGGACACGGAAGCGGCAAGAAGAGATATAGCAGCACAGTATACCACCATGTCAAGATTGGATCAAGGTTTGTCAAGCTTAGTTTACGAGCTCTTAGAGTAAGGGAAGAGTAATGGCCCCAATATGAGTACCCTGAAGTACACTTTTTAACTAAATGTTTTCGGAATTTTTGAACTCTGGTAGTCCATTAAATTTAGTAAGGACTGGTGTACTTCTATGTAATAATCAAACTTGAATAGTTTATAGAGAAAAGTAATGGTGTAACTACCAAACTATGTAAATATCCATAGATAAGTTGATCAAACGCTCTTGATAGTGCACACTAAATTATGTATGTAAATAAACTTGGGTTGTTACTTCAGGTGTAGCACTAATCCTAAAGGAGCTAGAAGCTGCCGGGCACCTGGAAGACACGCTGGTCATCTACACCTCGGACAACGGCATCCCGTTCCCTTCGGGGCGTACCAACTTCTATGACCCCGGGCTGCGGGAGCCGCTCATCGTGGTGTCGCCGGAGACGCGCGCGCGTCGCAACCAGGCCTCCGGCGTCATGGTCAGCCTGCTCGACGTCATGCCCACGGTGCTGGACTGGTTCGGGATCGAGAGGACGCAAGTGGAGAGCAATGATATTTGGGGGTCTGACCAGCCGAAGAGCTTACTGCCGATATTGGAGAAAGGTACTTTTTTAAAAGAACTTCAATTAGATGTCGGCAAGCTCTATCAATTCAACATAGACTATCGTGACAACGAATGTTTGATGAACTATAATTTTTAACAGGATCCCCATCCCATGCCATACCAATGGGGTGGTTACCATACCACATGACGTATGCGACAGTACTGCAATATTTTACTGTCAAGACTTTACTGATGAATTAATTATAGGTGATATTAAAAAAAGGAATCGATTTGTCCTCGTTTTACTTTTAAATTAAGATTCCTTGCGATTTATTTTATCAGAGCCGCCGTACTCGCCGGACGAGGCGGTATTCGCGTCGCAGACGCACCACGAGATCACGATGTACTACCCGATGCGCGCCGTGCGCACGCGCAAGTACAAGCTCATCCACAACCTCAACTTCGGCATGCCCTTCCCCATCGACCAGGACCTCTACGTGTCGCCTACCTTCCAGGTATGAAAAGATGGGACTCCTTTTTTAGCACTTAGACTCTTTCAGTTCATTTTAACGTGATGCACCTTCCAGGTAACCATGTCTATGTTTCTATAGGTATTTGTTTGGATTACATTAGGTCAGTTATTTCGATTAAATAGGTACAGCAGATTACATTAGGCCATTTTATTCCCAGGTTAGCTTAGGTAGTAGTAGAATCAGATTAACTATAAGTAGATAGTCTAATAGATGGCGACTGACGGTGTTTGAGGTACAATTGGACCATTTAGACATTTTTAAACTGACCAGAAATGCGCATGGGCGCAACACCACATGCCAGTGCTTTATTGAGGTCCTCTGGAAATGGAGTTCTACTTAGATCGATCCCACAGCTAATCACAAAATCTGGGTGTTTTTTCGCATTAATGGTACTTGTATTAATAAAGGAGATTAATAGGCGTTTGCATGTGCAGGACATACTGAACCGCACGCGCAGCAAGCAGCCGCTGCCGTGGTACAAGACGCTGAAGCAGTACTACTACCGGCCGCAGTGGGAGCTGTACGACGTGCGCGCCGACCCCGCCGAGACCAACAACCTGCACGGTTCGTATAAAGTATGGGGGGTGTATGTGTGTGGAAGCTGTAATAATGGCAAATATTAAACTATTGGAATTATTTTGTAACTCTCATGATCTTTTCTGCATCGTCGTAAGACCATCCCAAAAGAAGCCTAGTTACAGTTACTTTGAGCTCATGGACTGTTGAATTTTTTAAATCCATAACAGTTGACATTTTATTGTAGGTCTGAGGCATCAGAAATCTAGAGAAACGTTGCGCGAAATGCGTTTTTGTTGCGTAGACTGGTATCTTAAAAATACGTTTTACCTTATAGTCATCTGACGCTAATACACTTCTATGAACGTGCAACACCACATGCCATTGCATGTGGTTATATGTAAAGTATCAGCCTATAAACTGTCCCACTGCAGGGTAAAGGCCTCCATCATAGAAATGAAGTCATCGCTACTATGATGGGATTAGGCTTAATCACCACGCTTGCCAAATGCGGATTGGTGATCACAAACCCGAGCTATGTTCGAAAAATTCAAAACATAGTTTTCGCTCGACCCGGGAATCGAACCCAGGACCCCGAGATCACGGCCCGGTACTTAAACCACTAGACCAACAGGGCATGTGGTTATATGTATATATTTGTAATTCTGCTGTAGGTAGGTATCTGTAATACAGGTACCTACATGTCTCGGAGTCAGATCAGTGTATGTAATGTTGTGAAATATTATATAGTTGAATCTATTTATAAATGATATCGCTAAGAGATTCAGCAGTATTCGGCCGTGTGGGTGCAGGCAAGGCGTCGCTGGCGGGCGTGGAGGAGCAGCTGCGCGCGCGCCTGGCGGCGTGGCAGCGCGCCTCGCGCGACCCCTGGCTGTGCGCGCCCGGCGCCGTGCCGCAGCCCGGCCGCGACGCGCGCGACGCCGTGTGCCGCAGCCTCGACAACGGCCTGCTGCACTACCACGCCACGCACCCGCGCTAGCGCCCGCACGCCCAGCATAGCTTTCAAGTCGGGAGGTCAGATTGTCAATATAGCGGAAGAGTCGTTCGGGTCTAAATTTTTAAAATCAAATTTTTCCAAAACTTTTTAAAATATATCGAGGAACTTCTACCCGGCGGTGATTGTTTCGAAACCTTAGTAATTTACACTACCTAGTCTGGCACGCGTAATATCAGTCCAGAACGCAAGATTTAGGAAATGAAGCTTCGTTTTCATAACAGCTCAGGAAAACGCCTACTACTTACTTGTAGCTATAATGCATCCAGAAAATCATATCAACGAACCAGGCTCCGATGTCTTCTTGCCATACCAATAGCAGTAATGGTGCTATTATTTATTTTCGAGACTTAATTGTTGAATTAAAAGATTCCCTGTTTGATGATTTCTTATCATTAATGATAAAATTTAAGTTAGTACTTCATTTGTACCATGGACTGCCTGACCATAATGAGTCCATGTATTGTATGAACCATCATATTTTTTTATATTATTTAATTTATTGATAATATTTTTTTAAGTTTGGTGGTGGTAGTAATGAATGGCATTCGTCGCAAGTAAATATATTTAATTTTTTTAATAAATTCTTACGTAAGTACTAATAATAAGTTAAACCAAAAGACTCCTTTAAAATACTCATATTTACATAGTAATGTAATCACACATGAATACAAGCACATCTGTTTATTATGCATAAAATGTATTATTATTGAAATTATATGGACTTAAATGATTGTTACCTATAAAAATATTTTTAACTTCTGTGATAAATTTTATATTAAATAGATCAAAGTATTTGTATGACATATGTAATAGAAACCATCATGATAGATTAACTAATATTATTAAAAAGGTCTATTTGAAGTAATTCCTGTTTTATCCACAGATTTAGGTTTTATCGTAGTTAAGTCTTTGTAATTACTACTCAAAACAGTAAACCTAATCCAAAGTAATATAATATTATATTGTATATTCCGCCATGTGATAGACAGTTCAGAAGTTAAGAAGTTAATTATTCATCTATTTCATTAGCTATTTGAATCTCTGTACTTGAACTTAAGCAACTTATGCACACTTGAAACACTCATTCAATTAAAACTATTTTAAATACTGAATTATTGTTTTAATAATTAATAAGTTATGCTTATCTATACTATAACTTCCAATAATAAACAATAACAATTTGTCCCAATGAGTCAAACTTAAAATAACAATAAATTATAGGTGGTAACTAAATTACAAACAATGAAAGCCTCATTAAAACTGCATTTTAGTTAACGTTAATTAACAAAAAAATAGTTGTTAAATGCCAATAGCTTGCTACAGATTTTTAATGCTATCGTAAACTCAATTTAAGGTGACGGGTAGGGCACACTAGCGCGACGCCAAAAGATTTTAATTTTGAGCTAGTGGCTACACAAACAATACATATTATTAAGAATCATTGTCAGTTTTTGAGAATCTATCCCAGAAATGCGGCTTAAATTATACATACAAGTACATACCTACATTGAATAACCCAGAGTTATCTGTCTAAAAAAAACTCAACTCTTAGGAGAGTAGGTGGAAAACGGAATTTCAGAACTTTTCACGCTAAAAGTGGCCGCTTTTGGCGGTAATAAATTTTTCGCATACAAAAACAGACCCAACATTTGTGCATGGTTATTTAATAATTAGTATAAGTGTTTGCCGAGAGGTTGTAACCCGGAAATTGTTTAAAATAGATCCGGTTAAGTAGCTAAAAATTAAAATCAATTGGCGTCGTTAGTGTGCCCTACCCGTCACCTTAAAAACAAAATTTATTATAAACATCACATGCTGTGCAATAAACTATGATATTCTAGAACCATAAAAGGTAATAAATGTTTGAGTACTTAATATCAGATTTCACAAAAACTAAAACCAAATAAAAATACACTTGAGTCTAAGAATGTCATTATTGTGTAAGAATACTGTTTTTTAATACCATTCAGGAATTAGTAACATTCAGAAACAATGGCTTTGTTGTCTTTTAGACAGAGTTATGATCTAAATTATGTTAGGATTATAAATAGAAGAATTCTTATAATTATCTTAATAAAACATATTATTTATGAGATTCTTTTTTTCGACACAAATTATAAATGTATTTTAAGATTCTAAACCCAATGCCCACTTATTCAATAAATGCTATGTTAGCAAATGCTGCAAAATTTTGTGTTTTGGACCTACAAATAAATATCTTCCTATGCCATGTTAGGTTTTTTTTGTAATAACTTTTAGTGGTGAGATTCTTTATCTTAAGCTAATTAAAGTATAAAGTAGGTAGGCACTTAAATCAGTAGTCATCATACAGCTGGTTGAGGCGCTCTATCTTAGCAGCAAGGTTCTGGTCCATGCTATGCACATTGCGTATCAGTTTGTCCGTCTCCATTGCCTGGGATGATAAAAATACAAATGATTAATTACTTTTTTCTTAATGTAGGTAGTAACATTTTCAAATGTCTTCTTGTATTTATGTAATATCAGGCATAGTTTTGGGACTTTTGGGGAATTGGTCCGAGGGTAGAATGTATAAAATATGTCAAGCAATTAATTTAAATTGTTATATAATAAAAATAATACAGCATTCAATCATGCATATACAGATAAATATAAAAATATATATAATCTGTGTATGTGATACATTCATGATGACTGCTACATTAAACATTAAAAGTAATCCAGCAAGTGAAATGGCAGGAATCTATATGTAGAAAAAGGTGAGCAATACTATATTTTCTAAAAAAATTGTTATGTATTGATTGTGACTAATATACATTGTATATTAAACCTATAAAATTTTCTGCTGGGATGGTAAAGTATAGTAGAGGTAATGGTAATAAAGAGAGAGATGAAAAATTATACTCACCATAGCCATAACATGATCAAGCCTTTTGTTTTTCATATAAATGGTTTTAATAAACAATAAGCCGTAGACATAGAGCGCGAGCGCGAGGAGCAGCGCCCCCAGCTTCAGCTTGGTTGACCAGTAGTTGATCATGTTGCCCTGTCACCAACGAGATGCGCTCTTTAACGGATTGGTTTGGTCACAATAGCTAGACGAGCACAGGCAAAATAAGCAAAAACCTCACTGTATCAACATAATGCCTACCGACATATTCCAGGAAAGAATGGCAAAAAACAAGAATTATTTTCTGGTAAGCTAATATTGGGTACAACAAATACTTACAGGTTTTACAACAACCTCGGGAATATCTGTGAGATGAGACATTCAGATGTAGTGTAGCAAGTGCTTGTTTATAAACAAATGTGCGGAGATGATCCGGTACGCGATGCAATCTTTCAGAGATGCGTTTGTGTGCTTTAGGTCGAGTAGCTTATACTCCGCTGTACTGTTACTTTCAGGGCCTCTTTATAGCAGCTTTGCGTTTGTAAATTTATAGAAATAATAAAATTCTATGAAATTTTTAGAAGACAATCGGTCACGGACTCTGGCTTGCTCTGGCTGTCAGCTGTCAATTACTGTGACCACAGACAAAGAAAAAAACTGTGACAGTGATGGACAACAATACAATTTTTATCTTGGTCTGTGTTGGGTCTGTGAGCAATGCTGTCCATCACTGTCAGAATCAATCAAAATATCAAATGTCACAATAATAGGGATGGCAAATCACTACGTACTGGTGATACTAGTGAATATAAAAGTCACAATGATTTTCTTCTTTTATCCATTTCAAGTTCTTCTAGTTTTATCCATTCCACACTTAGTCCGCGATTTCATTCGCGGACTTAGCAAGCCAACACTGTCCATATTTTACTGGGTCGAAGATGTGAAACGACTGCAAAACTAAAAGCTCCTTCGCGTTCGCAGTTTTAGCGCGCAAGATGTGAATAGAATAGAATATCATTTAAAAAGTATAAAAGTGCACATATTTTACCAATCATTGGCATGCAAAATGTTTAAAATTAAACTACAGTAAGCTTAACGAAAATTATTATTATACTTATCGACACACTAAATTACAAATGTAGTTTTTTTCTTAAACTTTGTTCCTCAATATAATAAAAATTATTTTCTTTCAGCCTTGTTTGGTAACAATTTCAGGTCTTTAGACAAGGCATTGAATATATTTATACACATCGCGTCACAGTGACGAAGATAATAGCCATAAGGTTTGGGCTGGCATTGGGGAGCAATTTTTGTGAATAATTCATTCACCTTATTCAGAATTTGTATTACGATCGAAAGTGGCCGCCCCACGAAGTTATAATAAGAATTCTTATCTATAACCTCTATGGGCGGCCGCCCCCTATTCTGCTTGGTTTGTAAGTCTGTCTCAGTTCACACAAAGACACGGTCCATGACTTTCCTCCTAAGTCCTTAATATCGTTGCCTGTTTTTTTTAAAAGACAAGCTTAATAATATGGAGCCCAATTCTCGTGCTCATGGTATAGTCAAACAACTTTTTGTATAACAACAATAAACATTTTTCATTTTATGTCGTATGAAAATAAATGTCACGAGCACGAGAATTGGGCTCAAAGTTTTCAAATTGTCACGAGCACAAGAATTGGGTTCCTGTAACTGACAGTGACTTTAATTTGACAGTCAGTACCATATAACCTAAAAATAGGAACATTGTTTTGGTAATTTATTGTTTTTAGTATATTAATTTAAAAAAATCTTACCTCTTTGGAGTAATTGTATTCTATGAATCTTCAGGATCATGGCGACAAATTACGCTAAATACGCTCAGCTAATAAATGCTTCCACTAACTACGCCCGCCGTATGAAGCGGTTATCCAACCGAATCTTTGGTGAAGTGGCCATTCCCACAAACTCAAAGTCTATGAAGGTAGTGAAGATGTTCTCAGCGCGGCCGCTGCACAGCAACCAGGAGATCGTGGAGTACTACCCGCGGCACGTCGAGACGTCCAAGCTGATGATGCGGCTGCGCGAGTACGGGCTGTACCGCGACGAACATCAAGACTTCAAAGAAGAGATGAAGCGCCTCCGCGAGCTGCGCGGGAAGGTCAAGGTGTGGCGCAGGACCCTCGAGAAAAAGGATTGATTACCTAGCATTGTGAATGTGTAATTAGATAATGTTGTAAATAAATTATTATTAGTTTTGTTTATATGTGTCACTCTTTTATTCTCCAACACTGAATGGCTTAACTGGGCAACTAGTTAACATACAGTTTATTGGGTCTTGAACTGTCATCTCAGGGAGTAATTCCTGATACTTCCAAAGCTGTTGCTTCAACCATGATCCAGGATACTACAATCAAGCGACTACCGTCTATCTTCATAACTGTGCAGGTTTCCTCACAATGTTTTTCCTCACCACCAAGCTGATGGTAGGAATGTGCACATATTATTATCCAGAGGGGCTTAGAATTGAATCATAACCCCATATGGAAGGCGAGTTCTTATCCACTGAGCAACCTTAAAATCTTGGTATTCCTGGTAAATATTCTTTTCAGTGAGTGACTGATATCGGGACAGCGAGACTGGTTTATTTTAGCTATTTTCATAGTCTGATGTCATATGGTCTACTACTGTGGGGATCCGGTGCTGACTTACAAGCCATCTTAATTTTGCAGAAGAGGGCCATCCATGCCATCTACGGTCTTAGATCACGTGACTCGCTCAGAGAAGTATTCAAGGGAATCAATATTTTAACCATATCATCTCAATACATTTTTGATTGTATTATGTTTGTATGCAAGAACTTGCACCTTTACTCGCAAAAATCTGATTTTCGTAGCTTAACACGCGAAATAAACAGGCTTGCTGTCCTAAATCTAAGACTTCATAAAACTGGAAATTCATTTGTAGGATTGAGCATTAGAATGTTTAATAAGTTACCTCAAAATATCATTGATTTACCTGTACATAAGTTTAAGTTGCATGTAAAAAACTGCCTAATGCAGAAACGCTACTATAAAGTAGGTGATTATTTGAATGATAAGGATTCCTGGACATGTCGATCTCTTCGCCTGTCCTCTAATGTATAATTAATTTCATAATTTTTCTTTGACGATTTATCTAAACGATATTGATTATAACCATTGTATATCATACTGTCACTGTAATCATAAATTGTATAAGAATGAATATTGTAATTACCACATTATTTGAAAAGAGTAACTACCTACTGAGTTTCTTGCTGATTCTTCTCGGTAGAAATTGACATTCCGAATCAGCGGTAGATTATATAATATTTGACATTCATAAATGTTCTGTATGGACTTAAATTGAATAAAGTCATTTTTGATATTGATTTTAAAAAATTAAGAACCTTCAGGTTGTACTTGGTCAGTAAATGAAACATATGAAAAAATAGCCATCATTTATTTGATTACAAAATCTTTCGTCAGGAAATAAATTGCTACATAAAATATTTCAACAAGAAATGCTCAACTGCTTAACGTTTGAGTGCGTGGTGCGGCGCAGTCTCGGCCGACCGACACTCGTCGGCTCGCTTTACTCAGTCCAACCTACACTCCACTATAGGTAAAGCCACAAACAGTCTAGGCAGAAATATAAACCGTTACGATGAAATAAACGATTATTTCATAAATAGCTTCATTTACACCAAACTATTACAGTGCACGCTGTAAGCTTGAATACTTGTACACACTTTGGTCGGCGACATTAACTCAATTGTGTTAATAAGTATATTATGTATAAAGTAAGTCCCGCCGCGTCGCGTCCCGCTGCGCACGCGCCGGGCGGAGTGACACCGGCGACACTGCGTCCCGGTGCAAAGTATATTTTGAAAGCGTCAAACTCGGCGGATTACATTCTGATGTCAGACGCTCGTAGAATCACAAAACGACGTCCTCACATCGAACGAAACCCTAGATTCCGTTAGCGTAGCGTATTTGAGTAGAAAAATTTTGCCAGAATTATGTTGTTAATATTTATTACTATTTCGTATTTATATGTTACGCTACTATCACATCTCACACAAAAGTTTGTAAAAAATGAAATGAGTAAAATACAGTGTATGTTTATATTTTGATAAAAATATGAGTAGGGCCGTCAAGTGTGCCTTCGAACGGTTACTATGATACAATAAGTCGGGGCGGGCGTCGGACGAGCGCCCGGCGCTGCGGGCGCGGGGCGGAGGACCCACTACAGTTTAAAGCTTGTGTTTATTATAACAAAATACTATTCCCCGCCCCGGCCGCCCCGCAGCGACCCGAGGGAAATGAGCACGTACGTCTCGGATAGAACGATGACTAACCCGACGCCCCGCCCCCGCAAGGTTGTCGCTGTAAAATTCAGGCAAGTTTGAATCTATATTCCACGCTCGGCGACGTAACGTAACATGCTTTAAGAGTACCTTCAGCACGCCGCGCCTGTTAGCTGCCTCTCGCGGTCGGGCGTAGGATCGGTCACACATTTAGGACTTTTATTTTACATAGAAATCTAAATTCGAGTACCAGAGCACGATCTTAACGGTGCAAGCTAACTGGAACCAAACTGAAGCGTAACAAAATTCAAATCGTCGCTTGTTATCATATTTACAATGCATAACAGTAACGTAACTGGCCGGATAGCGTGACCTCGGCCCCGCGTGACCGTCTCCGCCTAATCTTTGGAACATGAGTCGCAGCGGCGAGTTCTTGTGCGCGTGCGCGCCCTCTCTCCGCGTAGTAACTCGCTGTCTAGTTATAGACGCGCCGCCGCGCTGTGTCTGTCACGTGATTTGATCAAAGTAAACCTGTGAATCATTCGGCCTACTAGACATTTAAATGACTTAATTATTAAATAGTTACCAAATGAGTGGCATGCTGTGATTACAGAACTTATCGCGATATACTCGAATATTTGACATCCGACAGGACAGGGCGTCCCGGACGCGCCGGCGCAGCGCGGCGGCGGCACCGCGTCGTCTCCGTGATTGCGAGCTTAGCCAATCATATACATCACTTGTAATACCTACCCAATCATACCATCATTTATCAATATATTTGTTAACATCATTCTTACACTTCATCCAAACTCTTTAAGACTTAAATACACGTTCTCAATAACATGGCCATTAACTTAAAAGTAACCCGCATAACACGCAGAAAATATGAAATCGCTAACATTATTTCGTAGGCTCCCTAACGACTCATCGCTCTCTCCCTCCCCGTCATTACAAATTCCATTAGTTTTCATTCGATTTATTCGCAGTTTCACGGCGGCGAGCGGCTACGACACTCATAGTACATTTACTACTAGTTACAATATACAAGTTTCCCGGAAGTTTGCGTCCGGGCGCGTAGGTGACTTCAAATCTGACAGTCTCGGAACGGCATTTCATACAGGTTTATAGCAGCTTTGTCATGTTTCAAGATTAGTTTTCGTGCTTTACAAAGATTCCAGAATCGTGACATTTCAAATTGCAATGGAAACCTGCCCTCACGAACGCCGAGTACTGACACTGAGATAAAACTAATTTCAGACCGTCAGACAGACCGGACCCTAAAAATCCCACCCACCCACAGAATCGGCTCATTCACTCGAAGCTAGCGCGTACGTCCCGTCAGTGTGAGGCTCCTCGCGGCTATCCGTGTATACTTAGGTGGAGACGCCGGCGAGGCCAGCTAGGTGTAGGCGTTGAAGTCGTCCATGGCCTGGCGCGCGGCCAGGTCGGGCGCCGGCGCGTGCGCGTAGGGCTGCGGCCGCGCCGCCGCCAGGCGCTCGGCCTCCAGGCGGCGGCGCAGGCGCTTGATGATGCGCAGGCGCTCCAGCGAGTTGCTGGCGTACGCCGCGCCGCCCAGCTTCAGCGACTGCGAGATCTGCGCCGCCAGCTGCAACACGACGGGGCGGGTCACTAAGTCACTGCCGTCTACCCACTACTGGGGGTGAACACCCGTAGTTTCGTTTTAAAATGGGCGAACATTACTGACTGGGCAGCGGCGCGCTTCCTCAGTACTCGTCTACTCGAGAACGACACAAACGACCTCACTCACTAACATCGCGTGAGCTTTGAACTTTTAACCCAGGAGCCTAATTTAAAACGAATTTAAAACCAATTTTTACCGTCGATCCTTTCACACACGTTGTACCAGCATGTCAGGAACGGATCATACGTATATAGAAACCTGTATGCCTCGTCCTGCTTCGCGTCGATACCCACGTGCGCATAGAGAGCCAGTTGCCTCGCCAGCAGCGTCACGTTACAGTCGGACACGACCTGCGTGTCCTGGTGCCTAGTGTCGGTACTCACGTGCGCATGGAGAGCCAGCTGCCTCGCCAGCAGCGCCACGTTACAGTCGGACACGACCTGCGTGTCCTGGTGCCTAGTGTCGGTACTCACGTGCGCATGGAGAGCCAGCTGCCTCGCCAGCAGCGCCACGTTGCAGTCTGACACGACCTGCGTGTCCTGGTGCCTAGTGTCGGTACTCACGTGCGCATGGAGAGCCAGCTGCCTCGCCAGCAGCGCCACGTTGCAGTCTGACACGACCTGCGTGTCCTGGTGCCTAGTGTCGGTACTCACGTGCGCATGGAGAGCCAGCTGCCTCGCCAGCAGCGCCACGTTGCAGTCTGACACGACCTGCGTGTCCTGGTGCCTAGTGTCGGTACTCACGTGCGCATGGAGAGCCAGCTGCCTCGCCAGCAGCGCCACGTTGCAGTCTGACACGACCTGCGTGTCCTGGTGCCTAGTGTCGGTACTCACGTGCGCATGGAGAGCCAGCTGCCTCGCCAGCAGCGCCACGTTGCAGTCTGACACGACCTGCGTGTCCTGGTGCCTAGTGTCGGTACTCACGTGCGCATGGAGAGCCAGCTGCCTCGCCAGCAGCGCCACGTTGCAGTCTGACACGACCTGCGTGTCCTGGTGCCTAGTGTCGGTACTCACGTGCGCATGGAGAGCCAGCTGCCTCGCCAGCAGCGCCACGTTGCAGTCTGACACGACCTGCGTGTCCTGGTGCCTAGTGTCGGTACTCACGTGCGCATGGAGAGCCAGCTGCCTCGCCAGCAGCGCCACGTTGCAGTCTGACACGACTTGCGTGTCCTGGTGCGCGAGGAACTTGCCGCGGATGCGCTCGTCCTTGGTCTTTATGAACACGCGGTTCATGCCCTGCTCGTACGGCTCCACTACCACGATGCACGAGTTGAATTGACCCTGGAACGTCAAGACATGCATTAATTAAACAATGTGTCAGGTAAATGGTATAACAAAACGCGTGTCCTATGAGGTCAACTATTGGGGCATTTAGAATAATACCCATATGTTCCCGAACTTTCTCAAAAGACGCCTAAACAGGCCTGCAAAATAGGTGAATGTGCCTACTAATGGGCAGTTGGTTTCCCTTGGGACACCGTCGCACCACGCAGTGGATGAATACCTTGATGGTGAGTATGTTGAAGTCTGCGCCTGAGTCGTTGTAGACGATGGAGACGTAGTCGTTGCCGATGTACTTGCGCTTCTCGTTGCACGTGGGGTCGCGCGCCAGCGACGGCATCGCGGTCGCCACGTGGAAGAGCACCTGCGGACATAGGGATGCTTTTGTCATATAAATTCAGCTAGACGAGCGACCTTCATGAGACAAGAGTACTCCTGCCTAAGTCAGCGATGCGACTGATATCGCCAGCCATGAACAGCAATGAATACTTACCATCTGGGGACTAGCTTACTCGCTTGCTATAAATATTCGGTAATCATTAATATGTTTTACATATAACTTTAAAAAAAAAACCAACTTCAAATGCGTGAACACAAATAAAAACTAAAAATAAAAAAATAGTTCTTCAAATTCACATGGGACCACCCTTGTGATTATTTACGCAACAAAAAAAGATTCGTTCAAATCGGTTCATAATCGGCGAAGATTTCGCAGAGAAAAGGGTACACCCCTAAAATTTTACCCTTGGGGGTAAAATTTTCTTCAAATTAGCACGAAACCACCCTTTTGATAATACCTATTCAACAAAAAAATAATCGTTCAAATCGGGTCATAATCGGCGGAGATATTGCGTATAAAAAAGTTCATCCCCATTTTCCACCCTTGGGGGTGAAATATTTTCTTCAAATTCGCATGAAACCACCCTTTTGATAATACCTATTCAACAAAAAAATTATCGTTCAAATTGGTTTCTAATCGGCGGAGATATTGCGTATAAAAAAGTTCATCCCCAATTTTCCACCCTTGGGGGTTGTTTTTTTATATGATTAAATTTAAATGGGACCACCCTTGAGGTGTTACCTATACGCCGAAAAAAGATTTGTTCAAATCGGTTCATAATTGGCGGAGTTATCGCGTAACAAACATAGAAAAAAACATACGGGTCGAATTGAGAA
This sequence comes from Marasmia exigua, assembly GCA_019059595.1. Classification (NCBI taxonomy): domain Eukaryota; kingdom Metazoa; phylum Arthropoda; class Insecta; order Lepidoptera; family Crambidae; genus Marasmia; species Marasmia exigua. The sequence continues at coordinate 1,186,782 of CM032469.1, read as the reverse complement.
CCTCCTCTTCGTTTTGAAGTCGGTTGAAAACAGGATAACATGTCGTTATGGCGTTGAGAGAGATAGAATTGAACGTAGTTTTTTTTATCAAGAAAAGAAAAGAAGGAGGACGGAAGTACTGCTGTACTTCCCGTTTTAGTCTGCCGGCCTATATTCCATGGCCAAGGCAAAGTAGATTTTTTTTACGAATTATAAGCCAACAATTGACTTTAATGAAAACGTTGTGAGGAAACCTGCACGTTTCAGATAGTTTCTGTAACGTGTAACCATGGGGAACCAGACCTACCCCTGTTAACGGGTTGCGAAGGTCAGACGGCAGTCACTTCATTGTAATTACCAGACTACAAATCCTGGATCATGGTCCAAGCGTACCCCGGGCTCCAGAGCGACAGCTTTGGACGCAACTGGGAATTACACGATAAGTTGAGGAGATGAGGCCAATGTTTGACCACAATCTCACCTGATGGATAGTAACGATCAGGTTTACGATGTTACGCGTTAGTCTAAAAGAGGTCTGTTCACTCTTGCTTCAAACTTGTCCAGATTGTAAGTGAAAGATAGTGCTCAATACAATTGAACACGACCTGGAGGCAATGGATACCCGGGGATGGATGGATGCCGGGGCGGGCGTGGCGTGGTACCTGCATGATGTCGTCGTGCCACACGTAGGTGTAGTGGCCGTCCTTGCCGCCCTTCTCCAGGTTGAGGAACAGGTGCGGGTGCTCCTCGCCGTCCAGCGACACCAGCGTGCCCAGCGACGACAGGAACTCCGCGTACCTGACGACACGGACAACCGTTCATACGCAATAGGTACACGTGGCGGGGTAACTACTTTAAATTTTGACATTCTATTGAAAATAGCTTGATAATATTTGGGTTACGGTTGTTGTGGTTGTCATACTAAAATTTGTTAACAGCTTTTGATTAACCTTAAAATTGTACATACTAATAGAAATGTTTATAAACTTACCTTACGCTGCCGTATTCATTTTTCAATATTAATACTTCGTTGTCTTGCTGACCTGGACCCACGTACAGCACTCCCACCTAAATTAAATTCACGAATTACATATTGACACATACACATAAATACAAAAAAGTAAAAGATATTGAAAACAAGAATTAGGCCCTATTTAATTGAAATTGTTTTTCTTAGAAACTGACAACTTTAGTATATTAAACATTTTGGATAGTCTTTTTTAAGGTTTTCAGCGCCACAGGGGACACCGGTGACCGACATATGATAAATGTTTATTTGTGTCTGGGTTGATGTCAGTCAATGTGTATGTATAAGATGGATAGCTGATATGTGTCGAGAGCGGTCGCTACCTTGTAGGTCTCGACGGGCGGCACGAGGTCGAGGTTCTTGATGGTGCGCTCGTGCTGCACGCCGGCCACGCGCAGCGGCCGCTCCGCCAGCGGGCACGCGCGCGCGCCGCCCTCGCCCGGCACGTGCGGCGCCAGCGGGTACGTGCTCATGTTGTGGTACAGCTGCAGGAACACGAACGCCGGCGTCACGCCGCCGCCGCCGCCGCCCACCGCGCCCGCGCCGCCCCCGCCCCCACCGCCGCCGCCCCCACCGCCCCCACCACCCACGCCGCCCCCACCGCCCCCGCCCGGCACGCCGTTCGCGCGGGACGAGTTTTCTCTGAAAAAATATAGTACATTCAATAGTAAATTCAATGGAGAGGGCTATGCTCAGAGTCTCCCTGCGTGATCGTATCAGAAATGATGAGATCCACAGGAGAACTAATAGGCAATGGGCAGGGCACATAGCGAGGAGAACAGACAACCGTTGGGGCGGAAAGATCCTCGAGTGGAGGCTACGTACAGGAAATCGCAGCCATGGCAGGCCCCCCACAAGGTGGACCGATGATCTGGTGAAAATCGCGACTATTGGCTGAAATGATGATCATGATGACATTTAATATACTGTACGCCACTGTGACTGTACACTTCTGGACACATCTATTCTCCCACCTTGCATTTGGTCCTAATTTTTATATTAGTCGAGCCAAAAAGTTTATTCAGTTTTGAACCTGGCAAATTCATCATTCGATTCAAGAGTCTTTTTTTGAATTTCGAACACAAAATTTACAAGAAACATACGACAATTTGTAGCCTGTTTGTTGATAGCAAACAATCGAATACTAAAAAAACTTCATTTTACTGGTTTACACTCGATTTAATTCTTGAAAGTGTGACTTAAATTTTTCAACAAACATTACTTATTCTTCACATTAAGATGAGATTCTATCAATAATCTATATCATATATATATATATATTATATATTTACGGATACTTCGCCTGAAGTCGCCGCCCAAGCTGTGGCACTTACCCAGACCAGATAACGAAACGTGAGTGCTCAACTTAATTTCAGTCGATCTGCGGTCTGAATGTTTATCGAAGGTACCTAGAGACTGGCGGCTTCGTTCGTCGCCAAGGAAGGCCGCGATTTCGAGTTACAAATGAAAGGCAGGATCGATTCATTGTGACCACCAGCTTGGCCAATAGATGTGTCCAGAAGTGTATTTATCTATTTATATTCAGTATGAAATGATAAGACAGATAATTTAATTGTTTACTTGAATCAATTTATAAACTCTCAGTTCAGTTTCAGTTTAAAACTTTTGCAGTTGAGAACACCACAAATGTTAAGTGGCCATTAAGTTTTTGATAAATAAAGAATTTTGTATTTGTATTGTAAACTATATCTATACGTATTACTCGAACTTAACATAGGAATTTTGTTGCCTACGTAGGTGAGCCGGTCCGTCCTACATAAATCCAACTACGAGGGATGTCAAAGAACGTCATAATATAGGGGACTTATACCAAATATCAACATGACACTCGCAGTGAAATAAAGAAATTAACATCAACCATCTCATACATTCCAATAACTTTATTAATCTTCAACTATTGATATTTGGCGGATGTCTTTATCAACAAAAATCGCGTAGGTCACCCGTGCGTTACTTTATTGAAATTACCAGACTTACAAAATCACCAACCATGGACTGCAAAATGTGGGTTTTGATTGCGTACCAAGAATATCACTATGAGATAATGATGTTAGAGTTAAGTTTCCTGAAGTATGGTAATCGAGTGAGTCCGTAACTTGCGTCAGCGCGTGGGGCTTTCGACAGAGATGGTATGAGAGCTCGCTAGCAGTGTTCAGCGTCGCAGTCGCGCAGGCTGCCGGGGCACGGGCAGGGTGTGGAGGCAGCGAGGCCTGGGTGTGCGTGCGTACCTCAGGCGGCGCGTGGGGCTCATCACGGAGATGGTGTGCGAGCGCTTGGAGCGGGCCAGCGGCGGCAGGTCGTCGCAGTCGCGCAGGCTGCCGGGGCACGGGCAGGGTGTGGAGGCAGCGAGGCCTGGGTGTGCGTGCGTACCTCAGGCGGCGCGTGGGGCTCATCACGGAGATGGTGTGCGAGCGCTTGGAGCGGGCCAGCGGCGGCAGGTCGTCGCAGTCGCGCAGGCTGCCGGGGCACGGGCAGGGTGTGGAGGCAGCGAGGCCTGGGTGTGCGTGCGTACCTCAGGCGGCGCGTGGGGCTCATCACGGAGATGGTGTGCGAGCGCTTGGAGCGGGCCAGCGGCGGCAGGTCGTCGCAGTCGCGCAGGCTGCCGGGGCACGGGCAGGGTGTGGAGGCAGCGAGGCCTGGGTGTGCGTGCGTACCTCAGGCGGCGCGTGGGGCTCATCACGGAGATGGTGTGCGAGCGCTTGGAGCGGGCCAGCGGCGGCAGGTCGTCGCAGTCGCGCAGGCTGCCGGGGCACGGGCAGGGTGTGGAGGCAGCGAGGCCTGGGTGTGCGTGCGTACCTCAGGCGGCGCGTGGGGCTCATCACGGAGATGGTGTGCGAGCGCTTGGAGCGGGCCAGCGGCGGCAGGTCGTCGCAGTCGCGCAGGCTGCCGGGGCACGGGCAGGGTGTGGAGGCAGCGAGGCCTGGGTGTGCGTGCGTACCTCAGGCGGCGCGTGGGGCTCATCACGGAGATGGTGTGCGAGCGCTTGGAGCGGGCCAGCGGCGGCAGGTCGTCGCAGTCGCGCAGGCTGCCGGGGCACGGGCGCGGCGCGGCGGGCGGCTTGTGCGCGCCCGGCACCGTGCTGTCGCTCGCCGTCTGCGCACAGTACGACGCACCAATGAGGGCCAGGACCAAATTATACAAACGAAAAACACGATAGATACCTTTATCGAAATATGAAATCCAATCATTGATAACATTTTTTAGTGCGCAACATCGTCATTTCGATATGCCAAGTCAAAATATGACCACTTGTTATTGAATCTTCCACCTACATTTGTAAATCCGTCAATATTCAAATGTTTGTTACGTTGAACAATGATTGACAAAAGAAAGTGTTCGGAAGCCACGATAAGCGGTCCGTTCCATCAATTTGATAGTGGTAATCATTCAGGACAAGTATGAGATTTTCATTAATTCATTTGTGTAACTTATCTGCCACATTTAGAAAGCAGAGCAAAATTATACGACGGCGTTTACAATTATCGTTAATCGTTTTCAGAAAACGCATTTTCTGAGAACGAATTATATCAACTTGACTTTCATTCAACAACATTCACGATTATCCAAAATTTTACTACTTAGATTGATTTCACAATATTACAAGTAGCTTCAGTTTCTGATCGGTATGCACAACAAATACCTTTTGTAACTGATGATGTGAACCTCCCGCTGATACTCCATTTGTCTCCGGCTCCGCGTCCACCGTGCCTGCAAAGCATCAAACCAAAATCAATAATCATTATCAATATTTTTATTTATCAAACCGGTTCTAAAATCACTCAGGTTGGAGTTGTAAACCACAAGGTTATGTGGCCGAGGCACATAAACCGTATGCCTTTGTATAAAAAATTGTTGACTGCGCGTAATACTTCGCATCATAACTGCTATTCACGCGGTCGGCGTACGTGCAAATATTGAGAGGTTTAGGTGGCGGCGAGAGGCGTCGTTGATTTACCACTCACAACTGCAAGAAGACGAGGAAATACATCTCGCACCACAAGATGGCGAAAGAACTTCAAAACTCGATCAAGACGGAGAAGGTTCTCGGAATTGGCACATTGGCAACGTCCATGGTGTCGGCCCTGTCCAGAAGAAGGCTCGGGGACATCACCCAGGTCAGAGATGCCAGTCTTGAGAGGGAAATGCTGGACATATCCAGAGCTGGCCGGACATTCACCCTGGTCAGAGATGTCGGTCTTGAGGAAGAGGTGCCGGACATGTCCATAGCTGGCCGGACATTCACCCTGGTCAGAGATGTCGGTCTTGAGGGGGAGGTGCCGGATATGTCCAGAGCTGGCCGGAAATTCACCTAGGTCAGAGATGTCAGTCTTGAGAGGGAAATGCTGGACATATCCAGTGCTGGCCGGACATTCACCCTGGTCAGAGATGTCGGTCTTGAGGAAGAGGTGCCGGACATGTCCATAGCTGGCCGGACATTCACCCTGGTCAGAGATGTCGGTCTTGAGGGGGAGGTGCCGGATATGTCCAGAGCTGGCCGGACATTCACCCTGGTCAGAGATGTCGGTCTTGAGGGGGAGGTGCCGGATATGTCCAGAGCTGGCCGGACATTCACCCTGATCAGAGATGTCGGACTTGAGGGGGAGGTGCCGCATATATCCAGAGCTGGCCGGACATTCACCCAGGTCAGAGATGTCGGTCTTGAGGGGGAGGTGCCGGGCACTCACCCGGGTCGGAGTTGTAGGTCATGAGGTGGTGCGCGCGCGGCGCGTGCGGCGCCAGCGGGGACGTGCCGGACATCTCCTCGGGGATGGCCTCGCAGGACACGCGCATGTCGCTCTTCTTCGCCGCTTTCTTCGACGCGTGCAGCGACACTGAGGTGCTTCTGCAAAATTACAATTAGTTATAATATACGTTTATTTATTTATGTGATAGGTGGCAGACGAGCAGACGGATTACCTGATGGTATAGATTGCCGCCGCCCATGGACACTCGTAACACCATTGGAGTCACAAGTGTGCTGCCAACCTTTGAACCCTATATGTTACAGAATATTTATCAAATAAACTGTAATGTTCAATATATGTTATTATTATTAATGAAATGTAAGTAAAAAATGTTAATGAATTATTTATTATGAATTTAAAACTTAACTACATAATATGATTGCTATTTCGCTTTTTTTTGTATAGAAACAATAAATTTTGCTCGCCGAAAGGTTAAATATGGAGATTCTCCAAATATATGGGTGCATTACATTTGGTGTCCAAATGTAATCCACCCATATTTTTTTGCAAATAAACGATTTGATTTGATTAATATAGATAAAAACATGCACACTAATACACGCGTCCCTGATTGACACTTTATCTGCAACTTTCATTATAATTAGCTGTTGTTGATTAACAAAGTAAATCCATTAAAATGAATTTCATTTCTAAGTTGTTCTGTGCCGTACTCCCCCTTGAGAGGAGGCTACAAACACAAAGTGATACCAAGGCCGCACAGAAAACGGGCGTGAAGCAGCACCGCGCTGTGTTTCGCTGCGTGAGTGAAGGGGTAAAGGGTGGCAACGCACTTGTGACTCCACTGGTGTCGCGGGTGTCTAAGGGCGGCGGCAATCGCTTACCATCAGGCGATCCGTCTGCTCGCATATGGAATAACAGTATGGGAGCACTCACGTGGGCTCGCAGCTGGGCAGCAGGATCATGTCCTGCGGCTCGGGCGGCGCGCGCTCGGCCACGCCCGCCTTCCACGACGACGACATCTCCGGCGACGAGTTCGAGCGCCGCACCAGGTGCCGCGACTTGCCCTGCCGAGCGCGACCACAGTCAGAACACGCTTTAGTGAAATGAGGGAGGGCACTGTGTGTTGGCGTTTTATGACGGTTCTTGCAAATTAAAAATCCGATAGATGGCGTTACGTGGTTACTGGTACAATAACGAGTGGATTGTTTGACGTATCATGTCAAAATTACGAGATTTCGTACAAAGCAACCAACCAAAAAAAATTTCATCTAAGTGGATTAATCGTCTACCTAAGGCAATCTATCGGATTTTTCATTTGCTAAAACCCTCTTGCCTTTCACTGGAAGCTACTATCGGAATAATTTAAGGTGTTGGTTGGTAGGTTTAAACAAACATTATTTGACAAAGAGGCGTTGTACAAAAAAATATATATGGGAAAATGTCAAAAAATATTCGTCCATTACACACTTGTGAAGGAAACACATACGTTTTAGATGTTATTGATAGAGTTCAATGGATCTAGAAGCATACGCGCCGCGCCAGTGTGTGGCCACTGTTTAACGTTTAATCGGACAATGGTAAAATAGTTCCCACCAGATTTTAAACCGTATGTGTCATGGCATAAGAGCGAAAACCAATAACATTTTTCATTGTCTCATATCCGATTAAGGGATTGAAGCTGATGTTATAAAATGTTCATCCAAATATCACCTCGGGCACGATGAGCAGCATGTCGTCGTCGTCGGCGGCGCTGGCGCTGGCCTGGCGCTGCGGGGAGCCGGGGATGTTGATCGGCTGCGTGCTCATGCGCACGCACTCGCTCATCCTACACACAATACTACATTACACAAATCTTATCATTTTAGACTGAGACCGCTATCTTGTTTGAACACGTTCACACTCCCAAACATGCTTTTCCGGATTCCCGAAAAAGCTCACTACTATAGCAAGGGTCGGCGAGAGATTTGGCAAAAGGTTGGTTGTAGTTGTTACTGTCTAGAAGGATATTTTATCATTTATTTTACCGGAGTGAGTTTATAAGGGAGGCTATGTTTATTGTTTGTTACACTTTTTTTTTTTTAATTAATTCTCACAACATCTCATACGTTGACCTGATTCCTACTAGTTCCTACTAGAGTACTAAGTAGCTCAAGCACTTGTGTTACAGATATCAGACAACAGAGGAACACAAATATATACTTAAATACATATATTACACCCAGACACCGGCCAGGGTGCAGGGTGTCCAGGGTGGGGATCGAACCCACGACCTTTGGCGTAAGAGGCAGGGTCACTACCAATTGCGCCATCCGGTCAGTCTACACTTAAGGTGGCGGGTAGGGCAACCGCCAAAAGCGGCCACTTTAAGCGTGAATCAATTTTTCGCGTACAAAAACGGACCCAACATTTGTGCATGGTTATTTAATAAATAGTATAAGTGTTTTCCAGGAGGTTGTAACCCCGAAATTATTTAAAATAGATCCGCTACTAAAAGCTAAAATATAATATCGATTGGCGTCGCTAGTGTGCCCTACCCGTCACCCTAAGGTTTATACACTACACATTTGTATTAAATCTAATTAGGTATCAAAATGTTTACAAATTTTGATAACTGATTGAATTTAATACAAATGTGTGATTAATTAAGGATAGTTACACTATCGCATTAGAATTGAGATTCTGTAATGATAGTAGTGCGGTCGTAAATGGCTAAAACAAATCTTAATTAATTACTGTTTGTAATCATAATCAAAAGATTTAATTTCCATCGCGAACAGCATGCACGTAAATACCTAAGACAGTAGCCGATAGAGATATTTCGTACCTAAGCGGCTGCGGAGGGACGATGCAGTGCGTCGCGGCGTGAGGCGGCTTCTTTTCACTCGCCACCACAGAGTCCGAACTGCAATCACATAATCGTTTAATGATACGCTCATTCCGCGTGGCCTTGAGGCTGCGTTTCCACCAGAGATGAGCGAGGATACGTCGCAAAGAACGTGTTAAGAGGTTAATATTTTTTAATAGTAACTACATTTTACAACAAAATATTATTATAAGATTAATTGGCATCTATTTGGGTTGTCTTACCTTGATTTGTGTAGGTCTGGGTGCGGACTGATCTGTGGCCGCGAGTGTGAGGACGCCGACCCGCTCCGCGACCGCATGTCACTTTCTGACCACTACAAAATACACACAAGTTATAACCCTCTATGGATTTTAAATTGGTCCGAAATAAATTTTAATTCAATTTAATTTATAAACATACATTTATATTAACACTTTTAACAAAAGTAAGCTCAAATTATATCTTATTATCATGATAGTCGTGTTGCTAAGAAAACAAAACAAACAAACAAACAAATAATTCTTTATTTGCATAGGCTTGTACACAGCACTTACAAATCGTCATACATTTGAATGACTTTAAACTATTTATAAGTACTTATGTATAATTTACATGTTAATACATATATATGTTGATACATAAAATATACTAAAGAAATAAATAAACATAATGCGATTCTACCACCGGCTCGGAAAGTTGTTTCTGGTCGAGAAGATCCGGCAAGAAACTCGCCAGTTACTCTTTTTAATCGCCAAACTTTCATACAATGTTGTGTCATCATCATACCGAGCCATACAGTTTAATTGTTACACAAAATAAAATAAAGGAAATAATAATAAAATAAATATTATGAGGTAAACCGAAGCAGACCAGTCCCCAAAGGTGGCACCTGTTCACAAGTATGACGTACGTGCCAGCCATCATTTCACTCAACCATATTAGAGGGAATGTAATGACCCGCCACATAGCGCCACCACCTCAGAGACATTTGAGTGAGCATGACTACTTAGGTTCCCCTCATAGGTCACAAAGAATAGTAGTTACTTAATCCAGACTAATAAACTGCAGGACGAGGTGTACAATAGTAGGTGGTTAGCATCTTGTCAATTATTGAATAATTAATATAAATCAATGTTTATACAGTCAAAATCTAAAATGTCTTTATTCAATAAAGAACATTTATGAATGTCAAATATTATGTAATCTACCGCTGATTCGGAACGTCAATTTCTACCGAGAAGAATCAGCAAGAAACTCAGTAGTTACTCTTTCCAAATAATATGGTAATTACAACTTTCATTCTTATACAAATTATGATTTCAGTGACAGTATGATATACATTGCTTATAATCAATATCGTTTAGATAAATCGTCAATGAAAAATTATGAAATGAATTACACATTAGAGGACAGCCGAAGAGATCAACATGTCCAGGAATCCTTATCATTCAAATAATCCTCTACTTTATAGTAGCCTTTCTGCATTAGGCAGTTTTTTACATGCAACTTAAACTTATGTACCGGTAAATCAATAATATTTTGAGGTAACTTATTAAACATTCTAATGCTCAATCCTACAAATGAACTTCCAATTTTATGAAGTCTTAGATTTGGGACAGCAAGCCTATGTTTATTTCGCGTGTTAAAGCTATGAAAATCTGATTTTTGCGAGTAAAGGTGCAAGTTCTTGCGTACAAACATAATACAATCAAAAATGTATTGAGATGATACGGTTAAAATATTGATTTCCTTGAATACTTCTCTGAGTGAGTCACGTGATCTAAGACCGTAGATGGCACGGATGGCCCTCTTCTGCAAAATGAAGATGGCTTGTAAGTCAGCACCGGATCCCCACAGTAGTAGACCATATGACATCAGACTATGAAAATAGCTAAAATAAACCAGTCTCGCTGTCCCGATATCAGTCAGATTCCTTATTTTTCTAACTGCATATGCAGCTGAACTAAGTCTTCCTGCCAAGACCGCAATATGAGGGCTCCATTGCAATTTTGTATCCAGAGTGATACCTAGAAAAACTGTGGAGTTTATGACTTCGATAGGTTCGTTATTCATGACAATATTCATTTTGACCTGCCTTACATTAGGCATTGTGAACTTAACACATTTTGTTTTCTTTGAATTAAGAACTAAGTTATTATAAGTAAACCACTGTAGTACTTGAGAGAGTGTGTTATTTACTTCGTCAACATTTTTCTTTTGCCTATCAACCTCAAAAATCAAGGATGTATCGTCAGCAAATAACACTATCTCACATAGATTATTGGTATAGTAAGGAAGGTCATTTATATAGATTAAAAAGAGCAAGGGCCCCAATATAGAGCCCTGGGGCACACCCATGGTTAGAGGGGCGCCAGAAGAGTTAGTTCCATTGACATTGACCTTCTGAATCCTATCTGATAAGTAAGATTTGATTAGACTTAGTGAGGTGTCTATGACACCATAATGCTGTAACTTCATTAGCAATGTTTCATGATTGACGCAATCGAATGCTTTAGACAAATCACAGAATATTCCAATAGCATCTCGCTTTTTCTCCCATGCATCAAATACATGTTTGATAAGCGCCACTCCAGCATCAGTAGTGGATTTCCCTTTTGTGAATCCAAATTGCTTACTGTGCAATATTTTATTCAGGTTTAAATGAGACAATAACTGAGTGAATATTACTTTTTCAAAAATTTTGCTGAGAGCAGGCAGTATAGAAATAGGTCTGAAGTTAGACGGGTCACTTTTCTCACCCGACTTGAATAACGGTATTATTTTACTGTATTTCATCATATCGGGAAATTGACCGTCGTCAACACATTTATTAAATATTATTGCTAAGTGGGGTGCGATAGAATGTATTATATTTTTGATTATATCTACCGAGATGCCCCATAAATCCTCAGTCGGTTTCATATTTAATTCTTTGAATGTTTTTAAAATTATATTAGAATTAACATGATTGAATCTAAAAGGCGTGTTGCACTTATCAACATGAGACCTGAGGAGAGAAGCAGCGAGATGTGGACTGGAATTCAATTGATTGGTTGTTGTGACTGGTATATTAGAAAAGAAAGACTGAAATGTTTCTGCTACTTCAGAGTCAGAAACAAGTGATTTGCCATCAATTTTAAGAGAGAGCTTGTTGTCTTTTGTTTTATTTTTACAAGTCTCTTTATTTATTATCTTCCATGAGATTTTACTTTTATTAGGGGCTTTTATTATTTTGTCTTTCAAATAATTTGATTTGCCATTGCACATACTTTTTTGAATAATTTTGAGTATGTTCTGACATATTCAATTAAATTAGCGTTTTCAGAATTGGCTTTGATATCATATAATTCAAACAGCCTCTTTCTGCTTTTATAGATGCCTGTAGTGGCCCAGTCACTGAATTTAATTTTAGAAGTATCTAATTTAATTGTTTTTTTAGTGAACTATCGAAGCTAGTTCTTAATGTCACGGGACAAAACGCGGTTATTTTTATATGTTAGTACAATCGACAAAGTTCCCGGTAGACGACTTTTCGACCTTAGAGAATTGGAATAAGGTCTAAAAGTGGTCTACCGGCAACTTTGTCGATGTTGTACATACTCGTAGTAGCATCTACTCACAGCTTGAAAATAACCGCGTTTTGTCCCGTGTACAATAATTATTTGTATAATGCAACGCGAAAGTTTAAAATCGTGTACTATCGAAGCTGTTGTATTCTTAGAAATGTAGGGTGGGAGCCTTGTAAGTCCCAGTTCAGCTGCAACATTATACTGTACTGTAAGTCAGAGTTACCCGGTCGTTCCTGGAGTCGCCGATGCCGCTGGAGGCGGAGGAGGGCGGCGGCGCGGGCGACAGCAGCGCCGCCACCTCCTCCAGCGGCCACTCCAGCATGTGGTCCCAGCTCAGCTGCAACACACAGCCGTCAGCGCAACCCGTGCCGACACAACCCACACGCACCACACCCGACGGTGACGTGTGTAACAAAAGGGACATCTTATAGATGTTGGAATTTAAAAAATGTTTTTATGTAAACATTTTTTATGCACAAATTTATTATTTATTAAATATTTATTATTTTCTGGTGGAATATGAAGAAGTAAGAAGTGGATGTAGAGTTATTATGTCGATTCTAATACCCAAACTTATTTACAAACAATAAATCGACTTACTTGACGCCCTGTTGGTCTAGCGGTTTAAGTACCGGGCCGTAATCTCAGGGTCCTGGGTTCGATTCCCGGGTCGAGCGAAAAGTATGTTTCTAATTTTTCGGATATAGCTCGGGTTTGAGATCACCAATCCGCATTTGACAAGCGTGGTGATTAGGGCTAATCCCGTCATAGTAGCGATAACTTGATTTCTATGATGGAGGCCTTTGCCCTGCAGTGGGGCAGTTTATAGGCTGATACTTTACTAAATCGACTTAACCACAAAAGAGTGTTGCAAGTAGATACTAATAATTGTGGTGGTTACCTGGTTCTGCACGCGCAGCACGAAGGACAGGTCGCCGGTGGGCGCGCGCACGTGCACCTCGGCCCAGTTGGCGCACCAGCACGGGCACGCGCCCGCGCCCGCCAGCGCGCCCGCGCGCCAGCCCGCCTCCTCGCCGTCCTGCCGCACACCACGCGCACCATATACACCATGCGCACCATACGCCAAACACCAAACCATAATCACTAACATATGGATTTATCCAAATGAGAAACCCGTTAAATAGCGGGCCGTTCAAGTATTAGGTACGTAAGTATGATTCAACCCCCCCACTATCAACCAAGGTGGTAGAGATAAAAAAAAACTTTATTCAATTTAGGTAGATAGATAGATAAAACGTTTATTTGTACTGCTGCATATACACACATTTAAATAAAACAAATGACACACATGCAAGAACACAAGAACATTACATTATAATTAGGCATTAAAATTAACAAAAAAATAGAAACAACAATAAGCTGTTCACCTGTTGTGATCCGTGTGTGCGCTGCAGCAGTTCAAAAAGGCCGTGGCTCAGTGTATAGCTTTGCCCGAGCAGACAAAACACTGGTATTCTGCCACTACCCCAAAATACAGTCTAAATCTAATCTAATTTTATCTACGTTTAGAAAATCTATATAAAATATAGGGACAGTGTAGAACTGTTTTATTGTAATGTGTGAGTGAAGTATAATATCAGATGAATGTATGATGACAGCAATCGGAAAGGGAAGTAATCGATAAGTGCATCAAAATACTTTGGTATACCCAACATGAGTATGCGTGTAAGTGTAAGTTTTGCATGCTTATATGTTTCTACACGGCAAAATCCGCTACCGATTGACCCCGTGGGATACCTAAGCGTTGTTTATCTAGGTCCATACAGAACACTTATGAATGTCAAAATAGGTACACATATTATCATCTACCGCTGGTTCGGAATGTCGATTTCTACTGAGAAGACACCAGCAAGTAGTTTTTTTTCCAGTTTATCAAAAGTAAGCAGAGCTAAGATATTCCCCCTCGATCCTTACGTAATATATTGCTCCTATGGCGTTATGTAGGCGTGAGGTCTAACTTTCTGGGCATTGGCTGTATTGTATGTGCGTAACATCATCATTTTGACGTTGGACCTGATGCTCACATAGCACCATCCAACGGGATTAACTTGTTATATATTTTTATTGACATCTGCTCGGTACCTGAGCTTACTAAGTGCAACTTTGTGAAAGGTGTGGCTAATTTATTACGGGGTCTTAGGCCATGCGATTGGGGTATTACATCTTCTTTTTTAGTATATATCATGTGAATAAGAGAACCTTTCGTACCCGAAGGTCCATTGTTTTCAAAGAAACATAGCAGTTTAGAAGCCTAAACTGCTATGTTTCTTTGAAAACAATGAGAAGATGTAATACCCCAATCGCATGGCCTAAGACCCCGTAATAAATTAGCCACACCTTTCACAAAGTTGCACTTAGTAAGCTCAGGTACCGAGCAGATGTCAATAAAAATATATAACAAGTTACCCAAAGATATTAAAAGTATTGCTAAAGATACCGATTTTTTTATAAAATTAAAAGAATATCTTTTGCAAAATGCCTACTACAGTCTGAATGAATATTTGAACCCTTAAAATATATAATTTAATATTTATACATAAATTTATCTACTTCATTTTAATTCGATTGCTATTAGACATTTAATATAATTACTTAATAATTAAGAGGAAATGTAAATGTTATGCTATTTTTATTGTGATACCCTTTGCAGGGTTTATTTGAGGACATTATGCTATTTTTAAGACCTGTATACCAAATGAAACAATAAAAATTTATGATTATGATTATTATGATATGATGGTTCTCCTGTTTGTTATGCTGTGTACAAATATTTTCGGTGTTGCAACCTACCATTTTTTCTATGTTTTGTTTTGTGTAATCATGTATTGTTGTAACTCTGTTCTATGTACCAAATAGAGAAAATAAATATATGCATGGGGACCCTGGGCATTAGTCCCATGTTCCCGACTATGTTAGTTTTAACTAAAATGAGATTAGTCTCAATAACTGCAATGGAACGTGTGCACTCACGACTTCCTTGGATATCCTCTCGAACCGCTGCGTGAACTGGTTGAGCACGTCGGCGACGGGGTCACCGGACTTGTTCTCCGCCGAGTTTTGTCTGCAACACACGGACAAATACTGTTACAGCCTTTAGAATGACTAGACAGATATTTGAAACTAATAAAATAACACCTACAATGTTGACCAAATGAAACTGTACAAAAATATGATCGGATTTAAGAAGGAAAATAATTATCTAAGTATAATTTGTCAATAAAGTCCTGAAAATAAATGATAGGGCCACTGCCGCTTCTTACGTCATTGATATGGCATGGGAACTCCATTAGATCCTGAGAAACTTCTTGACAAGACTTTAGTGGCGCATTATAGTTACTGTTTTAAATGAAAAGCATAATTAACAGCAACACAGTGCCGAGAAGTTAATTATTCTATTAGGGTGACGGGTAGGGCACACTAGCGACGCCAATCGATTTTAATTTTTAGCTTCTAAACTGGATCTATTTAAAACAATGTCGGGGTTACAACCTCTAGGCAAACACTTATACTATTTATTAAATAACCATACACAAATGTTGGGTCCAACGCGTACGCGTACTAAAAATTAAAATCGATTGGCGTCGCTAGTGTGCCCTACCCGTCACCTTAAATGTTTTGTCAAGTACTGACATTTCAGAGCATTTCAAAGAACTTGGCCAATCACTGTATAATTTTTGCAATCTAGGAATGCTGACGGTGACCGTGACTGAACCAACGAGCTCATGCGGTACATGCAAAATGCGGTAGAGTGCTTGGCGGTGATTTTGAATAGGAAACAAACATGGTATGATGTGACATCTGCTTCAATTCAAAACGACTGAATATTTATGCTAGGTCTACTAAAGCGACGGGCGAAATGCACACATAAACATTGTATACAGAGTTACAGATACACAGCTTAGCACGAATCGAATGCTTGGTTACTACATGTGTATCTCATTAGAGCTGGGTATAAGAGTGAGGGAGCGAGAGGTCAGCGCCGCAAAGTCGACCTTCCATGCCCCGCGAAGTGACTAATCGAAAAAAAAAAAATTTTCTCTTTGGGTCAATCAGCGGGGGGCGGAGTGTGCTTAACCAATCGAAAAGTCGAAAAAGTTATCTTTGGAGCTCGCGCAGTCGCGCGGTTCTTATTGGCCTGCGACGGCTAAGGTCACTAATTGATTGGCTAAAACGGAATATAAACAGATAGAAGGTCGAGTTGGCGGTAGAGCCAGGGCGGGCAGACGCGGGGCTGCACCTGGTGGTGTGTCCGCTGGAGGGCGGCAGCAGCGGCGCGTCGGAGATGGACAGCGACGAGCACGACGTCTCCGTGCTGCGGCTGTGCTGCAGCGAGTGCTTGCTGTAGCTGCGCACACGCAACGCACACGCGTCACACGCGGCACACGACAAGGGACACGACACTGCTGCACCGATCCGACGGCGCGACCGACACATTACGCAAAATATGGAGCGATCCTGTTTCGTTGCAACGGCCCTCGAGGACTGTTGGTGCTGCTGGACACTCGCTACACCAAGGACGCAATGCGGCTTCTAATGATAGCCGAGAGTGTATCATCTTCAACAGCAGCTAGCATCCTCGATGCGCTGCAGTGTCTAGGCAGCCCCACAGCCCCCAGAATGCGTTATTATATTGAGTAATACATATAGTCCACAGGAGAGCCATGGTCGTATGTCACTTTATTCCCAAGGTTATGATTACTTAATACTTTCAAATTTATTGTAGCTATGTATAACGTTTCAATTTACCGTAAGGATCGTTGCAGCAGTCAAAAACAATACAAAGCCAGAAATTCCCTCACGACGATCAACGCCTGTTATCTGATAACGCAATGAGGTTTTTGGTAATGGGAAATTCGTTAGATGGCATTATGTAGGCGTGATAAAGTTACCTATTTCGATAAAGTGTGACTTCACGCGTACAAAACGCCATTAGTGATTTTTCATACACCTCATTATTTTATTTACTAAACAGTTCTATGTGCAAAAACGAACCAGATCACCAGATAACAACCGCATTTCGTCGACCGAAAGATATCCCGTCAACCTGAACGTCTATACAGTGCCCTTACCATGAGTTTGAAAAACTGTTCTCGCTATCGAAAACTATCGCTTTGTCCCTTTCATTGTGGTGCATGTGAAAGAGACAGAGCAATAGTTTTGGATAGCAAGGATAGAATTTCAAACTCATGGTAAGGTCTCAGGCCATACTACTTGAGATAACCACTCACACTGTTACTGGGTTAGTTGTAAGCGAGGCGCAAATATTGTTAGATACCAGCTATCGTATTAGTACTTTGCTCGACAAACTGAAGCCCCTTATTGCTCATTGAATGGGTTTGTAATGTACTTATCCTCAATGTGAGCTATCGCGTGTGTAACACCCGTTAGATGGCGTACTGAGGTTCAACTTCAACAGAATTGTTTTCGTGCGTCAAATTGATTTTTGATATATCAAGTTTTAAAAATAACTAATCACCTTGTAGATGGACCTCAGTCCTATAGCACGCCAGCTATAGTCCGATCACGGTTATTTGGCACGTGGCAAAATTCGGAACTAATTCTGATTTGATATTTTCGCATAGAAAAAACATTGTACTACGCCCTCTTGTCAATGTCACCGAAGTGCCTTCAGTTCTTGGTCGGTCTGTAGTGGATGTTTCACACGCTATAGACATTACCTATACGGACGATCACGGCAAATCACGGAACTAAAATATTGCATTCCTTGTATCTATGAAGATAAAGCTCTAAGGACCTCCTCTTTTTTGGTTCAAGCGCCAGCCAGTAAATATTTTTGCAATTTTTTTTAGGACTTTCATAACATCAA
Organism: Marasmia exigua; assembly: GCA_019059595.1. Taxonomy (NCBI): domain Eukaryota; kingdom Metazoa; phylum Arthropoda; class Insecta; order Lepidoptera; family Crambidae; genus Marasmia; species Marasmia exigua. The sequence continues at coordinate 1,168,787 of CM032469.1, read as the reverse complement.
AGCTCAGAGTAGGGTCATTATCTTTGGTTTTATTTGAGTTCAAAAAATTTCTCTGATTTCAAGGATGTTTATGGGCGGAGTCGATTACTTTCCATCAGGTGACTCGCTTGCATGTTTGTCGACTCTATCATAAAATAAAACATCCATACATTTCGCTGAATTAACTAACAAAAAAATGTTTTTTCGGTATGCCAAATTTTAACATTTGTATATCAGGAGGAACAGTCCTAACAGAATATAGTATTTTTTTTTAGCTTTATCATTTGGACCGAAAATATATGAAAGTGCGAGGATCTTCTTTGAATGTTGATGGCGACTGAAGCACGTTCTTCAAGGCACTTCTTTGTTGGCACGGACTGTACATTTTCGTTTTGACGCGCTTAAAGGTATTGGGGGGATGTAGCCCAGGCTGTACCTCGTGGGCCGGCACTCACCGCTTGACCTCGCAGGCGGCGGGCGGCGGCGCGGCGCCGCTGCCGTTGCTGTCGCTCGCGCTCTCGCTCACCTGCACCTGCCAGAACGCAATAGTGGACCATTTGTTATTCAGAGTACACGTTTTGATTTAATCAAAAGGGATACTGCTATCAAGTAAATAAAAACAGATACGCAGTATATGCCGGTTGGTGGGGCTACACAGACCGTAGGTGTGGACGTGGCTCGGGTTACCTGGGACAGGAGTTTTCTCAATCCAAGTCGTACGCTGTCTGTGGGTGCAATGTGTCTTATTCAGTTCCACTGACACAGCGCACACATTCTTGGTCTTGTGACAGCGGAGTCACAAGACCAAGAATAAATGGGGAAACTAGTTTATAATGGCTCGCGAGGCTCAGCTCGCCTCGGGCGCCACGGGCAAGAGGTTGGGGTATAGCTCGCAAGTCGTGCTCGGTGGGACTGAACTCACCTACAGATATTTGGCTAATATATTGAGATCACGTGTAAGTGCGTGTACTTCTTGTGCATAAAATATCTCCGTATTAATTATAAAACCACACGAGGTTATAATCTTCCGTACGGGAGATTTCCGCAATCGGACGTCAGGTGGAGCGCATTTCGCGTGTGAAAGGTAAAGTTTACCAGTTGTTAGATCTACTAGCCAAGTCTTTTCAAGATATCCTAGTCTTAGCTGAAGACTTTCCGGAGAGTACCCTACGTCGTCGCCGAGGTGGTGGGCGTGTCTCGAGTCGGGGCTCTTCTCATAGCCTCTCGAGTCCAGGGTGTTGTGGGGGGTGGTCCTGGTGGAGCTTGATGTTGAGCCTAGTGAGTGTGAAGTCCCGGCGTTACCTGCACGGCGGGCGCGGGCGCGTCGGCGTCGCCGGCCACGCTCTCGGCGTGCTGCCGGCACAGCATGGCGCATCTGCACCACACAACAATACTCCGCTCAAACAGAGAAAATGATATATGTACACAATACCGCATGTTAAAACTCGACTAAATGGTGTACTATAGGACTGAAGTCTAATTTACGCCATCATCATTACTATCATCAGCTTGTTGCAGTCTACTGCGACTACTGGAAATATTTTTCTACTATATCACAACATCACATACATTGATCTGACTCCGAGATAGGTAGCTCAAGCACCTGTGTTGCGGATATTAGAATCAACAGTGGGATTACAAATATATACATATAATACTTTTTTTGTGTAAATACATACTAAATGACGACCCGTTTGGAACAGTAGTAGTGAACGCTACCTTTGGTCCAAGGGTTGCAGGTTCGATCCCCGCACAGTACAAACATTTGTGTGTATTATAAGTATGTATTTACGAAAGAAAAGTATAGGTATAGGAAATAGGTATAGGATTATAAGTATAGGAAACACCCAGAGCAATACAAATAAACATGTTCATGCACACAAATGTTTATACTGTGTGGGTATCGAACCCGCAACCCTTGCACCAAAGGCAACGTTCACTACCACTGTTCCAAACGGGTCGTCTAACATACATCTAATGTAGTCTAAGAAATAACAGCCGCTACGTCACTGTGACGACTGATTACGTGACCTGTTTGCGCAGGTCATCGCTTTTGCTCGAGCTCTCGGAGGCGTCGGACATTCTTAGGATCGATACTTAGGACTATCAATAATTTCAATTATTTAATTTATAATTGATTAAAATCATATAGATTGTGCCATTTTTAAATAACTGCCATTACACTTCTGATTTGATGACAGACATGGTAGGACAAAACAACAAAAGGAAAAATAATACCAAACGTGTTACCTGTCACAAAGGCCCTGCTTGATGGAGTTCTGCAGGCAGCCGGACGTGGTGATGGTGATGAGCCGGTGCCCCACCAGCCACGTCATCGACTGCCCGCCCGTGAACAGGAACTCTGCTATGTCGCTCCTGGGGACGTCATCAAATGTACACGTAACACTCACTATACACTTATCTAATGCGTGTAAAAATGGTAAATGGCGTACTATAAGGATTAGGTCCTTTGCCTAATCAATCTACGTGGCCATTAATTATTTTGGTAGGTGTTATGTCAAAATGACAATTGGACGAAAGAAGCAACCAATCCCGTTGAAGTTGGATCTCAGTCCATGTGCCGATCTGTAACAGGAGCCCAGTTCTCATGCATCACGAAAAAAAATGTTTTTTTGTTAGGTTTTCGTGCGGATGTCTGCCCTGTTTTTATATCGAAATCCCGAGAATTGGGTCCCTGTGATGAGCTATGAGCCTTTATAGACATTTTATTAATATTAGATCTCACCTGAGTAGAACAAAGTTTCACTGTATAGGTATCGCTCGGCAACGGCTGACTAAGACCATGTGTTACCTCTGCGGCTTGACGCTGCAGGGCGTGGCGGTGTAGCGCGCCAGCAGGTCCACGCAGGTCTCGGTGAGCTCCACGTGGCGGCGGAGGCGACGTCAGCATGTGTTACCTCTGCGGCTTGACGCTGCAGGGCGTGGCGGTGTAGCGCGCCAGCAGGTCCACGCAGGTCTCGGTGAGCTCCACGTGGCGGCGGAGGCGACGTCAGCATGTGTTACCTCTGCGGCTTGACGCTGCAGGGCGTGGCGGTGTAGCGCGCCAGCAGGTCCACGCAGGTCTCGGTGAGCTCCACGTGGCGGCGGAGGCGACGTCAGCATGTGTTACCTCTGCGGCTTGACGCTGCAGGGCGTGGCGGTGTAGCGCGCCAGCAGGTCCACGCAGGTCTCGGTGAGCTCCACGTGGCGGCGGAGGCGACGTCAGCATGTGTTACCTCTGCGGCTTGACGCTGCAGGGCGTGGCGGTGTAGCGCGCCAGCAGGTCCACGCAGGTCTCGGTGAGCTCCACGTGGCGGCGGAGGCGACGTCAGCATGTGTTACCTCTGCGGCTTGACGCTGCAGGGCGTGGCGGTGTAGCGCGCCAGCAGGTCCACGCAGGTCTCGGTGAGCTCCACGTGGCGGCGGAGGCGACGTCAGCATGTGTTACCTCTGCGGCTTGACGCTGCAGGGCGTGGCGGTGTAGCGCGCCAGCAGGTCCACGCAGGTCTCGGTGAGCTCCACGTGGCGGCGGAGGCGACGTCAGCATGTGTTACCTCTGCGGCTTGACGCTGCAGGGCGTGGCGGTGTAGCGCGCCAGCAGGTCCACGCAGGTCTCGGTGAGCTCCACGTGGCGGCGGAGGCGACGTCAGCATGTGTTACCTCTGCGGCTTGACGCTGCAGGGCGTGGCGGTGTAGCGCGCCAGCAGGTCCACGCAGGTCTCGGTGAGCTCCACGTGGCGGCGGAGGCGACGTCAGCATGTGTTACCTCTGCGGCTTGACGCTGCAGGGCGTGGCGGTGTAGCGCGCCAGCAGGTCCACGCAGGTCTCGGTGAGCTCCACGTGGCGGCGGAGGCGACGTCAGCATGTGTTACCTCTGCGGCTTGACGCTGCAGGGCGTGGCGGTGTAGCGCGCCAGCAGGTCCACGCAGGTCTCGGTGAGCTCCACGTGGCGGCGGAGGCGACGTCAGCATGTGTTACCTCTGCGGCTTGACGCTGCAGGGCGTGGCGGTGTAGCGCGCCAGCAGGTCCACGCAGGTCTCGGTGAGCTCCACGTGGCGGCGGAGGCGACGTCAGCATGTGTTACCTCTGCGGCTTGACGCTGCAGGGCGTGGCGGTGTAGCGCGCCAGCAGGTCCACGCAGGTCTCGGTGAGCTCCACGTGGCGGCGGAGGCGACGTCAGCATGTGTTACCTCTGCGGCTTGACGCTGCAGGGCGTGGCGGTGTAGCGCGCCAGCAGGTCCACGCAGGTCTCGGTGAGCTCCACGTGGCGGCGGAGGCGACGTCAGCATGTGTTACCTCTGCGGCTTGACGCTGCAGGGCGTGGCGGTGTAGCGCGCCAGCAGGTCCACGCAGGTCTCGGTGAGCTCCACGTGGCGGCGGAGGCGACGTCAGCATGTGTTACCTCTGCGGCTTGACGCTGCAGGGCGTGGCGGTGTAGCGCGCCAGCAGGTCCACGCAGGTCTCGGTGAGCTCCACGTGGCGGCGGAGGCGACGTCAGCATGTGTTACCTCTGCGGCTTGACGCTGCAGGGCGTGGCGGTGTAGCGCGCCAGCAGGTCCACGCAGGTCTCGGTGAGCTCCACGTGGCGGCGGAGGCGACGTCAGCATGTGTTACCTCTGCGGCTTGACGCTGCAGGGCGTGGCGGTGTAGCGCGCCAGCAGGTCCACGCAGGTCTCGGTGAGCTCCACGTGGAAGGCGGCGGAGGCGGAGGCGGCGGAGGCCCCGGCGCGCCCCGCGGTCACGCGCGACACCGCCTTCGAGCCCTGCGCGCCACACAACCCACCGGCTATTATTTTCTACGTCACGAAGTAAGCAAACAGACTACGGTTCGATTTGACTAATCTTAATCCGATACTAAATCTATGGAATAGCGCTGTCATTCTATACAAATCTGACGGTACACCATAGATTTATCGACGGATAAAGATTAGTCGAATCGGGCCTAAGGAAAGGCAGGATTCTTCTAATGTTTTAACAAAATGAACACCGAACTTTTCACGCGTATGCATACTTTTTACTTTAATTTAACCCTCTTTACATTGAGGTGTGGTATATATCAGGTGGTTCTGTGAAAGTCACTACTGAATATTAAGAAAAAAATCTGTTTAATTTATTATTGCAAGAAAAGTTACCTACTGACTTTAAAATACCTGGAATGGAAAGTGTTGTTCTAGCGGTGAAATCAGCAACTTTACAGTGACACATAACGCACGAATTCAGTCTTACGATAAGTATAAAATTATCAGGGAATGAGGCGGCACGTACCAAGCTAGAACTCCGCTGCCGGTTGGAGGAATCCTCGTTCTGCTGAAAGTTGTTGGTCTTGTACTGCAGCTGCTCCTCGAACGGCATTATGATGTAGTTGTGCAGCCCCTGTACACAGAAAAGCATGATGATGATAATCATAAAAGGGTATTTTATTAATAAATTCTAACAAAATAATAATTAAGAAATAATAAATACTAAGGAACATCGTATTTTCTTCTTTTTACGAGTAAGCGATGGTTAATAGCAACATCTGTGAGATCGAGAGACGCTAATGCGATGCCAGCCCTTGAAGGAGTAGATCTATAAACCGTGGGAGAACCACACTTCGGTATGAATAGGCCGGCTCGACCAGAGTGATACCACGGTCTCACAGAAAAACCAGCGTAAAGCAGCACTATGCTGTGATTCGTTGCGTGAATGAGGGTACCGGAGGCCCAATCTAGGGGAAAAGGAGGTTTATAGGTTGGCAGCGCATTTGTGACTCCACTGGTGTCACGGGTGTCCATGGGCGGCGAAAATTGCTTAGTATCAGGTGATCCGTCTGTTCCTCTGCAACCTATCACATAAAAAAAAGAGTCAATAAAATCAGACATACCTCCTGATCAAATTGTTCCACAAAACTAAGGTACATGCATGGAAGAAACAGTACTGGACCGCTGTCCATCTAGATGATGAGGATGAAAGGCCAGTCGCTTGCGTATGTATTATCTCCTTCTGTTCGTAGCTAGCTGACAGCTGAGATGGGATGGCAAGGTTTCTATGGATACCCACGTGGATGATGAAGCGCACGAAGTTGCGGCGGTAGGACAGGCGGCACTTGAGGAACCAGGCGGCGATGACGTGGTGCGCCAGGGACACCACGTAGTGGTTGTAGCGCGAGGGGTTGGTGTAGGGCAGCAGGATGGCGAACACCGACATGTACTGGTCCTCCACGAACGACGCGAACACGCGCGGCAGCCGCGTCAGCGCTGCAATATTATTCAATATATATTACTATGAATTCACTTACACTGGCCGTATTTTCACTAATGATGTGTCGGATCGTTAAAACTTATATCCATGGGTAGGGATCTGCATACGAATATTTGATGCCAATATATATAATATTATAATATTATGGATATATATGATAAGATCAATAAAAAATAAATCTATTTCGAGATTTTAGTGTACTATACAACGGTAAGCCTGAAGCGATGCTTCGTGGGGAGCGGATATGTTTTATGAATGTAAACACATGCATACCGATCAAAATCATAAACCCTTTTTTTGCTTTGCCGTAAAAGTATAGTAAAAAGTATCAGCCTATATACTATCCCACTGCAGGGCAAAGGCCTCCGTCATGCCGTAGTCAGGAAAAATGGACTTAATATGTAACAAAAATTCCATAGTAGTAATTTATATTTGATCATGATTAAATGAGTGAGATAGATTTCAAGATGGTTAAAATTATGACGATTCGGTGTGATCGTAGTCATAGCGATCGATAGCTTGCAAGTTAGCGTATACTGACTGGAGAGGAACTCGAGCATGGGGCTGGCGATGGCCTTGGTGTCGGAGATCTTGGACAGGTCGAGCAGCACTTCGGGCAGCATCTTCACCATGGTCTCGCGCGTCTCCAGCGTGAAGATCGTCAGTGCGTTGATGTACGGCTGCGGCGTGCGCAGGACTGGAACGTGAGAAAAATACTACCTCAGACTGATTTACATGGGAGTTAGCGTACAGTCAGCTAGCCGAGTAGCCGCATAGCGGTAACGCGCACTGTTTGGACGTCATTTACGGAGTAACTCGCGCGAGCGAGCTAGAAAGTAACTCGCATGACAAGCCGAACAACTGTCTACTGGCTAGGCAGGTAGCTCATACTGTCTGTAAATCAGTCTTTAGGCATCAGTAGGAGCACGATAATAATAACTCACAGTATTGTAAGTATCTTCACTAAAGCGGTAACTCGAGTCGCGGTTACCTCCATAGATAAAAAAAAATAAAAAAATAAAAATAAAATAGTTTATTGAACAACTTTAACATATGACAGAATGGGTTACAATATATTTTTGTTCTTAACTTAAAAGGTAAAGTTGTGGCGAAAAGCGCGTCATATGCACTGGTTGCCATGATTTCTACACTAGATAATCATTTAACACCGGTTACCACTTTACGTTATGCGACTTATGTCAACTACAGACGAATGCCAAATAGTATTTATTTTGAAATAATATTTAACTGTGATTCTGATTTTAACGTGCTGCGCATATAACAAATGCATAATAATATCTATTACATAGGAAAGGACCTTGAGATGAACCTTTGAGAGGGTTTGTGCGTGTGCATGTGTGTTAGTGTTTCGGTGTGTGAATGTATGTGTATGTGTGTGCGCCTGTCTTGTGTGTTTGGGCATTTCAGTAATTAAATTGTATGTTATAAGTATGCTTATGTATATACACATATAGTAATATAATAATAGCAGCAAAGTAAGACCGCCGAGATTCTCTTCACCTATCTATGAGAGATAAAAGTAGAATGTACTAGAATGTGTAAAATATATGGAGTTTCTATTAGCGAATGAGGGTTTTCGCGAGTGAAAAATTCGCTAGATGGAGTACTATAGGAGTGAGGTCTATATACAATGTGATTGGTTATTTTTAAACGTGATCTGTCAAAATGTCCATTTGACAAACTAAACAACCAATGCGGTTGATGTTGGACCTCAGTCCAACAGTACGCCATCTAGCGGATTTTTCACACGCGAAAACCCTCATTAAAGTCAATTGTATTGGTGTAGGTGACTTACTTACAGATGGCGTTAGTTAGCAAATCGCCAGCTGTGTGTGTGACGTCACTCACCCATGCCGTACTTGAGCAGGCAGCGCACGATGCGCTGCTGCGTCTGCGGCTCCAGGCAGGTGTGGTAGGGCGCCAGCGCGGCGAGGGCGGGCAGGGCGGCGGCGTGTACTGTGTGTGTGACGTCACTCACCCATGCCGTACTTGAGCAGGCAGCGCACGATGCGCTGCTGCGTCTGCGGCTCCAGGCAGGTGTGGTAGGGCGCCAGCGCGGCGAGGGCGGGCAGGGCGGCGGCGTGTACTGTGTGTGTGACGTCACTCACCCATGCCGTACTTGAGCAGGCAGCGCACGATGCGCTGCTGCGTCTGCGGCTCCAGGCAGGTGTGGTAGGGCCGCCAGCGCGGCGAGGGCGGGCAGGGCGGCGGCGTGTACTGTGTGTGTGACGTCACTCACCCATGCCGTACTTGAGCAGGCAGCGCACGATGCGCTGCTGCGTCTGCGGCTCCAGGCAGGTGTGGTAGGGCGCCAGCGCGGCGAGGGCGGGCAGGGGCGGCGGCGTGTACTGTGTGTGTGACGTCACTCACCCATGCCGTACTTGAGCAGGCAGCGCACGATGCGCTGCTGCGTCTGCGGGCTCCAGGCAGGTGTGGTAGGGCGCCAGCGCGGCGAGGGCGGGCAGGGCGGCGGCGTGTACTGTGTGTGTGACGTCACTCACCCATGCCGTACTTGAGCAGGCAGCGCACGATGCGCTGCTGCGTCTGCGGCTCCAGGCAGGTGTGGTAGGGCGCCAGCGCGGCGAGGGCGGGCAGGGCGGCGGCGTGTACTGTGTGTGTGACGTCACTCACCCATGCCGTACTTGAGCAGGCAGCGCACGATGCGCTGCTGCGTCTGCGGCTCCAGGCAGGTGTGGTAGGGCGCCAGCGCGGCGAGGGCGGGCAGGGCGGCGGCGTGTACTGTGTGTGTGACGTCACTCACCCATGCCGTACTTGAGCAGGCAGGCGCACGATGCGCTGCTGCGTCTGCGGCTCCAGGCAGGTGTGGTAGGGCGCCAGCGCGGCGAGGGCGGGCAGGGCGGCGGCGTGTACTGTGTGTGTGACGTCACTCACCCATGCCGTACTTGAGCAGGCAGCGCACGATGCGCTGCTGCGTCTGCGGCTCCAGGCAGGTGTGGTAGGGCGCCAGCGCGGCGAGGGCGGGCAGGGCGGCGGCGTGTACTGTGTGTGTGACGTCACTCACCCATGCCGTACTTGAGCAGGCAGCGCACGATGCGCTGCTGCGTCTGCGGCTCCAGGCAGGTGTGGTAGGGCGCCAGCGCGGCGAGGGCGGGCAGGGCGGCGGCGTGGAACTCCGACACCAGCAGCTTGCCGCCCGCGCCCGTCCCGCCCGTGCGCACGCACTCCGGGAAGTACATGCTGCGGTCTGAGATCTGCGCATAAAACACTCAACTATATTATCGTTTAATTAGTACAGTTCTTTGTCTGTTGAAACGGTGATTAAACTAGAGTCTGCGCCACCAAAGAAAAAGAAGAATTGAAAAATGCGCTTCAATCGCCATCAACATTTAAATTAAAGATGAATAGAAATAATAAACTGTAAAGCCCTCAGATATTGCAATGCCCTTACAGGGCGCTACATTGTACTTTTAAAACACCTACGTAAGTACTATAATATATTATTTTATAAGAATCTGTACTCCAATGTGGCATGCAATAAACGATTATGATTATGAATTTGAGCTTTATGATCGTAGACACAAGGAATCAAACATTTTAGTTCCGTATTTAATGACTTCATTCGTGGCGCGGACTCGAGTTTAGCTTGATGCGGGTGAAAGCATAGAATTTTACGAGAGTCATACGTTGGAAAGAGACTGTAGTGAAAATGTAACAATTCTAACATCGATGAGCTGTATCATCATATCAGCTAAAATATACAAGGTATAGGGAGTTACACTAAAAATACGCCAATATGATAAAAGAAACGTCCCACGTGAAATGTTTCAACTAAATTCGGGACTGCTGGTATTATTGATCCGTCTTCAACTCTTCACAGCGCGTGCAGCAGGCGAGGCGCGGACTCACCATGGAGCAGAGCGTGGAGGCGAGCAGGTCGAATGTCCTGCGCGCGCGGGGCTCACAGCGCAGAGCGCGCGCGCGTGCAGCAGGTGCGGCGCGGGACTCACCATGGAGCAGAGCGTGGAGGCAGAGCAGGTCGATGTTTTCCTGCGCGCGCCGCCCAGCGCGAGCGCGCGCGCGCTCCGTGCAGCAGGTGCGGCGGCGGACTCAACATGGAGCAGAGCGTGGAGGACGCAGCAGGCGATGTCCTGCGCGCGGGGTGGCCGGCCCCAGCGCGAGCGCGCGCGCGTGCAGCAGGGCGGCGCGGAACTACCATGGAGCAGAGAGTGGGGCGAGCAGGTCGATGTCCCTGCGCGCGCCGGACCCAGCGCGAGCGCGCGCGCGTTGCAGCAGGTGCGGCGCGAGTGACCTCACCATGGAGCAGAGCGTGGAGGCGAGCAGGTCGATGTCCTGCGCGCGCCGGCCCAGCGCGAGCGCGCGCGCGTGCAGCAGGTGCGGCGCGGACTCACCATGGAGCAGAGCGTGGAGGGCGAGCAGGTCGATGTCCTGCGCGCGGCCGGCCAGCGCGAGCGCGCGCGCGTGCAGCAGGTGCGGCGCGGACTCACCATGGAGCAGAGCGTGGAGAGGCGAGCAGGTCGATGTCCTGCGCGCGCCGGCCCAGCGCGAGCGCGCGCGCGTGCAGCAGGTGCGGCGAGGGAACTCACCATGGAGGCAGAGCGTGGAGGCGAAGCAGTCGATGTCCTGCGCGCGCGGCCAGCGCGAAGCGCGCGCGCGTTGCAGCAGGTGCGGCGCGGATCTCACCATGGAGCAGAGCGTGGAGGCGAGCAGGTTCGAGTCCTGCGCGCGCCGGCCCAGCGCGAGCGCGCGCGCGTGCAGCAGGTGCGGCGCGGACTCACCATGGAGCAGAGCGTGGAGGCGAGCAGGTCGATGTCCTGCGCGCGCCGGCCCAGCGCGAGCGCGCGCGCGTGCAGCAGGTGCGGCGCGGACTCACCATGGAGCAGAGCGTGGAGGCGAGCAGGTCGATGTCCTGCGCGCGCCGGCCCAGCGCGAGCGCGCGCGCGTGCAGCAGGTGCGGCAGGGCGCGCAGGACCGCCCCCAGCACGGACCACTCGGGCTCGCGCGTCAGCGCCGACGTCAGCGCTCGGGCCGCGCGACCAGCGCCCACTGCGCACGCGCCCTGTGACACACACGTAAGAAATTCAAATCAAATAATATTAACGTTACGAGACAGCACTGGACACAAGGAGAAAGCGATCTCTTGTGTCGAATGTCATAAATCACTTAGCTTGAGATGTCATTAGAAACAGTCTCTGACTTAAATCTTAAGAAAATTGGAAACGGGGCCAAACATGGCGCAATAAATGTAAGCGAAAAATCATCGCCTACTATTATACGATGTACGTACAAACAAGGCACCTTCGAATGGTAGAGTGACTGTTAGCGTAAGATGGCAGGAGCTGGATGCGAGTGGCCGAGAATCAGTTAAAGAAAAGGCTATAAGCCCCGCCAGAGCCCAGTGCGAGCGTCCGATATCTGGGGTGCATATACCAGGTTTAGAAGGATCTTGGTTACCTATATAGCCAGCAACTGTAGTAGTTTAGATGGCACTTAGACAAATGTCAGGTGTCTAAAACAATATGAAGAAATCTCGATCGACGAGATTAGATCTATCCAATCAATATTTAATTCGATTCCAAAATATACATACTCTGGTGACGAATAACGTTATGTAGAGACAATTTTAGACCATATTGGGCACAGCAAGTTAGATTTCGGGTCGTTGAGCCAGCATAGTAAGTGCTATAAGTATCCAGCAATGGGCTATGACAAGCTAGTGATGAAAACTTACCGGGGGCAGGTCGCGCGCGGGCGGCGGCGGCTGCGCGCGCGCACACAGCGGTTCGCACAGCAGCAGCGGCGAGCACAGCGGCTTCAGCCGCGCCGCGGCGGCGCCGTGCACCGGCGCGCCCGTCGAGTCGTAGCAGAACCCAACACAGTTGAACGAGTTCGCGCGCAGCCCGAACACCATCTCTAAGATCTAAAACAATGGACAACATTTCATATTTTTAACATGTCCATATTGTTTTTTTATATGAAAATAGACATAAAATGAACAGACCCATATTTTTTCTTTTTTTAAAATTTGTACATTTTCATACATAAAATAACTATTGAAATTCTTTATATTCTAAATAGACGTAAGCGCCAAATGACGTCATAGGACGGCTGAATACAGCGATATTCCTTTGCTTATCATTGTTTTAATTAAAAAAAGGTACTACTGTCAAAGGTAAATAATACTAGTGACAACATTGTCAACGTTATTCATTTATTCAACGTAGACAAGTTGTCTTTTTTTTGACAGTTGCATGTTATGGGTTTGGCATTTTGTAAATTTAAAACTATAATGTTCTAAGCAAAGAAATATTTTACATTCTGCCGTCCGATGACGTCATCTTTCGGTTAATTGGTTTTAATTTTTTTCTCAGGAAATAAGCAATATAAAAAATGAATAAATATATATTCGAGCAGCGGAAAAGTAAATAAAGAATTGGTATTTTTTGTTTCAGAGCTTAGCAATTTTGAAATGTTGTCCATTCATGTGCCAGTTTTATTAATTATTTGCTAAATTCTACGAACTTGCTACTACTTCTGACGAGAAATGTGAGCGGAAGAAGGCCTAGAGGCAGAAGCCCCATGCACTGGTCCGCTCAAATCAGCTCAACCTTAAACACCAGTCTGTGATGCGATCCAAGTGATCGAGCAGCACGAGCAGTAGACCGGCGCTGCTGGTGGGAGCTGTGGCGGTACCTTGACGCGGATGTCGGGGTGGTGCATGTAGATGGCGGGGCGCTTGTAGTGCAGCTCCAGGTGGTCGAGCAGCACGAGCAGCGCGCGCGCCGCGTGCGCCGGCGCGGCGGGCAGCTTGTCGTGCAGCAGGCGCAGCAGCCCGGCCGCCGCCAACGCCGCGTCGCCCGCGTCCGCGCCCGCCGGCAGCGGCACGTCGCCCACGAACATGTCGAACGGACGGTTCAGGATCTGAGCACGCACAAAACACAACGCAATCAATAGGATACCTTAGCACTCTTATCATTAGAAATAAAGGTCAGTTCAAATCCAATTCGAGGCAAGCTTCGCCGTTCTTTGGACAGCTCGCTATCTCTGTCGCTCCACCCGTGACTCTTACATCTTGCGAGTAGAGACAGCAAGATAACTGTTTGAAATTATTAAGAATGTTTTGTGTCTGCGAATAGCTTAAAACCCTTTTGATTGTCTTTAAAGCTTTGTTTTCCAGTAATCGGTCGCTCTCGTATAAAGCCATTTTTAAACCAAAACAATCTACTAAATATGTCCGCTAAATACACTTTACACTTCTCACCCTTGCTTTTTGATGTAATCATAAAGAAACAACCACCCTACTTATACGAAAAGTTGAAATTTACACAATGTAAGATGAGGATTGCCCCACGTCTACGGTGTCCTCAGTACAGTAAGGCTGCGTTTCGTGGCAGCTTTCGCTATGCTGCCACGAAATGCTGGAACAATCTACCGCCGCCGATCAGAAATTCCAAGTCTGCCTTCTCATTTAAACGCAATCTAAAGAAATTTCTGTTCGACGAGCAAGTTGCTACTACGTAGGTCGTACTGTATATAATTAACTAATAGGCTTTCACACGCGAAAAATCACGCACGTACACACACGCTCATGCACAAGCACACAGGCACACACATACGAAAACACGTACTTCTAGTACCAAACATGCACGCACGCATCCAAACAGCAAATCCATGCAAGAAAGCAGCACGCGCAGCACATTAGGTTACTTATTTAGAGCTGGTTTTGTTTTATTATTTTTATCGTATTTTTTTCTTCTTCTTAACCGTGTTATATCTAGGTATATCCTTTAATGCATCGGAGCTGTTGCAGCGCGCCAGGTCGGCGAGCGCGCGCGCAGCACTGGCGCGCACGGCTAGTGACGTACCTTCTCCAGCAGGTCGATGAGGTCGGTGCAGGCGTCGGAGCTAGTGCAGCGCGCCAGGTCAGCGAGCGCGCGCGCAGCACTGGCGCGCACGGCTAGTGACGTACCTTCTCCAGCAGGTCGATGAGGTCGGTGCAGGCGTCGGAGCTAGTGCAGCGCGCCAGGTCAGCGAGCGCGCGCGCAGCACTGGCGCGCACGGCTAGTGACGTACCTTCTCCAGCAGGTCGATGAGGTCGGTGCAGGCGTCGGAGCTAGTGCAGCGCGCCAGGTCAGAGGGCGCGCGCGCAGCACTGGCGCGCACGGCTAGTGACGTACCTTCTCCAGCAGGTCGATGAGGTCGGTGCAGGCGTCGGAGCTGGTGCAGCGCGCCAGGTCGGCGAGCGCGCGCGCAGCACTGGCGCGCACGGCACACTCCGCGTCCAGCGCGCACGCGGACAGTACGGGCACGCCCACGCGCTCGATCAGCTCCTCGCCGTACACCAGCCTACACACGGAAATACACTATTTTTACATTTGATATATACAAGCTAAGGAAATCACACAAAAGGTTAGATCAATCTTATAATACTTAAAGCAGCTTTGACGATGAGAACGCAATTAAATTTTAGAGATTTTTCTAAGGCTTACTCCCGCTGTCCATTTCATGATTCTCCGAAAAATAGAAGTAGACTGTAAGATGTTTTAAACATTTGTATCACTCTCCACTCACAGGGGACAGTGGAAATAGGGGGATATATAGGGCTCTTCTGTGGACTTTCAGAGTGTCCAACATTGCAGACGGGACGGGACTTTGAATTTATTCGATTATTAGATAGATAAATGATTTATTCCTGGTATATTTGTAATTCCGCCATTGCCCATTGGTTCTGTCATCCGTAAGACTGGTGCTTGAGCTTGAGCTATGTGTCTCGGAGTGAGATGTGTGTGTGATGTGGCGACCTGTCGCGCTTGACGAAGGCGAGCAGCGCGTGCAGCGTGTGCAGGCGCAGCGCCAGGCGCGCGTCGCGGCGCAGGTAGCGCTCGGCCAGCGCCAGCGCCGCCGCCGCGCCGCGCGCGCCCGCCGCCAGCGCCGCCGCGCGCGCCGACACCACGCGCATCGCCGACGCCTCCTGCCCACGCAAATATACATTTTCAGGGGCCGATTCGACCAATCTTATTCCGACTGTTATTTATTTCTTAATGGAAAACAAACAGCATTTAAATTACAATAATGATTGAGGTACTTTAGAACAAATATGCCTTAAACAGTTTTCACGAATAACAATCAGAGAAAAAATGCTTTTACATGCACACAGAAGAGATACAAATAAAGAGTATAATATAGTTACATACAAAGTTGATAATACAAATAAGAAGGGTAATTACAAATAAGAAGAGTACAATACAAAATTAATTTAAGCCATATTAGAAATTCCACACCAATGTCACAAATATGTGCCCACACAATATTACCTATTAAAAAAATGTGTTTATGATGTTTTTAAAATAGTTAGGTCTCGCCGTAAACGGGTCAGTGTCTTCGGAATAATTGCGATTGAATTTTTTTAGGGTGCGATTGAAAAACGAATTTTGTACATAATTAGTAGAACTTACTTTCACGTGGACTCTAAGGTAGTTTCTTCTAGAGTTAGAACGCAGCGGAAGTTGCAATTTAACCCTTGATAGAAGTTCACCACAGTATATTTTGCTGCTTAACAAATTATAGAGGAAAGTTAGGTCAGCCACCTCCCTCCGTACTGTCTAGATGATTGTGTTGTAGTCAGAGCCTAACCTTAACCTATGCTTGTAGTTTAAGAATTAAAGAAACTTTTTCTGTATTTTCTCTAATTTGTTTATATAAAACTCGTATTCCATGCTTGACAAGCGTATTCAAGCTGACTTCTTACCAACGAACAGTATAAAATGTTTGACTAACTAATTTAAAGTGCTTAGTACTTCTGATTATGAATCCAAGAGTTTTAGTCGCTTCCGATGATATGTTATCAATATGCCTGTCAAAAATAAATTTAGAATCTAGTATTACACCTAGTTCTCTCATACAATCAGTGCGTTCCAATGACTGCTAATTCAATGTATAGTTGTAGTTGATTAACTTTCTAGATCTACTGAATGTGATACAACTGCATTTAGAAACGTTTAAGTCAAGTTTATTAGTAAGACAGTAGTCTTGTAGCCTATCAAGGTCCTGCTGTAAGAGTACGCAATCATTGCACGAGTTAATCACTTTATACATTTTTATGTCGTCGGCAAATAATATGTAACTAGAATGGTTGAAACATTTATCTATGTCATTAACAACAACGACCGTCCGTCATAGGCCAATAAGAGTGACATTCGCAGCTAGAACCATGTGATTGCGAGAACTCCAAAGATAACGTTTTCGATTGGTCAAGCACTCCGTCCATGTGACCGCGGGCAGTACGTACCGGCCGGGAGTGTCCGCAGTAGTCCACCAGGTCCAGCAGCGCGTCGGGGTCGCCGAGGTACTGGCCGTTGTCCTGCAGTTGCTCCAGCGATGTTATCAGTGCGTGGATGCACGTGTGGATCAGCTCGTTGGATGGCTCCAACGTTTCTGTATACGACAACACCATTATAATGTCAGTCGTACTGATACTAGGAAAGAAGTAACGTTGCAACGGTCGGTTGTCGCCTTTCTTCCGCGTCTACTACGATGCAGTCGATTGACATCAGTCATCGAATACGACCACATAGCAGCGAAACAGAGATTTCGTCGTATTACGATATAACCGATACAAATTCGCTGTTAAAGTTTTATAAGCTGACAAAAATTATAATAAAAATCATTGCCCCATATTTAGCTGTAATATTTAATGAATGCGTAGATATTGGTCAATTTCCAAATCTGATGAAATATAGCAAGGTTTTACCACTTTTCAAATCAGGTGATAGAAGTGACCCATCTAATTACAGACTAATATCCATTTTACAAATATTTAAAAAAGTTATATTCCATCAATTATTGGGTCATTTTAATCTTAACAAATTATTGCATAATAAACATTTCTTCTACTTATGCGGGAGTTGCACTCATCAAGCACATTTTTGATGCATGGCAAAATAAGCAAGATGCTGTAGGTATATTTCGCGACCTATCCAAAGCATTTGACTGCGTTAATCACCAAACATTATTGATGAAGCTACAGCATTACGGCCTCACAGATAGCTCTCTGAGCTTGGTACGGTCATGCCTAAGTGATAGAATTCAAAAAGTCAATGTTAATGGTGTTGATGTTAAAGGAAATTTTAATAAGACCTCATTGTATTATAATGTTAGACGACACTAAAAGTGTCAAGTTTCTGTCTTTGTTAGAACGTTTTCTTGTCATGTATGAAATCCTGTAAATACACTCGGAATATTAGAAATTCTCGTCGTTTCAATAACCTACGCCCCGCTGACCGGCAATAGGTTATGGGCCCAGAAGAATCGACGAAGAACAGCATAGTTGTGACAAAGAATATAATAAAGTAAGAATTTTCCGACGTTCGAAATAACGAAAAAATGGACGTCAGGAACAATTTGAGTTGCGAAAAATTCGACGGAAATAATTTTCGTCAGTGGAAATTTCAGTTGAAATGCGCGTTAAAGGCAAAAGGTATAGATATTAGTACTCCGAAACCTAATACTGGTGCAGAACAATGGTTGAAAAATGACGGACTGGCAATGTTTATGATGACTTCTTCTTTGGATTGGAAACAAATAAATTTAGTTGAAAATTGTGAAACGGCTCTGGAAATTATGTTGAAACTGGAATCTGTTTATGAACAAAAGAGTGAGTGGTCGAAATTATTACTGCATGAGAGATTTTACAAGTATAAAATGAACCCAAGTGATAGTATTGCGCAGCATATCTCTAATATCGAAAGTTTAGCGAAGCAGCTGGAAGAATGTGGCGAAAAATTAAGCGACACAGCTGTCATTACAAAGATCCTTGGTACGTTACCATTTAAGTACCGAAATTTAAGGCAAGCATGGCTATCTATGGATCCGAAGCGACAAACTATTGTGAATTTGACAGCTCGTCTGCTGGACGAGGACGTAACTATCACTTGCGAGGAGATTGATACAGCTCTAATGGTTTCCAAAGAAAAGAATTTTCGGGAAAATAAAGAAGAAATGTCTGAAAATAGAAGACAAAGTCCAAAGCACCGTTTTGAATGCTACAACTGTGGCAAAAGAGGTCATTTTTCCAGAGAGTGCCATGCACCCAAAAGGTTTACTAGAAAACCTCGACTAGAAGGTACAGACAGCTACATGTGGAATGAAAGTATGAATATATCGGAAGAAGAAATGTGGATAATGGACAGCGGAGCATCTGCTCATATGGCTTATAAAAAAGAATATTTTACAGAATTTGTTGAGTGTCAGTCATCAGTAAGTCTGGGAAATAAAGAGAAAATAGAAGTAAAAGGAAAAGGATGCATTATGATAGAAAGATTAATTAAAAACAAATGGGAAGTTAGTAGACTAGAAAATGTGTTGTATGTTCCTGAACTACGAAGAAACATGTTTTCAGAAGGCGCTGTCATACGTAAAGGTTATAGTATTGTGAAGAAAGATTTAAGGGCTCTTATATATAAAAATAACGTATTGGCTATAAGTGCAGAACTAAAAGAAAATAATCTCTTTGTACTGAACATGAAAACAGTTTACAACATGTGCAACACGGTACAAAGTGAACCAAGAATTTGGCATAACAAATTTGAATATAATGAAATAAGGAGGAAAATATTAAAAAGGGATTTAGGAGAAGAAATTACTAAGGGAAAAGATCATGTGATGATGATAGATAATAGAACTACTAATAATTCGACAAGTGAAGACCCACATGTGATTTCAAGATCAAGATCTAGAAGAAATTACGAAGTAGACATGATTGAATTGACAGTAACAAATACAAAAGATGAGACTATGAACAGTGGACAGAAAGATGTTAAAGAATTAAGAAAACAAAAGAAATTGAGAATAAATAGAGAAAACCAAAAGACAACCGATTCGAGCTTCGGGACAGATGTAAATAGAGAAAACCAAAATATTATCATTTCGAAATGTGTATGTGATTTAAAAAGATACGCTGATGGTTTTTCTGCTAAAAAACAGAAGAAAAAGAAGAAGAGAAAAAAGAAAATATTTTGAGTTTTCAAATGCTACGGAAGCTTTAGTAGATAGATTAAGTGTATGGAGAACTTGTAAACTGTTTGTCGAAAATTTTGTTGTATGTTAACATTAAGAGGGAGTTTTTGAGGTGAGTTAAAATTTAGAGGGAGTGTTGATGTTAAAGGAAATTTTAATAAGACCTCATTGTATTATAATGTTAGACGACACTAAAAGTGTCAAGTTTCTGTCTTTGCTAGAACGTTTTCTTGTCATGTATGAAATCCTGTAAATACACTCGGAATATTAGAAATTCTCGTCGTTTCAATAACCTACGCCCCGCTGACCGGCAATAAATGGAACTAACTCTTCTGGCGTCCTTTTACAAATGGGAGTGCCCCAGGGCTCAATATTGGGGCCCTTACTATTTATTATATATGTAAATGACCTACCTTACTTTACTAAAAACTTGTGTGACATAGTATTATTTTCAGATGATACTTCTTAAATTTTTAAAACAAACAGACATAAAGATAACTTTGACGATGTAAATAATGCTCTCACTCAAGTGCTACATTGGTTTACTGTAAATAATTTACTTCTCAATGCTAAAACACTAAATGTGTCAATTTTACATTGCCCAACGTAAGACAGGTCAGCACTAGGATTCATATGAATAGTCAAAATGTTTAAGTAATTAATTCTACAGTATTTCTGGGCGTCACGTTAGACTCAAAATTACAGTGGGGTTCTCATATTACAGTCCTGGGAGACTTAGTTCGGCTGCATATGCAGTCAAAAAAATAAGACATCTGACCGATATTGAAGCGTGTATTTCAGTTATTTCCAAAGCGTTATGTCTTATGGTCTGCTGTTATGGGGCTCTGCGGCTGATATTCAAGCTATTTTTGTGCTACAGAAACGAGCTGTCAGGGCCATATATTCTTAGGCCACGAGACTCGCTTAGTAACTTGTTCAAAGAAATTAACATTTTAACATTAGCATCACCAGTACATCTTTGACTGTATTATGTATGTTTATAAAAAATTTGAAAACTTCCCTCTAAAATTCGACAACCATAACCTAAATACTAGAAATAAACACAAGCTTGCTGTTCCACATCTCAGACTTCATAAAATTGGTAATTCATTTGTAGGAATGAGTATTAAGTTACCACAAAAGCTTGTTGATTTACCAATGCCTAAATTTAAAACACATGTTAAAAAT
This sequence comes from Marasmia exigua, assembly GCA_019059595.1. Classification (NCBI taxonomy): domain Eukaryota; kingdom Metazoa; phylum Arthropoda; class Insecta; order Lepidoptera; family Crambidae; genus Marasmia; species Marasmia exigua. The sequence goes on along the minus strand of CM032469.1, from coordinate 1,148,366 downwards.
TATTTAATGGCAAAAGCCCATTATAAAGAATGATTACTTAAATGACAAGAATATGTGGAAATGATAAACTGTTCGCCTGCAGCCATGATACTGTACTTATAAAAATTTTGGCGATTAAAAAGAGTAACTGGCGAGTTTCTTGTCCGGATCTTCTCGTCAGAATCAACTTTCCGATTCCGGTGGTAGAATCACATCATATTTATTCATTTCTTAGCATATTTTTTGTAACGACATATATGTTTAGTTACATGTATATTATACATAGTTATATTTTTATATTTTTCATGTATGACGATTTGTAAGAGCTGTATATAATAAGCCTATGCAAATAAAGTACTTTTGAAAGTAGATTTTTTTTTAAATTTTGACAAGATCACTTGTTTGTTCTCAAACATATCAAGTGGTCTAGCCGTCAAGACTTCTTCTACGAACAAAAGATTCTTCAGAGCTGCACCAGGCTGTGTGTGTGTGTGTGTGTGTGTGTGCGTGTGTGCGTGTGCGTGTGTGTGCGTGTGCGTGTGTGTGTGTTTGGGTGTGTGTGTGGTTACGCACTGAGCTGGTCCAGCACGGCGCGCACGCACTGTAGCAGCACGTCCCAGGCGGGCTCGTGCAGCTCCAGCGGCGCGCGCGACACCAGGCTCTGCACGGCCAGCACCACCTCGTACGTCACCACCGGCTGCCGCACCTCCAGCGCCTGGCGACACACGAAATGCATGAAACTCTGACTCAATAAACAAATATATATTGTTAGAAACATCAAGAGATTACTTATTTACAGACAGTAATACTGTTAAGATTTCACACCTATGTCGAACGCTATCTAAGATTTTAAAGTTTTGAGTTTTTTGGGTTCCTTACCTCAAATGTAATAAAACGGAAACCTCATATGATCACTTTGTAAAATACAAAACTGTCTATTAGTAATTTAGAGGTCGGCATAATCAAACTTAAAAATATTTCTTACTAAAAAGCTATCGAGAGAATAAAAAAAATTACAACAACCACAATATTTGGTACAGTATCAAATAGTAACTAGACATATAATAGTTATCCAACCTATTACAAAAAGCAATCCAAAGTTATTGCCATACTAAAACTAATGCCTTCCTGTTCGAGCAAGCAATTTTAGAAGTTAATGTGACTGACTTCGATAATGGACCACTCATATTATCAAATTATTTTTAAGATAGATAGATAGATAGATAGATACTCTTTATTGCACAACATACAAAACTTAAAAGCTAGGTATACAGAGATACAATGTACAATTTAGGCGGTCTTATCGCTGGGAGCGATCTCTACCAGACAACCTTCAGGTAAAGGACATTAGATAGAAGAGGGGAGGGTAAAGGGCAAGGTGCACTAGCAGCCCAATTGGTTTTAATTGTTAGCTTCTATACCTGGTCCACATCCCTTATTTGGTGTCCGTCGAAGACGCGGCAAACATGTTTGATCTATTTATCGATAATTTTGCTAACGCCAAAAACGGTCACTTTAAGCGTGAGTTACAGTTTCGAGTGAACTAGCTATAATTAGGGTAATTATAATAAGAGAGAAGTGCATATGTAGTGGTTACCTTGAGGAAGGCGGCAGCACGGCCAGGTAGGAGACGTGCAGCGTGTGCACGCGGCGCGGGCCCCACAGCGCCATGCTGATGTAGAACACGGCGCCGCGCACCAGCCCCGCGTCCGCGCCCTCCCCGCCCGCCGCGACCTCCGCGCCCTCCGCGCCTGCGCCGTATATTAATATTATTTCGTACTAGGGTCCCAAATATATTAACTTCAATAAATATAAATAAGGGACTGCTGTCAAAATTCAACTTAAACCCGTTATATTTTTACTTTTTTTTCTCTTGACTGAAAACACCGTCCGCCATGGTTCTACGTCACCATTATTGTAAACAACAAAACGTCAAACGCCAGTTTCAGGTTTTTTTTTTTCCGATAAAAAGGTTATGACAGTCATGAAACGTCAAAGTCACGGCACAGATAAATTAATAGACCGTCTTGGCGGACGGCTTTTATGGCTGTATAGCGAAAATATAATTTAAAATTAAATGTTTATTAGGAATGGTGCTTCAAAAAAAAATCATATTTTTCTATGGCTTAATATAATCGTTATGAACCATTCTATCAAATCAAAATAGTGGCAACTAGCCTATTGGTAATCATTTATTTCAAATCTATTACTCATATTTGAATAGTAACATCTTAATCCGAGGTGTTAGTAATCTGGCCCTTCGCGCGAGGGTCGCAGCGCGCTTCCGCATCGTGGCGAAGAAACAGTCTACTCGCACCGCTGCGAACATGCTCGACGCGCTGTAGCGCTAGGGTAGCCCCATCAACTTTTGAAGGCGTTATTACATTGATAGAGTAATTTTTACTTGAGGTGTACAGCGTGCAAACAAACAACATGAACCCTTTTTCGTTATGTCAGGCTGATATTTTGATGATGATTTGTTTTGTTACACGGTTTTGGCAACAAAGATTTTAATTTCAAAATCTCACTATTAATGAGTAGGTAAACTTTTGCATGAATAAATTATCATAAGAATTATTATTGTTTTGTCAGAACTTCGTTTCGAATTTGTGTGAAAACGGGAATCACGAGAATGTAACACAAGACAAATGTTTGAAAGAAATTATGTGAATGTGAGTAAATATCCACCATATAATAATAATCATACCCGCTCCGCCCGCGTCTCCTGCTGTGGTGAGTACTTCCACTAGTTCTTGCAGTGTGGCGTGGCCGATGTCTGCGCCGATCACGCTGCGCATTAGCTGCAACAACCAACATAGTCAATAAACAAGATATACGTTATCTATGACATCACATATGCAGTTCTTAAAAATATTCAGTCTGCATTTAATTTCGTAAGGACCAATAACCTTATCATTAAACGTCTATTGAGATATTAGAAGCAGAAGTTTACGAAAAGTTACACACATGAACGAAATCGCTCATGGGTGTGGGTGAACAGTGATATGTCTGCAAATTTTTATACAAAATTAATTAAGTTTCTTAACTTAATGTTGTGTGTAATGCTCAAATCATTATTATTTTTATAGTATTCAGTAGAAAAAATAGGAAGTTATGGTAGTACAGTGTATAAGAACAGGCCTTTCATACGGGGGTTCGAATCTGAGTAAGCATATCTGAATTTTTTATGTTTATGTGCGTATTTCTGACGTTTCTGAGACGTGGAATCACCTTTGGTGGACTTTTGCTAATTGAATCAATTAGTCTAGTTAACCTGTTAAAGGGTTGCGATGGTCAGACGCCAACCGCTTCGTTGTAATTACCTGACTCCCCAAATACTGAATCTTGGTCAAAGTGTACCCCGGGCTCGAAAGCAACGGTTATGGAGGCAATCGGAAATTACACGTTGAGATGAGATGAGATTGGTAAACGACCAGTTCTCACCTTCCAGCTGTTCTGGCAGTAGTGCTCGAGGTTGACGGTGCGGCACAGCGCGGCCACGAAGGTGCGCAGCGCGGCGCGCGGCAGCAGCGAGTACGACACCACGGCCTCCAGCAGCGACAGCCCGCACACCACCACGCCCGCGTCCGCTGAGTACTCGCACAGGTAGCACGCGTTGCTGCGCACACACATATCGTTAAGCTTGTTTCCGAAGACCAGATAACTCTCTCTAGTTGGGTATTATTTTTTAAGTAGCAAACGAAATATGCTAAGCAATTACTGCCGCCCATAAACATCCCTTCCCCCCTATTGAGCCTACGGTACTCTCACTAACTTGCGTGAAACACAGCGGTGGCGCTGCTTAACGTCGGATTTCTGTGAGGCCATGGTATCACTCCGGTTGAGCTGGAAAATTTCATGCGTCGCTCTCGCACGGTCTAAAATGCACGCATGTCTATGCTTAAGGTCAGCTCATTGAATCTAGAGGTGGCGGCAGATCCTCTGTCATAAAAATGAGTTTCCGAGAAGGATGATGACGAGGACAAAGACATTTGAAAGAAAGAAAGTTGATAGAACTAAGTGTCAGTTTAGATTCTACAACAGGAATTTTAGAATCTGTAGGGAAACAAGTTTACTGAAAACATGAAAAGGTTTAATGTAGCAGGGATTTCTAAAATATTACATTACCACCAAGCTAGCCACTACCGAAATATCCAGAGAGCAATGAAGTCATAACTCTTTCTGAGCTGATAAGAAAAACATAATATAAAACCTTGCTTTGAGACCAGAATGCTAAAAATAAAATGTTTATTGTTTTCTCGTCTTTCAAGCAGGATATTCATAAAAAGGGTTAAGGCGAGCAATGCCATTGAGGATATAAATATATGTTATCGTTAGCATTAGCGATACGTTTACAGAGGTGTAGCGGTCCTCGCGCCTGACGACAGCGGCACAATGAGCGCATTACAGCTGCGCCCTGCAGGAGCACGCACAATGGCGCTTTGTTCGCGCGATACACACGCCGAGCGCTTTAAGCCGTGAGGCCTTCGCCTCTACGTCAACATTCTGAAGGTAATTAATTACTTTCTATACAGAAAGTCAAATAAGATTTTGATACATTTTAATCACTTTGTCCCGATAGCACATACAAAGGAAGTTAAAGTGATGTAGAATTTACAGTAGACCATGAAAAGTTATCCATTGCTTGTGCATCAGAATCAGAAACACTTTAGGAAGACTGAACTGATAAGTGATTAAAAAAATGAGTAGGCATGCCTGAATGGGGATAAGGAGAAACAACAATGTCGGTATGCTCGGAGGTCACTGACACGCGACCATGACGCAATGTCAATATTTTCCTTCAGTTTTTCAGTGCTTGTTGTAAAAAGGTTGTAAATTGTATGGCACACATGTTTACATAATAACCATTATTGTTATGTTTAGATAATCTATGCAGGGAAAATCCCAAATTAAGCTGACTTACATTCATTATTCATGAGGTTTAAAGATGTGATCTTAGTGCCTTTCGATAGTTACTACCATGTATAAAAGATCATCATGATATCCATCTCGTTTTATGTTTTGATAGTTTATAACAAAATATTTACTTGACAATTCCATGGACTATTTCCTCATCGAGGTATGTAGCATTGAATTTGACGACATTGATGATGAGCTGCAGGAACTCTACTATCTGTGCTGGAGGTTGGATGCCCGGCAGCCACTCCAGGAGGAAGGCCCCAATCTAGAACAAGTTGCCACATTATCACTGGTTATGTTAGTTTAACATTAATTGTTCATATCCATGATGCTGAACTGATTTAGAATAAGGATATCTTGTGTCTAACTTTGTTTATTTTAATTGATTTAAATGTGTTCTTTAAAGTAAGACTGAAAAAATTAATACTAACTGAAAAATTATTATTTATTTATTTGGGATAACAACAGCATTTAACAATTTCAGTTAAATCTTACAATTTTGAAAGCCAATCACAGTTATCCACAGTAACTCTCTCAATTTATTAAGTCTGATAATGAAGATTCACAGAGTTTTAAAGCTACCCTATTTGAACAAATTTTAATATTCTCCAAAACACCCACATATAAATAATGTGGGTGAGGTGTGAAAGCAATAAATAGATAAATAGACGCTCTTGTGTGATGTGTTTGATGTTACAAATAGTAAAATAATATTTAACTATATTAGGTATATAAATTTTGTAACTCTGGGTAGTTGTGTAGCTATTGCAATAATATTACATAAATGAAATTAATACCTGTGATATTTATCACTTTTCATTGACTATTACCTGTTCTTCAAAACATTTAATATTCTTCCCAGTATTAGTGAGTGTGTGCAGCAGCTTGAATCGCAGCGGTCCATCCTCCGGTGGATGCGTAGCAGTGCGTGTCTTTCAGGTAGTGAAAAAGGATGGTGCGCATGATGAGCAGTTCCTCAGCCTGGCCCTCTGCTATACATCGCAGGAACGACAATGCTGCATGCCTTGCCTCTGGGTTCGGGTCATCGAGCAGGTCTCTTGTGCACGACCACAACTTTTTTACTGCACCCTAGTATTATACAGCCTTGATTAGTAACTGATGTTAGACTTCATTAAAGTTGATAATAGTAATAACTTACCTACATATTGTTCAAGTTACATAGTGTATTTAGTATCATGCATTAACCTGTTATTCTCATATTTAATCAGATAAACAGAGATAAAAATAAGTAATGCATTGTTTTAGAGTTTCATTATCTGAGAAAGACAGGTCTTAAAAATGTATGACAAATTAATTTTGGACGATGTATTCGTCAAAATGATCCAGCAGGTCAGGTCAACGAAATAGTCTATCTCGTTACATCAGAAAGAGTATAATGAGGGTATGATAACAAAGTCAGGGTGGAAGCTTGGCGTACCTCCTGTATGCGGATGACGAGCGCTTTCTCGGACAGGTCCTTGAGCGCGCGCAGGCGGCGGTGCAGCGGCGCGTCCGCGCTCAGCTCGCGCTCCAGCTCCGCCGTCACGGCCAGCTCGCCGCGCGCCGGCAGCGGTGCTGCAACACAACGCACGTCACTCCCTGTCTCGCACCACCCGCCCTCCGTGTCCCACTCGAGCCCCGTTCCGATACGTACCTGATGAACCCTTTTTGAAGAATACTTTCAACATGTCTTGAAGTATTTTTGTGTCCTTGTCTCTCGAACTCATTTTGCGACGGCGACGATGTTGGCTGCCGATAACGAATACACTAGGGCCTAGGGCTAGGTGCGGTGATTACCTATGATTGTAGAATAGCAAGTAAAAAGACATATTTATTAAAAAATATTCACACTACCGCTCCTGCTTTGCTATTCACCATTTGACAGCTCTTTTCTTTTACAGCTGACAGGTTGCTTTGCTTTCTGTTCAATAGGTATCATTTCCGAACGAAAAGTCAGACAAGTTGTACAAACGTTCATAAAATTTACTTTATTTTTGTTAAAATACTGATACAAGGTCATAAAAGTTGATAAAAGTAAAAAGGCTAAAGCTCACAAAAAAAATCGCTAAAAAATAGTTTAAAATAGTGATTGCATTATTTCTGAACGCAATGTCACGCCCAGTGTTACCATTGGAAAATAATTCTTTTGACAATATCAATGTGGGAGAGTTAGCCCAGATGGCGCACTAAACAAAGGAAAAGGTTTTATTAACTAGTCACGAGATGGCGCTATGGATTACAAAATAAATGTGAATATCATTGAATATTTAGGTATGTAATAGAATGTAATAAAATAGGTACACACATATTTTACTAACAAAGTAATAGAATACGCTTTATTTCACACAAATAGATAAAGTATACATTTATAACTAAGTGGTACTGGGTAAGTAATAAGGACTATTTTTAAAGACTGCGGTTTTATCGTTATGAATAAGCGATCTCTTCCAGACAACCTTTTGGGGTGCTTTGGGCTAAACACCGTAGGTTAGTTGGTGACCAAATGTATTAGGGATTATTAACTTACCTACATTTACAAAATACAAAATACTTTATTTGCTAATAAATTAGAGTTGTAAAATACTTATATACCACCTACTCACGTATTTTCATTTGAGGAATCGGCGGCTGAGGAAATTTTGAAATAATTGAATGTACTAGGTATTCTGTACGTCGAGGTCGAGACTTAACTGGGTGAGTGCGGGGTATGGACGTGTAAGTAGGTACCGTCAAGATTTTAAAATTTCCTTAGCCTCCGATATGCCGAGATGAGAAAAAGTTATAAGCTTGGTGACGGGTGGGGCACACTAGCGACGTCAATCAATTTTAATTTTAAAAAATTTCGGGGTTACAACCTCTCGGCAATCACTTATACCATTTATTAAATAACCATGCTCTAATGCGGAGCCAACATTTGTAAGCGAAAAATTGATTCACGCTAAAAGTGGTCGCTTTTGGCAGTAATCATTTTTTCGCGTTCAAGAACGAACCCAACATTTGTGCATGGTTATTGAATAATTAGTGTTAGTGTTTTCCGAGAGGTTGTAACCCCGAAATTGTTTAAAACAGATCCGGTTTAGTAGCTAAAAATTAAAATCGATTGGCGTCGCTAGTGTGCCCTAGCCGTCACCTTAATCGCTGATTTCTAGAAAAAAACATACGGTCGGCCTAACAGAAGGTCTACAGCGTACCTAATCATCCAGTAACGAAAGAAATATGTGTGTAGCTATAACGGTCGAACCGGCCCGTTCGTGCAGAAGCATGCCTCTCCAGCCAGCTCGACGCGGTTTTGACCCTCAGAATAATTAGACCGGATGTTTCCCCGCGGGCGCAAAAGGTTCAGTCAATATTTTTATCATTCAGTTTAAAAGTCCATAAATGCTGATCGCGAAGCATTATTAAAATAAACGTCAATATAAAATCCATTACTCGGGATATTATTTATCAGGCGGATGAGCGTCGAATCTCCCGAATCGCTTTTAAAACTTTATATTGGCCTCGTAAAGAATAAAAGGAAATTGTAAGCCTATAATGCAAAAAGTAGGAACTTTAACGATATACTTAGTCAAATTGAATTTCCTCGGGGAAAAAATAAGAAGCGGAGTGGTGTCGGCGGCAACTTCAGTCGCTCGTTCTGTTTGAATTGGAGATTCCTCTACAGATTTTTTCCATTAAGGTGACGGGTAGGGCACACTAGCGACGCCAATCGATTTTAATTGTTAGCTACTAAACCGGATCTATTTTAAAATTTCGGGATTACAACCTCTTGGCAAACACTTATCATCAACATAATCAGCCCATTTAAGTCCCCACTGCTGGGGCACGGGCCTCCCTCAATCACATGAGGGGTAATTGCCATACTCACCACGCTTAGCAGACGGGTTGGCGAGGGTTTTGATATAAATGCAGAGTTTTCCTTCTCTGGGTGCTGATGATCATGCCAACAGCTTTACCTTAGTCGCCTTTTGCGACACCTCGGTAAGAGAGAGGGTGGCCTATTCTACTCTGTCGGGACCACACGGCAAACACTTATACTTACTATTTATTAAATAACCATGCACAAACGTTGGGTCCAACGCGTACGCAAAAAAAATGATTCACGCCAAAAGCGGCCACTTTTAACGTGAATCAATTTTGCGCGTACAAAAACGGACCCTACATTTGTGCATAGTTATTTAATAAATAGTATTAGTGTTTGTCGAAGGGTTGTAACCCCGAAATTGTTTAAAATAGATCCGGTTTAGTAGCTAATCGATTTTAATTTTTAGCTACTAAATCGGATCAATTTTTTACGCTAAGTGCCTATTGTTCGCGGATGATTTAAAGCTTTATCTCGCCATGGAAAGCTTAGAAGATACGAACAGGTTGCAGAGGGACATAGACCGTGTGGTAGCCTGGAGTGTAGATAACCGACTTCAGTGTAACGCTTCCAAATGTGTTGTTATAACGCTATAACGAGCACATAAGGCCATCACGCATGATTATAATATTGAAGGTGTTCCTATGAAAAGGGTACCAGTTAGAGCTGATCTCACTTTCAGAGATCATTATAACCAACATCTGCAAAAAAGCGTAGCGCAATTTATGGATAGATAGATAGAAACATTTATTCACTGAATAATACGACACACCACATTTTACAGATAACAACGCAACAAGTATAATCAAATCAAACACAAACTAATACAGCAAACACAACATTACAAATATAAAAGAAGACAAACAGAGAAAAAAAAACAACAAAGTAATAATATGGCTTCTCAAGCCGGGCACTAAGTATTTGCGTACAGGTGTGTGTGTGTGTGTGTAAGGTATGTCGCGATAGTCAGTGAAAAGTAGCTCACTCAGCTTCGGCCATGGCTTTAGGTAGGAGTACCTTCAGGCCATGGCGCTGGTTTTATGTGAGCCCTAATGTGACGCACGGACGATATATGTGGTACATAAATAGTTTATATGTATGTGTACATAAATAGTTTATAAATAAATTAAAGATAATGTTCTGTCTAATAAAGGTGTACAAATAAATATACAATAAGATACAAATTAATATTATGGTGGGATATAAACAAGTATAGTGAAAGCCAGATGCTCGCGTGGGTTGGAAAAAGACCGAGGCGACGATTCCCGCAGAGCCCGTTTGTGAACCCCGTTCGCTGTGCAGCGGCATTTGACCTTGGTTTCCGGCTTAACGTGTACGCGTTTCAATTGTCTTGTTAACGGATAATAACATGATGTAATAAAATCAACAAATAATTGGTGTACAATGTGGACGGAGTGGTCGTCAAGGAGAAAAAAAATATAATCGGAAGATTCTTTGCGAGAGAAAAAAAAAGAAGAAAAAAAAAGAAAATCGTACATTCTACGCTTTCAGTACTTACTGGCTTATGTGAGATTGCCACTCGGGACTTCGTTATAGGTATGAATAAATAAATAAATACTTAAAATTGTATAGAGTCTACCCGTTTTATCCGCTTATGTATCCCACGTTATTTGTTATGGGTATGGTGGGATATAACGAGCTAAGGGTAAGAAGGAACTTTGCGCTGGTTGGCTATATTGTGAAGGTACTGAGGGGCCGAATACATAACGCAGATTTACTGGGGCACATAAGGCTTAACCTGCCAGACCGGTACGCGGAGCGCCGCCGGAGGCCGCCGCTGCTGGCAGTGCCGCGCGCGCGCACCAACCTGCAGGCCGAGGCGCCCGCTCACGCGCGCGCTGTGCACCATTAACGCGGTAGCGGAGCTCACGGACATATTCTCGTGTCCTCTGAGTGAATTCGAACTCGAGCGAATTCACTCAGAGGAAACAGAATCTCAGAATAACATAATTGTTATGGTTTAAGCATGTATACTTGTTATACTTTAGATACAATTAATAGTTACACTATCGTATTAGGTTAAGATTACCTGTAAAGATAGTGTAAGAGAAGATAATAATAATAAATAAAAAAATAAATAAATTTTAAACAATTTCAGGGGTTACAACCTCTCGGCTAACTCCCTATACTATTTATTAAATAACCATGCACAAATGTTGGGTCCAAAGCGTACGCGAAAAATTGATTCACGCAAAAAGCCACTTTTGGCTTTGATAGATTTTTCGCGTACAAAAACGGACCCAACATTTGTGCAGGGTTATTTAATAAATAGTATAAGTGTTTGCCGAGAGGTTGTAACCCCTAAATTGTTATAAATTGATCCAGTTTAGTAGCTAAAAATTAAAATTGATTACCCGTCACCTTAAGAGTTTGATTCTCCTACGGTCCGAATGGTTACGTTTTCCCTTTTGGAACATAAGTTTTTGTTTTTTGGTCCAAGTGCTGGCCAGAAATTTTTTTGGTGTATTTAGTAGTACTGAGTATTTATTACTATGGCATTGATAAATTGAAGGCAAATCGTCTGTCCTGTATGGCCATGTAATAAGAAGAGGGGAAGAACATGTAACCAAAAGAATTGAGTGTAAATGTAAGTGGGTGGAGGTACAAAAGGGGTGGGATGATTCGATGACGAATGACACGTATGGAAAATACAAAATAATTTATTTGCAATAAATAGGGTGGTTACATAAATGTAGGTCTTAAAATTAGACAATGTTACTTAAGCCTATTTAGCCATAAAAAAAAGGAAGATGTTGGATAGCACCGCACTAGCATATATCCTCTTTCCATTCTTTCCTGTCATCTGTCATCCATCTTGGGAATTTTCGTTGATTCAAATAAAATGTAATTTTTACATATTTATTAATCTTATTATTTACGTATGTAAATTCCAACAATTGGTAGCAGCGCTACGAAGATGTCGACGTACCTCCGTGTGGAAGCACTTTCCAAGGAAAACTATGACACGTGGTGCCTACAAGCCCAAGCTATTCTAATAAAAAATGAATTATGGGACTTCGTCAATGGTAAGGCAAATGCGACGACAAAATCCACAGCCGACGAAGTCGCGGTCTTTGAAAAGGGTGATTTAATGGCTCGCTCAGAACTATTTCTTCTGATATCCCCTTCGGAATTATAGCAAGTCAAAGGTTGCAAAACATCAAAGGACGTGTGGGATAAGTTAAAAACTATTTACCAAAGCTCTGGACCAGCCCGTAAGGCGACACTATTAAAGCAACTAGTTCTTCAAAAACTGACCTCTGATGACATCCGGGATCACTTGAATAACTTCTTGGACATAGTGGACAAGCTAGACAGACATGGATGTGTCCATACATCCAGATTTGTTAAGCGTAATGATGCTATATAGCTTACCAAATAGCTATGATAACTTCAGAATCGCTATTGAGTCCAGGGACACACTGCCCACGCCTGACGAGTTAAAAGTTAAAATTATAGAGGAATACGAAGCCAGGAAAAACGTGAATAGTCCACATACACCCGAAGGAGCCTTCTACACAAAGAAAAAGATAATAAAATTTTGTCAACATTGTAAAAAGAAGGGCCACAGCACAGATGCATGCTGGGCAAAGAAAAAACAAATCCCCAGCCAAAGAAACAAAAATGACTTCAAAAATTTCAGCATCACGCCTACCTGTCTAGCTGCCACGACACCTGACGTCTGGTGCCTAGATAGCGGATGCAGCTCACATATGTGCGGCGAAAAGGAATTGTTTGAGGAAATCCAGCCTGAAAGCGGTTCGCTACGGCTAGCGTCTGAAACACAAACGGCGAAAGTTGAAGGGAAAGGAATGGTACCACTCAATATAAACAATGAAAAGATTCGCCTGAATGAGACACTATATGTACCCACCTTATCTACTAACCTGATGTCGGTACCCAAAATAACCGAAAAAGGTTTCATAGTAAACTTCACTAAAGACAAGGCCATTATCAAAGACAACAAAAACAGGTTAGTCTTTGAAGCCAAGAAAGAAAATGGTCTATACTATGTACAAAATAAAGAGAAGGGAAACACAGCTTATTCGGCAAGGGAAGTGGACAATACAATGAAGTGGCATCGAAAACTAGGTCACATAAACGAACATGATTTGAAGCAAATGGCAAAAAATAATCAAATTAAAGGCTTAGAGTTAAATGTAAAAGCAAAATTGCCAGTTTGTGAAACATGTATTAAAGGAAAAATGACCCGATTGCCATTCGCCTCCGTTGATACGCTACAATCCTCGGAGCCATTACAAATAATACACAGTGATGTATGTGGTCCCTTCCAAACTGAAACATTGGCCGGATCTAGCTTTCGTTCTAAATAAGCACAGAAAAGGAAAATTCTCAGCAAAAGCCGAAGCAGGTATTTTTGTTGGCTATGCACAGAATGCAAAAGGGTATAGAATATACTTACCAAGGAAAAGCGATGTCATCGTCAGCCGTGATGTGAAAATCATAAATAAAATGTATCATGAAAATGGTGAAGAACTTACCTATGAAGACCTCTTTGGAGATACGAACCCGTCGCAACCTGAAACAGAAAAAGAAGAAATTAATCAACCAAATAAAAATAAGGAAAATAAACAGAAAAAACTTACCGCTGAAATTGTAACTAACCCAATAAGAAACCTGAAACCAAAGAAAAAAGTGTTAGAAAAGAAAATATGCACTGAAGAAGAAGAAAAAAGCTCTCAAAAAGGAGATGAAGATAAAGCAGATACTAACCTTGAAGAGGCTACTAGTACTCAGTCAACCGATACACAGCAAGTTGAAAATATAAATACCAACGATAGGAGGAGTACACCAAGTAATGAAGAAGCACAAGGGTGTAAAAGACAAAGAAGGCCTCCTACATGGATGAAAGACTATGTCCAATTTGAAAGTTGTACCAGCTCTTCTGAAGAGTACTTATCAAACTATGCGTGTGACGAAGACGAACAAAACAACGAAACTAGTGATGAGTGGCATGAAGCTATTAAAAAAGAAATACGAGCTCATGTCAAAAATGAAACGTGGGAGATAAAAGAAAAGGACAATGGAGCGAATATCGTTGATTTTAAAATGATTCTCAAAGAAAAGGGAACAATTAAGAAGGCTCGTTTAGTAGCCAGAGGGTTCACCCAGAGGCCAGGGATAGATTACAATGAGACCTACTCTCCAGTGGCAAAATTGAGCTCCATCAGACTCCTTATCTCCACAGCCGTCACTGGAAATTTAAACTTACATCAGTTAGATGTTACCACGGCATATTTAAATGGAGTGCTCGAAGAGAAAATTTTTATGAAACAACCAGACTACTTAGAAAAATACTTACAGGAAATTATGTTAGAGGAAAGTTCTAGTAATGACTTAGACGTATACACAAAGGCAAGAAAAATGTTAGAGGACCTCAGAAAAACAAAAAGTGAGAAAGCCTGCCTAATAAAGAAGGCATTGTATGGGCTTAAGCAATCTGGGAGGCAGTGGTATAAACGACTTGACTCTGAACTGAGAGGAATGGGCTTTACCCCCTCCAACGATCCTTGTATCTATACATTAAATGATGAAAATGGGAATAAAATGATACTAGGTCTCTATGTAGATGACATACTTATAGCCTACTCTTCTAAGGAAATGCTAAATGACATAATAAATAAACTTACCTCTATATTCGATACGAAGGACCTTGGACCTCCTACTGAATTTCTTGGTATAGAATTTGTCCTGAAAAATAATGAGTCCATTAAAATGAAACAGGAAAAATACATAGAAAAACTTCTTAGAAGATATAAAATGGAAGACTGCAAACCTGTAAACACACCTGTTGAACAGCGCCTTAAACTAGAAAAAGGAGAAAATAATGAAAACTCAGACTTACCTTACCAAAATCTTATAGGAGCCCTAATGTTCTTGGCAGTGGCTACTCGTCCAGATATAATGTTCGCTGTCAGTTACCTCTCACAGTTCAACAACTGCTATACAACTGGACACTTCAAGGCCTTAAAAAGAGTCCTACGATACCTAAAAGGAACTAAAGGACTTGGACTGACTTTTAAGAAAGATAGCCTTGATCCGCTGCATGGCTTTGCAGATGCTGACTGGGCAGCTTGTATTGTTGACCGCAAATCTACACTGGGTTTTGTTTAAACACGCAGGAGCCATGATCAGCTGGGAGTCACGCAAACAAAAATCTACTGCAATGTAAAACAGAGAAGCTGGAATTTATTGGCCCTATCGGACTCCGTTAAAGAAGTCGACACTTGAAAAAGTGAGTAAATACTATAAACAAAGAGCCTCCGCAAAAAATGACAATTTATTGCGACAACAGCAGCAATAAAAATTAGTCAAAAGGCTATGGTAAGCAGAAAAACAAAAACACAATTGATTTAAGGAATTTACTTTATTAAAGAAAACATAGAAAAAGGAGCTGTAGAATACAATATATTGAGAACGAATAAGTATGTAAGCAGCGATTTAGACAAATCTGCTTTTAGCTGCAGCCTATCATTCCAGAAGCTAAGGACAACATTTTCAGTTGTCCACTGATGCTGCTGGAGCTACTGCTGTGAGGAGGAGTGTTGGATAGCACCGCACTAGCATATATCCTCTTTCCATTCTTTCCTGTCATCTGTCATCCATCTTGGGAATTTTCGTTGATTCAAATAAAATGTAATTTTTACATATTTATTAATCTTATTATTTACGTATGTAAATTCCAACAGAAGACATACTGCGCCGACCCCAGACACCCTAAGAAAAGGGCAGGAGGATGATGAGTATTTATTACTATGGCACCAAATCTAGACATTTGAATTTCAGGGGGACAAGTCCTTACAGACATTTAAGAGGATAGTGCATCTTTCTCAACCATTTTATAATCTCTCTAGACGGGATGTCAGTTTTGGTGTCACTCAATGTCACTTAATTTTTTACAAACTTTTCAAACATTATCGTTTAGGATTTAGATTATCATAATAATTATGTAATTTTGGCATATTTAATCAAATTTAAAATAATGATTTCCATAAAAAGAATTGGTTCAAAGCTGAAACATATTTCAAAGTTTCGAAAACTAACAAAGCAGGTTTTGTTCGGTTTATTCATTTTTGTAATACTGCTTTGGCTCTCTTGCTGCTGCTACGACTCGTATACTGCATTACCAAAACATTTGCGTAGATTCATGCGGTATCCTGAGGGATACGTTATCCCGGAGTATGAACTAAGCGACGCTGAGATAGAAGAGTTGAAAAGTAAATTAGAAAAATTTAATCTCGATCCGGAGGTGGTGAACAGCGAGCTGTACGGCGCCATTGCCGAGGATACCACCACTCTCGTCGTCCAGGTGCACAAGGATGTGGATCGCCTGCAGCACCTCATAATCTCCCTCGGGCAGGTGGACCGCATCCGGCAGGCGCTGATCGTGTTCTCGCATAGCTACTACGACGAGGAGATGAACGAGCTCATCAGAAGCATTCGCTTCTGCAGAGTGATGCAGATCTTCTACCCATACTCACTGCAGCTCCACCCCGACAAGTTCCCGGGGCAGGACCCTGCAGACGGCTTCGACCGCGACGCGCGCCGCTCTGAGCACAAGCAGCACTGGTGGTGGAAAGCCCACTACATTTTCAAGAACTCCGACGTAACCTCTAAACGCTTAATCATTTTCTTAGAGGAGGACGACTATGTTTTACCAGATTTTCTGTACATAACGCAGTATGTAAGACAGATGCTGACGTACTTTCCGTCGACCCAGGTGATGGCACTCGGCGGACCGAACCTGGAGGGTTTGGAATACGACGCGCTTCTGCTGGATACGTGGTCGCCCTTGTACGATCGGGGGCTGGCTTTTAACGTGACCACGTGGAGGAGGATCGCAGCGACGGAGTATTTCTGCAAATACAATGACTGTAGCTGGAGCTACTCGCTTTTGCATGTGTTCGACAACAGCTTCCCGGGGGGGCTGGTGGACGTGGCGACGTGCGTGGCGCCGCGCGTGGTGCGCACGCGGGCGCGCGGCGCGGGCGGCGAGGCCGGCGCGCGGCGGGCGCACGTGCTGGCGCGGCGCGCGCAGCTGTTCCCGGCCGCGCCGCGCGTTGCGGTGCTGATGCGTGCGGGCGGCCGCGTGCGCGCCGACCCGCCGCACGACACCACGGGCGGCTGGGGCGACAGGCGCGACCAGGAACTGTGCCGCCAGATCAGTCTTAAGGCCAACAATTCTGAACCCTACGCGAATGCTATAATCACTACGCAAACTCAAGTTGTTAAAAATAAGAACCAAACTATTTCAAAATTTTAATAATATTCCATTTTTTTAATTCCAATTAAGCTACTTTATTTTTAACTAATTAATTTTCAAGTAAGGTAGGTATAAAGGGAAGTAGGCAAAGATCGCTCGGAGTGGATACGCCAATATCCAGCAGTGGACCACAACAAGCTGATGACATTGAAGGGGCAAAACACTAACCAGTAATTTTTCTAAAAATAAGAATGATTTGATAAGCTATCCCTGCCTAGGTTTAACCCTATAGGTTTATTTATTTGTAGGTAGATGTTTAACATTTGTAAATGTTTATTGCATAATACATTATAGATAATGGATTTATTCAAATTAAACCTGCTGCTTTTTTATACTTTCGCCACTTACTTTGATATTGCGAGTCAGTAACTACTTAATTTTCTTATTTGCTCGGCTTAGGACCGTTTTGTTTATTAAAAAAGCTTTTATGTCCTCTTATCAAGAGGACGAAATAAAAAAAAATTGAGAACCCCGAGGCGTGCGCAATTTCTTCAAGGAGGCTAGACTAATACATAAAATGAACTAGCTTTGCCTTTGGCTTTCGCTTTCCAAGATTAATTTGACATCTGTCTAAAGATAAAGACACAAAAGATAAAAAAATCAAATAAATGTCTTGGAAGTTTTTTGAATCTTTTTGACCAGTAACTTGGTATAAACCATGATGTATTCCAGAGCGCAGTGATTCAGTACGCCAGACAGACAGACAGATGTAGTTTCGGATTTACAATATTCAAAGCAAAGATTGGATGGTTTAGGGTCGAGGCGCAGGCGGCGGGAGCGGTGGACTTGATTTTTGAATAAAAATGAGCCCATTCAAAGAGATTGGCTCACTTGCCTGAATTCTAATGACGCACAGATGGAAATTCACAACTTACTCGCATACCTACTTCGAACTCTTGAAGCGCCGGCCGCAGCGCGCCGTGATGAGCTCTTTGAAATTTCAGGAAAGTATTAAAATTTTGGACCTTAAACATATAAAATGAGCAAAACTTTATTAGCAATTACATTTCCTAAATGGGAAAATGTTTGGGGCAAAATGTTCCCTTAATTTTGTTTTGAAATTATTTATGGAAAGTAGAGGCCATTTGGTCTTGTTTGTTTGCGAAGTGACAGTCAGTTGGACAGCACGAGTGTTACTGTGAAATAAAAGTCTTCGGTTGACTAATTACTAGCTACTAATGAGTGGCCGCAAGCGTCTGCTGCGATCCCTGCGCGCTCGCGCTAGAGGGAAGCTGCAGTTTCTCACCTCGTAGTGGTAAAAGTGTTTGAGCATGATTAATGCGGCGGCGGGAAACGCCACGTAAGCCCGTAACACATGCAATTAATTTGCTAACACCTGGCGTTTTATCGCCCCCTCGCCGCGGCGCGGGGGGGGGGGGGACCTGATAGCCAGTCCCTCAGGTAATGTAGGAGCGTTTAATCTAGCCGGATGACGAGGGTCGACAATTTGCCCTCACCTCTGACACGGACAGCGTCGGCCCTAGACCCCGACGAGGATTTATCGTTAAACACGTTATTAGTTAAACATATCGCCGTGTTCAAGTGACGTGGAAGCGATTGATTCCGCCGACGGCATGTGCTGGCTCATCGTGCCTGAAGAGTAGGTAAACGTCTCGGGATTGTGCCCCGTAATCCTGTACGTGCGCCACGTGTAACAATAGAAACCTTTTGTTATGTTACAATCGAAGCTAACCCTTGACTCTTTGTACTATTCAACTATAACAATACTTTTATAATGCTATAAATAGGAGGACCTCAGAGGATTTACTTATTTTGGTTTTAAAGGAAGTTCTGTAGGAAAGATTTTCTTTGTAGCATAGACCTACCACATACCTACCACACCTTTTAAATAGGTACCAGTCGACTACATTTATGGGTAGGTACAAAGAAATGATCGGCAAAGTGGGTCATGATTCAATTTGGTCGATTGTACCTACTTACGCAAAGCATCGTGTGATCATTAACATCTACAGGTATATCCCTATGTAGTTTGTGATCTAGAGGTATATTCGATGAGTTCACATTGGTTATCATAACCTTTAATTTCACGGGTAAGTAGGTATAAAGTCACTCCGTTCAGCCAAGTCATAGAACTCCCCGCGAACAATGGCTAGGCTTGGCACGGGTTGCGTTTTACAAATATTGAAATTACAATAAGTGATTCTGGAACTCTCCCAGCGGATAAAATTTAGCTCGCCTATTGAAAAATAGTCGAGAGCAGCAGTGCTGGGACCCGCTTTTGGCTAGGAGCGCCACATCCGCAGTTTACAGCTCACTCACTAAGGAAAACTGTTTTCCGGTTAGGTAATAAATAAAACTCTTCTCCTTGCACCTGCGGAATAAATCAATTGAGATAACATCACTACGTTTCATCTGGGTCTTGTATACTAACAGATTTATGGAAATTAATCTTGCAGAATCTGAAAAAAATATATACATGTCGAATTGAGAACCTCTTTTTTTGAAATCGGTTAAAATAACATGAGAGTTCACAAGTATCTGTATAATTAACTTAAAAGCGAAGTATGAAGAGACTTATCGAACCCTTAGTGGAATATTTCTCAACTGTCTGGTCCAAAGCACACAGCCCCAAGCCACCGAACGTGACTGGGATAGCCAACAGGTCAGTTAAATCTATATTAAAACTAGAAAATTCTTCAGTTTATAGTATAGTGCAGTGGTTTTGCTATCAGGGGCCATTTGAAAGAATTTCAATCTTGCCTACGCCTGGACCATGATCCAGGATTTGGGAAGTGTGGTAATTACAATGAAGCGACTGCCGTCTGACCTTGGCAACCCTATACCGGGGGAACCAGACCAATTGAATCATGGTTGCATGGTTTAGACATTATTCTAAGTGTGCAGGTTTCCTCACGATGTTTTCCTTCACCGCCGAGCTTATGGTAAAAATACGAACATAGATTTGCAAAATCTCGAGGTGCATGCTCGGATTCGAAACACGACCCCCCACATGGAAGGCGCGTTCCGACCCACTGTGCTGCCATCGCTCTTATATTGCGTTGTATTATCATCACTTAATTATGATGGACGACAATGCAACTACAATTTATTCCAGACTATTTTAAAATTGTTCCACATACCATCCATTAACCTGCGGGCCACCGGTATAACTAAAGGTGGTGTTTATTTGACTTTTTTCTCATTGTAAACGGATCATTAAAAATTACCATCGCTATTCTTCGATAGAGCGGACCAATCTTCTTTAAAAAATACCTCTTAGTGTTACTTTAAACTGCATCTAAAGAAACTCAGAATTTAGTGGTTGAGATCGGTGTCTGAAGACAGCTCGCGACCGTCCTCATTGAACATTCGTGTTGCATTTTTTAGGGTTCCGTAGCCAAAATGGCAAAAACGGAACCCTTATAGTTTCGTCATGTCCGTCTGTCCGTCTGTCCGTCTGTCCGTCTGTCACAGCCGATTTACTCGGAAACTATAAGTACTACAGTGATGAAATTTGATGGGAATATGTGTTGTATGAACCGCTACAAAAATATGACACTAAATAGTAAAAAAAAGAATTGGGGGTGGGGCCCCCCATACATGTAACTGAGGGATGAAATTTTTTTTTTCGATGTACATACCCGTGTGGGGTATCAATGGAAAGGTCTTTTAAAATGATATAAAGTTTTCTAAAAAACATTTTTCTTAAAGTGAACGGTTTTTGAGATATCAGCTCTCAAAGTCGTAAAAAGTATGTCCCCCCCCCCCCCCTCTATTTTTATAACTACGGGGTATAAAATTCTAAAAAAAATAGAGGTGATGCATGCTAATTAACTCTTTCAACGATTTTTGGTTTGATCAAAGTATCTCTTATAGTTTTTTGAGATAGGTTGATTTAACTGTAATTTTGGACTTTGCTGCTACGGAACCCTTTGTGCGCGAGCCCGACTCGCACTTGGCCGGTTTTCTGTTCTGCATTCAGTTTGTTGGAATAATGTTTTTGCAGATGTTACATTTTAAAATCTTACCGTTTGCTCTGATCTTTCTAAAGCGACTTTTAAAGTATATTAAACGGTCTATAGGTATATTAATGAATACACGTAAACGTATAAGTATTAATAAAACTAACGTGTTCGTTAGATACATAATTGCTTACAGGGCTTTGTTCTTTATTATTCATTTATTTATACGCCTAGTTATATAGAAACAATTTTATTTGTTTTGAAAGGTTAAAGCCTTCGATCATATAATCTTGATCGAAGATTTAAGCCAAACCTTTTCCCAAGCCTCGCTCGCCGTAGCATGGACTAAATTGTATCCTTTGAATATGGAAATCCCCAGGTTATGATTATGATATAGGTTGTGATAGCATGTCTTTATATTTTAGTCTGTATCTGTATTTTGACAGAATATGTCATAATGGGTATATCAAGACAAAGTCGAGGATATTTAGGATCCTATATTATATTTTTCAAAATATTTAATTACTTTTTATAAATATCGTGTATTATTTGTGTATGGCTTGGACATATTAAACCATGTTTCCAATAAAATATCTTATAACTAGATTAAAACACTTCATAAACGCACGAGGAGTGCTAAATCAACTGATATTCAGCGGGTGCTTCTTTCTGCTTCTCTGGACATTCTGGAAGCACTTCCTCACCTCAACTGCTTTTGTGCCCAGATACTTGAGAAGGTACTTGATATTTCCTGAAGGATATTTAATCCCAGAGAAGCAGCTCAGCGAGACGGAAATAGAAAACCTAATTCACCATATAGAGAGCCTTAATATTCAGGGTGAGGTGTACAATGCTAACAGACATGGTGTGGTCACCGAGGAAACCACCATCATTGCGATCCAAGTGCACAAGGATGTCGAGCGGCTGCAGCACCTCATCGTATCCCTCGCGCAGGCGCATTTCATCCAGCAGGCGCTGCTGATATTTTCCCACAGTTATTTTGACGAAGGAATGAACCAACTTATAAAACAAATTAACTTCTGCAAGTATATGCAAATCTTCTACCCGTACTCGCTGCAGCTGCACCCGCACAAGTTCCCTGGAGTGGACGTGGACGACTGCAACGCGTCGGCGCGCGACTCCGGCGCTGCCATGCGCGGCGATTGCTTCGACCGCGACGCGCGCCGCACCATGCACAAGCAGCACTGGTGGTGGAAAGCGCACTTCATCTTCGACGGTCTGGACATGCAATCGTACCAGCGTGTTGTTGTTTTTCTCGAGGAGGACGACTATGTTTTGCCAGACTTTTTGTACATGTTGCGCTTCGCGCGCCGGTCCCTGTCGTACTTTCCAACGGCGGAGGTGATCGCGCTGGGCAGACCGTACGCGGTGGGTCTGGACTACAACATGATCATCGTGGACAGGTGGACGCCGTTGTACGACAGAGGGGTGTCGTTCAATTTGAGTACGTGGAGAAAGATCACGGAGAGGGCTGCACTGTTCTGCATGTACGATGACTGCAGCTGGAGTTACTCGATGATGAATCTGTTCGGTGGGTTCCCGGGCGGGCTGGCGGAGATGGCGGCGAGCATGGCGCCGCGCGTGCTGGCGACGCGCGCGCTGGGCGGCGGGCGCGGCGCGGCGCGGCGGGCGAGCGCGCTGGCGGAGCGCGCGCCGCTGTTCCCGGGGCGCGTGCGCGCCGTGGTGACGCTGGGCGCGGCGGGGCGCGTGCGCCGCGAGTGGCGCCCGCCGCCGCACGGCAACGGCGGCTGGGCCGACCTGCGCGACCAGGTGCTCTGCCTCAATCCGGTTCCAAACACTACTATTATGGATACGACTTTAACAATGCCAGCTCCTTACACTAACAGGGAAAACGTTTCACTTCCAACATAAGTATAAATAAAATATTTTTTTTTTGCAATTATTACATTTTTGCATGTTGGAATAATAAATGTGTCAGATAATTCACATCGAATACCATTCTCAAAGTGCATTCCCTGTAGGACGTAAGTACCCGACCGGGGGCAATTATACATTCTGTGCCGGGGGTGGTTGATAGGCGGAAGCCTATCCTGTAAAATCCTATAAAATTATAGCCTTATGTAATTCTAACTGAAAATGATTACAGTGAAACACTAGTATTGTAGGCAGAGATGTGTTATCCCGGATATTCATGTCCCAGGTCCATGGAGATGTTTTCCCGTGCGCGGTGCATTAATGTAAAGTACGTGAATGGCTGTATGCAGGTGCGGCGAGGGGGAGGGGAGGGGGGTCGTTTAACATTTGCATCGCCCGGCCGCCCTGGCGGCGCGCCAGCCGCTGCGAACGCTTCAGATATTCTTTTGCTATTGGGTAAATGTACGTCAATGTGCAAATGATTTCCACACAACTTTATCTCGGCTTCTTTTCCTATTTTATTCGTATATCCGTTTCTTATTTAATATTTAACCTTTAGCCGTCACTATGATCAGTCGAGTGAGCCTGCTCGACTGGCAGCGGTTCCCCTCCTACCTACCGTCCTGACTCTTCCCGCTTGCCTACCCTGGCGACCCGGGAGCAAGCTCCCATAACCTTATCTATATATGTATTTATTCCCATGGATAGGTAGGGCTAGGGCTCTAGGGACTTAGTGCCTTAGACAAAGGGGCACTAAGCTCACTAGAGAGTTAGGTTCCCTTCCTTTCCTTATATTCTGTTCGCCGGAACGCGGTGCCTTACAACCAACGCTTCCCGCCCGTTCATTTGGTCCTTCGTTTCTTTAATCTACCAGCTTCCTATGGACCTCAACATTTGGTCCTTCGTTTCTTTAATCTACCAGCTTCCTATGGACCTCAACATTTGGTCCTTCGTTTCTTTAATTTACCAGCTTCCTATGGACCTCAACATTTGGTCCTTCGTTCCTTTCATTAACTAGCTTCCTATGGACGTCAACATTTGGTCCTTCGATCGTTTATTTTAGCAGCTTCCTATGGACTTCATGATAATGGTCCTGCGAAGATTCTATTTACTAGCTCCCTGTGGATCTATACCATTGATCCTATAACATCTTATCATTATCAACTTAATCGATCTCATCATAGTGGTCTCCTACTTATTTTTAATTTACTAGCATCCTTTGGATCTATTCTGTAGTTATGATACTTTCACTTAATCATATTTCTATAGACCTCTACCGCAGGTCTTTAAATCACTAACTTGCATCAACTTCCTATTGATCCCTTATTTACCTGGCCAGGAACGCGGTGCCTTACGACCACTCGTTTCTGGTCTGATTCCACAAACAATCGTAACCATGTTCCCAAAACACTCTACAAAGATTTAATTTTACAAGTTTCATTTCAAGTAAATTATCAACTTACGCCAAATAACAATACAATAACATTCATTTGATGTAAGTAAGCAATGTCACGTAGGCTAGTGACTTAGCTAATTTTGCAACACTGCAATTTCATGATCAAACAATGCTATTAACTAATAAATTTATTTTAGAATACTTAGAATTTGTACATTCAGTAGTGTAGGTAGGTAACAAGTGGGGAAAATTTAAGCATTGTTTGACGACTTAGTAACACTAACTTTATCATTAACTAGGAGCTACAGTTCTCCTGGCCTAACTGGGCCACAACTTTAACTTTAACATTAACTAGGAGCAGCAGTCTCCTGGCCTAGCATGGCCACGACATTAACCTATCCTTATCAAGGAGCAGCAGTCTCCTGGCCTAGCATGGCCACGACATTAACCTATCCTTATCAAGGAGCAGCAGTCTCCTGGCCTAGCATGGCCACGACCTTAACTTATCATTATCAAGGAGCAGCAGTCTCCTGGCCTAGCATGGCCACGACCTTAACTTATCATTATCAAGGAGCAGCAGTCTCCTGGCCTAGCATGGCCACGACATTAACTTATTATTATCAAGGAGCAGCAAAGCTCCTGGCCTATCAAAGCCACACTTTTAAGAACAAGCAAGGCTCTTGCCCATAGTAGAGGGGCGTAGTAACTACAACAACTTTTACTATTTTATTATTGTAGTGACTTACAACCACTACTCTACCGAGCTAGCAGCTCTAGGTCTAAAACCATGAGACCTCTTTTTTAACATCTAACTCTTTTCTTAGAGTGGAAGGATTCTCTACTGAGAATTACCATCTTCCTGAATACATCGGGAACGCCTGAGCCCAACAATCGGGAAAGGCAATCATACTTTTAACAAAAATACTATTAAATTAATTAAAATCAGCAAATCATTCTTATAATAACTATTTGTTTACTTTGCGCAAAACATTGTTAAACGAATTATACTCTCATATTACATACTTGATCAACGACAACATTCTATATCAAATTGACAACGTAATTACAACCTTACTACTTGATTATAAATAATGTTTTACTTTGACAGCAGTAACAAGCAGTTTTGTAAGTTAGGCAGGTTTAACCATATCTTATGTACAGACAACACCACGACAACATCGATGGCAGCATGGCGATCAAGACACTGACAGCAGCGGATCGGTAACTGGCCTCCCCAACGGGTCTCACCAGTTCATTGAGAAGTCGCATATGCTGTTCAGCACAACCTGGCCTATCAACAACCATCAACTTACGAACAATAACCAGAGATGCAGAATGCATCCCGTGAATACAACTACCACAATACTCATGGCAAGATTGCGGTTCGAGAGGGTCGCAGCCAGAGCAGCGGACATCGCGTCAACGCAGCCACGCAGGGTCGTTGCATTCCAGCAACACACATTGGGCAAAGAGGCACCACTCAACAGCATCCCTTTACCTTCCCCTCTTCGTCTTCTTCTTCGAGTCGGGAATATGTACGAGCTACGTCGCACAGACCAGGTCAGCAAAGACCTACATGCAGCGCGCCTGACCGATGGACCGTCTTCGTGCACCGTCGGCACTCTACACCGACGGCACACTAGCAAACACCTTTTAATGTGTTCATAAGATAAAACGTTCTATATAAACTATGTAATTAACGTCAATAAACAGATTTCAACCGTCTGTGTTGGGTCTCATTTCTCCCGCTGCGGCCAAGACACCTTTAGCCGTCACTATGATCAGTCGAGTGAGCCTGCTCGACTGGCAGCGGTTCCCCTCCTACCTACCGTCCTGACTCTTCCCGCTTGCTACCCTGGGCGACCCGGGAGCAAGCTCCCATCACCTTATCTATATATGTATTTATTCCCATGGATAGGTAGGGCTAGGGCTCTAGGGACTTAGTGCCTTAGACAAAGGGGCACTAAGCTCACTAGAGAGTTAGGTTCCCTTCCTTTCCTTATATTCTGTTCGCCGGAACGCGGTGCCTTACAACCAACGCTTCCCGCCCGTTCAGGTTCCACAGTTTTACTGTGCGTGGTAGGAAATGACATGAGAAACGCACTATAGTCGATATAAATCCATCCAGGTGATGTGGATCCAAGTTAATGAGAGTTGTATAAAATACGGCTGCGTACTAATGATTCAAGGTATTTGGGCATAATCCTATACAAAAGCATGTTCGACGAGCATAAGTTCCTGCTTTGCATTTGCAAAGGTGACTCAGGGGGTTCAGGCATCTCGTTTGATTGAGCGTTGAGCGTGATGAGCCGAGGGACTGCGGCCTGGTTTGCATACTGAGGCCCTACGAGTAAAACACGACAACTACCCTACTTTATATGTGATAGGGGGCAGACGAACAGACGGATCACCTGATCATGATTCATCACCTGAATGATAAGCCATTGCCACCGCCTATGGATACCATACGAAATGGAGTCACAAAAGCTCTGCCAATGTTTAAACCTCCCTTTCCCCCGGATTGGGCCACCGGTACCCTCACTCATGCAGCGAATCACAGCAGACACACTGCTTCACGCCGGTTTTCTTTGACGCTGAATGTGATGTTGTAATAAAAATAAAGTTTAACTCAAACCCGACTACCAAAATACACGCTCTAAAAAGTACGAAACAAGAAAATTGTCTCTGCTCAAATTATTATGCCGTATCGCCGTGGTCGTATGCACCATTGATTTTACTACCCGACTCCGGCGAAGCAAAAAGGAGGGTTATGATTTTGACCTGTATTTCTTGGAGTATATACTCAAAGCTGTATGTACGTATCTGTTCACTCATAACTTCTAAACTAGTTATCATATTTCAACAAATGAGTTGTCGTTAGAAGCGTCTTGATTGTCTTCTGGTTATAGGCGATATGACGTCACGTTAAACTGACTACATCGCCCTCTAGGGGACTTAGAGTAACAACTAAAAAAGAAAAATTTTGCTTGACGGTACCGTGTGGGTATCAAATGAAAGAGCTTTTTTAGCACATTTCAAATATGTAATTTTATTTACATAACTTAAAATATGTTAAATAAAAATAAAGTTTAAAAAGTAAAACCCGACTACCAGAAAAACACGCTCTAAAAAGTACGAAACAAGAAACTTGTCTCTGCTGAAATTATTATGCCGCCGTATAGTCTGGTGCATTTTTTTAAATTAAAGTTTTTACTTTCTCCTGCTATACAAGGAGAGGGTGGGTAAATTCTGACACGTGGACCTCAATCAAGCGTATCACGGCAGTGCAATTGTTGAAGCCAGATGCAACAAATATTTTATGTAGCTTTTGTATTGCTGTTTTGTAGTGACTATATGATTATCATCTTCTCAGACCATGAGAAACTATCCGAAGCGAGCAGGTGTCTCTCACCGCCAAACGAGGGGTAGAAATAGGCACATAGATTTGATAAGCTCGCATACTCGAATTCTTATACACTGAGTTACCATCGCTTTTTATACTAGACTAGTGTCCCGCCCTCGCTTCGCTTCGGTAATTTAATTTTAAAACAAAACATTTAGAAATTGTGTTTTTCTATACGAATTTGATTTGTAGTTAAGCAATTTTGAGATTATAGGTAAGATTATAGTAAAAGGAGACTTAAAATACTAAAAATACTGAAATGCCTTTCATGTATTTTGCATATACTTTCATGACTGATAAGCACTAAATATAATTTTATAAACGACGTTTTATCCTAATTTCACTCCTTTGGGTTTGAATAAAAAAAATGCTAAATAAATTAGGTCTATAAAAAGACCAAATTAAATTTTTCATGACTTAAGCTTTTAAAATAAGGACCATTCTATACGGCGTTGTAACCTCCGTGCACCCTTTTAGGGGTTGAATAAAAAAGCGCTGATAATTTTCTGTATGAATGTCCAAATTCTACTTTTCATCAACTCGAGCATCAAATATGGCGAATTTCCCATACGACGTTTAACCCCATTGCACTATTTAAGGAGTTGAGGAAAAAAATGATAAATATTCTAATTTATTTAAAAAGTCCAAATATCAATTTTTATCACTCTGGCTTTAAAAATAACCAAACTTCCATATGGCGTTTTACCCCCGTTCACCCTTTTTATTTATTTATTTATTTATTATTATTCACACAAAACAAATTACAACCGTTACAGAGATATGGTCGTTACAAAATAAACAGTTTTGATCTGGATTGTAATTCAAAAACATGTGTACACAGAAAAATCAAACGTATTAAACTATAAGTAAAGGTAAATCAAGTTAAAAAAAAAAACAGAACAAACATAGACACTAAACAAACAAAGATCTTCAATCAGATTACTATCCGCGTCCTTCATATTATTAAAGTCAGACGTATATAAGACATGTGCAGGTGAAATTAGTTATCCATACCACTAGTTAATAATAATATGGATAGGGCAGTCAGATTCAGCACGGATGCTTGACCTGACTTGACAGTTCCTCGGCCAGGTTCGGCCGGTGTGGGTTCAGTGGCGTAGAGGATGTCTTTAAGTATTTTTATATAATAGGATAGTTTGGGAGTAAAAATATCAAGATTAGGGTTGGCATTTGCCACCTCGTTGTACTGACGAGCCATTCTAACCAGGGGGCTGTAAAAAGAGGTATTATTTTTAAAAACTCGTAAAGCGAACAGTTTAGTTTTATTAGACCTACGCGCACTATGTTTAGTATTAAATGAAATTTCGGAAAGTAAGTAAGGGGTGTCTATTATTGAGTGGATCAATTTATAAAAGTAAATGAAGTCAAAGTATGTTCGACGTGCTTCCAGCTTATGTACTTTAAATTTCGATAGCCTAGTATCGTAATTGAAATACAGTCGACCTGTTTGTTGACGGTAGCATATCATTCGCAAGCATTTCTTCTGCACTCTTTCAATTTCGTCAGAATGTACTTTATAGTGTGGTGACTAGACAGGACTGCCGTATTCCAAGACGCTTCTGACAAGAGTAAAAAACAAATACAACAGAGATCGAGGGTTTTTAAAACCTTTAGTGCATCTAAAAACAAAGCCCAAAAGTTGATTGGCTCTCGTTGTAATATGCTGATAATGCGCTCGAAATGACAGCCTGTCGTCAAATAAAACTCCGAGGTCTTTAGCAATACTGGTTCTACAAAGAACCTGGCCATTAATAGTGTAATCATTAACGATCCCTGAACGCCTATTGGTGAACGTTATAGTGAAGCACTTGCTGATGTTGAGATGCATTTGGTTTGTCATACACCACTTCGAAACAATGTTCAAATCCTTTTGTAATAGGTGGCAGTCATTTAGGGAAGTAATGGAATTAAATATCTTTAAGTCATCCGCATACAACAAACATTCGCATGATAAGCGCTCCACAAGATCGTTAATAAAAACTACAAACAAGAGGGGACCCAAATGCGACCCCTGTGGCACTCCAGAAGTCACTAATATTGGAGATGAGGTGAACCCTTTTAAAGCGACGAGTTGGCTCCGGTTTCTGAGGTACGAGGTCATCCAGCGGAACAAACTACCATGAACACCGTAAGATGCAAGTTTGTCACAAAGCAACCTGTGGTTCACTTTGTCGAAAGCTTTGGAGAAATCTGTATAGACAGAGTCAACCTGACCACCAGTGGCAAAGCTTTTGCACAGATAATTCTTATATTCTAAAAGGTTGGTGACGGTAGATCTGCCTTTTACAAAGCCATGCTGTTTTAAGGATATAAGAGGCTTGAAATGCCTATATAGTTGGTCATAAACTAAGGATTCGAATAATTTTGCAAAACAAGATAAAATGCTGATTGGCCTATAATTTTCACAGCGGCCTTTGTCTCCATTTTTGAAGATTGGAATTATGTGAGCTACCTTCCATTGCTTGGGGAAGATTCCACATGCAAGTGATTTATTAAATAATATGTTTAATGGAATGCTTAGCTCCTCGCAACATGCCTTGATAAATAATGGAGGAATCAGATCTGGGCCAGCACCTTTATTTTTATCAATATTTTTAATTTTAGATACTATGTCTCTTTCAGTCACCCAGATGTGTGATAAAGTATCAGCCGCTCTACTCTCGATAGGCTCATCAGGACGACTCTGAGTATCTGTTTCAAATACCGATGCAAAGTAGGTTGAAAATAGTTCACAGATACCATGCCCACTAGATGACGTACAGTTACCAAATCTCATAACATGTGGTATTGAGACATGACTTTTTAGTGGGTTGAATGTAAAATATGCTGAAAGTACTGATATTAATTTTGTATGAACAGTGCAAATACCAATTTTCACGACTCTAGCATTAAATATGACGGATCTCCCATACAAAGCTTCAACCCCCAATTCCCCCCTTTGGGGGTTGAATAAATAAAATGCCCAAATTAATATTCCTTAATTCTATATGATAAGCCCAAATACCAATTTTCATGACTCGTAACTTTAAAATAACGAATCTTCCATACAATGTTTCCACTCCCATTTTACCCCTTTAAGGGTTGAATTTTTATAAATCCCTTCTTAGTGCGCGCTTACATATTAAAAACTACCCATACTCCAATTTTCATGATTTTCGGTCCAGTAGTTTCGGCTGTGCATTGATAGATCAGTCTCCCGCCGAGGCGTTACCTCTTTGATAATAGTATAGACACACACAGTAGATAAATACTTGCGTAAATATATACAGTATATATCTACTGTGGTATAGATTATACCACATACTACTAATCGTAGCTTACAGTTACATCTGAAGCGAAGGCTTTTTCTGCCATATTCAATTTAGAGCCTTCACTCATTATTTTCGCTTAACTGAACAGTTGTCTATCAGGTCTTCGACAGATAATAGACAGGCCACTGCCCGCTTCAGCTTGCCGAATAAATTATGCTTTACCGATATAACGGTCCGTCGTCCGATCCGTTCAAATGAAACCGGAAACCTGCGCGTAGTGGCGCTAGTCACTGTTGACTGGCCGGATGGCGCATTTGGTAGTGACTCTGCCGCATATGCCAGAGATCGCGGGTTCGTTCCTCACCCTGGACAAACATTCGTGTGATGAACACTTGTGTTTGTTCAGTGTCTTTTTTATGTGATAGGTGGCAGATGAGCAGACGGATCACCTGACGGTAAGCGATTTCCGCCGCCCAAGGACACTCGCGTCACCAGTGGAGTCACAAGGGCGCTGCCAACCTTTACTTATTTTTTACATTCGACACATGCTGGCTTACAGTTGACCCAAGATGTCAGCTTTAGAACCCCCTTTCCCCCGGATTGGGCATCCGGTATCCTCACTCACGAAGCGAAACACAGAACAGTGCTGCTTCACGCCGGTTTTCTGTGAGGCAATGTAAAATATATATTTAAGTATATTTGTAATTCCTCTGTTGTCTGATATATTTTTTTCTTCATTTCATATGGAAACATTCAGTACTTAAAATAACACTATTTAACACACAAAAACATAATCTTAAACCAACTAAGTTTCCACTAATAACTAATATTATAAAAACGCAACATGCTGTTCGTAATATAAACAAAAAGGAAGAATTAAGCAATTGACAAATAACTACTTTGTACAATCAGGAGACAATTTACCCACAACAGCCTCTTTATACGCGCTCGCAGTGTAGTTTTAAATATATCTAAGTCACAAAAATAGCTGTTATAATTACGACAGGAGCGCAACAGAAAGGGGTTGAAGTCAACGATACACTGAATAGCTGATAGTGACGACAGTTTAACCGGGGACATCTTAAAAATATATTTCTTAATAGAAAAGGAGAATTACTAGACTAGTACCACTGATGGTATACGTGACACAACATTGTGTCAATAGTACCATCATCAATGGTACTAGTACCACATATTTAACATCAGTAGTATATTACTAAGGATATAAAGCTTATTGTTGGTAACAATTACGGGAAATATCTTTACATTTCTTTCATGGTACTATTGACATAATGCTGTGTCACTTGTACCATCAATGGTACTACTGACATTACGGGGCTTAAGCTACTTAGTACGGAACCAGGTCAATGTATGAGGTGTTGTATGAATTTATATAGGTTCAGTGTGCACCAGCATGAGTGGCGCGATGCGTCACTGTCGCGTTCCGCGCTAATTCGCGTCGCGCGCCGGAGCCATCCATCCTCATCCAGCCCAGTTTACCGACTCACCGGCTTAGCACTCGTGTTGGTCCACGTTTCACAATGTATTTGATATCCTCGTGTGGTAGCTAATTTCAAATGTCTGTCACAGAGAAAGACTCACAGGCTTGACTGGGCCAATGGCGCATTTGGTAGAGTAGGACACTCTGCCTCATAGGCCAAAGGTCGAAGCCGCGCACAGGACAAACACACGTGTGACTAACACTTGTGTTTGGTCAGTGTCTGGGTGTAAATTATTAGACACATTTATAACGACTAACTTGACACAATTTATTCCATGATATTTGGCAGACGAGCAGAGTGGAGTCACAAGTGTGCTGCCAAAAGCAGGCAGGTAACTCGTCACCTTTCACTTGAAAACACACATACCTACATTTTACATTCATCTACCTACATATATTAATACTCGTTGTAACCTGTCGATCCAAGTCCTTTCAGTGGCGTCTCTTGTCTGTGACACATTTATTTAATACTTTCTTCATTAATCGTTCGTAATTCCCGCATTACTTGATGACTTTCGATGTTCCCCCGCCCCCCGCCCCTCCCCAGCCTGCTCGAAAAGCGTTCAAGAACACTTCCAAAGTACTTTCTGGAACTTTTGATGGACTCTCTTGTTTTTATTCAGATTTTACAAATTGATGTCCTAATTATTTTCGTGTTGTTAGCGAAATGTTCATGAAATAATTATCTTGCTTTCGTAGTGAGCTTTCATTTTAGAGACGTCAAATAATTGGCGTCGCATCTGTTGAATATGTGTTTTTTTATGGATGACCGATGGCGTGTGATGAAAGAGACTCAGTCCTTTAAGTCGTTTAAGATAAGACTCGCCTCTTTATATACGACTTTGCTTTAAAATTAAGACTTTAGCTGTTAGTCTTCAATAATACGACTCAGTCATTTAACGTATAAGACTAGTTGCGCTAAAACGACTTAAATGCCTAAAACGACTTAACGCCTTATACGGCTTAAAGAGACTTAAAGGGCTACGAGTTTTTATTCGAGAGAGCTGGCGTTCGATTAAAGCGTTTAGTTTTCATTCAAATCGTTTTTATTAATATAAGGAAAAAAAACTATGTCCTACATATTAGGTAAGGGTTTATTAGGGAAAAATAAATACATCTGATTTGGTTATGGTTTATTAAATTAAATCAGTCTTCTATTTTAGGTCATTAACAAAAATACAAAAAAATCAACACAGTGAAAAAAAAACAATACAGCTACAAAAACAGTCATCCAAGACGATAGGCACATTGACGCCCGAAGAAGTTTTTGATCAGTATCTGAAAGAGGCTCGATTGGCATCAAACAATTTTTTTTGAAAACTGGTGATTTTCTTGTTGACTGTACATTTTTTGAAAATCTGTGAATGGGGATCATATTTTTACAAAAAAATACAAATAGTCTCCTAAGATCATTTTCGCGTAGCGGCAACGGTTAAGGTACTTCCCCATACAGACCCATTTAAGATATCCACCCTGTATACACACCATATTTTAGGGTTCAATTTTTTATGCAAATGGATAATGAACCGGCTTACGACTCTCGAATCCTCAGGCGACTCATGTTGCCAGAATTTTAAGCTGTTTAAGTCCTTTAAGCTGTTTAAGTCCTTTAAGCTGTTTAAGTAACTGCTGAGCGTTTTAGTAAAAGACTTCGACTAATAAGACTAGTCTTAAGACTAAAGGTTGGGGACTAAAAGACTGAGTCAGTCGTGAGGCGTCAAAAATAAGGCGAGTCTTTATTAAAAGCCTTAAAAGCCTGAGTCTCTTTCATCACGCCGCGTGACTGCTTAAGTTTCCTTTGACTCTCGCACGTTTCTAAATTACCTTGAGCCTGAATGTGCTTATGCTGTGTTTGAGACTAGAGGCTTGCTCATGTATTGACCAGTGCATTTATTTATTTATTAAATATTTTTTATTTAAGGCAATGAAATTATGAAAAATGAATATTTTAATGTAATTTTGTAGAAACTGTTCCGTGCACAACGTTCTAGTAGCTCCAGTTTGGCGTTTTTTTTTTGTAAAAATAGTTATTACAAACCAATTTGACTTTAAAAGCGTTATCATCGAGTGCAAACTCGTTTTGCGCTCGCATCGATAATTTCGTTACCGGACGAGCGTCGAGCGTGTTGGGCAAATACACAAAAAGCTCGTGTCGGAAAATCGGCTTCGGCTAAGCCATAGCTCAGTCGGCGACACACAAACAGCTATGGCGAGGCCAGGTCATTGCGAGTCCACCCTTTGCTAAACCCACCACGACGTACCGATCTAATTCAGTTTAAACAGCTTTTTAAATTCTTCATCAACTCGCGTGTAATTTCCAGTTGCGTCTAAAGCTGTCTCTTTGGAGTTTGATGTACGCTTGAACCAGGATTTGGGAAGTCTCGTAATTGCAATAAATTTATCTTCTCGTCACTTTAGGTAAATTTTGATTTACGAGAGTTCCTAGAATTTTACACATTTATTTACTAATATTGATGTAAAGAAATATACCTACTGTTTTTAAATTATTGATACAGATGGGACAAAGATTGACGTTGATAATTTGTATATGCAACGTGAAAGTTTAAAATCGTAAAAGTGTATAGGTAACATAACGGTTTAACAAGTGTTTCTCGCCAGTCCGGTCTTCAACCGATGGAAAAATATGCTAACATGTGGTGGAAACATTTATTTTCAATGTAAACCTACAAAATGGTACTGGTATAGCCTGTTGGCGGTTGTTCTCGCGGCGCGCCGTAAACCAATACGAGCGGGCCTAATGGCTGCCGCACTGCAAAATACAGATACAAAAAGATGGTTTCGACGCCGCACGAGGCCACTCGAGCCCCGGGCCCTGCAGGGAATATCTGTTGGCGGCTGGCGCACATTCTCCAAAAAAATTGAGTTCTGATGCAATACGATTTTACGACGCGGAAAAGTTCGATGGCGCACGGATTTTGGTCGTCATTTCAGACACTGTTACAATCTCGATGGAAAGAACTTTTTGTTGAGTTAAAACTGTATTTGTTGATCATTGTTTGGAAAAATTCCGACTAGACTGTTTAAAGAGGCCTCGCAGAGTATATGTTTAAAAAGTAAACATGCTATCTGGAACGTAGCTTTGACTTCATTTACTTAGATTCGCGGGAATTGTGGCAACAATCCGTTGAGGCCAACATTATTACATAATATCTGTGACTCAACAAACTTAATATAAATACACGTTTCTTACATATTAATTAGATTACGTATTTGTTATGATCTTTGTTATAATATATCCTCCAACTGATTACGGCTACGGCGGTCAATCTCAACGATCAGCCACGTACACAGGATATATTATTGTGCTCAAGTGTCTGCGCAAACACAAGTGCACTCTGTATTCCCTTAGCTTCATATTCCGATGGGACACCAGCGTGACACAATCGGAGAGGGAACTGGTGCTGAGCCAACGGCTTAATGTGCTTTATTTGTGTGACAAAAGAGTGTGTAACAAATGTTTAACGTGTGTATGACGGTTTCTTCGTTAAACACATAGAGTGCATAACAAAGTGTGTATGCAAGTAAGCACCTGTCCGGGATCGATGACGTCTCCAGCGTACGTGGTAATATTTTGTCCGCGCTATCTTGCTCTTATTATAATAAAGTAGAGCATGTAATCACCGCGTGCATATTGTTACGGAAGTGCACGTCGCGTCGCGCAATCTCCTCCATCAGATAGGGAGAAGGCACACGCTGCGATACGACGTCATGCCACGATGCAGTGTCACGACGCGGTGTCTCACAGTGTTCGTTTTTTGTTAGGTGGCAGACGAGCTGACGGATCACCTGATAGTAGCTACCTGCGAAAGCACGTATGTACAATACATTATCACAACACAACATAACGTCGTTCAATGTAGTAATTGGTTTAGCTCGTAGGGAGCCGGAGAGAGTCCATGTTTACAATCCGGGTGGCGCCTTAACTCTAGGGCAGACGTGACGGTTCATAGCGTTCGCCCAAGATCATACTGTACACGACACAACACGACCTCATGTCGTGTTACGTTCAATGTCGTGCCGTATCCATGCGGTTTGGCTTGTAGGGTGCCGGAGCGCGGGCGGCGCCTTATCTCCAGGGCGGACGTGACCGACTAACAGCGCGTGCCGGCCCCGCCAGCGCCAGCTGCGCAGGGACATGTTGTATCATGACACGACGGTTCAACCCAGCCACACAAATCTCATTGTGCATTAAAAGTAAATTAATTTTACTCGAAATTCTCGCTCACATACTCGCTCGCACGATATATTAGCCCAAAACGCAACACCCCTTACTTCAAGAAGAGTTTCAGAACTAAACTCATGCCCGCCCTTTTTAACATTGCGTATTGGAACGGGACGGCTTGAGCTTTAGTAAGGTAACTAATAACCTCCTTGCTAAACTTAAGCCCGCGATACGAAGTAGGCTCAGAGCGTGTGCATTACCCCAGCCGGAAAGTGTGGATTGTCGTAATTTTGAGTATGCAGATAATTAGATAATTTTGAGTATGCAGAGAATTTGAAATAAACGAAATGCGAATTTAAAAATTTGAAATACCTACAGTTTTTAAGTTATTTCGTAAAAACAGTTCTGGCTGGCGTAACGTTCCCCCAGCCAGATGTTTTCTTATTAATGATTATTTTGGAATAAAAACTATCCACATAATTAGAAATGAATTTGAAATAAATGAAATGCCAATTTAAAAGTTTGAAATACCTATAGTTTTTTAGTTATTCAAAACCCGGCTGGCGTAACGTTTGGCCGATAGCTGGATCTCTGAAATGGTAAGATCTGGTTTTGTAATTTTTTATACACGACGTCTTGCTGAATTTGAAATAATTTAAATTGCAAAAAAAAAATACAAAAAATTGCATCGTTTTGAAGATATTTGAGTAAATAGAAATACGCTTTAATAGGTCCTGGCTCTTCCAATTGGAGGTGTAACGACTTGGTTTAAACGTTATTCTGTAGGTCTTGACTGCCTTTTAATGATACTGAGATTTTGTTTATGTATTATATATTATATATAAGGTACACCAACAGCAATACACATAAAACAATCACAAATGACAGCAGGTAACTTAAAAAGGAAATATTCAAATATGTTTGCCAATTATAGGTATACACAGCGTTCTTAATATTACTATGTCTTGTAAGTAATAACAAAGATATCATGAAAATTAAAATCGTTGCGACCGCAATGCGTAGCTTCATATTAACCGACCGGTTAACTGAGTATTATTGTAAATGTGGTCACTGAATCTTATACCAATAATAAGATAAACTCTTCAATTATATACTTGCGAAACTTCAGCCTTTGAAATTTGGTAATAATGAGAAAATTACGAAAAATACAAAATAAATGTGGTGTGTATG
Source organism: Marasmia exigua (assembly GCA_019059595.1). NCBI lineage: Eukaryota > Metazoa > Arthropoda > Insecta > Lepidoptera > Crambidae > Marasmia > Marasmia exigua. The sequence continues at coordinate 1,110,538 of CM032469.1, read as the reverse complement.
ATAATCCGACCAAGTTTAGATGGTCACAAAAAAGCGGCCGTTCAATACTGTACGCTAGCTAATCTACCAAAACTCAAAGTTTATCATTGTTTAAAAATAAATACAGACTCAAACAAAAGTGTTTGATTTTAAAATAAAAACTTCTTATAGTAGTAATATGATCTGATTTAAATAGCCATTATATTTATGAAGTACTTGGTGCATTTACGTAAACTATGTATCAGTCCGGCCTTTATACCAAATTTCTTTAGAAGGTATTTTTAAATATCTTTTTTCTATATTGAGGTAGATACTTGGCTGTAAGGTTATTTATACTTACCTATAAACAATGTAGATACATATACTAAGCTAAAATCGATCGCACATCCATGTTTGCGACATTTAAACATTAGGTAAATTACTATTCATATGGCAGCCCTCAAATTACTGTACCACTGACTCCGGACTGGTATATTATATAGGTAGGTAGGTATTTCAAATTTTTAAATTGTCATTTCATTTGTTTCCAAATACATTTCTAATTATATGGATAGTTTTTATTCCAAAATAATCATTAATTAAGAAAACATCTGGCTGGGGGAACGTTACGCCAGCCAGAACTGTTTTTACGAAATAACTTAAAAACTATAGGTATGTGAAATTTTTATATTCGCATTTAGTTTATTTCAAATTCTTATCTAATTATCTGCATACTCAAAATTACGAAAATCCACACTTTCTAGCTGGGGTTAATGCACACGCTCAGAGCTTTCTTTATTTTACTATTAGATCAAACGATCTTTTAAATGATAAATTCTGTATAAATTAGATATCAGCTTCTTCAATCGAGGTCGAGATACCTGACGTCTACGTCTTCACTGCGAGAAAATAAACTCTTCCCTACCTAACCGTATGTCAGTATAGGAACTTTATTGAACGAGTATGCGCAACAAAACGGGATAGTGACGTCCAATTATGTCGCAGATGTTCTGTAGTTGAGGTTATCGACGGGGGTCGTGACGGCCTGACAACGGAGCCGCGGACGGTCGCGCCCGTGACAACGCAAGAGCCGCGGGCGGTCGCTACTGGTGACCTGGCGTGGCTCGCTAATTACATTGTAAATACAATGACGTGACAACACCATCCTCATATGTGTATTTTATTTACTTACTCCGCTGGCTCAACGACTGGAACCGAGTCTTGGCCTTCGAAACCAGAGACCGACACTTTGGTCGATCCTGCACTACTTCTTGCCTTACTTCGTGATTTTATTTAAATAATATAATTTAGATCGCCGCACCTCGGTACCTTGCTTGATAACTGCTCTCTGCGGGTAGCTCTGCGCCTTGGTTGCAAGGTATGTGAACCTCATAAATGTACTTGCGGTTCTATGGTTGGGGTTGACGGTCATCACGCCTTGAGTTGTCACCGTTGCGCGGGTAGGTTCCCTCGACACCATGCTCTGAACGATATAATCTGCAGAGCTCTTAGATCAGCGAACGTTCCTTGTGTGCTTGAGCCTCCCGGTCTGAGTAGAACTCACGGTAAGAGGCCGGATAGGCTGACTTTGGTGCCTTGGAAGAACGGCAAGTGTCTTGTTTGGGACGCTACTTGCGTCAGCACTGTAGCCGCCAGCCACCTTAGTCGCACTGTCCACTCTCCGTCAGCGGCTGCGGAAGATGCGAGTTTAAAAAAGAGGCTTAAGTACGCCAATTTGGAGCCTCCTTACGAGTTTGTGCCTGTGGCTGTGGAGACGATGGGCTGTTGGGGGTCAGAGGCTAGAGTCTTTATGCGTGAGATAGGCCGCAGATTAAACGATTTGACTGATGACTCACGCTCCAGTTCGTTCCTGGTGCAGAGGCTGGCCATCGCTATTCAGCGTGGTAATGCGGCGAGTGTGATAGGATCTTTTGGTTTGGGGGATTACGGGGGGGAATAAACTTAATTTAATTTAATTTATTTAGGGCACTAGAAACATGTACTAACATAGTTTGTAAGGTAATATTATTACTAACACCTATGGACTTTATTTAATTGTATTAGTTTAGATATTTGTAATTTAATTTGTAATCGAAAATGTAAATGAGATTAAAATTAGTAAATGTAGATATTTTATTATAGATAATAAAATATCTATGAGTAATTTAAGCGTCAACCCGCCGGTATTAATATCGAGCAAAACGGTAGAAAATCATGTTTTAGTTTGTTGTATGAGAGCCTCACTTAAATGTTTATCAACATATTTTGTTTTTAAATATATTATATAGATATTCTTTATTGCACAAAAACAAAATACAAGTATGATACAACAAGAACAGACAGTACAATAAGGCGACCGCCTTATCGCTTGTAGCGATTTCTTCCAGACAACCTTTGGGTAGAGGAAAGAAATAACGTAACAAAAAATACATCATCTGCAAAAAATACTATCTAGCTGTAACGGTTCGAGACGGATGGCCACATAGATAGCGAAGTCTAAGGTATAAGGGTCCCGTTTATTTATCTTTTGGGTATGAAGCCCTAAAAAGGAACATTTGAATTTCTTAAACGATCACATTTTTTTAACACGCTAGCACATTCGTATGTATATAAAATAGTACCTAAACCGCCGTAAGTAGGTAGTTTTCTTTGAAATGTTATTTAGATCTGCAACCTGATAACTTGTTAAAAAAATTGTTACTATAAGTATGACACGGTTTTTCGTAACATGTAGCATGATTAGTAGTTTAATGAGCACGCCATTTAAACCGTTTTTGTTGTTGTACCATGAACTCTCTGCATCTATTCATGGTGTAACTTTATCACCTTCCAGTGTATTTTGTAAATCGCCCAGTTTCCCCAGTTAATGTCCGTCAACGACTTGGCCGCAAGCTGCAAGCAAAGGCGCGGGGCTATTCCGAACGAGTCGAGTGGGGCGTGAAAGGCTCGGAGATAAGCCGAGTCCTGAGAGTGCCTTTGAGGGCTGCAGTGGCCCCATTGACTCGAGACGCCTCGCAGGGCTGGCGCCCACATCCGTTGACACGTCTCACGTTCTGTCTCTGATTGTGTTTCAGAGGTAGCCACTTTATCCATTACTAATAATATGAATGGAAAAGTGTATGTGTGTGTGGGTCTATTTGTTTGTTTGTTTGTCCGTCTTTGAAGCTGCAGGCGGGCAACGTTAGTATCTGATATTTTATTGACTTAGAACAATTTTGTTGACTTTTTTTACTGTCTCTTCGACTTAAAGTGAGTTTTGACATGAGTTACCGACTCGTCGTGGTATTATAATTAGATCTATTTTACAACGATTTTTATCCTTTGTCTCCAGCACAGAATAGCTATCCAAATAATAATATTTAATATATTTATTTATTCTCTCTCAAATAGGGTTACATTCTTATAAAATTATCGTCTATGTGCAAACATTTTACTACTTTTTTATTTAATAGAATTAGTATTTTTGAATACGCTTTCCTCATCAGTTTAAATATCCCTCTTATTAATCAATGTGATTACATAAACACCATCAAATCACGCTAACGAGGCGAGGAGACGGAGCGCCGTAACCCGAGCTCGTCTGTTGCTTCCGGTTATAGACTAGAGATACGATATCCATGGCAAGATTATTGGATTACGTTTTGTTCGGTCAACATTGTGTCGAGTTTGTTGAGCGTTTTCGTTAGAAGGCCGACTCTACTTGCTTTACTCATATTTCAAATTTAAACAATCGAGTAGATTGTCTAATCTTGTTTCTTCTTATGTTTAAATAATGAACTCACTGGAGCGCTTCCTATTATATTTTAAATTATAAAATACCTACGAAGTTTGACGTACTCGGCTTGCGGCCACGAAACAAGCGTTGAGGCTGTTGTTTCAGATCAACGGATGTGCTCATCGAAATAAAGTTCACTTGATCTTGATGCTGAAGTGATCCGAGGCAAGCGTACATGACATGGAAGTTTTCAACACGTACTTACATACGTATTACATACGTATGTAGGTACGTGTTGGAAACTTTATTTATTTCCAACTATGTCTATGTCTATGGGTATATAAAAAAACTTTGCATCTAGACCCAGCACAAAATCCGTTTCCTTACTCAAAACTAGCTTAAAAATTTAATGAGAATCGATCTACATATTTGTATATGCAGAGCCTTTAAAGTTCGCATTTGTTTTAGTCATGTACATGAACAGATTACAATTTACTTGGAGAAAAGAAGTTATTATGAGCGTTGTTTTGAGAGTCAACCCTACACCTCGCAAACAGCGACTATCAACATGGCATCATTACACTAGCACCTATTCGCGGACGCGACGACTAGTGCACGTCAGATAACGAGGATGCTCGTCGCCTGGCGTGCATCAAGGACGGAATTAGGTGCGGAATGTTGCTGAACTGTTGCGTAGCCCCGGTGTCACCCCTGCGCCGGCGGCAGTGAGTGGAGCAAACAGCCGCTATCAGCATTGCATCAGTACACACGCGCGCCTATTTCCGCGGACGCGTCAACTGGTGCACGTCAGATAACGAGTATAGTCGCGGAGCTTCGCTGGCTTATATCAAGGACGGAATTACCCGTGGACAGATACTATACTAACTCTTTAAGCGTAGTTTTTAGGGTTTGTTGATTTAGGGCAGATTCAACCAATCTTTATCATCTACTAAATATTTGCCACAGGTATGCTATAGCGCTATCATTCTATTAAAAATCTGACGTTATACCATAGATTTGTCCACGGGTAAATATTGGTCGAAATAGTCCGAGATCGAATCCGAAATGAGGTGATCCGGCAGAGAACCAAAGTTATCGACATTGCTCACCGGATTAGCAAGCTTAAGTGGCAGTGGGCTGGCCATATTAGCCGAAGAACCGACAACCGATGGGGTAAACGGGTTCTGGAGTGGAGACCGCGTCTTGGAAAACGTAATGTAGGGCGCCCTCTGGCTAGGTGGGAGGACGATCTGCGCAGGATGGCTGGTAAGAGCTGGATGCGAGAAGCCATGGATAGATCACAGTGGCGAACAATTGGAGAGGCCTACGTCCAGCAGTGGACTGCGATAGGCTGATGATGATGATGAGTAGCGGAAACAAGAGGATCTCTTCTCTTCTCTCTCTTCACACATGAGTGAGTCTGTCTGATCGTTTTGGTTAGTGTTAGTGTTCGTCGTAGTTCTGATTGTGTGAAGGCATCCTTATTGATACAAAATTAAAGGTATTTGTAATGCGTTCTGGTATAAGTTATTAAAATATAATTCTATTTAAGAAAGCTTTGAAAGAATTGCTTTGAACTACTTAAGTCGTTGCAATAAACTCTGTGAAACTGCGGGTAAGAATTTGGTTTGATTGAAACAATCTTGTAGAGGGCCACGTTTCGCTTACCTGCGAGTTATTTTAATAAAAATCTCTGACTCTCCCGGCTACAATAAAACACGACGTTGTCGGAATTCAATAACGGCAGAAGATGCCGCGCGCAATTAAATAACTACAAAATTTCGCTGCTGCGACTGCGACTTTATTCGTATTAAAACGAAGGATGGTGCCGAGTGGTGGCGTTTTCTTGCTAGCTATTTAAACCTTTGAGTTCACATAAATTATTATCTCCTGCAATACCTATTTTTATGTTTTCATTTTTTGATTAAGAGTGCAATAAAAGTGTATTCATTCATTATTTATTTATTTAAAGCAGGGTGGATGGAGATTAGTCCTGCTGCCTGCTTATAGAGTAATTGGTTTCATTTTGCAGGGGGAATGTCACCTGCCGGAACGTAAAGGACCAGTCGCTCCTTTACGTAGGTTACGTTACATTACGTTACTTTAGGTAGCCACCTAATGTGGAGTTCCACACGGGTCGGTCCTCGAGCCGCTCCTGTGGAACATAGGGTATGACTGGGTCTTGCGCACCAGTCTCCCCCGGGGCAGAAGTGTCGTCTGCTATGCGGACGACACTCTCATCACTGCTCGGGATCAGTCAGATCCGTTTGATCGCGCCTCGCGCGGTGCGTCGAGGACCTGGTCATACGGAGGGTGCGGCGGCTCGGCCTGGAGGTGGCCGTCGAGAAGACTGAGGTCATATATTTCCCTCAGTCTTCCGGCGAGAGGTTTCCCTCCGGCAGACATATCACTGTAGAAGGGACCCAGGTTGCGGTGAAGGCCGAGATGCGCTATCTCGGCCTCACCCTGGATCCGCGGTGGCATTTTGGCCTGCATTTTAGCAGGATGTCACCGCGGCTCCTTAAGGCAGCAGACACGCATCCGTGGCTGCTGCCCACCCTGGGTGGACCAGGCTCCAGGTGCCGGCGACTTTACGCCGGTATCCTGCGATCAATGGCGCTCTAAGGGGCGCCAGTCTGGTCCGACTCCCTGGCAAGGCGGGAAAACCTTCCCTTCTTACGGGGTCCTCAGCGGGTAATAGCGCAACGGGTCGCTCGAGCTTACCGTACGGTAAGTTTCGACGTAGCCTGCTTACTCGCCGAGACGCCCCCATGGGAGTCAGATGCCATGGTAGTGTCTGGCGTGTACGACTACACGGTGGCACAAAGGGCAAATGGGGTGTCCATTTGCCCCGCCGAGCGGGAGGTCGTGCGGAGGGAGGCTTGCAAGAGCCTCCTGACGCGATGGTCTGAGCACCTCGTCCTCACTCCGTACGGCCGCAGAACGCACGACGCGCTCGCCCCGGTCTTGGACCGGTGGCTTGAGCGTCACCACGGCGTAGTCTCCTTCCGGATGGTGCAGGTAATGACCGGGCATGGCTGCTTCGGTTATTACCTGCACAAAATCGGCAGGGAGGAGACGCCTTCGTGCCACACATGCGGCGACCCTGTGGACACGGCACAGCACACCTTGGCGGTGTGTGCGCCGTGGGCACAGGCTCGCCACGCATTGGTGGCAAAGGTTGGCCAGGACCTCACACTCTCTAATATAGCGAGAGCTATATTAGCGAGCGAGGATGCCTGGAAGGCCTTTGCCGCATATTGCGAGCATGTGATGGAGGCGAAGGAGGCGGCGGAGCGCGAGCGAGAGGCTGACCCTCTGGCCCCCGCGATCTGCAAGGCACGTTGAGGGAGGAGACGACGCCAATACTTGCGATTCCTTCCCCTGCGAGGAGCAGGTCCGCTGGTGCGTGGGGCTGTAACCCCACCACTGGCATTACACGGACCCGGACGGACGGATTTGACGACCCGTTTGGAACAGTGGTAGTGAACGCTGCCTTTGGTCCAAGGGTTGCGGGTTCGATCCCCGCACAGTACAAACATTTGTGTGTATGAACATGTCTGTTTGTATTGGTCTGGGTGTTTGTATGTATTATAAGTATGTATTTACAAATGAAAAGTATTATATGTATATATTTGTAATTGCGCTGTTGATTCTGATATCCGTAACACAGGTGCTTGAGCTACCTATCTCGGAGTCAGATCAATGTATGTGGTGTTGTGGTGTTGTGAAATATTTACCTCCTCATACGCCTGGTGGGGACGGCACGACTCTCTCGGATGTCCGCATCCCTCCTCCCGAACCCAGAGGGATAAGCGCCGTGCCCGCCGTGCTGGCGGGCGTCCCTGTTCGGGGGGTGACGCGGTGAAAGGCTCCGAGCTTTGGCCCCATGTCACTCGCCCACCCATGGACAGATGAGGAAGAGTCCCAGGAGTTTTAGTCGGTATGACTCTGGCCGGCTTCTCGTTAAGAGAAGCCGTCGCCAGAGGAGAGTCCGATATAACCCATCCGTTTACAGACGGATGGGTATGCGTAACGCATTTCTCCTTTGTCAACAAAAAAAAAACATGGTAGCCACCTAATGTACCTATATACCTTTTGCTCCTAGTGATGGACGATCTAATTACAACTCTGCCGTGGCTTCCCCTTGCTCGAAATCAGTTGGTTTTCCCCCTTCATTTAACCCCTTCTATGTTTTGATATCTAAAGGCAGCAGACCGCCAGCTATCAGATGTTCACTTAGTTGTTTGCAATAGCTTACATAACAAATCATCATCTTAGCCTATTATAACAAAGTCAGCCTGACCTTCGCAACTCTTAGAAAAGGGAATCAGATCAACTAAATCATGGTAACACGTTTCAGTTTTCCTTTTCCTCCGAGCTAATTTTTTTCATTATTTAAGAAAAAACTTGGTATTTTACTGACGGTAGCTTACATAAAATGGTGCGGCTTCAATTTGTCTACGCACTGGGATGGTATGGTTCGGTACTCTGTAATGTGCTAGCGATGCATGCGGTGACCCGTCTATGCAGCGGTTGAGCGCGTGCGGGACGTGTCCGGCTCGTGTCCGGGACGTGTCCGGCCTGAGCGAGGGCGCTGCTCATCGGCAAAACCGTCACGCGCAGCCTGCCTTGTTGGACAAATGCAGATTACGGTCCAATAAGCTGTGCCAACTAACTATGTATTTTAGAATAGTACTTAATCATTAGTCTGCCTTTATAAATCGGATCACGTGCAGACTCGAATCAACTCTTAAGGTGGAACAATAAGGTTCACACTTGAATGATGTTGCATATTTATAATCACGTGTACGTGACTATACTAGATTCCAGGGTGACACCCATTACCGGAAACCTGGATGATTCTCCGGTGTATGTAATCTGTTAAAGATTGTCGTTACGTCGGCGCTCGCGTGCCGCGGCTCGCGTTGCAAGCGGGGCCTCAAAGCGTTCGCGCCGCATATTTCGCTGTGCACCGCATTCCTACTTGTATATCACTCAAAGCCAAAGACTTCGTCTTTGGCTTTAGAAAAGAAAGCGTCCCGGGCTGAGGCAGTGACTTCTTTTGTGACTTACACAACAGTATCTTCTTTCTACTATCACTTGAAACTTTGAATTTATGGAGCTTCGTTTCCGGTGAGGATAAATATTTGTATACTATTTTGCTATAGATAGATATTCGTTAACTATATTGCTATAAGTAAATGCCCCGTTTATCTTGCATTTTGTCCGTATGAGATTAAGAAACTGAAACCTGCTATTTACATTCAAAAGTTTGAACAATACTAAAAAAAGTACTTATGTCTGTCTATCTGGGTCTGTTCCACAGTAGTTACATACGTTTATATCTACTGTGTCTGCACTTCGTCCTGTGGTTATTATGAATTTCGTTTTTTTTTTATTTTGTCCCGGTCCTCCGCACGCTGCATCATTACGACTTTGGACTGCGAGTTTACTTCATATCTCCACACAACTCCCGATCTTACATTAGGTTCCATCATTTGAATGCTATCGTATACTAGCATGTGTCTGAAAATTACCAATCAGATCAGCTCTGGCGATGGAATGCTTATAAAATTAGATGTGAATTATTTTATTATAAGAAAAAGTAGGTTTGTTTGTAATTCGAAAAGCGTAGCGCACTCTAGGCGAGTGCAACGCAATACGGAGCGGAGGGCAAGCAGCACTTAGATGGGAGTATTGGTTACCTGCATCCGCGTGCATCCCAGCCTGCCAGTTTGTGCGGCAGTGTGGTGCGGTCAAGCGCAGATTGGATGCTACGTTGTTGAATCTTGACCTCACTTATTGGGAGCGGATGTGCATAATGCTTTGTACATACCGTTCATAGAACTAGGTTCTGATGTATGTCTATCCTCTTTAACAAAACTTCAGATAGGTACAAGAGCTTACCCAGCTTTCAAATATGAAGAATCTATCAAGAAACCAGACTAATAACTAACACTAGAAAAACAAACCAAAATTCAACCAGCCAGCAAGGCAAAAGAGTTGACTGAGTACTACATAATATTATTATTATAGGCAGATTTTATCTGTATTTTGGCGCTGAGGCTCATCATCATCGAAACCTGGGTAGCAACGAGGGTTGATTGACCATCTGCGTGACTAATACACGTAATATATGCGTGTTGGGCGCACGCGTTGGTCAGGTCGCCCGTTCCTTCAATACGCTTCTCCCGTGCAGTAGGTTATGTCATGTACGATATTCACTCTGCATTGAACCAAAACTATAAAACTGAGCACAATCTCGCCCATTTTATATCATCACTAATAGATTATAATACTCTTTAGTCATACATAACCCAAGTAAAAGAAATTCCATTCCATGCTGTTGTACGTGGAAAATATGACGTAACGGAACGGATGCATTCCGCTTGTGTCTCGCGGCTCGCGCACAGAGTTCAACCCACGCCGGTTCAACCGAGTTTGCAGAGCGGCGCTTCCACACGTTGTGTGCGCTAAACGTCAATTTATTATATTTATGTACTACATAATATGTCTTTAGTATTAGTATCTTATTTTGTTTATTATACCTACATATTTCTATTAATTTTCATTGCTATGTGTTGCTTCGTTCTTATCTTACACACTTGTGGACTATTATTTTAATATAAGATAATTGTTTATAAGGCACCTTAAATTACCTATTTTCTTTCTGTTATGTACTAATATTGTTTTTTTTTATTATTATTATTTTTCCTTGTTTTGTCCTTCTTCTTTCTTCCTATTGTATGTAATGTATGTGTGCACGTACGTCGCCCAAGGTGTAATGGCCTCCCCACCCCAATCGACTCGACCTGCTCGCCTCGCCGGCCTCGTACTTTTTCCTAACTCCTTAGTCTATACTCTAACTCGCTACTCCCTACGCGAAAAGTTGCCTGCTGTCGCGTGTAGAATCGAAGGGATGGAGGTCTACCACTACGGCTCAAATACTGGATCTATAATAATTATGAATTACTATCTAATGCCTACCTCAAACCCTAGTATTATAAGCCTGCCGCAAGGAAAACTTAACCCGAGTTTCCATATAAAAATTGTGATCGTCTAGAATTAAAATTTCGTTTTTGTTAATTACCTTTCTACTCGTTACTTTAGGCCGTATTTTGTTGAAATAGAAATAAAAGCTGAGATATTAATACCAAATGAGAATTTTACGCAGCCCGTTCTAACAAGAATATCATATGACAGTCAGTGCTTTAAACTAACTTTTATTGCTTAGTGGAATAGTTTTAAACAAATAAGAAGTTTGTCCGACCACGGCCACTCAAGTCTAGTCTTGTCATAAGTCAAGATTTAAATAATAACTGATCCCCCCAGTTATAGATATAGCGCAAATAATTTACAAAGAGCTCTTTGTTATCCCCTGTGCAGGTACTTTATGTTTTGATTTGTACGTACAATTCGTTATCTCAATGAGATATTGTTTTATAAATTATATATCCATGGATTAAAATGGAGTTGAGTGAACTCAACTTAGTACCCTGGCACTGTTTTGTGTTTTTCCCTTTTGTAATATTTCGTCGACGAATTAGGTGCGGAATAAAATTCGGCACTCTTGCGCTCTTGATAAGTTTATGTATATGATACTGTGTTTGTCGACCCGAGTCGTAGTACTTGACAAAGTCCAACAGCTCTGATATACCTAAGCGACGGGCTCCAGCCTACTAAAAAAATGGAAGTCCTCCAAGTCAATTAAATTATTAAAATGCTGGCGCATATCATTAATTCAATGTAACTCTTGCAAAAGCCTCTAAACTTATTTCCTAGAATATTTAAATGTATTTGAAAATAGCTCCACCACTGCGAAGTTATTGTTAGATAAATACCGTTGCCGCGATATCCCTCTACTAATAACAACGACCCTTTGCCTCTGCTTCTCTAGAATCGGTCTAGATCCACTTACACAGCTATTATCTCGTAACACACAAATCTTAACACTGGCAACTAATTCCAAATGAATTAGGCCTAAACTTTATCACAAATAAAACGCGCTTTTATAAACTTTTACACAATAACTATCACTTCGCTTCATTACACGAATAATCACTAATTTTCCTTAACGTAATGTTTTACGCGACCTAAGTGTGTGTGTACCTATAGCTGCTAAACCCTAGTGTTCTGTACCTGGTCCCAAAGTTTCCACCACGAATCTTTGAGGTGTGTGTGAATGTGGCAAAATTAACCTTCCCCTAACGCCCTAGCTGGCGAGAAACCGGGCCTACAGGTTAGGAAGGTTTCTCACAATAGGAAATGTAAGGAAAGGAAGGTATTTGGTCGCCCCCGAAAGAGGAATTCCACAAAGCTTTTGCTGAGAGTCTGGCGGGAAAACCAGAACCCTATTCTAGGTCCACTTCGACGGTCCCAAAGCTCCGTGAAACTCGTTTCGGCGCTGCGGTACTTGTTAGCTATTCTGTTCAACCACTGTTCCTCCTTGGTTTAGAAAGACTAGGTAATTCTGAAACCAATTAGCAACCGCAGTATCCCAAACTAGCTTAGAGCCCAGTACAAAACTCTATTAGGCCCGAATGCCTTTAAGCTCGGTATGCGAACCGATATCTCACAATTAACCACAAAGAATCTTACAAAGATCAAAAATCACTCAGACCCTGAACTTGTCCTATAACACAAGTCGAAGAACAATGTCTCTCGTGAGCATGACCGTGCAGCAAGACGCCGTGTGACCAACTGCCCCTGTTGGTCCCTCGGAACTCCATTATATAATTACGCAATGTGCATTTTGACGCTAAGGTGCCAAAAAATAACCCCACGCCTCGCAAGGGCAGACGCTTTGCTTATCGCTTTGCACGTGTTCAAATCGTTTCACACAAAAGAATAGAAAAGGACAGACTTCTCCCAAACTTTAAACTTTTTACAGTTCCTTTGCCAAGCAAAATTGACCAATATCTAAACGTTATAACTCCTTTGTTTTTATTTAGGAACTGAGTATATACCTAGATGTGAATAAGCTGTGAAGCCTTTATCTTTCTTGCGAGATACGATTCGTACACTCAACTTATCATTTAAACGCATGGCAACTTATTCTACAATTATATCTGATTGCATTCGCAGTTTATAAGCGTCTTAATTAAGTACTCTTAATAGGAGGATCGACCATTAGTCTTTTGACCAGACCTTGTTCCGTACTACATGGATATATCTTTAGAGCTGATTTATTGTTTTAAACTTCCACAATAATTGATTAATAAATATTTAAAAGGTTGAGCTATTTTCATTAAACGAGATCGCTCTAGATGGTTTACCTAGTAAACAAACATCCTTTTTTTCTGTCAATCGCTTTCTAATTCTGCGAAGACCCTGCTCTTTTGTCTTAAGTTGCACACGTGCAAGGCAACTTACGGTTCCTTGTGCCTTATGCAAGTTTTAAAGCATCTTTAGTTTTTTGTACAATTCAATATTTTGTTTTGCGTGTTAATTTTTTAGAATTATGTCTTTTAATAAAATATAAGGGGCTTATTGATATGTTTACTGGTGGTTTGCACCACCACAAAGGCTCTGCCTGAAAACCAGCGCCGCAGCGGCTTCGGCCACTGCAACAAATGCTGAGGTTGGGCCTTGTTGGCTACAGAATTTGTCATACTTGTATTTATGTCACTCATGTTTGATTTGTGTTCTGTGGGCAATAAAGAACTCTTTATCTTTATTTTCCAAACTCATACAATCTTATTCAAGTGGTGGATAAAAGATAATAAGTTGCCTCAAGCGACCCATATCAATAGACTCTAGCGAGTTAAAACTGAGCTTAAAGTTATGAACAGTTCGAGGAAGAGCAAAGTTCTCAAGCGTCTTCAATTCGGGGATAACGGAAAAGTTTATTGAAAACAAAATCATGTGTTCCGAAGTCGTTGTGATAGCTGGCGGCTGCGGCGCTGGCTCCAAGCCAGTGCCCGTGGACCCCTCTCGCGCGACGCAGCCCCGGCGCGCGCCGCGCTCACCAGGGGTCCAACTTAGCTGGCACAGTTCACGGTATAACAGAAAGTAACAGACGATGTGAATTTAAATAAATAAAAGTCCTCTTAAATTGGGATAAGAACGTGGAGAATCTAAAATTGAACAGCGGTGTAATGCAGACAGCAGCAAACTATTTTCGGTGCATTTTTAGGGTTTCTCTTCGTTCTCTCATCGGTTTTCGTCCATCTATTTATTTGTGAAGACTCTTAGGAACGTGTGGAGATATCGAGCTGAAATATATGTCAGGTAGGTACTCTATCCTGCAATCTATTGCAGCAATAATCTGATATGTTAATTATTTGTTTTTTTTTCTGTTGTATATACTGCAATCCTTAGACAATACTGCACCCAACGCACTTGCACGTGCACTTACATCACCCTAGGCTCAGCCTGAAAACCAGCGCTGCAGAGGCTTCGAACGTTGCAGCAAATGCCAAGGTTGGGCCTTGTTGGCTACAGAATCTGTTCTATTTGTCATTCGTGTTTAATTTAAATTATGTTGAAATTTGTGTTCTGTGACCAATCAAAGAAATCTTTATCTATGTAAATTACTTTTGACGTGCCAAATCGGAAGGACTGCAGATGCATAGCCTTACATCTAGGATTGCTCAGTAAATCTCCAGGTCTATAAGAGAAATAGGTAGGTATTTTAAAATATGGGCTATCTTATATTAGAAGGATTTTATTTGTTTGAGAAATATCTGAGTGATCTTATTTTTCTCCGGTGCCTACGTTCGAGATGCGGGCCGGTTTCTATGCCTACGACCCACGCTCGCATCCAGCCGCCTATCTCCGATATAAACCGCGCGCCGGTTGAATACGATCGCGCACCAATCTCTGGGCAAATCCTCCGCTTCGCTCGCGCCGCGACTCCGCTCGCCAGGTAAATATTCAAATACATCGGTTTATTTGAAGTTCTCCAAGACATATATGAGTAAACCTTTTGCAGTGGGATGTAATGAAAATAATGTGAACTTGAACAAATTCTACATTGAATTTTTGCTGATACTAATATTTCAAATGTCTGGGTGAATTTGAATTCCCAAATTGGGTTTACTTATATTATAATCACTCTAGAACATTGTTTACTTTGTCATGGAGAAGTAAAGTATAGAGAGATTAGAAAAAAAATACATTATGAATTTGTTTATTATACAATATTAAATATTAATGAAAATATAACAGTAAAACTTTTTTTAAATTGTTGTTGTTTCCTAGCTCTTGCAAAATACTAAAAAATGTAAATCCAAAACGGCCAAATTACATACCAAAGCTACTTACGCTCTTCTTATATTGGTTAATGTCCACAGCTACGTTTGAGTAATAAATGGATGAATGTTCCACTGGCGCAGCATGCGGCTGAATGCCGCGCGAGACAACGCGCGGAGCGGCGAAATGTCGCAGCGGCAAACAAACTACAACCACTACAACTAAGTGATGGACGACCTCCCGCGGCCACTCCGCTTATTACTCCGCGGCACTCGACATCATCTCAAAGCAGAGCAGCCGGAGCCTTGAGAGAGATCAAAGTTCGCTTGAGTGCAAGTGGGGTCAAGAAAACCCTCTTGGATTTCTTTCCGTAATCAATCAATCTATTTGCTTAGACTTCGAGTTTTAATTTCCTTCATTTGCTTGTCCACTTCATTTACTTTATTAAGGTGAAGGGTAACCTGCTCTAGCGACGCCAATTGACGTAAATTTTTAGCTAGTAAAAGCCTTCACTTTAGGCATTAATCAAAGTTTCGAGTACAAAAACACACCAAACATTCGTGCATGATTATCAAATAAATAGTATACGTTTGCCGTGTCTCCGACGGTCTGTAATTGTTAAATGTAGATCCGGTTTAGTAGTTACAAAAATGAATCAGTTTGCGTGGCTAGTGTGGTGTAGGTACCCTTCTCTTTAAAGATACTTTACAAATTGAATTATTCCAATTGCTTCCTTAAATCTTCGCGAATCAAATCCGAAATCTCGTCCACTCTAAAGGTGTCGGACACTCTTCTCATCCAATCGCCGTTAAATTGGCAAAGAGCCAGGTTTAGTTCGGGATAATTGATTTTACTATTGTGTCTACTGTCTGTCAGTTAAATGGATAAGTCTAGGAAGCGCCGGGATTTATCTGCTCTGCTCTTAAGAAAATTACTGATTTGTTATAAATGCACGTCCGCAGTTAGTATTCGCTGTTTTATTCCACGAAGGAGTCTAAACGCTGATCAAAGAGTAATAAAAAAATCTGAGTAAGTTCGCAGTCATCGTCAAACAGCACGCTTGGCGAGTCCACGTCCCCGGGACGTGGTGGCTGCTCGGGTATTCCGCCAGGGCCATGCGGCTTATTGCAGCGTCGCAGCAGAACAAATGAACCGACCGTGTTATTAATAGACCGCCGGCCGCGGCTCCCGCAGACATCTCCGGCGTCCCGCAGCAAAATTGCAGTCCAATTGGAATTCGAGTCGAGTAAGAGATTCTGCGGCGTCGCCCCTACTATGAGATAATATTATTGTTACTGATGAAACAAAAAGCAATTGGAGTATTGTGAGTAATAATAATTTAAACTAGAAAATTGTTCTGAAATTAACTGCTCTAAGGAAGTCTCGTGTAAGTGTACTAAGTGTACTAGGGCTCCAGGTAATTATACAAGTCATGATGTAAGACAAAATTGTAAGTAACCTGCTAAGAATACAATTTGTTATTTTGGCATGATTCTATCGTTCTATCACTCGTGAATAGATAGTAAATTCACGAGTGATAGAACCACTCGTGAATAGATAGGCCATGAAGTCTTACGTCATTTATCGGGAAATCAATAGATTGAGTGATTGGAAAATTTAAGCAAAAACTTAGGTTATAATCTGCAAAGATTTTGTCCCAGATTGGCTACGAGGGTTCTCTCAAAATTATCGAAAAGTTGTCTGATTACTACTATTCACTTTAGAAAATCGTTTTCTGATCTTTAATTGGCATACGATATTTTTTACGTGGTTAGCATACGGTATGAGAGTTGATATGTGTGCGGTGGCGGCCACGTGGCCGACGTGACGCTCAGGATCTCGGCTCATTACCATACGCGGTTATCAGCGCGCGTGACGTCGCGCTCGGCAGCGTATATTCCACAGCTGGGGACTGTCTTCAGGATAAAGTATCAAGATCATATGACACGGGTAGATAGCGGCCGAAGCACGTACCTTCGCGGCGCGACGTGACGCTGTCTGCTCGGGGCTCCTCATTAACATAATATACCTACGGTGAAGCCATCGGCGGCGTATTTTCACAAAACAGAAAGATAGTGAAATCAACCTCCATTTAGTTTAATAAGCGCTCAATCCATAGACACCCCTCGTAAATACATTATCTCAGAACTGTTACGTTAATATAACCATGATGCAAAGGCACTTGAGCAACCAGTGGGTAACGAAGGTCATATAGCAGTCGCTTCATTGTGATTTCCAGACTTCTCAAATCCTCAAGATGCAGAATAAAACACGGGAGATGATGATGCTATGATTACAGCTGTTGTTTTCTCGTATTAAGGTCTCCTAAATATCATACTTAAGAGTTTTCAGAAGTTTTGGCTTCAGTTGGAGATACTATGGTTCTAGATCCTAGAGCTTCAAGTATAACACAGGGACATACGAGTAGATCACCGCCGGGGCCGGTCTCGCGCGCTATGCGCCAAGGAAGGAAGGGTCGCGGCGACTATCACACTACGATACGAGCAACGCTAACTGGAAATCGTCTATGCGCGCGTCAGCAAACATACCTGATGCACTACAGGTACAGGTACAGTAGCGAGGAAGCCCCAAAAAAGCCCTAAAGATGTTATTATATTGTACTCTCAATGCATTGTATGTAACCTGTATAAATCTGCTCCACAAACCACAGGTGTAAAAACTTTGACAGTAAGCCCCAAGCAGAGTTAATTTCACTTTCACATTACAGCGAGCGAATTATCATATTTCCACGCACAGCAAGCACCCTGCGCTCTCTTTCAATATCTTAATTATCACTAAGATCCTGAGTTACAACATGGCCCAGATACCTAAACTGAGAAACACGATTCAAAGGGGTCCCGTTTAAACGTAATGGTGGAACTGCACTAGGCATTTTATTTTTTCCAGTGATAATCATGTACTCACTCTTTTTTTCGTTATACCTAAGCCCGTGTTCCTCAGCGTCGGCTTCACAGACTTCTAACAATCACCTCAAGCCAGTGATTGATGGACTGAGCAGCATCATGTCAACCGCGTAACTTATGTTGTTGACATTTACATCATCAATACCCTTTAAGGTGAAGGGTAACCTGCTCTAGCGACGCTGCATGCATGCTGCTCAGTCTTCCAATCAGTTGGTTGATATACAAATTAAAGAGTCTGGGTGATGACAAGCCACCCTGTCTGACTCCACACTTCAGAGTGTATTCATCTGAGAGTACATTTGACCATTTCACAAAGTTTTTTTGGTTATTATACCAGATTCTGATTATACCAGAATGAAAAAACGCCCACCACTTCCAGAGACACACCAGCTTCCCTCAACTTAGACCACAGCAAATCACATGACACTAAATCGAATGCCTTTGAGAAATCGAGAAAGCATCCATAGACAGGTGTCTTTCTCCTGGTGTAATATTCCAACGTATGTTTAAGTGCCAAAATAGCACTTTCTGTTGACAAACCCTCGCGGAAACCAAACTGGGCATCTCCCAGTTTTATATGCTTACCAAGATGACCATCTAACACTCTGTCCAATACCTTGGCCATGGTGGTGGCCAACGATATTGGCCTATAGTTTGATTTGTCTGCTATGTCTCCAGAGCGGTCCTTTACAAGTGGTATTACAATAGTTTTCATTAAATCAGGCGGCAGATAGGAGTGCCGGACGCAGAGAATGTATAACAATGTTAATAACCTATTTATATGCGGGCCCGCAAACTTCAAATGCTCGATACTAAGCCCATCATGGCCCGGAGACTTGCCCCTTTTTATATTATCAATAGCGCAAGAGACTTCTTTACTGGAAATTCTAATAGGCTGTCCACCGTTCACAGTCTTCGGTGCGACATACGATGAATGTAACGGCGATACAGATGCAAAATGATGTTTTAATGTATTTGCTATCTGTTTCGGATCACTCGTACCTTAAACACATGCGGGCATTCTGACCTTTATCGTAGCCACATTTACTGTAGCTGGGAACTAAGTATTTTCATATTTGATGACCACGATGGCGTAGTGTTCATGGTGTGGTGTCCAAGCGCAAAAGGTCCCTTAACTTCGATTTTTGGTCTGGTCGATTCAGGAAACAAACATTTCCAAATGGCCTCTGGTTTGAATGAGACACGACCCTGGCTAACATCAGATAATTATAGTACTAAAAATGCCTCACTTTGTATTACTGATCAGAGTGAATATGCTTGTGTCCTATTTTTTTTATCTTGTTGGTAATATAAGAACCCCTGAAAAGTGAAAACAATGGATTTATTAGCTTGGAAACTCTTCGAGATAGGACAATTTGAAAATCACTTCAAAAAGACTTTCCCAAAACGCTCCATACAAACAGCGACGCGAGCCTTGACGTCAGCCCTCACTAGTTTGTGTTTCTTAGCAAAAGTTGCTATAAATTGATTAAAATATCGATTGCTATATAAATATTTCGTAAATTTAAGACTTCAAATTTACTTTCCTATCTTTGCCTTTCTCATAACACAAATAATACATATGGTTTCAAGCTGAAAATTTGTACATAGCTCCTTTTGACTGTTATGTTTCAATGCTATTTAAAAAATCTGCCAATCTCTGACCTAGTACCCAAGACTATTGTCGGATAGATAGATATACTTTATTACACAAAATTTACAGATCTTAGCCTAAGTTATTATACTAATTAATTAATTTTAATATTTATTTGTTTTATTTTCTTTTTTTGTTTTGGCTCTACCCGAAGATAATTCGCCAATGTCAAGTAACTTATTGAGAATAGGTAGGTAGTCAACAGTCGAAGTCAGTCAAAGTCACAGCCACCAATAGAACGCCGGTGTTAAACGTTTTATCGACCTACGGATTTAGCGGATATCACTCTAAAAGCAATCGTAAGACTCTATTAGGTCCAAGCAAGTTGTCACGAGACAACGCACTCGACACACAATAGCAGTGTAAAAACGATACAATCCAACGATTCTTATTATCAGGATCACTTTGCGGCACTTCACTGCATAAATAAATACCAAATTTGTACACTAAAAACCACTAGACACTAATTTAAAACCTTTGAATTGCATCAGCCCCCGCGGCTTGTGTTAGCCCTACCCGCCGAATCATTTGTTTTATTACAGATTGCAACAACCCTTTACGAACATATGTCAGGGTATGTTTCCTATTTGTCATTAGTTTGAATTGTGTGGTGCATTTTACGAATGTTGCATCTCAAAGTGAATAAGTGTAAGTCATTCCAGTGGTAGGTCTCTATTGGACACGCGCGGTTACACCGACCATCCAATAGAAATGTAATTAAAAATTTCCAATCACCCACTTTCATATCGGGTGTTTTCTTTCGATCCTCGGCCCTGGACGCGAGCGCCCTCTGCCTCAAGATATACAATTCTATTTCCCGGTGGCGAAATCGCCCGGGATTAAATTCTGTTCCGTTGTTTTGATAGAATACTGCTGAAATAGTTTTTTGTTTTGTTACTCGTACGAGAAAAAAATTAAAATCGGTTATTGGTTGAGTTGAGTTTTGCCCTTGCCTGGTTTTGTAAAAGCTGTAGAAATTTTATTTTTACCTATGCCGAATTTCATTTTGAGTTTTATAATAATTTGCAGTTACATATTAATTCTAATATAAATATTAAAGCTGCTGGCATGATCATCAGCACCCAGAGAAGGAAAACTCTGCATTTATATCAAAACCCTCGCCAACCCGTCTGCCAAGCGTGGTGAGTATGGCAATTACCCCTCATGTGATTGAGGGAGGCCCGTGCCCCAGCAGTGGGGACTTAAATGGGCTGACGATGACGATGAAATATTAAACTAAAACATTACTTGATAAGAGTTTGTCAGTCAAAATAGCCATATGACAATATAAATTGTTATACAAAAACTATGATACTCGTAGCCAAGCATTTCAGGATCACGTAAGTGTAATTCTGGAGGCAAGTTGGGCACACCTGGAAAGTTCTTACAATACGTGCGACTGAGCCCTAAGTTCGGCTCGAGGCCGACGTCCAGTCCTGGCAATTTATTAATTAAAAGGTTTTAGCCGCTCAAATCTGCTATTACAATAATGAGTTTGGAACAAAACTCGCCGCGCGCCCATTTTCACATAGTTACGAAATTATCTTAACCGACGAAGTTTGTCAAAGGAGCCGATATAAAGCGCTCGGGAACTTTTAACTGAGAATATAAAGTTTCATATTTTGAGAGGCAGCAGCGGGTGGGGGTGCGCGGGAGGGGGGGCCTCATTAATTAGAGAGTCTTTGAGGTTCGCGCCGGTCCTGCTGAGGAGTTTGTTGAAGTGTTGGCAGCTCTAGATTTTAGTAAATTAAAGCGACAGTCCACATAATTTGCCCTTTTCGCTTTTGATGTTACATACGAGTACATTGTGCAGTGCCTGGAGGAAATTCCACGCCATGCGTAGAATCATTAGGTATTACCGATAAATGGTATATACAGCTATCAAACGTTACATAATATCTCCTATTTAAACAAACTATTTGGCCGCCAATGGCAGCGTTCGCTTTGCGTGATTATTATAAAATCAATATGCACTTATAACTCTGTAAACTTTAACATACCGATGTCAATTGACTTTTATTAAATGTACGAGTATTTAGCTGTGCTAGCGCGATTAGTATAATTTTAATGTCACAATTGAGTATACATGCATTTTTTTTTAATTTTCTTATGCTAGAGGCGGACAAACGAGCAAGCGAGTCACCTGATGGAAAGTAATCAACGCCACCCATGAACATCCTCAAAATCAGTGATATCGCTAAAGTGTTGCCGGCCTTTTTAAAAAAGAGTACGCTCTTCTCTTGAAGGTCCCTAAGTCGTGGCCGTCCAGAAATACTCCTGCAGCCAAACCGTTCCACAGAACTGAGGTACGTGTAAGAAAGTTCCGTCAGAAACACACAGTATTAGATCGCCATCCATCGAGATGATGAGAATGGAATGACAATCGCTTGCGAGTGGTTCGATGTAAGAATTCAGCTGCAGAATTTATACCATTAGGTAAACCTTGGTCTAGCACAAAAGGTTAAGTAAGTAAGTTCTTTATTGTAGAAACGGGTAAGTACAAAAGATTAGAAGAGGACCTAATTATAGTCTTTAAGACTATGACAGATGATCGAGGTGTGACTAGAAAGCTACGCGATGACCGCAGTCAATCAGTCAGCCCCAACCACACAGCGAATAAAGGTGTCTCCGATAGAGTGTTAACCAACCAGGTCCACAACATTGTGAATTGTTGTTACTAGACTCACATGATCCACCCTTGGCCACATTATCACTTACCATCACATGAGCTTGTAGCCAAATGTCTGGCTTTACGAAAAAAAAAACACCAGTAATCTTTCTCACTTACATGTCGGCTCCATTGTCCATCAGAACGTCCCGAGACAAGTCGGTGTACCTACTATCTTAGAGACATGAATGTGCAATAGGTACTGTGTATAAATACTCGATTATTGAAGTGATGCATCGACGTAACTATTAAGTTTGCCAATTGTATCGTTTTGTGCAATAAAGTTTGAAATAAATAAATAAATATGTCATAATTTCCTTCTAGTTACTGAACTATATTTTTGTAATTGATAAAAGTGGCCACTTTAGACAATAATAAGAATTATGGTTACATGTACGAATAATATTAAACTAGTACATCTCAAAAAAATTTTGATACTTTCCTTTATGGATTCACCAATGTTTTTTTAAATATCCAATAATTGGCACAATTACTACAAATTTGCTGGCGACGCTGTAGATTTGTAGAAATTGTGCCAATACGTTGATTAAGTCCGACTAGTGTATTGTGGCTAACACCAACCAAAGATTATTATTTGCGTGGGTCTGTCACTATAACAACATGGATAATAGCTTTGTTTCAGGTTAACAGCCATCAGTTCACAATATGTTTAAAGAACTCAAACTTTGGGCTTATTATAGTCAACCACAATCGCAAAAGATGACGACCAAATAAGTACATTCCTGTTGTAAAATAACAAAAGAGAATCTGTCTCTCAGCTTTTGTAGTCTGTAGTAAACCAGAGGGCCGACACTCGACATTAAAGTCGTGTTAAAGGTTTACGAATGTATGAAATCTCTAAATTCGACTTCAGTGTCAAGTGCATGAGAATTGCCCAGGGGGGCCCTGTTCGCCCGCCTCGCCCCAGTTCGGGCGGAGGCGCGAAGCATCTCAGCATTTCCTCATTAGCATGTAACATCCCGATTGTTTTTCCGTGGTCGTGACTGCATTGCGGGAGGCAATATACTCGCGCCGCTGAGTGCGCGTCGCCGTGGGCGCGTCGCACCTGGTGACTCCGGCCCGGACTCGGTGTTGTCATCCTTAACTTATGATTTTTACCTATCTCTATAGCAAAGAAAATGTGCTTCCTCCGTCCTCACCCGATTTTCGAAGATTATAAGTCGAGAGCCACGGTTATCTAATATTTTATATAGCGTTCCCTATATCATTTTCTCGATCTGCCGCGTGCGTCATTTTTAAATTTGGAAAGGTTTTTTTGGAATTTATAAATCTATACTATTAATAAAGAGGTAACGCCTCAGCGGGTGACTGACTGACTGATCTATTAACGCACAGCCGAAACTACTGGACCAAAAAATAACTTATATACTAGAATAAATAACTTATATACTAGCCTAACCTAGGGGCGAGGTGCGTCACAACCTACTCATTTTTAGTCTCCGTTTAATGCCTACATACTTACCTATATAATCTCAGAATTGGTTAATTGCAAATTGTTTTGTTTTAAAATTAAATTACCGAAATGAAGCGAGGACGGGCCACTAGTTTTTAATAAAATGTGATAAACGTATACATGTAGATAAGGCTATGCTTATAAACAAAAAGATAAGATGAGTGTAAACAGACTAGAAAGACATGCTTATAAACTACACAGATTTTTTTTTCTTATTGAGTACATATATACATTAGGTTACTAGAATCAGTAAAATTTCTTCAATTCATATCGCACCAAACGTGTTGGAACGATTCAAGGAAATCTAGCGAATTGGTGAAAATGTGATTAAAAAGTATAAATGTGTACGATTCTCCAATTTCAGTGGTAAATCCTCACGGATGAGGACACGGGCGGGCCCGGCCGCGGCGCACTCCCGCGCGACTGACAACGCGTCGGTAGCGGGCTGTGGGCCGCCACCTGATTCAACTCCAAATATAGGACTTTCCTTGAGCTGCCGACTTTTATGAGATTTCAAGCCGCGTTTGCCGCTTTATAATGTAACCAGCAACTGCCAAGATGAAACGTGTTAGAATTGGGATTGCATATTTCAACTGACCTGGTTGGAAAATAATATATTAGAAGTTGGAATCTCAATAGTTCTAACTGCAGACTGGTTTGTTCCAAATGTTATTCGCCATTGAGGGTCGTTAGTTTTATTTGCAGATCTTTTTATTAGTTAGTTCTTAATAATAATGGACTAACCCATGCATAAACGGTCTGAACTTGTCGGTGTCTTCTGAGTACATGCTACATTCCGAAACGTGTGGTGGTAAGATAAAGATAAGATAAAAAAATTCTTTATTCAATTTAGGTCCACACAGAACACTTATGAATGTCAAAATAGTACATATTATCTACCGCTGGTTCGGAATGTCGATTTCTACTGAGAAGAGGTGTATTACATATTCATATTACGACCCGTTTGGAACAGTGGCAGTGAACGCTGCCTTTGGTCCAAGGGTTGCGGGTTCGATCCCCGCACAGTACAAACATTTGTGTGTATGAACATGTCTGTTTGTATTGGTCTGGGTGTTTGTATGTATTATAAGTATGTATTTACAAAAGAAGAGTATTATTTGCATATATTTGTAATTCCGCTGTTAATTCTGATATCCGTAACACAGGTGCTTGAGCTACCTATCTCGGAGTCAGATGAAATATTTGATTATTACTATTTATTAAAAAAAAAAACTTTATTGCACTCCATAATGTTACAAATGGTGGTAAGAAACATACATAGTATATAAGTACATTATGGACCCTGAAGGGCGCGGCAAAGTTTAAAAAGAGGAGGAGTCGCCTTTAAAAAAAGACATAACGGTCAACAAAATATTATTCGAGTTTTCCAGAAAATCCTTACTAATCCTTACTAATATTATAAATCCGAAAGTAACTCTGTCTGTCTGTCTGTCTGTCTGTCTGTCTGTCTGTTACTCTTTCACGCCAAAACTACTCAACGGATTTAAATGAAATTTGGTATACAGATAATCTAGACCCTGAGAAAGAACATAGGCTACTTTTTATTGCGAAAAGGGGGTTGTAAGGGGTTGAAAGGGGGGTAAAAAGTTACTTTTCCACGCGGACGAAGTCGCGGGCGGCCGCTAGTGTACTATAAATAATCGGCAATGTTATTGCATCGTACTTGTTACAGTATTGTTAATGCTGCTTATCGAATACACATTCACCTTTCGCATAGATTAGCAGCTAGTGCCATACGCATCATATCGTACTGGGGTACGTGGGTTCCCCGGTTATGAAAAGCATTAGGCGCAACAGCGCGGTGCGGCGACGTCGCGGCGCGGCACCGCACCGCACCCCGCTTATCAGATGCTGCGGCCACGCCTCACCACAGCACCGCAGCCCCGACGCGGTGACACCCGCCAACTAACAAGTATACAAGATAATATCTACAATACTTTGCATTCAACTGTGATTGCATTGTTTTTTACATTTACTTCTACATTACTACATAACTATTAAAGAAACACAAGTATTAGGCGGCTGCCAACTATTCCGGAGATAGCTTTAACTTTGGAAATTAAACGGGAGTTAAAGAGTTAAGCGAATGAAACAGGCTGCTGATAAGATCGCGGCGAAACGTTCGTGAGGCACAATATTCGCTCTAACTTATTTTCAATGCAGCGTTTTCGCAATAAGAACCTTGTGCAAGGCCTAGAAATACTTTATATTTATTACGAGTATGTACTGAGCTGAATATAAAAATATAATATAAATTGAGTGAATGTCATTCATCTAGATTTGAAACATGAAGGTTGCCAGTTTCGTGCTCGCAACCAATACTTTAGCTCAGCCTTCCAATAAGTATTTATTTTTGAAACTCCTCCATGACTTAGTAGTAACTTTTTTCATAATCATAAATGCTTTATTGTCAAAATTGTAGTTTACACGAAGTAGGTGTTACAAAGTATTTGGGTCTCATACAATTTACCATTTTAGGCATACAATAAGTTGAGGTTATTTAAAAAAAAATCTGCATATGTGTGTATTTATGCACTATTGGAGTTCTTAAACAGACAAATTATTATGACCTCTTTTTAACATTTTTTTATTAGTCTGGGACATAGCAAGCAATACTAATCGTGATAATACAAAATACCATAAAAAATGTCAAGAATAATTATATTAAAATATGTCAAAAGTTAATAAAGTAAGAATTTAAAATATGTGGTCTGAATTCAATTATCATTAATGTCAATGTTTAATTATGTAGCTTCAGCGTTGTAATTCTTGCTTGTTTTGAAGTATTTTCAATATAAAATAGTGAAGAGAGCCATCTAGGATATTAAAACAGACTTTAAATTAATAAACAAAAATGATATTGCGGATTGTGAAAAATAGGACCGCGACTTTTCATCAGCTAAGAGCTGCTGCAATCCCGTTAATGTAATTTCAGTACTTGGCTAAGCAGCGTGAGTAGCAGACGAAATCCCTTTGTTGCCGTCGTGAGAGCAAAGTTTGCGTACAGATTGAGTGAGATAAAAAGAGGGTTGGTGACAAGTTGGCCCATGTGTGGCCGCGACTCGCGAACTAACTTATCTCACGAGCTTGTTCACAACAACACTCTGCTACAGTCAAGCGAGATTAAGTAGGTACACGATTTTTCGAGCTTTATTGTTCAGACGTTTTGTTATGAAGGAAATATTATGATGTCATGTTACCACCAAATTAAATTCCCCGAGCTTCAGATTGTAAAGGAAAATATTGCATGTTTGGGACGAAATACAAATACAAAATTATAATAGTTTTTACGGGATTTCTACCATGTACCTTATTTTTGAGTTTCCGATATTCCCGAAAACTTATAATAATGCTAGTGACCATAATTGTGACCATATGGTTTTTTCACTTTAAAAACCCGTTCTGAATTATTTATCATTTTATCAGACTTTCATTATTTCATCATAATTTTTTACTCATGTTCCGACGATTGCTACAAATATTGACAAAGGTTCAACACGGCCCGAAAAACTACAAATAGTTCGCAAGTTCGAAGATAATGAAGCGGCTCGCGGAAGATCGAAGACCGCCGTAGTTAGTGAAGTAGCCTGCGCCAAGTTGACCGATCGCGAGACTTACTTTACACTAGTTAATAGTTCCTCGGTGGAGTCGAGTCGAGTCGCGAGTCGCGCTAACGATGTGGCGACTCTTTGTCTTGTGTGTAAGTTAACTTTCTGCATTACACAGCGTCGCGCGTCGTAGAAAACATCTGGATGAACTTTTGTGTAGCTTCCAAGTATCTTTGTACAGCATTCGTAGAAAAGTTGTCTTTTATTCATGCTATTTCGAGTTTGTTGAAAAAGTGGTTTTGCTTTGAGCTTACGCAAGAGAGCGTTTAAAATAAAGTACTGATAGTCTTGTTTAGTTAATATCGACTGGTAATGATATCATTTGTTAGTCTGTATGTTGCAACACACGTATACCTATAATGTATGTACCTATCAATAAATCAGTCATTTTTATTATCATCTTCAAACAATTAAAGTTGTACGAACAGCACCGTACATAGCCACTATATCGTAAGAAAGAAACAGCCTGGAGCCCAATTCTCGGATTTGTGACATTTAAAAACATGGCGGATATCACTTGAAAATCATTGATATATGTCGTATGAAAATAAATATCACAAGCACGAGAATTGGGCTCCTGTTTTGATATATGAATCAAACTATTTTTTTAAATTTTTTGTATCTTACTTAATGTCCAAGGAATCACGGCAGATTGAAAGTATTTTTGTCCTATATTTTAGGTACGATTGACGATACACATAATGTTCCCAAAATTCATTTAGGTGAGCAATTATGATACAGAAGTGACACAGGAAGTACAAAAAATGTGTATGGCCTTATTTGTAAACACTTCAATGGATCGCATATGGCGGCATCCAATGGACAACATTTCATATTTTTAACATGTCTATATTGATTTTTTATATGAAAATAAACATAAAATGAACAGACCCATATTTTTTCTTTTTTCAAAATTTGTCCATTTTCATGCATAAAATAATTAATGAAATTCTTTTTATTCTAAATAGACGTAAGCGCCAAATGACGTCATCGGACGGCTGAATACAGCGATATTCCTTTGCTTATCATTGTTTTAATAGAAAAAAGGTACTACTGTCAAAGGTAAATAATACTTTTGTCAACGTTGTCAACGTCATTCATACATTCAACGTTGACAAGTTGTCTTTTTTTTTGACAGTTACATGTCATGGGTTTGGCATTTCGTAAATTTAAAACTATAATGTGCTAAGCAAAGAAATATTTTACATTCTGCCGTCCGATGACGTCATCTTACGTTTTTTAGTTTTTAATTTTTTTCCCAGTAAATAAGCAATATAAAAAATGAATAAATATATATTCGAGCAGCGGAAAAGTAAACAAAGAATGGGTATTTTTTGTTTCAGAGCTTAGCAATTTTGAAATGTTGTCCATTACCATGGTTACTTCCCCGTCAGTCGATATTAATTAATATTGACCGTCTGTGTGCAATAAACTCAGACTTTTTTATTCAATCCAATGTCTTAGT
Organism: Marasmia exigua; assembly: GCA_019059595.1. Taxonomy (NCBI): domain Eukaryota; kingdom Metazoa; phylum Arthropoda; class Insecta; order Lepidoptera; family Crambidae; genus Marasmia; species Marasmia exigua. The sequence continues at coordinate 1,081,855 of CM032469.1, read as the reverse complement.
AATCAAATTAATTCGTGATAAAAAGTAGGTCTGTGCAAAGTAATTTGCACGTACAAATATTGATAGCGTCTGTGTTTCCCAGAAGTGGTTGGAAATAAATATTTGTGGCGCAGCCACAATGTTTAATATGCATAACATAGAATAATTGGAGAAACCATTGTAAATATGTAAGTAAAAAAATGGCGCCTGAATAAAATGTATTGGACGCGGTAGTTCCATGCGCCCGCCAACAGATGGCGCTAATCATAAGAAAGTCAGCGAAACTATGTAAACCTCGATGACAAGATCTTTTTCTATGCACACAAATACGCTCAGAGACTTTGAAAATAAACTCAGGCCACTTTATCACTGTACTAAAGCTCAATTTTCAATCAAATTATTTTATTGCCAATTATCAGACATCACATTCTTGACCTAATCCCAAAGTAAGTAGTTTAAGCACTTAAGGGTCTCAGAGAAAAAAAAGACGAATTTTTCAGGGTTACACTCTACCAAATACGCCATGGGGCAGGGCATCACCACAAGTATCGATTCTGCATTTGTGTTTGTTATGTTTAATGATTCCAACACACATACACAAGCCCTTACAACCAGGACTAGATGATTGAAATAAAGTAGCATCCATAGAAGCAGGTCGGCATTCTAAGACTATGTAGCATCACGGGATGTGATATGGCGTGATTCTAAAAAGAGTATTTGTATACCATGTCAGATGGTATATCGCTACTATGGCCAGTGTATAACGTTTCAGTCTTGATTGGGCTCCAGAATGCTGACTGCGCGGTCGGGTAATGTCGCTGACCCGCCGCGAATAAAACACGCGGCCCATGTGTGTGCGCCGTCCTTCACTCCGGCGACGCCCACGCCACACGCCATGCGCACCCAGTAATACATCTCCCAAAAAAATGGTACACGCTAAAAAGCTTTCGATAAACTGATAAGACAGCTTAATAAAAACGGCACGAACAGCCATGGGACATACATTAATGTATATGTTACCTGTCAATACTCAAAACCGGTCAACCCCACTTTTGACTGCAAAAATAAGAAAAAAGTGGCTTTGACCGATGCCTCCAGTCAAAAACAATTAATGTTAATGTATTTATATTGTGCCTAGTGTATAATAATATATTATTATTTATATTAAGATACACAACTTCATGTCAAACAAGTTTGGTTCCATATTATTTAGGAAATTTTAGGATAAGACCAATAGAAAAGTGTCCATCTCATCTTAGCGAATAATTCCCAGGAGCCCGGGGTGCTCTTTTTTGACATTATAGTGGACAAATGACCAAACGGCTCACCTGATGAACCATGATCATGGATGGATGATGATGGATTTTAATAAATTGTATTAACCTGAATTATAGCTGTACGTTACTAACGTATTCATCATGTTATGTTTCCTGGCGTATTATTCCGGCCTAAAGAAATTCTACACCGTGTGTGAAGGTCTTCCAACCCACAGTGAGCTAGCGCGATAAGGCTGACGCCCATTCACCCTTAGTATGAGCAAAGACTAATTTGGTGTGAGGATATGTTTGTGTAAGGTGGACCGAGGATCTGGTGAAGGTCGCGGGAATCCATTGGATGCGGGCGGAGCAGGACCGATCTGTGTGGAGATCATTGGGGGAGGCCTATGTCCAGCAGTGGACGTCTATTGGCTGGAATGATGATGATGATGATATGTATGTGCCACAGCAGGTGGGATATTAATAGGCTGGTGATAATACTTCCTTGTGCTGTACTGTGACAGGCCGAGCTAGCTGGCTCCAACGGAGTAAATCTTATTCGCACTTAAACGAGTTTATGTGTCGGTCACCGAGTTCAGACTGAACTAAATTTAACTACACGGACTTTGATTTACTCCACTTTGCCCCTTGAACCTGAATATAAACTTGGAAATAAGTCTCGTGTACGTCAAAAGAGAATTTACATTGGTTGTACATGACCAATATTTAACATAATTGCAAAGCGGTGTTCAAAAGATGAAAATGTTTCTCAGAACCTGTTCATTATTTTTATGACAAAAAAAACACGCAAAGTATTTTCATAAACTAAAATGTATTATAAAATGCCCACATGGAGAGCTGAGCTAGCGAAGCCACTGAGCGGGCTGGAGTGAGAGAGCGGTAATGAGCGTGGGGAAGACGCACGGGCCCAGACGCATTTGCCTGATTGTTGCACTGCATAGGAAGATCATGCGGGTTGAAAGACCAGGCTTCAGCTTCCTGATCTTGGTAATTGTAATCGTATACATGAGAGTTTATTCTCATTGTAAAAGTAATACTATTATAGAATTGTACAATGTAATAGGCGGCAACCAAGCAGACAGATTACCTAATACTGCGCAATTGCCAGTACGCTGCCAACCTTTCAACTCTCTTTCCCACCTGATAGGGCCTCTGGTAACCTCATTTTCTCGGTGAAACACAGAGGAAGCGCTGCTTTCACGCCGGTTTTTGTGATGTATCACTCCGGTCGAGCCGATTCTCTCACAGAAAGTCAATAGTAATTGTACCTGTATGCTATTTGTCAATGGCTGGATAGGTGATCATGTGACTGATCTATCATTCCATATTTTTGTACTCTCTGTTCATTATCTGCTATAAATTAATTTCTAACTTGTATCCGTTAATCCCGTATACAATTTTATAATGATTTTAAGCGTCATTATATAAGTACCAACCTATTGTACCTTATGGAAAGCAATAAATTATTGAGTATCTCGGCGACTAGAGCAAAATGCTACGATCGTAGCACTGCTACACACGATGTGTCCGTAGCACTGCTACGAAATATGTGTGTACGTAGCACACTGTGCTACGCGGTTGTCGGAGTAATGCTACTAAACTGCTACGAAATCGAGTTGAGCTATGTCACAGTTTGAATTTTGCCAGTCTATTCAGCATTGCATTAATCCTTTTTAATTTGTGATAGGGGGCAGATAAGCAGACGGATAACCTACGGTAAGCGATTACCTCCACTTATATACAGCTGTAACACTGGAGGAGTGAAAAGTGCGCGACCGAAGCAGTTAAAAGGAAAAAAGCTTTTTATTTCTTGCGACCAAAGATACTACAAAATTTGGCTTTGACCCTTGTCAATAGTAATAGTATCCTTATACTATTAGATCTACTTGAGACACATACTCGCAGCAGATGTGGTGGTAAAATTGATGATTTTAACATTTCTTACCCGACTACGGCGAAGCAAAAAGGAGGGTTATGAAATTGACCTGTATGTATGTATTTCATCTGTTCCCTCATAACTTCTAAACTGGTTATCATATTTGAACAAATGAGGTGTCCTTAGAAGCGCCTTGATTGTCTTCTGGTTATAGGTGACATGACATCAGCGCGACTACAGCGCCCTCTAGGGGACTTAGAAAAAGGAACTAAAAAAAAATGTTTGACGGTACAGTGTGGGATATCAAATGAAAGAGCTTTTTTAGCACATTTAAAATATGTAATTTTATTTACATAACTAATAATGTTAAATAAAAACCCATTTGTGACTCTACTGGTGTCCCGGGTGCCCATGGGCGGCGGCATTTGCTTACCATCATATGATCCATCTGCTCGTCTGCCACTTATCACAAAAAGACGTGAATTCTCTGGAATATAATAATTTACTGAAGAAAAGAGTTTTTAAAATACCCATCCTCTCATCAAAAACCTCTTTTGCACATCGCTTTAAACCACACCTGTTTCTTCTTTTTATAATCAAATATCACTTCATACTTTATCTGACTTGAAATAAGTTCAGCTCTCATGATTATAATGATGGATGACGCAAACGAAAGGAGGCCTATCACATAAAATAAATCAAATAAATAAATACCCGACTACCAAAAAACACGCTCTAAAAAGTATGAAACAAGAAAAGTGTCTCTGCTGAAATTATTATTCCGTATCGCCGCGGTCATGCTGCATTGATTTTATTTTAATATTATAATGAATCTGTTTTGCTACAGCAGAGACAATTTTTCTTTTTAGAGCGTGTTTTTTTGGTAGTCGGGTTTTAGTTTTTTGGTTTAATACCAAAGCTAGTTTTAGTTGCTGCAGTAAAATCCATCCATTCTAATGCCCCAATTCGGATCCGGATCCAGAGGCCCCACTTGTGACTCCCCTGGTGTTGCGTCATCAGGTGATCCGTCTGCTCGTCTGCACCTAACACAAAAACAGTGGAAAACAGCTGCAAAACATAAAGTAGTGCAATCGCAGCCGAGAACGATTGCTGGCGCTGTGTAATTTATTGAATGAGTCGACCAGCCCTCCGATCTTGTGCCCATGAGTGCTGACAACTTAACTATTACTTCTTTGGTCGTCTGACACACCCACACGGTACGAATCAAAACAACGAGTCACTACAAATAGGCCGGCTTGACCGAGCGTCTGTGCTGTTTTTTTTTTAATAATCCACAGCTCTTCAAAATATTACGACATGTAAAAAGTTATGCACTACTTACAGCCAATGATACATTCACAAAGCTTATATAAATTCAACAGATAAGTGGCAGCAAAAAGGAAAAAACAAAAGATATCAATACCATTTTAGAGTATCCTATGTACACTATTATTGCACACTTCAGTGTCGCTTTTTTGCAAAAATTAAAAGTGACTTTTCGATTTTCGAGAATTGTTCATGTACCTACTATGAGCTTAGTATGTGTGAGCACCACATTTCAACGTGTTTGTTAAAATGAAGGATTTTGTATGAGAATGACAGTTCTAAATGAAAACGTTACGTTTATAGGTATTTTTCAAAATTCAGAAGGGAAGCATATTTTTTTATAAAAGATAAAAGATATTTATTTACCAAAATATGTGTAAAGACATATTACAACAGAGCATAATATGGGTTGGTACAATTTTTTTAGTTTCAACATGTCCTGCCAACTATGGCGTGTAAAATTTAAATTAAACATATATAACTAATTAATAAGTACTTTAAATCATAAAATTAAATTTCCAATATTGTTACTTAATTGTTCAAATCATAAACATACAAGCGTCCATAGGATTCAGTCAAAATTTATCATTAAAAAAATCATCTACACTGTAATAGCATTTCTAAGTAAGAATTTGCTTAAGTTTCTTTTTAAAGATATTTTTATTTAGTAATTTTAAATATTCAGGAAGCTTGTTATAGATAAGGGGTATAAACAAGCATGTTTTCGTGGCTATGGCAAAAACAGAACTAATGTTGTTATAATGCTTTGGAACTAACATTGCGGACTATAATGAAATCCCAAGGTGCTAATAATTTGAAAGAACTACATAATAAAGTTGTCAACGGAAAAAACCGCAGCGCATTGTGACTGTAAGTTACGTGAGTCTAGAACATTTTGGTAATTATTATAAGCTGCGGGTTAAGTTTGGTTCAAGTTTACGGAGCAGAATAAGTTTTTGAAGTAAGTTCCGGCGACGCGGCGCCTACGTCTTCTGTAATAAATTACTTTGTTTGTTGCGCTCTCTTTGCACATTGTTAGTGCTAGTTCCGTAAAACAAGAATACTTTGTAATTAGTATTTTCAGTTCGTTAAAAGTGCCGCCCTTATGCGTTCGCTAACGATAGTTTCGCTTAAAAATCAGGCAAACTCGAAATACGTATTTAATTTTAATTGTTATCAATGAAGGTATTGTAACCTTTTGTACAATACCTTAATTGGTGACAATTAAAATTTTGCATGTACATATCGATATAACGCAATACAAAGACAACCTTATTTCCAAAAAAAATATCAGTTTTAATCGGTTCCCACTATAGAAACTACTAAGTTAAAACTGTATGAAAAAAGGAAGGAAGTTTAAAATTTACTGTATGAAAGAGGTTTGTAGATGTATATGTTATTTGTTTAATGCATGGGAACCTCTTTACAAACTTCATTTTATTTTTATATGATAGGTGGCAGACGAGCAGACGGATCACCTGATGGTTAGCGATTGTCGCCGCCCATGGACAACTGCGACACTAGTGGAGTAACAAGTGCGCTGCCAACCTTTAAACTCCCCTTTCCCCCAAATTAGGCCTCCGGTACCCTCACTCCAGCGTTGCCATTATCAAGTTGCATGCAACTTGATAATTGCAAAGCTTCAATTACTAAGTAGCTTACTACTATATCAACAATATTGTAAGTTGTCATTGTACTACATTTATCGATCGATTTATCGTCCTATATAGTGCATCACTAGCACCGGCTCTTGGCCGCGCGGTGTCACTCCGGCAGACAGGGTAATTATGCTGTAACTGCGATTACGCGATCAAATAGCTTGCTTGGCTTCTGACAGCGCTGACGTGCGCCGCGACAGCCGCACATGACGTAAGAGCCGCCCTGAGACTGTGCTAACTGCTAAGTAAACACCGCCTGTATAACCAAAACTATTGATAGAGTGGCTACAGTACAGGAGGTAATGTTAATACTCTTTTAATCACAGTGGTTTGATATAGTACTCCTCATCTAACCATGCATAAAATCAGAGGCACTTTAGTTTAACTGAATATAAATAAAAATTGTAATTTCAAATAAATACTTAAGTCGTCTTAAGATTTAACTAATAAATAAAATAGCAAATTTATATTAAGAAACGTATATTACGCCGTGTGGCCCCCGGCAGAGTAGAATAGGCCACCCTCACTCTTACCGAGGTGTCGTAAAAGGCGACTAAGGTAAAGCTGCTGGCATGATCATCAGCACCCAGAGAAGGAAAACTCTGCATTTATATCAAAACCCTCGCCAACCCGTCTGCCAAGCGTGGTGAGTATGGCAATTACCCCTCATGTGATTGAGGGAGGCCCGTGCCCCAGCAGTGGGGACTTAAATGGGCTGACGATGATGATGACAGCATCATCGTTTTTCTTCTCTGGGTGCTGATGATCATGCCAGCAGCTTTACCTTAATCGCCTTTTACGACACCTCGGTAAGAGTGAGGATGGCCTATTCTACTCTGCCGGGGGCCACACGGCGTAAGAAAGCTGTACCCACCGTATAGGTGGGTACAGCTTATACGCTATATATTGATATATATAAATACATGTATCAGAACTGTAGTGAGAATTGTAATATAGCGAACAGATTATGCATGTATTGTTGGTGTGTCTTTAATAAATAAACCATGTAATACTGTCGCTAAAGCCCTGTCACCCAAGGTACGCTTGGACAATGATCCAGGATTCGGGAAGTCTGGTTACAATGAAGCTACTGCCGTGTGATCTTCACAACCCTAAGACAGGGGAACCAGTCCAACGGGATCACGGTTACACGTTACAAGAAGTGGAAAGTCATGTAACCGTATAGAGTTAGTTACGTGGTTTTAGTTGCAACTATTTCTATCAGATTTTCAAGTTTTAGGATAAAGTCTTTTCCTCTTGGATTTGTCGGCATTCAGCCATGTTGTCGATCCTCGCCATGTGCCTCGACGGCTCACGGAATGCAGTTGGCGCAACACCTTGAATAGCGTAGGGGGCGTAATTTGAACCAGACGTTACAGCCTAATCGGAGATTCCCTCTTTTTCTCATGCGCTGTGTCGCCTTTGTTTAGATGCGACAGGTATATTCTCATTCGCTACGGGACAGCTTCGAATTAAGCCACCAGATGCGCGGCGACACGCCACCAGCACGAGATACTGCGCGCGCCGCGGCTTTGTTTGTTTTGACGAACGCAAACGAGCTTCCCTCACGGCACCGGAAACCGCTATTGCCCCTTTCAACGCATCTAGTTTACGGTTTATGAATGGCGTGCGAGCATAAAGCCTACAAATTAGGTATACATGTATTCGTTTGCACCAATTCCGACACGCACGAGTGTGAAGTGGTTGCCACGTTGGGATACGTAAAGTAGGACGGCTACGGTATGATGGACTGACTATGTGAGATAGATGGCTGGTGTAAGTCGAATGCTTTAAACTGCAGAAGATTATATGGCAATTTTTGTGGGAGGTCTTTGTTTAACGGCGATAAACCGGTCAACAATATATTTTTTAATCAACCTATAAACTGTCCCACTACAGGGTAAAGGCCTCCATCATAGAAATCAAGTTATCACTACTATTATGGGATCAGGCTTAAACACCACGCTTGCCAAATGCGGATTGGTGATCACAAACCCGAGCTATGTCTGAAAAATTCGAAACATAGTTTTCGCTCGACCCGAAAATCGAACCCAGGACCCTGAGATCACGGCCCGGTACTTAAACCACTAGACCAACAGGGCGTTAGGGTCAACTAATTAAATGTTGATAATTCTTTATGGTTATAATAGTTGTGTATTTTGTGTGATAAATCATAACTATCTTCCCTCTTTAAAGTCAACAGTGGATAGATATTATTAAAGAAAACATTCAGTGTTTTTTTTACTTAGGGTGCTCCCACATGAACGGCTTTTTGCCGGACTGATTATTACCGAAGCAACCAACAGTCGGCCGATTTTTCATACTATATCTGACCGGCTTTTATAGTGCGTGTGCGTTGCGCTATCAAAATCAGACCGTTCTATTTTTCTCCTACAAAAATCGCCTACCGATTATCGGTCGTGTTTGAGCACCCTAACACCGATACCTGTACATTTTTCAATCAATATGTTAGATATTTGCTACATAAATTCAGAGTGTGATTTAAAACTAGACTGAAGTGCACGCCAATTGAGCGGATACAGTAACAGTATACTCGTTCAAAACAAAATCGGCAGCCGTTAGCGCGCGCTGCGTGCCGCCATGTTCCGCCTATGTCGTGTTCGCTTTTTGTTGCTCTGTCGAGTTGCAGTTTCATGTGTTGACGTTTCGTGTGTGACGCGCTGCATTGTTTGTTACAATAGTTTGATTGGAATCGTTTAAAACTAGCGGGCGTCCGCAGCTTCGCTTGCGTCACTCTCCATCCCTTCAACTATCTCTTCTTAAAAATCACGTCAACTCGTCGCTCCGTTTTGCCTTGAAAGACGGATAAACAAATAACACACACACACACATTTCCATTTCTCATATTGGTATGGTTGAGTAATTCACAGCGTTTTGGTTTCACTTGCCTTTTCATGTGATAAGTGGCAGACGAGCAAAGTGCACCCATCATCTGGTGTTAAGCGATTGACTCCACCCATGGACGTCTGCAACACCAGTGGAGTCTAATGTACGCTGTCAACCTTTTAGCTCGCCTTTCCCCTGTTTTGGGTGTCCGGTACCCTTACCCACGTCAGTTTTCTGTAAGGTGGTATCATCACTATCAGTCCGGTCCATCCGGTCATGCCGGAGCGTGGCTCTCCCACGGTCATATTGGTTGCTCATTCAACACGGAATTAATGCTATCGGTCTCTTTGATTAAAAGAAAAATAATTACTTAACCCTATACCTTTTGTCATGTTGGCACTTTGCATGTATCTTACAACATCTTATCTGTACACATGTTTCTTAATGACTGGTTCCTGGATAAACGCTTTTATAGTCTTGGGGAATATTTCAACTGGCGAAATTAATTTAAATTCTAGAAATGATTATTTGACATTAATAATTATTTTTTTAAGTACCTAAATATTGACATTACTATTATATTATTATTAAGTTGAAATACATGTTGTTATAGATATAAATTATGTAATGTATGTGGGAATTAATACGTAATACCTGAAAATTTGTAAAGAACTGTATGTAAACTGTGTTTCTGGCAAATAAAAAGTTTATTTATTTATCTAACAAATAAATTAATCTTTATCTTTACCCCTCTGTCTGTCATTTAAGTGCGTTATTCTTGTCGATGGAGTCTCTATTCTTCCTTTAACTACAGCAATTTAAATCCCTTGTACGTTTTAACTTCGTGACCGGGAGCTTCTAAACTACAAGTGTAATAAAACAGTAGTAATTCTGCTTTTCCCCAATTGCAGATGAAAATGTACGCGCAAAGCAATATTTCCTGATAGCAAATATCGAATTGCGCGCGAACGCATGAGCTGTATGGTTGACCTGTTTGCAGCACGCGCTGATGAGGTCCCGTGACGCGTCTAGTTAGTGTAATCTCATTGGGCTCGCATCGGGCGCGTTCAGCCTCCCTTCTCCCCCCACGCCCAATTTGATTCATTAAAACTTGTAAAATCTGTGCCAGATTGTGTCGGAACAAACTTGCGCGGCTTCCTGTCTCCAACTAGATTAACCATACGCGACCCGTGACGACGACACAACAACTGTAGCATCACCATTTGGAATTCACACTGTTATTGTGGTGCATAAAGTTAGCGGAACAAGCGGCTGGCGTTTGATGATCATCCCTAGGGGAGTTACTGAGATTATTTGGGATGTCGCTGCCAAAACTGGAATGGAAGTAATACTAGTCAACAACGTAATTTTATTTTACTTGGAACAATCAAAATCTAATATTGTGTTAGTTAAGTTGTACCGGTAGGCTGAAATCGTCGTCGTCAGCCTATTTAAGTCCCCACTGCTGGGGCACGGGCCTCCCTCAATCACATGACGGGTAATAGCCATACTCACCACGCTTGGCAGACGGGTTGGCGAGGCTGAAATAAAAATAAACTATTGACGACTTTGATGGCGCAGTAGCTATGATGTTGTATGGTTTGTCCAAGCACCAAAGGCCCCGGATTGGATTTGCATTTTCGGAATAAAACTTTTTAAATGGATTCCTATCTGGGTGTGCTGCGACCTTTCTGGCTATCGTACTCTATGTAGGTAAGCCGTATTTTGAGATAAAGATTGGTGTGAAAAGTCTGGCTCATTTATTTGTAATCATTTTGTTACAGATCCCTGTGGATACAACATCCGCTGACGTGGAGATGGCGAGGTATGCTCCCAACTTCTAGACAAATACTCTCAGTGTGTCGTGTTTGCCTGCAGTGAGCTCGCTTTATCATCATTTCGGCACCGCGCGCGAGCGCACGCGACGCGCTCACGCTCGCTCGCTCAAATTGATTCAAAGTGCTTATTCACCGAGTTCTAATAACCGCTTCCCGCGCATGAGGGTCGCATGTCGCGGGCTGCACGATACCACATGATTTACTAAATACTCACTAACATGTTATTTTGCAAACACTTTCTTGGATTCCTGGGATTTTTTTTGTCTGCATTTTTAAGCCGAATAAGTTTAAGTTTTCGTGATTGACAGAAAAATCTTTACAAAGCTAATTTATTGCTATTTGCTTTGCTACAATGATTTATTTTTTCAGTTGGTTTAAGTTTATTCACATACTTTTGAGCAGAATTCCTTTTGCCGTTTTTTTAGTAGAAAAAATATAACCGAATCGTAAGCTTCCTTATATTGGCTCGATGACGCCTTTGTTAGTGATCTTGGCTTATATTCCAAAGGTCTTAGGTTCGATCCTCATCTTAAACGAACATTCGTGTGATTGATACTTGACTTTGTGCAGTGTCTGAGTGTAAATTATTGTTTTCAATATTTGTAATTCTCTTGTTATCTGGGATTCGCAACACAAGTGGTTTTAGCTTAATTACGGAAGAGATTTTGTATGTACATATTTATATGAGATAATAATGTTTTGAATTTAATTAACAAAATCATAATACACCAAGGTCCGCTTATGAATTTCATCATTCATCATTCATCATCAGAAAGACGGCCCGTTTGGATCAGCGGTAGTGAACGCTGCCTCTAGTGCAAGGGTTGATGATTCGATCACCGCACAGTACAAACATTTGTGTGCATGAACATGTCTGTTTTATTACATGTCTGTAATGGTCTGGGTATTTTCTATGTATTATACTCGTAAATATGTATTTACAAAAGAAAAGTATTACATGTATATATCTGTAATCCCACTGTTGATTCTGATATCCGTAACACAGGTGCTTGAGTTCAAGCACCTGTGTGTCTAAGGTAGTTACCTATCTCGGAGTCAGATCAGTGTATGTGATGTTGTGAAATATTTTTTATTATTTAGATTAGATCAACATCATTATTTCAGTAGACGCCCATTGTTGTACAAAGGCCTCCCCCATTGTTCTCCAAACAGATCGGTCCTGTACCGTCCACATCCAATGGACTCCCGCGACCATCACCTGGTCGTCGGTCCACCTTGTGGGTGGCTGCCACGGCTGCAACTTCTTGATGATTGATGCATTTAAACAAAAAACCATATTATGTCCTTTTTTTAGAAATCCAATTGAGGTCATGAATCAGCCTGTCAGTATAAATAATGCAGACACGTTAATAACGAGGGCAAATTGTTTTAGCCATTACAAAGACCGCGTTAAGCGCTAGTTCCCGGTACACGTCGATTATGTGCATATCATATTCAATGGCACATTTTTCTGGAAGCCATTTGCATGCAAATTGCGGGTTGGTGGAGTTTCGAGTGGAGCTTCGGTCAGGGCTGGCCGTGATTTATGAGCCTTTGAGAGGAGTCCGTAACCATTGTGGCTGAGCGTCGGTTACGGTGGACTTGCGAGCAATCTTATAGAGAACATAACATGCATCACACGGCGGCATCTTGTCTTTACGTGCGCTCAAATATTTATGTCTGAATCCTCGAAATTGGACGTGCTCTCTGAAAGTGAAGATAGGTGGAAGTTTTAATAGCTTCTGGTTAGATGTGAAGTTCACGGCGGCTAGTAGGTCGCGCTGTACCGCGTGCAATTAAACCGCAGTGTCGGCCGACAGAGTAACCCTAAGCGAGTGCATAAAGCTGCCGTCGTAAACCGGACTTTATACACCAAGTGCTCTGAGTGCGGTACGGTATCGCGCTCTTAGCCTTAAGGTGACGGGTAGGGCACACTAGCGACGCAAATCGATTTAAATATTTAGCTACTAAACCGGATTTATTTTAAACAATTTCGGGGTTACAAACTCTCGGCAAACACCTATACTATTTATTTAATACTTATAGTTAACTGTTTGGTCTGCTTTTTCACTCGAATTTCGGATTACCGCCAAAAGTAGCCGCTTTTGGCGTGAATCAATTTCGCGTACAAAAACGGACCCAACATTTGTGCATGGTTAGGTTAGGTTTAATAAATAGTATAAGTGTTTGGCGAGAGATTGTAACCCCGGAATTGTTTAAAATAGATCGGGTTTAGTAGCTAAAAATTTAAATCTTTTGGCGTCGCTAGTGTGCCCAACCCGTCACCTTAAAGCGAATTCACGTTTGTGTTGAAGTTAGTACACTTAGTTGGCTGCTAGTATTTACAAATAGTAGCTGTTAAACGCAACGAATTCGACAGCTTGGATTTTAAGTGAAATGAAAATGAAAATGAAAAATATTTATTGCCAATAATACATTGCACAGAATACATAATACATAATGGAACAATCAAGAATATGAATATTAATACATGAAACTGACCCCCACACGGCGGCATTGCCTGTCCTGTGGAGGTTGATTTTACAATTTCCAGAAAGAAAGGCAAGGTCTGGCAAGGAATTGTGGCCTCCATCATTGAACTCAAGTCATAGCTGCTATGATAAGATTAGGCTTAATCACCACTATTGCCTAATACGGATTAGTGATCATAAACCCGAGCGATGTTAGAAAATATCGGGTAAAGAACCCAAGACGCCGAGATCACAGCCCGGTGCTTAATTGTTTTATTTATTTTAAACCAGTCGATCCTCTAACGTTCATTTTGCAACCGTAGTCACCGTAGTGAAAGGCTGTGGTGAAGGGCTGTCACCCACGGTTCGCCATTGCTTTCAATAAACTACCATACTACACGCATGCATAGGTCGTTGTCGATTCCCACTCTAGGCAAACATTCGTGTTATCAATACTTATATTTCTTCTGTCTCTGGGTATTATAATAAATAAATAAATATTTCACAACATCACTTATATAAGTAACCGAAAAAAAAGCATTCTTGAGGTTTGGTACACCTGTTTTTTTACTGCATTTAATGCTGGGTATAGAAAATTACTGAGTGAATTCTATGCCTAGACCCTGATACTATCATCAAAATGACTTGACTAGACGAAAAATTTGCAGAACCCGGAGTAAATTACCGGATCGGATCGCTAAAGAAATGTTAATTCCTCGTTCCCGATCACGTTCAAGCTCTGAATTATTTTCCCTTTTGCCACCTACGTGATTCACTATGTACGATTAGTTAGGAACAAGTCTCCTTCTTGTAGGGGATTATGTTGGACTATAATAAACTTGTGTGTAGAATGACTTATTGTGGTTCTTATTTTTGTGTCAGTAGACGTAAATAAAATCTTGCTTGGGGCTTAGGAGTCTTATTACTCGCTATTTCATTAGAAGTGATTTTAAAATTCTATGTCTTAATTGTAGGGTTGTGTTATGTCAATAGCATGCGCATTACTAATAAACAATCCTTAAAACTATAAATGACTAAACACAGGTGTTCATTGATGTGTGAGCGAGATGGCTTTGACTTCGACTGTTAACTATAATTACCCATTCTTATTGCCATTGGTCGGCCATCGGGTTTGCCTCAAGTGGCAATGGGCAGGGCACATAGCGAAGAGAACAGACGGCCTTTAGGGCGAAAAGGTTCTCGAGTGCAGGCCACGTGCAGGAAGTCGCAGCAGTGGCAGGCCCCCCACAAGGTGGACTGAAGATCTGGTGAAGGTCGCGGGAATCCATTGGATGCGTGGAGATCATTGGGGGAGACCTATGTCCAGCAGCGGACGTCTGTTGGCTGAAATGATGATGATGATGATGATTACCATTGGTGAATTATCCCATATCTAATGAAAAAGGGAACACATACATCACAAAAATAATTGTGAATTCTATGTATACAGACGGCCGTTGGGGCGGAAAGGTCCTCGAATGGAGGCCACGTACAGGAAGTCGCAGCTGTGGCACGTCCCCCACAAGGTGGACCGATGATCTGGTGAAGATCGCGGGAATCCATTGGATGCGGGCGGCACAGGACCGATCTGTGTGGAGAACATTGGGGGAGGCCTATGTCCAGCAGTGGACGTCTATTGGCTGAAATTATGATGATGATGTATAACGAAGGCGGGTAGGAACGGTCGCTGTATCTCACTTTAAGCTTTAGCTTTTATGAAACACTTTAACTAGTACACATCTCACTAAATATGACGTCCTTTGTAGACGTGTGAAACTCTTTACAGAAACGACTTAGTGATCCGACTCAGCCAAATGATACACTGTTCCGAATCTCTAATGTTCGCTCCGAATGTATCATTCGACTCAAATGGGTCTCGAGTTCGAGTGAACCGAATGATCCGAATGAGCTGAATGATCCGAATGAGCTGAATGATCCGAGTGAGCCGAATGATCCGAACAAAAAGAATGAGCGGAATGATCCGATGAGCCAAATGATCCGAATGAGCTGAATGATCCGAGTGAGCCAAATGATCCGAATGAGCGGAATGAATCACAAATCTGTCTGAGAGTCGATGTTCCAAATGAAGTGTTTCACTGTTTGATACGTATGCAAACGTTCCAATCTTTTAAAAGATAAGTTTTTGCCAGGTCTAGTCCTCTGCCATTGTGTGTGCAAGTGCAACGCTATCTGAGGAACATGTTCAAGCGAGTTGCAGGCGGCGCATAGAGACGTCTGCAATAAGGAGGAAGCATCGTGACGGTGGCGAGCGTACATTTGCATACGCGCCCGTATTTTGTTAGATACATTATACAAATTAGACCTTTTCAAAGTGCATTCTCTGTTTCTTGCATTCTCTTGTCAAAGGTTTCATGAGTTATGTTTTAAAAAAGGATTTACATTTATTAAGCAGTTTCTTCTGCCTGGTATCAGCATGGTTATTCTGTATTTTTACACGTAAGTACATACATATTTTTAAAGGAATTAAAATGTGGTTATCTAAATCGGTGCTTTCTTACGTTGTTGGCTCAGTGAATCAAAATGTTTGCCTCCGGTACAAAAATCCAGCTCTGATCTTGACCATTCGAAATTTTACGCCAGCCGCTATACTGTAGCTCGTGAAGATAACCTGCCTAACATCAGCATCCCACACTCGTTCACTGCTGGACATAGGTCTCCCCTAATGCACGCCACTGCTGCCGATTTTCGGCCACTCTCATCCAGCCCACACCAGCCAGCCTTCGAATGTCATCATCCCATCTTGTCGCAGGGCGTCCTACACTACGCTTACCGAGCCGCGGTCTCACTCAAGGACTTAACGGCTCCAACGGCTGTCAGTTCTGCGGCTAATATGACCAGCCCACTGCCACTTCAGTTTGCTAATTCGGTGGGCTATGTCGGTGACTCTGGTTCTTTGTCGGATTACATCATTTCTGATGCGGTCCTGCCTATATGACATATACACTTTTTTGACCCATGTCTTCCCATTTTTTCAATATGGTCAAGCCGTCCACGGCTAACAATTTGTATTCCTCAATTATGTTAGGCTCATCCGTCGAATCCTCAATTTAATGTCATTTTTTTTTGACGTTGCGTAATACCTCCTTTTGCAACCCCCCGTTGTAGATTTAACATGCTAAAGGGGCTTTATTTACAATACATACTATGAGGGCTTCGGCATTTAAACGATAAAAAATAACGGTGTATATGAGTCGGGATGCTCGTAACTTTGCGTTTAACAATTTCAGAATTCGAAAAATGGCTGCGCTAAATCTGGAAGTTTCGCGGTTGAAGCGCGACTCGCGACGTTGCGCATTCCTTGCTGAACAAACTCTCCGGCGGCGACCCAGTTCACCTCTGGTTCATCGACCTCAAGCACGCAGAGTCCTCATACGAGGACTGGTTGTGTTAGTGCTGGATTTTGATTAGAGTCAGTCGCAAATTGAGGCACTGGTGGCGGCCACTAAACGCTACAAGCAGTGGGCCAATTTTTTTTTTTGTATAGCATCTGTCTAAACAAAGCGATATTAAGAAATTAAAATTAGATTCAATCGAGATGAAAATCAATATAGAAGTTCACTCCTATCAATAGGCACTGTTAGACGAAGAAAATCGATTGGCATAGGACATCTCTAGCCTTGCGCACAACACTAGTCAGATCTGTCAGTCAGTCTATGTTCGCGCGCGATATGGGATTGTTACTTATTTCTGTAATTGGCGATTAAACCTTATTTTCTAACTTAAGGTGACGGGTAGGGCATACTAGCGACGCCAATCGATTTTGATTTTTAGCTACTAACCGGATCTCAATCTTTCGGCAAACACTTTTACTATTTATCACCGTCACCTTAAACGCTTTTCACTGTCTAATAGTGGGTACATAAGCAAAAGCTCTGGTTACTAAAGCAACTAGAGAGGGTTACAGCGATTGCTTTCCAACGGATCCGAAAAAGTAATGCATTTTACTTTCCAATAGTTTTATTTCGAAATTGAAGAAAATTTAATAAAATACCGATTGCAATCTATCGGCGGATGAATTGGAGCAGAGAACTAACCCCGAAGTGGACATGGCAAGTAACGAGTATGACGTGGAATGCGCCGCGCTGTGTCAGCGGGACCCGTTACCCGGTACCCGGCCAGCCTCCCCGCGCCGGGGAGCCGCCCGCCCGCCGCGCCGCGGCCTGCCTGCTGCCAGCCACGGCTAGCCTCAATGACCTACGTTGCAGTATCTGAAACTTGTTACGACGGTTCTTACTCCATGGCTGTAGTCCCCAGCCTTTCTAGACCTCTACTCCAATCGTTCTTCCACTACGCAAAAGCTCCACCAACGTGGTGATCGCGGCTATAGTTCAGCCGGTGGATCAGCCGCTCCGACTCATTGGACGTTAATTAAAGCCGTTTTATTTTTGCTGTGTTGTGATTGTGGCGATCGGAGCGATTATTGACAACCGAAACTTCATTTTAGTTGCGGCGGAAAGTGGGGCAGTGCCCGACATTTTTTGCGAAACTCGGTTCATTTTGAGCTTTTGTTTTTGTCGCAATCGATGGGCACTCTGCAGTACTTTATTGGCTGATTCGCCTCCTCGTGGCGATGGAATTAATGTATTTTTCATAAGAATGAGAATTTCTCGCAGTAAAGTAAGTTAAGTATGTTTATATTTTTTATTTATTGATTACTAAAATCCAGGAAATATTTGTATTATTGGATTTTAGTATTAGTATAAAGAATAAGTATCTATACCTATGAGTGGCATGTATACTAATATTGTATGCAAATACAATTTTATATTCGACCATAAACATGACACTCAAGTTTGATTAGTCAATGTTAATAAGTTTCTATTCTCTTCATTAGCCCAGTCCTACTAAAGTTGTGAAAATATTTTCTCATTCGCAATAGATCTACAATTTTTTTGTACAGTTTGTCAATTCAAGTAATACATAATATAAATGGATACAGTCCGGATCCTCCGATATCCTTTACTAATAGTGAGATCGAACCCTTGAACCCGACGAAGACGCGTATGCTAATGCAGAAGTGTTGTTATTTCGAGCTTTTACTCATACACGCGAACATTGTACTCAAATTGTTTACTTAGGACTAGTATCCGAGTTCTAATTGCAAGATAATTAAGCAGGGAAATGAACCTTCTGAAAATGAAGGAGCTTGTTTAATCATATTTCAGAGCGCGGCCGGGACTTGAACAATGCACTGTTGTAATTCAGGCTGCGAAGTTACAATCAAATCCGCCAAGTGGTCAGCTTCTAGCGCTGTTTTTGTAAAGATGGGGCCACTATGACTACTTTTGGCATCGGCAAGTATCAATTTTGTTTCTTGGATGTAGTGATTGAATACTTTTATAATTCATTTTGGAAACTTCGCATCAAAAAAAACAGAGCTGTTTAGGTTTTAGGTATTCTTTTTGCTACCTAGAGGTTCAAGGAGCACAAAATGAGTGTGGACGCTGTCGTCTAACAAGGGATAACTGGTGACTATGCTCTTTGTGGACGAGGACTTGTTCAGCTAGCCGACCTATAACATTTGATTTGAATAAGCGATATAAATCAATGCAGTAGAAAAACTATAGCAAAATCAAGGATCCCTTAGGTATCCCACGTGTTGAATCAAGCCATACTTGCCGTAACAGCAAATGTAGAGGTCGGGACCTGATTGACCACACACATTTACACCTCTTCTCGTATCGCCTCTCTTCTTTGTATATGTGTCGTGCGTGCGCCATGTGCCTACTATTTGTGTTTGTTTTTGCCTGTAATGTCCTCTTACATCTTAGCGTGTAATTCCCGGTTGCGTCCAATGCTGTCGCTTTGGAGCCCGGGGTACGCGTAGGCGTGATTAAGGATTTGGGAAGTCTGGTTATTAATTACAATGAAGTGACTGCCGACTGACCTTCGCAATCACAGGGGAACAAGGCCATATTTTTTTCTTTGATGTGTTGGTCAATCATTGTTTCTTTCTTTCTTTTCGCTCCATAAGTATTTTTTATAAGTTAGCCGCCCGCAAGTCCACGCTGCCCTTACCCCCGGTAAGCGGTGCGCCCGCATACATACTTGTAATTAAATATGGCACGTCAGAACACTGCAGCGACTAGTTCTAATTCCTCAAAGGGCATGAACGTGTCTCTAGTATATTTCATTATTTAATAAAGTAAAATTAGATGGTGTTACTTACGCAGCGCGTAGTTATGAATAAAAATAACCGGTACCACGCGAGACTTGCTCACGGAGAGTTCTGTTCTAACTTGTAATTATTCAAAACAAATGGAGAAAATTAAATTGAAGTATGTATGACACATTCACCTTTTGGATCTTGCGAGTTCTGAGCCAAATGTTCCCTCATTACGAAGACGGACGTAAGCCATATCCTAAACGAGTTTCTTACCAAATTTCTCTCTTTCCCTTTGCTCTCTTTTAAGTTCGCGTTCCAACTTTGAACAATATTGTATTGTAGTTCATCTTGTGCAAACGTAGTGCCATATGACGAGCTCGCTTTATTCGCTGTAGTTGTGCGTTAAGTTGTATCGCAAACAACCGTTTGCCGCTCGGCGCGAACTGCCGACGCGGCGGAACAATGGGTCTTTGATCCGCAACTGCGTTAGAGCCACTGCACACCATATCCTAGCTTTGTAGCTGAACCCGGCCTGAGTTTGAAATTTAGAACTTTATTTTTTGTCTCTTATGAGAGTATTACGTCAACTATTGTAGAAAATAAACTTTATTCTCTCTCTTACTTTAAGTGGCTTGACTTTCATTTAGTCTCAATGAAATGTGCAAGCAAAATTTAAGATTAAAAGAGACTTTTATGGTAAGAGACACTGTAGTGCAGCAACTGGTAATATTACAGTCACGGCCACGGCGTCGTGTATGTTCGCTCTTTCTTACGCAGGCTCGAGTGCGCCCGCGTTTTTCCGGAAGGCAGCAGTTTGCACACTGTGTGCTGACAAACTTCGCCCGACCCGCCCCGCGCCTAGAGCTTCAAAGACGACGTTTTAATGAAGATTTACTCCACTAATTTCACTAAAATAGCGCGATTTTAATTGTCGCCCTGTGAGAGATTTATAAGAGGAGTTCAGTTACGATGCCAGCTGCGGCAAATGCCTGCAAATAACAGGCGGCACGGACGGATGGTAGGTAATCGAAGCGTCACGTTAACTACGTGTCGTAAAACCACCTGGCGCTCATGGTTGGCGCTGATTCAATACAAATCGTAATTAAGGTTAATGTCGGACGCAGTTACTGGCACTAGACGATCCGATTGCAGCATTTGATTTGGGTTGCTGTAGCGAAATTTGGCGCGGACCTCTCATTTCAAAAAGTACAGCTCTGCCTGTGCAGAAAATGATCTATTTTTATTTTAAAAATATGCTTAGTTCAAAGTATTTGACCTTAATCATAAAGTGGAATATGTTTATTAACAAAATCACCAGCGTGACACGACCTGAAGTGGGGTAAGGGGGTACAAGACCGGCAACTTTCAGACTTCGATCTGACACTAAGATTTCTCACAGATACTCATGGTACGAATTTTGGTTTTACCCGGGGATCAAATCCAAGGGCCCCAAGTGCAGCTGTTGGTTTAAAATGCACACCACTACCACTGCGCCACCATTGCTAGTCACAGGGTTAATTCAGCTGGCACAATGTTGGTCAGTAGATTACATTGTCCATGTGTATGAGCGGCACTTACCATGTACAATCAGATGGGCCACATACTCGTCTGCCTATTTTTTACAGTAAAAATAATGATATTGAGCATTGACAACTAATGACATCTTTAGATCAGCAGCTCATTAATTAACCATTTTAGACGAAGTGCATCTAAGACGTGTCATGAAGCTACTGTAAGCCTGATGAAGCGAGGAAGGGTCGGGAGACAGAACCTTGCGGCGGTGGCTCGACCTAAGTGTAATTTATGTGAGCTGAGGCTCCCGACCTAATACCGTCTTGAGACCTTTCCGCGCGAAGACTAGACACAAACTCACTTCATAATGCTTCAATTGTTCCTAGGTACTGATAATAATTTTAGCGTGTACGTACTGTACTTTACGGCTTTTGTCCACGATATGCGCACGCTATTCTCAAAAGTAATGAATATCAAATTTTACTTTAAAAACTCGTATACGAACTTACAACTCCGGTCGTAGGCACCAGATTTGCAAAAAGATTTTTGGTTTACGCATTTCCTTCACTATATAATCATGCTCTGAAATTCTGTGATATAAAACTGTCTACATTGCAGCAGGCGAAGACGGCACTGTTTGAATGGTTACTCACTCTGGACTATAACGCAACAGAATCGGTCATAACCTCTTAAATTCACAATTTAAAATATAATATTTCTTTTAAAAAGCGCATTACAGACATCAATACATTTTTGTAGTTTACTTTTACGCCTAAGCTTTATTTAATTTCTTAACTGATACTGTAACTCTGTTAATTAATAAGTTACAGATTACCCAAGATACAGGCTGTGCCTAGTTTGGGATCCCCTGCTCATTTCAACAAATGTATACATAGATAATAATCTATGTAATCATTTGTCTGATGTAAATATACCTAAATCTTTGTTAGTCTAAGTAACTCGGTAAGCAATAAAGCATTTTTTCTTTATTTAAGGCAAGAGTGAAAAGGCACCTTCTAGGCAAACGCGTATCATCTTAGACTTCCTCGTCGCTGCCAATCAAGCGTGATCGTAGTCAAGTGTTAGTCTTTAGTCTGACAAAAAATATTGACGATTGCTTGCAAACGAAACAGTGTCGACCTAACCGTTGGAGAGCCTCGATAAAAATGGGCCGGCTTCACCGAAATAATACCACGGCTTCACAGAAAACCGGCGTGCAAGCGCTTAGGCTGTGTTTCGCCGAGGAGGTGAGGGTGAGGAAAAGGTTAGCAGCGTACTTGTGACTCCACTGGTGTTGCGGGTGTCTATGCGTGACGGCAATGGTTCACCATCAGGTGACATGTCTGCACGTCTGCCACCAGTCACATTAAGTAAACCTGCCGCCCGTGCTGGATGACGGACGCACGAGGCAGTCGCTATGTTACCGCGCCATGGGCACAGTTCAGTTTGCATCTATGAAATATGCACGCCAGCTGAAAGCAATCATCAAATAACGAAAGCATGCGCATATTGCGCGGTTCACGTGGACAATAGGCCTTGATCTACCATTAAAAAGCTGCGGATGCATTTTAAAATGAAGTAGTAAACGTTCCAACATAGTACGTCGTTCCGGAACTGAAGCAGTCCAGGAGGAAGTACTCTATTAGCGGTGCGGATGCGGGGGAATTTAAATCACGCGTGATATCCGGGAGGAGGCGGTACTCCCCCCGCTCCGGTGGCTCCCGCTCAGGTGGCTGCTGTCATCGGCAGCTCAGCAAATTTTTCATGCGCACTTACCTCGCGATGAAAGTTTTACGATAGTGCGATGCAGCTAAGGGCGGTAGGGCTGCCCGAGTAGACTACACTGCGAAAAAAATTATGTCTTTGATTCGGTTTTATCAATATTTTCTGTTTGGAAATGTGTTGTGTTTGGAAAAGAATGGATTTAATAAACACGCTGAAATACTACACTATTTTTTAGATTTCATCGTAGTTGAATAAATTTACTGAATTAATTAGGAATGAAGACGAATAAAAACATGGGACTTGGGAATTGTCATACCTTAAATAAAGTGTAAAAAACATTTTCCTTTATTTATTTCCATAATACATATGAGTCTGGGTGAAATATATGTATTTAAGTCGCTCTTATAGTAGAATTTTGAGAATTTGGGGGGTGAGATAATTTGTGATTCCTCGGTTTTGTGATGGCCGTAACACAATGCTTAAGCTACTTTATAACAATAATAAATTGATTTAGTTACGGAATCAGGTCAATGTATGAGATTTTGTATGAATTTGTTTATTAACTGTGCATTTTACCTGTATTTATTATATTGCGAGTCCGTGAACTTATTCGCAGATGGTGTCAGCCCTGGGAGGCGGAGGTGTGAGTGAATTAGCTCGGGGCGGATGTCGCCTCTCGCGAGCGGATCCGCCGGAGGGCGCCACACGCCCGTCACTAACAAAACAATACACAGAGAGAACTAATCAAAAGCAGCCAGAGAAAACACTATATTTTATTATACAGGATGTATCGGCAAAGTTATATTACTTCAAATAGCACTGTAGATAGATATATATTCTTTATTGCACAAAAACAAAAACAAGTAAGATACAACAACAACACTGTACCTACCGTTTTTGAACAAAATTTATTTGTAACGACTTTTGTAAATTCCCTCAAAAAAATGTCCGGCTCCCATACAAAATGACTAAGTTTTAGAACGGACTGTATAAATAACTTAATAATTCATGATTTCTTTATTGTGGAACAGCTGTAAATTTATGTTACAAACTTTATCATGGTACTTGACTGTGACCTACCTAATAAGGCATACAACAGTCAATTTAAAGATTCATTAATTAATTACATTAAATTTAAACAGTAAAAAATTCATAATATGAATAAAAAATGTATAAATTCTCAGTTAAAATTTTTGTCCGATAAATATTCAGATAACAGCATTATAACATTTGTCAATAAAAAAATCTGCTAATTTTCTTTTGAACATTCGTAGGTCATCTAGATCACGAATGCCTTCTGGAATATATTCGAGAAGCATTGCAAAATATAGACTTATTAAATAGAGTAGTCTTACTTGAATTAAGTACTTTGATGCGAGCTGTAAAGATGAGTTCTATAAGGATTTGCGCGGACTCTTGGTGGATGACTGGCCGGAAGTGGCGCAAGATCGACCGAGATGGAGGCTCTTATAATATTAAGGTGGACTTAAACAATAGACAATAATAAATACAAGTACAACATATTATTTACCTATTTACGGCACAAGGACTACTTTACCGATAGCCAAGCCGCCGTTAGACGTTAGTTCTAGTGGAGAAGGTGACCGCTTACGACACTCCTGAAGTAGTTATCCTGAAATAGCTATTGAATATTCCAGTCTAGAATCTAATTAGAATGCTGAGGTCTCGCCCACGTCGGTTACTAATTGTGTTAATAGAATAATCGGAGTCCAGTTTACTGCTTTTTATAAATTTTTGGTTAGGTATCTAAATACTTTGACAGGGTATGGCCCAGTCCTGGCAAGGGGTTTCCGACCGCGATTGGGCTACGCTAGACTAAAGATGAAACGGATATCCGACCTGACTGACTAACGGGATAGCTATTAGCCGGTCGAATAGGCATCCTGTCAAATTAAGAAAAATATGTTGACTCTTTAATTTAATTTATTGGGTGGGTTAACAATTTGATGTCAAGGTATATTGTATTTAAATTCCTTTACAAAGGAACTGTATGATAAATCCACAAAATACTAGTTCATTTTCAATATCCATGCCCAGGAACTTTAATAGAATTGGAAATGAGTGCTGCTGCGGCAATCGTCCAGTAATAACTATGAAAATTGCACCGTCAATATTTGATAGACCCCTGTCTGGCGAGGGGCGGGTGCGGGGGGTGGCGGGGGCAGGGGGTTGTCACATTATGATGCTAGATGCGGGTCAGGTGTCAATATCGCCAACAGGTGCCGTAAACTCGGCCGCTGCGTCGTGGTGGTTTACGAGCCTGCATAGAGCACCGGAGGTCGTTGGGAAAGTGGAAAACTACTTATAACTAGTTACGAACTGGTATATTTGGGGGTATGCTCCCGTTCGATCGTGTAAATAACGTGTACTCATGTACGTTATCTTAATAAAATGGGACATACTTTTACAAAGGCTTATTGTCGACTACAGGCTGGCTAGGAAGAATTTTTTAGAAGAAACATTTTTGTATATGACTTTTTGTTTCTTTGCTGTTGTGCTGTCAAGGGCTAAGCGTTTATTTTGATAATTTCTTAATATATCTTTATAATTTTTTAAACTTTTATTTATTTATTTATTTATCTTCTTACGCTATCTTTACAGGGCTTAGCCTAATGCGATAGTGCAACTATCTAATAATTATATATAAAGCTAGATATCTATTTATATATACACGTAAACATTATAACGAAACCAATAAATCCTAAATCCTATTTATAACATAATATATATAGTGTCGTCCTTGCGAATTCACTCAGGGGACAACAGAATATGTCCGCGAGTTCCGATACCGCGTTAATAGTGCGCATGGCGCGCGTGAGCGGCGCCTCGGCCAGCAGGTTGGTGCGCGCGCGCGGCACCGCCAGCAGCGGCGGTCGTCGCCGGCGCTCCGCGTACCGGTCAGGCACACTGAGGTTTAAGTGCTCCAGTACTTCTGCGTTGTGTATTCGGCCCCTTAGCACCTTCACGATATAGCCGACCAGCGCAAAATCTCTCCTAACCCTGAGCTCGTTGTATCCCACCATACCCAAAACAAACAACGTTGGGTACATGAGTGGATAAAACGGGTAAACTCCATACAGTTTTAAATATTAAAATCGGAGATATTTATTTTGCACTCTCTCCAACATCAGACTATATTTAGCCTCATGTGGTGCCCAGATTTGTGCATTGCACTCCAAGTGACTTCTTACTAACGCGTGTATAGTGCAATGACCGCTAAATATTCTTTTCAATTCATCAGTCCATTTCCGTATTATTATTTCTCTTATTCTTATTATTATTTCTCTTATTCTGCTTACTCGTTTCCAGGAAGATCAGCGCTGTGGTGTCGGCCACAGCACATGGGGACCTATTTTTTTGTACATTCTTTTGAACCATGCATGTAGTGAGAACTCTGTAAATGTACATAAATAAAGGATTTTTCTTTCTTTATTTCTTTCTTTCCCATACCGCCACACGCATTTCACGCCCTACCTTGCAAGCAGAATTATGATGAATGAAATATTTCGTGCGTGCAGCCGAGCGTTCATTGATGTTATAAGACTTGTATCTACACAGTAAAGTGTAGCTTCAAGCTGAAGCTATCACTCAGCCTGGGGAGCAAGCCAAGACAACGGGGAACTTTGCAGCAACTCTTGGATACAGCTATGATAGTTCCCGAGTTGGAAGGGGCATTAAATCGCGAGTCCACGCAGTGATGCAACTGATATCGAAACAAATTGGGAAAAAAAAATTGAGTTGGAGTCACCTCAGCCCGAGTTGAACATCCAAACTTTTGCTCGCACTAGTATGAAACTTGATCTCTAGAACGTGTTTATGTTCTTCTTTTTCCACACAAGGGTTTACCAGTGGGTTACCTCATTGATACAAGACTTGACTTAGAAGATATGGGCAAGTTAGGCAGTTACATTGGTCGTTTGTGAGAGTTGAAGACGTCCACAGGCTGCAGCAATTGGTTATCATCTAGCGAGACGCACGCTTATTTTCTGCAGAATTAGTATTCATTAAAGTGATTAGGAAATAAACTAAGTGGATCATGGATATACTTTTAATAACAGAAACTCAACAATTGTGGGTATGCGTAGTTTTGTGTCCGAGCCTCGACTCGGGTCGCCTCACTAGCACGCAGATATTGCGGGCGCGGGCGGACGTAGTGTGCGGGTGTGGGATGCAGGCGGGATGCGGGCTTGGAATGCAGGCGAGGGATGCGGGCAAGAGTGCAGCTGGACCGAACGTCTGTGAGATAAGAGCGGGTAATAAAATTAAAGTTGAGTTTGTCTTCGTATTCCTTTGCGGAAAGCTTTGCTTCTGTCGGTGTTTTTGTTACGCGCCGTAAAGCGGAGGACATTGGCTAAGCGCTTTATGCGAAGGGACTGATTGAGGCAGGAAAAAGAATATTCTGTAAATTTTGGAAGTAAAAAAGGTATCGTTTCATCTTAAATATATAGATAAAGCACTTTAAACTTACTACTTGTTTTAGAAGAACATAATGGCAGCCCTTTTACTAATTGTTTTCAGAGAGTTTTATTAGTTACAAAAGTGAATAAAAAAAACCACGAATGGTAGACACACATTCTTAGATTTTAAAAATACAGATTCTACATCCTCTCATACGGACGTTCATGTCCACTGAGCTACCATCGCTAACACTTAAAGACAAAAGGGAAATATCCAAGTCAATAAACTCACAAGTAAGTATCATCACAGGAACAATAAAGCCACAACGTGAAGGCAAGTCCCCGGAACGCGTTGCGGAGACGGTCGGCACTGCAGGTCGGACGGCACTACGGGGACGGAAAGCGCTATGGGGGCGGATGGCACTACGAGGGCGGATGGCACTACGGCCGCATGACACTACAAGGGCGGCTCCACGGTGTAATCTAATCCCATTCCTCCACGGGGTGTAAAGATATATGACTAGTGAAGCCATCATTCTTTTATCACTTTATTGCACCGAAATACTTACACAAATTGAAATTCGTCGACGTAAAGCGGAAGTAAAAACTATTTCTGATCAAATGTGAACTTATTTTGTATGAAGTGTATTTTTATTATTCTTCAGAAATTTGGCCGCAATCCCACTCGATGGTAAATGATAATGTGGCCATGGGAAGATAATGTCTGTCTAATTAAAGCCTATTCACTCTTATTATGAAAACGTTCAGATCATAACGTTTAGGGAACACTTCAGAATTCCATTCCTTCGTACGAAACAAAAATGTACATAAAGCAGTAGAGTACATTCAACCCGTTAAATAATTTAGTAGGTACTTAGGGATAGAAAGATAGGTACTTTTTATTGCACAACACACACAAGCTTAATAACTAGGTACTTATACAGTAATTGAGTGTACAATTTCAGCGGTCTACTCTTCATATATGTACTTATAAAACGGTACGGATCGGTCATTTAATATTTTTTATGGGATAGTTCTAATATTTTTATAGTTTTTAAATCTAAAAATGATTCCAAATTCAACTGATGTGTATGCTGCAGAATCAAAATGAACAAATAGCCAAGCAATTGATAGTAAGTTGAACGCGTGAAGCAGCGCCTGCGCTGTGTTTCGCCGTGTGAGTGAGGTTACCGGAGGCCCAATGGGGGGTAAGGGGAAAAGGTTGGCAGCGCACTTGTGACTCCACTGGTGTTGCGGGTGTCCATGGGCGGTGGAATTGCTTACCATCAAGGTGATCCGTCTGCTCGTCTGCCACCTCTCATATATAAAAAAAAAGTTCACTCATATTGCAGTGCCCTTACAGGGTCTATAGTGGTTGCTATTATGTTAACTTATATCACCTAACTGTACACTATGGTCGCGATAAAGATATTGAGTATTGAGTAAGCGTAGGCTTACTATCAATTTAGTGGTAAAGCTTATACTCATGTTACGAACTATGCAATGGCACCACAATTTACTCGTGTGATGGCACCTACGCATTGTCGTTGACTGTTACGCGTAAAACGACACTACACTACATACGCGGTATAACGGCTGTGTGTGAGGCGGGAATCCTTTCACGCCGATACTAGCTGTGATAAAACGCGATGGAGGCGCGAAAATGGCATAAGTCGATTATTTGATGCCATAATGGTATGAACTATCGAATATTCAACGCGACGTCAAAATGTTGCCACGTCTGCCTGAGTAGCCGTATAGTGTCTAAAGGTCTAAAGGGCTTTAAGACATTTCCACTACCTATAGTAATAAATTAGCTTCTTAAAGCGGAATATTAAATTTGAAGAAAGAATTCAAATGGGTAAAAAAGAATACACAGAAATGTATGGGTGTCCGAAGATTCCCAGCCGGGCCCTAGCTGACTTCGTCGTGCACGTCGTCGTCGTCGTTCGTCGTCCGTCCATCGCCAGTCACGGCTGTGTAATACAGCTGAAACGTTAAACAGAAATTAGCGTTTTAATGCAGCGCGAAAATAAGACAGTAGAAGCGAGCGAGAGAATACATAATAATTATATACTTAAAATATTTAAAACAACGAGCTGTCGCTTGTTCGCCTTGCATTTGCCCATTCAAACGAAACGAAACTTATTTTGAGTGATGTCGAATGGATCTGATAAAGGTATCAAATTTAAACTTTGTTACTTTGGGAAGCTTTGGAGAAGCTAATCACTTTCAGCCGATCACGATAAGATCATATTATTTTCGGCCAAAAAAAATAATGGGTCTATTTTGCTCACCAACTCATCAACGACTTAAAGTGTGCCAGGCGTCAACCAACTTACTTTGTATGCAAATAGTTTAATCCTTAGTTCAGTCCTAGTATCAGGTTTTTAAATACTTCATTTTTGGTGCATAACTATCGCGACTTATTACCATGGCGCTTTGAAGCATGGAATCAATCATCCTTATTCCGGGAATTCGTATGTCATATGCCGGGAACACATGCAGTATTTTTAGTCGGTAGGCCCATTGACCGGCCTCACATTAAGGTGAAGCCGGAATCATTGGAGAGCCCGACACGTCGTGGCCCATTCCACTCCGGGTCGGCGGCATACCTCTGCGGCAAAAAAAAGAAGTCGAAACCAAATAACCTTTCTGTTATCAATGTTTACCACACTGGCATGGATTTCGGTCGTATTTTTCTTGGGAGCACGATGTAATTGAATGGAACTACTCTGGCTGGAACACAAAGCTTAACGCAAGCCTTTGTTGGAGCACAGGTGTGCAATTAGGATTCGTTTCGGAGGTGGTGATGAGGTAAAATCAGTTGAGCGCAGCCGCGGCGCGAGCGGATAGTCTAAGAGTCCGTTTTAAATGTGGAAATTGTGTTTTTTATGTTTAATAGTATATTAGGTAGATAAGTAAATACCAAAGACCGCTGAATCTCGGCAGTATACTTTTCAATATAGAAAGAAAGAGTACAGAGAATTGAAATTCATTACAAATAAGAGTAGGTAAAATTGGTGTCATACATCACGTCAGAACGCGAAATACCATCCACATCACCTGGATGGATTTATATCGACTACAGTGCGTTTCTCACGTCATTTCCTACCACGCACAGTAAAACTGTAGAACCAGCTGTCATCCGTGGTGTTTCCGAACAGATACGACTTGGTGACCTTCAAGAAAAGGGTGTACTCTTTTCTTAAGAGCCGGCAACGCATATGTGATACCTCAGGTGTTGCAGATGTCCATGGGCGGCGGTGATCACTTTCCATCAGGTGTGCCGTCTGCTCGTTTGTCCGCTATAATGTAAAAAAAAAAAATACAATGCACGGAAGCCACACGCTGAAGCAAACTCAAAACTTACGTGAAGTAGCTCCTGCGCTGTTTCGCTGAGGTTTTTAGGGTACTGATGGCTCCATCCAGGGGAAAGGAGTTTCAAGGTTGGCAGCGTATTTGTAACTCCAACGCTTTGCTGATGATAAGCGAAGGTGAATCGTCTGCTCGTCGCTGCACCTATCACAGTAGTTTTTAGTATCCCGACGAGGGTTATCTGAATATAAAACCTGTTGATGATTAATGTACACGGGACAGAACGCGGTTATTTTTCCATATGACGACGCCGTGCACCTTCAGTCCGTTTGTAACCACGACCGTAGTAATGGTCGAAACGTCAAGCTGTGGGTAGATGCTACCACTATAATAAAAAAATAACCGCGTTTTATCCCGTGTACATTAATTACTTGTACAATGTAACGCGAAAATTTGAAAATAATGATTTTCAAATGCTGTATAATGAAGTGGCGTTAACCTTGTGCTTGTTACATGCAAAGCGATGTGTTGTGTTCAAGACAATTACACCATGGCGCAGGGCAACAAATTAAATAAAACAGTCACTGGACAGCAGCCCCTGGCCTAGAGCGCGGGCTGCGGCGAAACTTTTAAGGGGCATGCGGTTGTGATTGCGCGCGCCCTCAGACGCGCCGGCGCACGTCAGCCACTGCACTTAGGTATATACAGCTGTACTATCTACTCGTAGTTACTTGTGTGTCTCGAACATTCTTTGACAAACGCTGTAGAACTATTTATACAACGTTGGTGCAATGCAATCAAGCTTGACGCCAAGTATTATCGCATACGATTCCTGAGCACTTGCACAAGCTTTGCTTACCCTGAATAGATATTAGGTTTCCCTAAAATCCCCACCCTTCCTCAATCCTTAAAGTAAAACTCGCCCGAAAAAAACATCCCAGATTTTCAAGATGAGTTTCGCCCTACGATCATTTTTTGACCAACGGCATACCTACTATAGTCCTGCGTCTAATATAATTGTTTTGTAACTAAATCATAGCGTACATTAACTACTATAATTCTATATACTGTAGTCTTGGTAGGTGTTGTTTAATTTACATGTGAGTAAACAAACATAAACCTGCTACATAGCTGCAATGGCTTAGCATCATTTGCTCCCGGGAACCCCACTGCGGAATCTAGCCTTTCGTGCTTTGTATGTGCTAGCCCGATACAGAGTACATCACCAGAGATAGAGATACATCACCTTTACCACAACTATACTTAGGTTGAAGTCAGCTTTTCATTTATCATAGTTCAGACCGATAGTGCTTAAAGTTTCAGTACATACATGTCGTATCGATGTAGTCGTAGCAAGTAAACACAACAGCCATATTTTCCAAACTTTATCGAATGCACTTTAGTCGTTTATAAGTTATAACAGTAAAGGGGTGAGTAAACGAGTATGGGCATGAGAGCAGATACGCATCTGACACCATAAGCTCGCCGTAAACACGAGGGAACTTGGTTTCACCAGGAGCTCAACGCGACGACAATCGCAACCTTAACACTAGATGCTAGAGAGTATTTTTGAACAAAATCTTATACTTTTAGGTTAAGTTGTTAAGTTATTAAAGACAAAGACAAAGCAAAGCGCCGATCGCGCGGAACTCCCTAAAGTGTTTCGTATTCATAGAATTTTGAGACTCCCTGGTTCGCTATACTCTTCGTCATCCAGCATCATGTTCTTAGATGACGCAGCACAATATCAATCTTATTACATTCGTAATATGACTTGGAATGGGAGTTGGTTTCTTAGCAAAGACATGTCTTTGCCGATATAAGTGTCTAACTTCAAAAGCAATCCAAGTTTTCTGCTCGCGAGTGTGTTTTTGATGAGATTTCTGTTATTTTACCAATATGCAAAGGTTTATTTATTTGTTATCTCAAACTCAATGGATGTATGGGAATTGACTTAGATTGCATACCACATACAGTCGCGTCACGCATATGATTGTGAGTACATACTACGTGTTAGGAATACACAATTCAATTTATTTAATTTTGCAAATGTGAGTAATATACAAGATGTTTATACAATCATTATTGAAATTATTGTATTGCACTTCAACATTTTACCTATCGGCATGCAAAATATGACACACTATTACCTATTATAGACAACGCAAAGACTCGCGGCAGACGACAGAGTATTTTAATTATTAATGAGTACCTATAATGACAGTTAAGTTGTTTTAAATAGTCCGTAAAGTACGATCAGTACCCTTACCATGAGTTTGAAAAACTGTTCACGCTATCGAAAACTATCGCTTTGTCGCATTCATTGTGGTGCATGTAAAAGAGACAGAGCAATAGTTTTGGATAGCGAGGATAGAATTTCAAACTCATGGTAAGGCCTAAGAAGACACGTCGGTGACATTGACAGGGGGGCGTTGAAAAACGTATTTTTTCTATGTGAAAATGTCAAGAGAAGAAGAGAAGTTGCTGTTATACTCGAGCCAAAGACTGGTTACAGTTGATATCATATTTCATTCATAAATTAAATAGTCAACCGTCTGCCACGAGTCTTTGGGTTTATATAGAAGCCGTTTGAACGGTTAATATGTTTCTAGTGTGGTTTCCAATTCGTTATTCATACTTCGTCGGTTTTACTGTGTGGGTGCCTGGCAGCCGGGGGCGCACGGGACTGGGGCCCCAGCGGCCGGGGGCCAGAAGCCCCGGGACACTCGCGTCTGCGACGTGATAAGATTATCGCCTTTGAATTACTGTGTTCTGTGATTGTGTTATCACAGCCACAATTTTTCTTTTCTTTTTGTTTTGTTTCTTCATTGTACTCACTCTCTGATATTATTTTGTGTCGTTTGTTTGGTAATATCTCCGGTTAGAAATTGTGATTAAATCAATTTACGTAATATTTTTCCAACGTATTTCTATAAACTTTAAAAATGAAATATAAAACATTTAATACTCCAGGTCAATAAGTATTAAAGTAATACCTTCTAACTAAAGATTTGATTCATGGAATTGTACGAATCCAACTAGTAGTAGAAAATAGTTCTCGGAACAAGTTATTACCTGAGTATTGACTCGGCAAACGGCTGCGTTACCGATCGGAGTTATGTTATTACTTTTATTTTATTTTATTTCTTAGGAATAACAAACAGTTACACATTAAAATGATCTTAGATTAAGTACATAATATTTCATTAGATTACTAAATGTGCAACCAACACCGTTATCCACGGATTGGTTAAGTTACAATACTTACAACAAAGCAAATTTTGAAAGTCTTCTAAATAGAACTACGTCAAATTAATTGTCTATGAAAATTAAATTACATTAGGTACATTACTAAATTAACATTTCATTCAATTACATTAGTTAAAATTAAAATTAAATTGTACAAAATCACATCTCTATAAATTATGAATAAATTAATTAAATTATTTGGTTAACAAACAATAGGTATAACGTTAAGCAAGATAATATATTGGGATTATTATAAAGTTTGATTAATTTAAATTTAGATTACGATTAGTTAAATTAAATTAAATTAAATTAGGGCTCGAGTCTGGAGCGAATCCAGGACATGTCTTTTGAACTCATTACGTCCTTCTGAAAATATGTCTAAGTGGTTGAAGTAGCTATTAAATTGAGTTAAGAGGCTTGCTACTGGGGCGCGTTGCCCAGCTATGGTCCGGCATTTGTCACAATAGAAAGTTTGTACAATACGTGAGCTTCTATTATTACTGTTCCGAGGCACGTTAAATTTTATCTGGTTACTGATATCCAGGCAATCAATTTCATTATGCAGCAAACTATACAAAAACATAACTGAGAGTAGAAGTCGTCTTGATTCAAGAGTCAACATAGAATATTTCACCAGGAGATGATCGTAAGAGCTATACGAACGATAACACCTGTAGTGCATGGTTTTTAAAAATTTTCGCTGTACTCTTTCAGTTATTGCGGAGTATTTCTTAAAGTAAGGGTTCCATACTTGTATTGCATATTCCAACTGAGACCTGACTAGTGATTTATACAACAGCAAGTAGGTAGTAACATGGCGGAAGTTTTTCGAAGACCTTGCAACGAAGCCGTACATTTTGTATGCCTTGTTTGTGATGTTTTCGATGTGTGTTTCCAGATGCAATTTACTGTCCAAGATTACGCCTAGGTCACGAATTGTCTGGACTCTGTCTAAAGTAATGTTGTTTAATGTGTAGTTGTAAACCGTGACTGACTTTTTCTTAGTAAAACTTATGCATTTGCATTTGGGTAAACTAAGAAATAGTTTATTCTTAGTACAATATTCCGCCAATCTGTTAAGATCGTCCTGAAGGAGCACACAATCGTCTTTGGAAACTACTTTCCTATATACCTTTAGATCGTCTGCGTACATTAAAAATTCTGAATGGTGAAAGCATGATTTTACATCATTAATATACAACAGGAAGAGAAGAGAAGTGAAGAGAAGTGAAGTGTGAGTTACTTGTTTGAACGGCTAAGTACTCTGCTCCATATTTGCTACAAGATTCCAAATGTTTTCTTTATAGTCTTTAACTAAGGGCCGATTTATTGATCTGTAGTTACCTTTTGGTTAAACTAACTTTCTAACCAATAATAGTCAAAGTGACGGCGTCAAAGTGTCACTCGTTCAGAATAATTATCTCAACAATTAAGAAACTATCCGAAAAGTACAGGTATGTGCACGTTTAACCTATGTTTAACGTGCACATTTTATTTTCCGTCCACACCACATATGACTGAAAATGTTGAGGAAATTCGGGCAATATTTCTCCTCACAATCAGCTCTGCAGAGATGCAGTGAGCAATTATTAGACGCATTTTACCTGAAATAAAACGCATATTAAACTACTTACCTTATTAGAAGCTTACAATATTGAGATAGGCACATCTATTTCCCGTCGCATTTTGCCTCTTTTTCTAGCGTGTAACTCCGTCTCTCTCGCTCATCCCTTACGTCACCAGGCAGGTGGGGGCGCCAGAGACTTGTTGGTCATGCGTCGACATTAGCAGCCTCATTGCATCGAAATATTGACCAGGCAGATGTTAAAACTAAGCTTCTAATAAGGTAAGTAGTTTAATATGCGTTTTATTTCAGGTAAAACGCGTCTATTAAACCACTTGACCGTTATTAGAAGCTTACAATATTGAGAGCTGTTTGTTATCGCCTGGTGACCATAAACGCCAATGTGACTTCAAAGGTATAAAAATTATAAAATAAAAAATATATATGCGAGAGAGATCAACTTTTAATAGATAAAATAAACATAACAAAACAATATCAAATGTCTTATAAATAATTCGTAAGGTATAAATAATAATGATGTTTACTTACAATACATAAGAAAATTTATTTCCTACTTCCTGTTCATGTCAATTTACGAATAAGTGCATATGAGACTTAATTTCAACAATCAATAATAAAGTAAAGCACTAATTTAATATTTAATTTACAGGATTGAAAAGACCACTAATTGTTGTAGTGGCGTTAAAACCAGAATCGATAACTTTCCGACAGTAAAATTTTCTAAAGGTGTTTTCTGATCTCCAGTTTCCTTGTGCTAGGATATTATCGAGCGGATAATTATCCACCCAGTTCCTAGATGCAACAGCGGACCGCGTACTGCCCGGTGGAGCAGAAATACCAGCTTCCTTGAATAAAGACTTTATCCAACTAGCAATCACTGTACGTGAAGCAGCTTTTGGTGAACCTCGTAATGTAATAAATAAATTAGACGAATAGCTGTTTGACCGCCTCTCTTGCAAAATGTTAATTGTCTTAATAACCCAGTACGAAGGGCTGAGGTTTGGAACTTCAGAGTTGTGTAACAACTCCCAACCTGACTGTCTGTACTCTCTGCAATCAGTCTTGGAACCGAATCGTGGCCATAGAGTCACACTCTGGTCGTTTATTTTACAATGATCATTGTCGACAGAAAGTAAAGTTAAATCATGGACCCTTCGTCCAGAGCAAATTAACAATAATGTTGCCGTATGACGAACAACTTGAAAAATATTTTCAATATTTATATTATAATTACTCAAAAATGTGACAAGTATATTCACATCCCAAACAGGGGCTTTTGGTACTTTCGTATGGCTTTGTGAAATTGATTTAAGAATATGTTTCACAAGGACATCATCGCTTAACCTTCCAGAGGTATCAGCATTACATAATGTTGAAATAACTGACTTATGCAAAAGAATAGTGTTGTATGACAGTTTTAATTTTAAATGCAAGTCTGCTAAAAACTGGGCTAATTCAGATCCCTGAGGAGAAGTAGCGTTAATCTTATGCAAATCCGCCCATTTCACCCAACGGTTCCAGGCAACGTTATACGTTTTTCTAGTAGAAGGTCGCCAAGATCTTTTAAGAAGATCGATTTGGGAAGGATCCCATGTTTCTACCTTATCTGTCCACCCCCACAACGCCAAACTTCTAGCGTCATTTCTGCTACCTTGGGGGGTGGAAGGCCGGTCGATGTGTCCAGTAAGCAGCGTCTCAAGTTCCTTAGAGTGAACGGGGGTGCAGACGCTCGTACTTTGAGCTCCGCCCGCCAAAACACTTTCTTCCACCGAGGTACAACGATCAGGTACGTTCCTTCGGCTTGATTCAGGTGAGCCAACATTCGAGGGATGAGAAATGGTGGCGGAAATACCCAGGCCAGTGGAAACTTCCATTTCACACTGAAAGCGTCGTGGAATAAGGCTTCGTGGTCGTTGAGGTCTAAGGCCGCATAATTCGCTACTACTCGGGCTTGTTTGGACGCAAACAGATCGATTACGGGTACACCCCATTTCGCAAAAATCTTGTCCGTGCATTCCGGTAACAGGTGCCACTCTGGTGGACGTCGATGTCTTGATAAATGATCTGCATGGTTGTTGAATTTGCCAGGTAAGTAATGAATTTTGAATCGAATCTGATGTTTGTCTACGATATTGAGTATCTGATAAGTTAAATCCATAAGGAAACGAGATTTCATCCCGCCCTCGTTGCAGAGATATGCGACAGTCGTTTGATTGTCTGACTGTATCAGAACTGTGGCATGCTCCATATTCGATGCTTCGAGCTGTAGGACTTTTAGAATGCACAGCATTTCCTTGCTGTTGCAGTGCAAATTCTGCTCCTCTGAACTCCAGGTGCCCGTCAGGGAGGAATTGTTTAGTTGAGCGCCCCATGCAACGTCGGAGGCATCTGTTGTGAGGAAGAATGTTGGTGGAGGAATGTGTAGCGGTGTTGTTCGATGATAGTTTTGTAACCACCACTGCATTTCTACAATAACATCGTGAGGTAATATGTGTTTTCTTGACCTCACTTGGTATTTGGGTAAGGTGTTGAGAAATCTGAGGGTTGCTCGGTGATTCAGGCGGCCTCGAGGAACAACGAAACTGAGAAAGTTTAGCAGACCTGCCACACTTTGGATTTCTCTCAGAGATGCCTTGCCCTGTTTCAGAAGTTTGGTCAAAATCCGGGTCACAGCTAGATACTTTTCTATTGGTAAACGTTTCTGGTTGGCCCACGTGTCCCAAACTATTCCCAGATACTCTATGGTCTTTTGAGGTACAATAACTGACTTTTTGTAATTGATCAGAAATCCCAGATAAGTCAGTGTTTCTAGTGCAATCGTAACATGTCTGGATAATATGTTTGGGTCTTGATGAGCCACCAGAAAATCGTCCAGATAGACCACAATCCTTAGACCCTTTTCTCTTAATATTTGAGCAACCCAATTCGAGAGGCAGGCGAACGTTTTGGGTGCCGAACTTAATCCGAATGGGAGGCACGTCATCTCCAGTATTTCCCCTTTGTACAGAAGACGAAGAAACCTTTTGTGGGATTTTGCTATTGGTAAATGAAAATAGGCCTGGGATAGGTCTATTTTGCACATCCAATCCTTGGCATAGAGAAAATCGGGGATGCGAAACATATTTATCAGCCGAAAGCGATCCGCCAATACGTAGTTGTTCAATCCTTTGAGATTGAAGATTGGTCGCTGGGACCCATCGCTCTTTGGAACTAGGAACAGGGGTGAAATGAAACTTGGGGAGATAGTTGCAGTCTTCAGAACACCCTGTTGTTTCATTTGAGAAATTATGACTGTCATCTCCTCCGACTCTTTTGTGCGACGACGATCGCTCAATATATTTGGGATCATGAGAGGAGGCCTTTGCACAAAAGGGATTATTTATTATTATTTGATAGAAATGGGGTGAGCCCTGCGTCTCATAGCCACTGCGACCAGTAGATGATCTATTGTGGCAGCCCCGTAACCTATTACAGCACCTCATGTAGCTCCAGTTCCAGGATAAACCCGAGAATGGAGCTGATGGGGGAGCTCTTGATCTCGTCAGCTGAGATCATGTGTGCTCCCAGGTGCCGGCTTCTGCAGCGGTGCAGCGCTATGCACTCGCCGAGGACGTGGATAATCGTTTCCTCGTCCTCGCGACAGAACCTGCAGATTTTGGTATTGTAAGGCCCATGTTGTGCAGGTGCTTATTTAATTTGCAGTGCCCTGTGAGGGTCCGAGTGAGTGCCCTAACATGTCCTCTACTCAGTTTTGTTATTTCTACAGCTCGTTTCTGATCGAACGCCTGTATCAACGCCTTAGACTGTTCTAGTCGAGGTAGTCTTTTCCAGAATTCAGTGCTTTGTTTTTTCTCCCACTCTTTTAACTCGAACCTGACCATGCATGCTGGAACGCCACTTATTGGTTCCGGTCCGAGTAGTGGGCTCTCTGCCCCGGCCTTTGCTAGCACGTCAGCGACTTCGTTGCCTCTGATATTGCAGTGTCCCGGTACCCAAATCAGATTTACAATGTTGGCATTGCCAAGCTGGTTTAGGAGCAGGACACACTCGCTAGTGAGTTTGGAGTCAAGTTCACAGGATGTTAACGCCTTGAGGGCAGCTTGACTATCTGAGAAGATGAATATCTTCTTATTCTGGAGATTCATTTGTAGACTCTCTTGGACACAGCCAATTATTGCGAAGACTTCCGCTTGGTACACTGTGGTATAGCGACCCAGGTTGGCGAATTTGCGTATTCCGCAGCGATCATTACAAAATCCCGCCCCAGATATGCCCTGCTTCCTGGAGCCATCTGTATACCAAACGATGTCATTCTGCTTAACATTTCCGGGAGTTCCAGCCTCCCAGTCTTGTCTACTTGGTAACAAGACTGTAAACCGCTTATCGAAGCGGTGTTCACGGACCATGGAGTCAGAGGGCATATCCATGACCGGAATTTTCATTAGTTCATTGTAGAGGCCTCTCATGACCCTAGAATGCCATCTCGTCCTCCCTCTGATTTTCGCTCTCGTGATAGCCATCCTCGCTTCCATCTGCACGTGAATGTGCAGAGGTGGAATGTTCAGGAGGGCATCTAGTGCTGCAGAGGGAGAGGACGAAAGCGCGCCAGTGGCTATAAGGCAGGCAGTTCTTTGAACTTTGCTGAGGTTCTCTACGCAGTTAAGTTGGTGCGTCTTCTTATACCACACACAGCAGCCATAAGTGACGATCGGCCTCACTATGGTTTTATAAATCCAGAGTGCGGCCATGGGCCGTAGCCCCCATTTTAGCCCCACCAACCTACTGCTTGCCCCCATCGCAATTTTTGCCTTTCTAGTGATGTAGTCGAGATGCTTGTTCCATGTTAGTTTTTGGTCTAAAAAGACTCCGAGATATTTGACCTCGTTGGACAAGCATAGCTTCGTACCAAGAAGTGTTGGGGTGTGTAGCGCCTCTAGTTTCCTTCTTTTGGTAAACGGGATTAAGACCGTCTTACGTGCATTGACTGTTAGCACGTGTCTCGTGCACCAGTTTTCTACTATTCGTAGGGCCCTTTGCATAAGATTGGAAATGGTGCTAGGGCATTTTCCTATGACCATTATTACTATGTCATCTGCGTAACCCTGAGTCAGAAATCTGGCTTCATTGAGCTCGCAGATGAGACTGTCAACAACCAATGACCATTGAAGGGGTGATAGGACTCCGCCCTGTGGACATCCTCTGGTCACTCTATAATGTAGGGTTTTATTCATCAACGTTGTTGTTGCAGTCCGATTTTGTAGCATGGATCCCATCCATCTGGTGGTGGTGTCGTCGATTCCACGATTCACCATACTACGTGTTATAACATCGAAGATGGTGTTGTCAAACGCCCCTTCGATGTCAAGAAAGGCACAGAGTGCAATTTCTTTGTCTTCTATGGCTTTCTCAATTCTGTCCACCAGGTCAATAAGCGCCGTTTCCGTGGACTTGCCTGTTTGGTAGGCATGTTGTCTTGCACTCAGGGGTTTTTCAACGAGGTATGTTGCCCTGATGTGACTGTTCAACACCTTTTCCATCGTTTTTAGTAGGAATGAGGTGAGACTTATCGGTCTGTAGGACTTGGGCTGCGATTTGTCTTTGTCCCCTCCCTTGGGAATGTAAGTGACCCTCGCCCGAGTCCACGCTGATGGCAGATAACTCCAAGCAAAGCTTGCACGGTATAATTTTATCAGCGTAGAGATGATGATATCTTCGCCCCGCTGCAACAAAGCCGCGAAGATACCATCGACCCCACCAGATTTGTAAGGCTTGAAACTCCTAATGGCCCAAATTATCTGCTGGGGACGAAAAATAACGGAAGCTCTCCTCCAGTCTTCATTCCTCGGTCTCCTGTCCGGAGACTTACTGACCTGGAGTTCTCTTTCGTTATTAATGTACACGGATTCCGGAAAGTGCGTTTGAGCAAGCAGTCTCAGTGTTTCCTCCGGAGATTCTGTGAAAGATCCATCCGCTTTCCTTAGCAGGCCTAGATGGGATTCAGGTGTCTTGGATAGTATTTT
Source organism: Marasmia exigua (assembly GCA_019059595.1). Classification (NCBI taxonomy): domain Eukaryota; kingdom Metazoa; phylum Arthropoda; class Insecta; order Lepidoptera; family Crambidae; genus Marasmia; species Marasmia exigua. The sequence continues at coordinate 1,040,629 of CM032469.1, read as the reverse complement.
GTGGATCCTGGCAGCTTGGGCAGTGTCCTTGATTGACCCGCAGAATTTTTGCCAGGATCTTCTTTTTGCTTTCCTGAGCTCCCTATTGAAACGTGTTAACGCCTTCCTGTAAGCATCCCAGTTCTTGTCTTTTTTTTGCCTTGTTAAATAAGGCACGGGCCTTTTGCCTCAGATGCTTCAGGTTTTTGTTCCACCAAGGCGTGTTTCTGTTGCTCTTAGTGGTCTTGAGAGGACAATTTTCTAGATACGCATTCATTAGGCTCTTGCCTAAGTCCTCTGCTGCGGCTTCCACTTGGTCCACAGTTTTGATGTATTTAAAATCTCCAAGGTATAACCTAAGGGAGTTCCTAAAGCCCTCCCAGTCTGTTCCCTTGGGGTCACGGTAGGTGTTCGGTTCCTTTGTTCCCGAGCATAGTATGTCGTACCTAATGTGGGTGTGGTCGGACATGGACGGCTCATCTGAGACGTGCCAATTGGTCACTCGGTGTGCGAGATTACCTGAACACCAAGTTATGTCTAGTACTTCCTGCCTAGAACGTGTGGTAAAGGTTGGTTTACTACCCACGTTAAGAACAAATTGATTATTAGTGAGCAAGTAGTCAAACAGTAACTCACCTCTAGCGTTCGTGTTGGAGCTGCCCCATGATGTGTGGTGGGAGTTGCAGTCGGTACCCACCAGCAGCTGGGTTTCTCTCTCCAGACAGTATTCCACTACCGGCGTCACCTTGTTCACCGGATCCTGGTCCTCACCGGGTAGGTACATGGAGCTGACTATGAATGTCTCCCCACCTTTCCCCCCGGGTAGGTCTATATACGCTGCAACAGCATCATCTGTACACAGAGAAGGGATCGGGAGGTAATTTATGCCTCTCTTGAAGAGCATGCATGCTCTTGGCCTTGCTCCGCAGGTGTTACTTAATATCTTACCTGCCGAGTTTAGCCCCATTACTGTGGTTTTATTCACCCACGGTTCTTGGATCAAGGCGATGTCCAGGTCCTCAGAGAGGAATCTTTGGCAAAGGGCAGCTGAGGCTGCCTTTGAGTGCTGGAGGTTTACTTGTATCACCTTAATCATTATGTTGTTGGGTTTGGGGATTGGGAAGGGAAGGGTTGGGAGAAAGTTTCTAAATTCGGAGGGAAGGGATAGGAGGATATTTGTGTAGGTGGGTTGTGTCTGTTTCTTACGGGGATGGGAGGGGGGGGGGGGGGGGGATTAGTTGTTTTTGTTGAGCAGGTTGCTTGCGGCTTTCCTGCTGGAGTGCTCCTGTGCTAGGGTCGGTAGATTTACCGGCCTTCGCACAGCGCCTCTCTTGCCGCGTCCCCCTGCTGGTCGTGTTCGACCACCACGACCACGACCTCTGCTGTCTAGGGCAGATGGTTGGCAGGTAGTGGTGCTCCTGCCTCTCGAGGGTCCTGCAACACGACTGTTGCCCCTCGAGACTCCATGCGTCCCCCGGACGGGTAGAGGTGTGGTGCTGCTGGAGTCGGCTCCAGTTGCTCCTCTTGAGGGTTCCGTACCCGAGACCAAGTTGGAGGTACTTGGACGAGCCTCGACGCTTGCCCCCTCCTTCTTGTCCCCGGATACCTTGCCCCCTTTGACCCTTATCTGGATAAGGCCAAAGTCAAGGTAGAGACGCCCCTCGCGTTGAAGAATAGTCTCCAAGGCCGCCTCGTCGAAGGAAAAGGTCACTGTTTGACCTTTTGCTTCGGGCTTCCGGTTGACTACCCTCCAACTCGAGAGGTCTAAACCTTTGTTTTGTTTTGCCAACCTCCGCAGGATGGTACCTGCGTCGTGTTTGGCTTCCTGTATCCAGGCCGTGCCATACCTAGGCTTGGGCATATCCTCTTCGTTTACAGCGGAGAGATTAGCCCCATCCCAGGGTTTAATGTTGGGCAGTTTGCGGATGAGCCACTCCTTCGAGTCCTCATCTGCGCACGCCAAAAGGATGCCACCCGAGCGCGGTTTAACAAAAGGGATACGATATCCTTTTATTATTTGTAGAAGGAAAAGTGGGGCTCCCATTTCCTCCCAATGGCTGTAAAAATCGGTTAATTGACCCGCTCGGAACGTGCGTAAGTCATTGTCTTCTCTGTTTATTATTACCCCTATTGGCAGAGGGGGAATGGACACGTTTGCGTCCTCTTTGTGATGGCGGTGGAGCCCTTGATCCGCGAGATCGAAAGGTATGTCCCCTGAAGTAATTATTTGTATTATAACCTCTATGCTCATGATGACGTGATGCGTAAGTATTTCTTTGTGTCGGGCACTGGTATTGAAAACCACCCTGTGAGGGTTGGTGATGTGAATCACAGCAGTGGCTGGTCGTACCATGCGATGATACGCCACGAGAGGCTTGTCCCTGCAAGGGATGCCGCACTGCTCTAGTAGGGTTTGAGGTACCGCTACTTATTTTATTAACTGGCCAAAACGTTTTCTTGATTCCACCTGATTTTTCTAAAGCATTTGTTAACAGCTCAGAGTTGAACAAATGAGAGTTAGACGGTGGGATTTTATTCAGAGAAGCACGCATCAAAGGATCACGAACGTTTTTAAGAATTCCATCTCGTCTCATTTCTATAGTCTCTGCTCTATGGCCGCATACCATTTGCAAAATATCGCTTGATATTTTATGGTATTCCCCATTGAGCAGAAGCTCTCTAACTTTGTCGTTTATTTTGTCCAGAGACGCCTCTGATGACTGTGACCAGGTTATTAAATTGCGTAAGCACTGAATAAATGTTTCTTTTTGTCTCAGAATTGCAAATGTTAAAGCCGCAAAGGTTTTATCGGAGTAAGCTAGATGACGCGTGTTATCGTAAGCTTTTACCAATTCGTTTGATTCCAGTTCCGTAAAACCAGGTGAATGATTATAATAGATACCAGTAAGGGGTCGAGGTAATAAAGTGAAACACAGTTTCAAACTTTATAATATTGTATTTTCACATTGAATAACACAACCTGTAGAGCGAGGCGTAAACGCCTCAAGCAATACAAAATATTGCACTTTCTCATAGAACAGTACAACCAATGACAATAAAGAGAAACAGAGGTTTCAATCTTTATGATATTGTAAGTCCACCTAGGACAGTACAACCGATACAGCCGCTGAGCGTAAGGCGAAACTAGGTTTCAAGCCATACAATATTGCATATTCACTAGGAATTGCAACCGTGACGATCGTTGTTGAGAACGATCTGCCTTTCGTCCGAAAATCCCGTGCTTTTAAAGGAACGATGTTCCATTTTTGCACAACGGAAGTTGTCAAACGTCGGATTTTGCACACCGGAAGTTATTTAGATTTACGGCTGTATCTTTTGTACCGAAACCTATAAAAATAGTCTGAAATTGTCTCTGTTTTTTGAAACACTTTGCACAGAGTTTTATAATACATATTCTTTAAGAATAATTCTCTAAGTATTTTAAAATCATTACTTCCGGTTGTAATGGTCTCCCCCCCCCCCCTTATCGACTCGACCTAGGCCTGCTCTGCTTGCTCGCCTCGCACTCTTTCCTAACTTCTTAGTCTATACTCTAACTCGCTACTCCCTACGCGAAAAGTTGTCTGCAGTCGCGTGTAGAATCGAAGGAATGGAGGTCTACCACTACGGCTCAAATACTGGATCTATAATAATTATGAATTGCTATCTAATGCCTACATCAAACCCTAGTATTATAAGCCTGCCGCAAGGAAAACGTAACCCGAGTTTTCCATATAGAAATTGTGATCGTCTAGAATTTAAATTTCGTTTTTGTTAATTACCTTTCTACTCGTTACTTAGGCCGTATTTTGTAGAAATAGAAATAGAAGCTGAGATATTAATACCAAATGAGAATTTTTACGCAGTCCGTTCTAACAAGAATATCATATGACAGTCAGTGCTTTAAACTAACTTTTATTGCTTAGTGGAATAGTTTTAAACAAATAAGAAGTTTGTCCGACCACGGCCACTCAAGTCTAGTCTTGTCATAAGTCAAGATTTAAATAATAACTGATCCCCCAGTTATAGATATAGCGCAAATAATTTACAAAGAGCTCTTTGTTATCCCCTGTGCAGGTACTTTATGTTTTGATTTGTACGTACAATTTGTTATCTCAATGAGATATTGTTTTATAAATTATATATCCATGGATTAATGTGGAGTTGAGTGAACTCAACTTAGTACCCTGGCACTGTTTTGTGTTTTTTCCCTTTTGTAATATTTCGTCGACGAATTAGGTGCGGAATTAAATTCGGCACTCTTGATAAGTTTATGTATATGATACTGTGTTTGTCGACCCGAGTCGTAGTACTTGACAAAGTCCAACAGCTCTGATATACCTAAGCGACGGGCTCCAGCCTACTAAAAAAATGGAAGTCCTCCAAGTCAATTAAATTAATAAAATGCTGGCGCATATCATTAATTCAATGTAACTCTTGCAAAAGCCTCTAAACTTATTTCCTAGAATATTTAAATGTATTTGATAATAGCTCCACCACTGCGAAGTTATTGTTAGATAAATACCGTTGCCGCGATATCCCTCTACTAATAACAACGACCCTTTGCCTCTGCTTCTCTAGAATCGGTCTAGATCCACGTACACAGCTATTATCACGTAACACACAAATCTTAACACTGGCAACTAATTCCAAATGAATTAGGCTTAAACTTTATCACAAATAAAACGCGCTCTTATAAACTTTTACATAATAACTATCACTTCGCTTCACTAGAATAATCACTAATTTGCCTTAACGTAATGTTTTACGCGACCTAAGTGTGTGTGTACCTATAGCTGCTAAGCCCTAGTGTTCTGTACCTGGTCTCAAAGTTTCCACCACGAATCTTTGAGGTGTGTGTGAATGTGGCAAAATTAACCTACTCCTAACGCCCTAGCTGGCGAGAAACCGGGCCTACAGGTTAGGAAGGTTTCTCACAATAGGAAATGTAAGGAAAGGAAGGTATTTGGTCGCCCCCGAAATAGGAATTCCACAAAGCTTTTGCTGAGAGTCTGGCGGGAAAACCAGAACCCTATTCTAGGTCTACTTCGACGGTCCCAAAGCTCCGTGAAACTCGTTTCGGCGCTGCGGTACTTGTTAGCTATTCTGTTCAACCACTGTTCCTCCTTGGTTTAGAAAGACTGGGTAATTCTGAAACCAATTAGCAACCGCAGTATCCCAAACTAGCTTAGAGCCCAGTACAAAACTCTATTAGGTCCGAATGCCTTTAAGCTCGGTATGCGAACCGATATCTCACAATTAACCACAAAGAATCTTACAAAGATCAAAAATCACTCAGACACTGACCTTGTCCTATATCTCAAGTCGAAGAACCATGTCTCTCGTGAACATGACCGTGCAGCAAGACGCCTTGTGACCAACTGTTCCTGTTTGTCCCTCGGAACTCCATTATATAATTACGCAATGTGCATTTTGACGCTAAGGTGCCAAAAAAAACCCCACGCCTCGCAAGGGCCGACGCTTTGCTTATCGCTTTGCACGTGTTCAAATCGTTTCACACAAAAGAATACAAAAGGACAGACTTCTCCCAAACTTTAAACTTTTTACAGTTCCTTTGCCAAGCAAAATTGACCAATATCTAAACGTTATAACTCCTTTGTTTTATTTAGGAACTGAGTATATATCTAGATGTGAATAAGCTGTGAAGCCTTTGTCTTTCTTGCGAAATACGATTCGTACACTCAACTTATCATTTAAACGCATGGCAACTTATTCTACAATTATATCTAATTGCATTCGCAGTTTATAAGCGTCTTAATTAAGTACTCTTAATAGGAGGATCGACCATTAGTCTTTTGACCAGACCTTGTTCCGTACTACATGGATATATCTTTAGAGCTGATTTATTGTTTTAAACTTCCACAATAATTGATTAATAAATATTTAAAAGGTTGAGCTATTTTCATTAAACGAGATCGCTCTAGATGGTTTACCTAGTAAACAAACATCCTTTTTTTTTGTGTCAATCGCTTTCTAATTCTGCGAAGACCCTGCCCTTTTGTCTTAAGTTGCACACGTGCGAGGCAACTTACGGTTCCTTGTGCCTTATGCAAGTTTTAAAGCATCTTTAGTTTTTTTGTACAATTCAATATTTTGTTTTGCGTGTTGATTTTTAGACTTATGTCTATTAATAAAATATAAGGGGCATATAGATATGTTTACTGGTGGTTTGCACCACCACACGGTAAAACACTTTTGGGCGGGAGGTTACGATTTTTACAAAATAAGGTAATAAATAAAAGTCACTCAAACCGGAAGCACGAAGTTAATTTAAATTATGATTTTTATCTCTTATTTTATAGAGATTTAAAATAGGTTGACATTATTATAGTCTTTTGAAACACTTTGTACAGAGCTGTGTATCTTTTGAAATAATTCTAGACTGCTTTAAAATCAAGTGTTCGCGCCTTTCGTGGCGTGATGGAATTTACTTTTTTTTTGAAAATAAACTCGGAGACAATTTGATGCAAATTACGTTTATTGAAGAGAGTACAAATTTTTGAAGCTTCACTTGACAGCTGACCGTAAGCAATGAATATTAAAACTGTAGCGATGACGTTTTGATGAAAGAGGTTTTGCTCATATTTTCTTGGTAGGCGTTAACATACTCCCCCCCGTTGAAGGCTTCAGTTCTTCAACTCTGCTTCTTATTCTGCTTCTTCATTTAAGAGAGGACATAGGCGTACTAGGGGACGTCGATAGCATCCTGTAGTTGTCTTCACGTCAGCAACGCGGGATATGCCATCAGCTCCTGGGTACAACATGGTAACGCGTCCGGTGCGCCAGCATAGCGGGGGAAGGGAATCTTCAGAGATGAGGACCAAATCTCCAACCTTTAGTGGCGTTGTATTCTGTCTCCATTTCGTGCGAACTTGCAGTTCAGAGAGATACTCCATTTGCCACCTTCTCCAAAAATGCTGTCGTAGCTTCTCCAGGCGAGAGTAGCGATTTAGCTGGTTTTCATTGCTAGCTTCCAGAGCACGGGATGGAACAGCATTTAGTGGCCTTCCTATCAGAAAGTGCCCTGGGGAGAGAAATAGAGGATCATCGGGAGAGGAAGACAAGGGACACAAGGGACGACTATTCAATATAGATTCCACCTGTGCGAAAAGGGTCGTTATCTCCTCGAATGTCAAATGGGCCGTACCCATAACTCGTCTTAGTATGCGCTTGGAACTTTTTATTAAGGATTCCCAAGTACCTCCAAAGTGAGGAGCGTAAGATGGGGTAAATGTGAATCTTATGCCTTCTTGAGCTCCAAACTCAGAAAGCAGTTCGTTTTGTTGATTTTGAAAATTATCGAGCTCTTTAGCAGTTCCTACAAAATTACGACCATTGTCGGAGAAAATATCTGCTGGTCGACCACGGCGTGAGACGAATCGACGCAACGCCAATATAAAGGCGTCTTTGGACAAGTCGCTAACAGCTTCTAAATGAACACATTTATAACGAAAGCAAACGAAGATGCATAAATAACATTTTGTTAATCTTGCACCGCGGCCCTTGCGGTTCGTTATGTAAAAAGGCCCCGCCATGTCTATTCCAACAGATTTAAAGGGAAAATCTGGATTTACGCGGTGAGACGGAAGGTCACCCATCTTCGGTGTCAAAGTCTGCCCCTGCACTCGTCGACAACGCACACAACCGCGCACTGTGCTTCGTGCGATTATTCTGCCCTTTATGGGCCAAAATGTTTGTCGAACTGTTGCAAGGAGCAACTGAGGGCCGGCATGCAAATTGCGAATGTGCTCATATTTAAAAATCAATTTGGTGAAATGGTGCGATGAATTTAGAAGAATTGGATGCTTCTTGTCATAGGCACAAATAGAGTTGTCTATACGACCACCCACACGAATCAAATGGTTTTTGTCCATAAATGGAGACAAACATAAAATGGGACATTTAGAGCTCAATTCTCTTTTTTCTTTCAGGATTTTGTATTCATTGGGAAAACATTGTTGCTGAGCTATAGAACATAACAATGTTAGGGAATCTTTTAGCTCAGCTGCAGTTAAGAAACCGGTTAATTTAGGTTTTGAGCATCGAGAGTTATTTAAAAATCGTTTGACATAAGCCATAGTCCTTTGTAATCGATTGAAATTAGAAAATCGTTCAAATACGATAATTGGCTCTGAAACCGTTATGGTAGCAACAGTTTTAACTTCAGGTAAACTAAGATTGTTGTCTATTTTCAATGTAGGCCAATCAGTTTCGCATTTGAGTAAGAATTCCGGACCATACCACCACAATCTTGAATTTTGTAACTGATCGCAGCAAACACTTCGCGAAATAAGATCAGCTGGATTGTCGTTCGTAGGTACATAGCGCCAAGCGGATGACGAAGTTAAATCCTGTATTTCGCTGGTTCTATTTGCGACGAAGGTTTTTAGCCTTGAAGCATCACCCTTAAGCCAACCTAGAACAACAGTAGAATCACACCAGTGAATGATACGGTCAGGGGTAAGTCTTAGTGATTCGATTACAGTTTTGCACAATCTAGCTGCGAGAAGCGCACCGCATAACTCTAGGCGAGGTACAGTAGTAGGCTTAAGTGGTGCTACCTTTGATTTGGAGCAAAGAAGCCGGGTGGTGGCTTCATCATTTTTGTTTTTAGATAGTAGGTAAATGCAAGCACCATATCCAACTTGTGAAGCGTCACTAAACGTGTGTATTTCATAAAAGACTGAATAATCACAGAGAACGTAGCGTGGAATTTGGAATGTTGGTAAGATAGATAAACCTTTATAGAAATCTAACCAAGTTGTTTTAACATCGCTGGGCACTGGTGCATCCCAATCTATTTTCAAATGCCATAGCCTTTGAAGCATTAATTTGGCTTGCATAATATATGGGCTAAGTAAACCTAACGGATCAAAAATTTTGAATGCATTAGACATAATATATCTTTTGGTGACAATCACGTCATCGTGGGTAATAGAATTTACAGGAAAATGTAACGTGTCTGAATTAGGATCCCAGCCTAAGCCAAGGGTGCTAGAGGATTCACTAATTGTTAAATCTTCTTGAAAAGTAGTAAGTGGAGAATCTTCAAGGACTGAAGGTAAATTTGTTTTAAACTTGCGTAATTTAAAGCATCCCTTACTCAATTCTGAGGTTACTGAATTTTTAATAGACCTTAACCCTTCTTTGTCATTTGCACCTGTAATTAGATCATCCACATAAAAATCGTTTTGAATGATAGTTTTAATGTAATCGTCATCACATTCCTCTCCGAGCTGCCATAAACAACGTGTGCTCAAATAGCTGGCACTTGCAGTCCCGTAAGTGACAGTATTCAATTGAAGTGTTTTCATAGGCAGGGTCTCATCTTCCCTCCATAGGATAAGCTGCAGATTTCTGTCTTCCGGGTTAACTTCAACTTGCCGGTACATTTTTTCAATGTCCCCGGTAAGGAGGTATCGGTGAAGGCGCGCGCGAATCAGTATGGAGAAAAGAGAGTCCTGTACATTTGGGCCTATCATTTGCAAATCATTAACAGAATACCCGGAGGAGGAAGGCGCTGATCCGTCGAAGACGACCCTAAGTTTCGTAGACTCGCTTTGCATTTTAATTACTGCGTGATGACATAGATAGTAACTTGGATTTGGCAAAGATACAGATGACTCGGAAAGATGTCCAAGAGTTTCATACTCTTTGATAAACTTAGAATATTCTTCCTTTAGGGGAAGGTTTGTGCGAAAACGTTTTTCTAAGTTTAGAAATCTCTTTTTTGCAAGATTGTATGAATCGCCTAAACATTCAGGTGAGTCCTTTAATGGTAACTTCACAGAAAAGCGACCACTTGGTAACCGTATCGTATGTGCTAAGAAGTGACCCTCACATGCCAATTCGGTTTCACTTAGTATTGGTTTGTGTGGCACCTCTTCTAAATCCCAGAATTTTGTTAATAAATGATCTACTTTGCTTTCTGTGGAAGATTCTTCACGAAACAATGCACTATTGCAATGCACTTGAGCCTTAGAACCTTTGAATGAACCGGCAATAAGCCAACCAAACTTAGAATTTTGGAGTATCGGCTTGTTCTTGCCTAATAATCTTTGTTCACCCAATAAAATATTCCAAAATAGATCTGCACCTATTAAAAGATCTATAGGACCGAACTCATTAAAGTTGGGGTCCGCTAGATGTATACTTAGAGGTATGTTTAAATCAAGAAGACTAATTGGAGCCTTTGGTAGGTCTCCTGTAAGCTTATCTAATATAAAACAATTTAAATTCTTTTGAAAATTATGAATTTTAGATCTTAATTGAACCACGCAGCTTTCGTTTACTTTATTTACTGAATTATTGCCGATACCAATTACGTTAACCAATGTGGATTTTGTATTTAAAGATAACCTTTGTTGTAATGATTTCGTAATAAAAGAGGATTGACTGCCAGAATCCAATAAGGCGCGTACTGTTGTTGCCTCTTTAGTTATTGGATTAAGTACCTCTATTAAGGCGGTAGACAATATAACATGATTTGCGTTGACTTCTTTAGAAAAGGTAACGATGTATTCATGCTCCTGGATTTGGGCATTGTTGGCTCTAGTGGCTTCAACTGAATGCAGCAATGTATTGTGTCGCTTGTTGCACTGCCTACAGGGACCCATGCGGCAATCGTTAGCCGAGTGACCTTGACGTAAACAGTTTGGACAAAGTTTGTATTTTGAAACATCCGATAATTTATCATCCAATGTCTTAGATTTAAAACTAGGACAATCATAGATTTTATGGTTTTTATCACAAATGACGCACTGTACCTTTAGATAATTACTGTTATTTTGTTGCATTGTCGCATATGATTTAGTTTGAAATTCTTGCCTTTTATTGTTAGAGTGCGAATGCTGAGAGGGTTTCACATAATTATTTTTATTATTATTGTTTTTTAAATTAAAATTAATGTTTTTGTCGCTAGTGGATTCAACAATATGTGCCCTATTAATCAAAAATTCTTTAAATTGTTCTAGACTAGGAAAATCACCTTTTTGATTTCTATATTCTTCCCACTTGACAAGTGTATGATTGTCTAACTTAGAACTAATAAGGAAAATTATCAGTGTATCCCAATGTTCTGTGGGCTGACCAAGGTTGGCTAGGGCGCGTAGGTTTTTGGTGATATGGTCCACTAAAAAGCGCAATGAACCCTCAGTTTCGCGTTGCAACGGTTGCAAGTTAAAAATAGATTTAAGGTGGTGATTGATGAGCAATCGCTTGTTGTTAAATCGGTCATATAGAAGCTGCCAGGCGTCGTTATAATTCGCGGATGACACTTCAATATTCGAAATTACTCGAGCAGCGTCACCTTCCAAATACGATATTAAATAATGAAATTTTTGTATTTTAGTAATTCGTTCATTGTTATGAATTAAGTTAGTAAACGTGTCGCGAAATTCTAACCAGCGAAAGAATGATCCGTCGAATTTCGCAATCTGTATTTGTGGTAATCGAATACTAGAATCACTATGATCGAGACTGCATTGTGCTTCTTGAAATAAGGACTCACGCCTCCTTCTGTCCTGGTCAAATACCTTTATTTCATTTTGTTGGTCTAACAAAGTTTTCGCCATAGCAAGACACACAATGAAGTCTTGCTCAATGCGGTCACGCTCATCGAATTCCGACTCTAAATTATCACTATTGATTAACTCAATCTGAGTTTGCAGCTCATCATATTTAACAGACTGACTTTCGAACTTGCTAAGTTTTAAAGATAACTCGGCAACCTCGATAGTCGTCAGATTAGCTTGCTTTGTAATTTTATCTAAGTAGTTTTTAAATCTCGTTATTTGACCTTTTAATGAACTACGTTTGGTAGTTAAATCTTTCAATGTTTGATTTTCTAAGAGAGACATCACTGTAAAACGAAGTAATGTTTAGTTTAATTTAGAAATAACTAAGTTTTAGTATGAGGTTTTCTTTAAATGATGATGAAACTCGATTTAATTAATTACAAAGCAGGCTTTATTTGGAAGGTAAAAAAACACTTTAGTTAATGAAACTTATACGTATCTCACACTCCTCAAGGCGAAGGCACCAGGGCGCCGGCTCTCAGCGAGCAGTATCAGCTGTTGGCCCGTTATCAAAGCGCAGGAAGGCCCGCGAGCCCGCGGTAGGTCACGGCACACTAACACTGAAATAGTCGGCAAATGTGGCTAAATAACCAGAAAAACCTGGCGCAAAATGGTGGAGTGAGTTGATTTTAATGTTACACTTATTATTTAGGCTGATTTATAATGATTTTAAATGATTTACGTAAAAAAGATATTATTTATTTTTAGTGTCGGGTAGAAAAATATTACAAGGGTACAAATATATTGAACTAGGATTAGGAAATTAGGGATATTTTATGGATAAGAATGATATTTTGGGAAAGAAGAACGTATTTAGGAATGACTAAACAGGGCACTTAACTGAATTCTGGCTTCGAAGTGTTCTTTCGCTGAATCACTGTTCGACGATGTACGTGACTTGTAGTTAGGGCGTCCTCAATATTCCCATAATTCCTTCTCTAGTCCTGTCACGGTCGCCAATGTTCGCGCCTTTCGTGGCGTGATGGAATTTACTTTTTTTTTGAAAATAAACTCGGAGACAATTTGATGCAAATTACGTTTATTGAAGAGAGTACAAATTTTTGAAGCTTCACTTGACAGCTGACCGTAAGCAATGAATATTAAAACTGTAGCGATGACGTTTTGATGAAAGAGGTTTTGCTCATATTTTCTTGGTAGGCGTTAACATCAAGTATTTCTGAATTGTTACAATTTTCGACAATGCAATGTCACTTGGGTTGCTAGGAAAAAAAAATACAGTTCTAATGATTTAAATATGATTGTGCAGATTAATTTAACAGTGATACCATCTTCAGAAATTATTTTATGCAATACAATTAATATTCGTAATAAGTTAGGTTATTTAAAAATATTATTCTAACAATTATAAGCTTTTTGCGTCTCAGAATAACGTATTTCAGACCATGTAGGGTTATCTAATTTTTGAACTTCATTAAGCAATTTCAAATACTCCGGTGGAGTACGTGGAATGGACGGTTCTTTCAGTTTAGTTCCGAAATCAAATTGTAAGTCTATGTCATTAACATAGTTTTCGGAAAAAGTTGGTGGTGGCGCCACCACCGTGTCCGATTGCACCTGGGATGTGGGTTGGCAACAAGGATTTTCATTGTATAACTGACCACTAATCACCGAAAAAATATCATCGTCATTATTACAGTAGTAATTATTATAATCAGGTTACCTCAAATCACTAAACTTTGCTTTCAGGTCACACATCTCTTTCGAAATTTTTTCTAAAACTTTTTGACTTTCACGCCTATATTTTATTGAACGCTTAGATCTCTTTCTCCTTTTGGAACCCCGCGGGGATTCTGCAGAGGAGGATGAAGAAGATGAACTAGAACTGCTTGTGCTAGTCGAACTTGAGCTTCGTTTGCGAGAGCGGGCATTATTTTTACTAGTTCGAGCTAAGCCAGAAGTACCGGCGACAGAATTATCAGTGACCTCGTTATTCATTGCGATCTAAAACGAAAATTTACTCTGTAGGAGTAGGTAGGTATTTTAGCTACCTATTTGAGCAACTTTTTGCAAAACATATGTATATATAAATAATAATAATGAAACATTTAAAACGCTATGTACTTAGGTATGTAAGTAACCTAAATATTAAATTTTTCGTACGGGTTAATAGCCCTTTCCAAAAAATATTGGTAGGTAGGTCGAAAAACATTCGCAGAAAAATTATCCTTTAAATAAACTTGATAAATGCTGGTACTCCTTGGTTACAATAATAAAATTTACTAAAAATTAAATCACTATAGGTAATTTGAATCACTATTGGTACCAACAAATTTTACACGCATTAATCAAAGTAAATCTGAAAGAGGCTATACATTATTTTAACTTTTTAAAAACCGAACGGTAAAACCGTTAAAATATCTGTAGTAAGGTTTGAAAAAGAAACACTTACATTTATATGAAGATCTCGCACACAAATTGTACACTGTTTTAAACTGAAAATAGATTAAACTTAATACTCCTGGGTATTTTATCCTGACGGGAAACAACAAGCCAATGAGGCTGCTAATGTCGACGCAAGACCAACAAGTCTCTGGCGCCCCCACCTGCCTGGTGACGTAAGGGATGAGCGAGAGAGACGGAGTTACACGCTAGAAAAAGAGGCAAAATGCGACGGGAAATAGATGTGCCTATCTCAATATTGTAAGCTTCTAATAACGGTCAAGTGGTTTAATATTCAATTTGCATGTTCATTCGTGGAGAGACCGAGTGCCTCTCGCTCTCACGTGCCTCCTGTCAGTGAAATATCACTTCAGTAGGTAGGTAGTTAGCATGTGTAGTAATGCTGCATTTGATTAGGTTTGTCTAGATACTATAGTTCTCTAGGCAAACTGAATTAGGTAAAGCATCCATATAATACTTAATCTAAAAAATAGCGACAACTCCCGGTATAGGGCGCGATGCATTGGTGTTGGCGTGCTTAGGCGTGTAAAAAAAGTGACCTGTCCGGCAGTCGCTCACATGTGCCCGCGTGCTCTTATAGGATGCTCCAATTTATTGTTATATTTTGCAAAATTATTAATATTATGGCATTTCATCAGTATGTTACAGTGTTGTTAAATTGATCTGTTGCTTTCCGTAATCTTCGTTAAAACTGTTACTTACTTTATTTCTATCAGAGAAGACCTGTTATTAGCTTTAAGACATTCATTGTGAATGCTACTGTATTAAGACAACTGTTGGTCTTCCGAATAAAATAAAATAATTAAAAATAAATACTTTTAAAAATATCGTTTCAGAGTTATTTTAATATTTTTTTCCTTTACTTTATTTTATATTTCTAAAAAATAAAAAATAAGGGAATAAGGTACGTACTTATTCTTTTCCCATATTCGTTCTTTGCTTTTGGTTTAATGAGTTTTTTATTTGTAATGTTTCTAGTTATTATTTTATGTTGTACTGGGATTTGGGTTTCTTTTTCAAAATATTTTTCTAAAAGTAATCTATAACATACTTTTTATGAATCGGTAACACGTTACAATTCTGAAACAAACCATCCATTACCACTAACCATGAATTTAGTTTAACTATGGATCAAAGAATCGGCCCTGTGATTATTAAAATGAAGCCAGATCCTTTCTTCTCTTTATTATCAGGTTAGCTGTTCACGGGCGTCTTTTTTTCCTCCTCTTTATCTTACCGTATAATTCCCAGTTGCGCAAAATCTGTCGCTTCGGAGCCCGGGCACGCTTGGAGCATGGTCCAGGATTCGGGAAGGCTGGTAATTACATTAAGAGCGTATTTTGTTCATGTATTAAAATCATTACTCGTAGTAAGAATCGTAAAACTCGTAGTATGTTTTCTGGTTTGGTTAAACTTCAGTCTGATCGCAATGATTTGCAAATTGATAAAGTTTAGGGAAAAAGTTAAATTGGAAACATTTTGCAGCTTACACTGTTAAATTGAGTTGAAACAATTTGTATACCCTGATAATAGTGTATGAAATAGG
This sequence comes from Marasmia exigua, assembly GCA_019059595.1. Classification (NCBI taxonomy): domain Eukaryota; kingdom Metazoa; phylum Arthropoda; class Insecta; order Lepidoptera; family Crambidae; genus Marasmia; species Marasmia exigua. The sequence goes on along the minus strand of CM032469.1, from coordinate 1,025,086 downwards.
TACGTAACACCTACCTACGGAATCTTGTTATTCTGTCGAAATAAGAATTTTATAATTTTTAATGTATGGATGGACTATGTAATGTCTGAAATAAATGATTGAAATTTGAATTTCTTTTAAGAAGTGATTCATATTTGATAATACATTACATGTCATTGGTTTGCGAGTGAAATATGAAAATGGATTTTATTCTACTGTTAGACTAAAAGTGATTCCGATTGAGAAACGCAGGAGCCCCGCATGAGCCGCACCGCAGAGGCTCGACCGATTAAAGTTTTAATTGGCCGGCCGGAGGCACTGGATCTTCGGCCACATCCGGCTCAGAGGGCGAGCTAATTTTCCGAGGTAGAACGATTGCTCACTCGATCGCCCTCACACGAAATGATTCTGCTTATTGACACTCGACGCTTAGCACGAGCGGTTTGGTTTAATTACCTACTATTTAATTGCGCTACTATAGCACAAGAGCGCTAAGGTGTCCGTACACAGTTGTACACCGATCAGCTGGTTTTAACCTAAGGGCATTTCCTGTTCAATGAGTGAGGCAACTATATTTTTCATGTGATAGGTGGCAGACGAGTCGAGATCAGGTTTTCCAGCACACCCAGACCGGAGTCAATTTAGAAAATTTCGTTTCTTAACTTGAGCTGGGACGCTTTAGCTCAAAATCATCACCAGTCATTGCAATTCAAATGCAGCCTTACTACACATCCTAACTACCTACCTACTGAAGTGATATTTCAGTGACAGTAGGCACGTGAAAGCGAGAGCCACTCGGTCTCTCCACGAATGAACATGCAAATTGAATAATGATTGTTCCCTGCATCTCTGCAGAGCTGATTCTGAGGAGAGATATTGCCCAAATTTCCTCAACATTCAGTCATATGTTGTGTCGACGGAAAAAATGTGCACGTTAAACATAGCTTAAACACATTTTTTTAAAGGAAATTTGGTTTTAGTAAGTTTATTTTGTGAGGAAACCTGTACTTTTCAGATAGTTTCTCAATTGTTGAGATAATTATTCTGAACGAGTGATTTTTTTTCTGAATCTCTAAGTGTTGCGGAGGTGAAACAGTGGCTTCATTTTAATTACCCAACTTTACATACTATAATCAAAGCGTACTCTGAGCTTCCAACCGATGGATTTGAACGCAACTGGCACCACCCGCTGTGAATATGTCCATCCAATGCAGGACGTAGGCCTGCTTCATACTCAGTCACATTTTTTTCGGTTTCTTCATTCTGCCACTTCTTTTTAGGTCAGCAACCCAATGAGTGGCAGGTCATTCTACACTTAAAAGCTGCGGTATTTACTCCATAACACTTCCGTTGCTAATGATTAGTTTAACAACAGACGTGGCCAGCCCCCTGCCATTCAGCATACTAATACGTCGAGTTGTATCAAAGACTTTTGTCCTTTGACGTAGTGTGGATAACTACGTTCCGTAAACGGTCCCTAAGGGATATACCGAGCATGGCCCCTTTCTGTTGCCCGCTGAGGGACTTGGAATTTGTGGCCTACCTCTCCGTTAGACAAAGTTTCACAAAGACCATAGTTTAACACGATAAAAGTACTTCGCTGGCCGGATGCCACATTAGTTAGTGGACCTGCCTCATACGCTAAAGCTCGTGGGGTCGATCCCCACCCGGACCAATATTCGTGTGATGAACACTTATGTTCGTTCAGTGTCTACGTGTAATATACACTGTTATTTTTTTATCGTTCATCATCAGCCCATTTAAGTCCCCACTGCTGGGGCACGGGCCTCCCTCAATCACATGAGGGGTAATTGCCATACTCACCACGCTTGGCAGACGGGTTGGCGAGGGTTTAGATATAAATGCAGAATTTTCCTTCTCTGGGTGCTGATGATCATGCAGCAGATTTACCTTAGTCGCCTTTTACGACACCTCGGTAAGAGTGAGGGTGGCCTATTCTACTCTGCCGGGGACCACACGGCCGTTTTTTATTTTTTTATCGTTAACATCCCGAAAATCTTATAACATGTGTCGTGAATAAAGTCCTTTTAGAATGTTAGATAGCCAAAATGTGCAAAAAAAATCTGCTGTTCCATACAAAATAGAATATTCACCAGCAATAATGTATGGAACAGCTGATTTTTTATTTTGATCAAACATGCTAAATGGGCTTTATTCACGATATAACCGATAAAAAAATAACGATGTATGTATTTGAGTAGGTATATTTGTAACTCTTCTGTTGTGTGATATCCGTAACACAAGTGCTTAAGCTACTTAGTGCAGAACCAGGTAAACGTATGAGATATTGTATGATTTTTATTTTATTTACTTTAGTTTAGAAAACAAGCTAGCGATTGTCAGTCCATCCTCATCATCTAAAAAAGCCTACGCTCTTCTTTTTCTAAAATACCTAATCAGCGTTTTCCTTATCTCATAGAGGTTCATGAGCAGCGATAATCACCTACCCAGCAGGTGACCCGCTTGCCCTTTTGCCGCTTCTAGCAAAACAAAAAAGAAAATCCGCGTACATCTTAGCCCCATGTGAAAAAAGCGGTACATTTTAGCCTCGTCCTGGTCACGTTAGTCATTGTTCTATGGTTTCATAAATCTTTGGTTTTAAATAAAATTATATTCTATTCCATTCCATCCTAAATCACATTACACTAGCTAACTAGCCCGACACAATTGTTGTCTAATGCTTCTTAATTTTTACATAAATCACAAAGAGTTGTCTTGCTATTATCCTTCATCTTTACAAAAGACCTAATTGCCTGAAAACAAAAACAAGAAAACTTTCTAGACCAGTTACTAAATAACGAGTAAAATACGAAGCGAATTTTGAGCTATACATAATTCGGCATCATTATCTGATACACTTTTCTTCAACTTAACTGAAAATAAAGACAAAGGCTTTATATAAAATACTTGTGCTTTTTGCAAAACATTTCATCTCCATTACAGGTATGTAGGTTTTAGGCATTCTATTCTACAATATACGATATTATTAATGGATTTGTAATCCATATGTATGAATAATTATGTCTGTTATTCGTATGTAAGATTCGGTGTCGATACAATTTGTATATATAATAATGTGCTTCAGCAGATTCTCGACTACTGAATACCAGAACACCCTTTTCCTTACTTTCAAATTTCTATAGGACATCTGTGTGACAGCCGGACAAAGATCGTGCGTATTGCTGTTTTCCGAGGCAAGGGGGTACCAGACTGTCATTTTCACTACCACACTTGGTCACAGGGCGCTGACACTGATATTTTTTCGGGAACTGGAATCTAAAGGGTTTTGCAAGAGACAGTAATTCCGAATCCATTATGGTGTGTTTTTTATGCTAGAGGTGAAAAACGAGCAAGCGATGGTAAGTAATCACCGCCGCCGATGAACATCTATGACATCAGACAGGTCGGTGATACGTTACGGCCTTTTAGAAAATATGCAAGTTTAGCAATAAAAAATCCTACTATTCGTACTGATCGTAAATATTGTCTACAAGTTAACTGTTACTCTACAATTTGAATACGAGTTGTGGAATGTATTTTTAAGATTAAATTTCGTTTAAGGTATAATTTTAGACGGACAACACAAATTAAAAGGTCTTACAAAAGAACGAAGTAGGCTCAACATTCGTCGAGAGCCATTAGGAAAAATGAATTGTTGCCAAGAACAAGTAATTGTAATAATTTAAAATTGGCGGGCCCAATCAGGCGGCAGCTCTTAATGTGTATTGCCAGTGAATCCAGGCTTGAGCACGTACTCCGTTTTTGCGGCCGCGTCTTCGAATCCTCCCCCCTCCCCCGAGCCCACCTGCCAAGTGAACAGACCACTGCCTACTGGCTTGAATATTAATTACTTACAATGACCGAGCAACAGATTAAAATGTTGTTTCATAGGTAGATGATACAAATACAAATACAAATCTTTTATTTGTAAAACATAGGTGGAATGATACAGGTGTTAAAATGTTTTTGTAGGAGTAGCACCATGTCTTGCCCTTTGTAGGCGTACAAATATAGGTATAGGTAGGTAAAGAATTATTATAATTAATTTTGATTCTGATCAGATTACATTCATATACATTATATTATTATATTCAGATACATGATATAGTTCTGACTTGATTTTTGGTCCGAAGTATGCGTCTGTTACTGGGAAATAGTGGATGAGTTTAGCAGGTTACCGAGAGCAGCGCCGAATTAGTCATCGTATGGTTTTTTTTATGTGATAGGTGGCAGACGAACAGACGGATCACCTGATGGTAAGCAATTGCCGCCGCATATGGACACCCGCAACACCAGTGGAGTTACAAGTGCGCCGCCAATCTTTCAACCTCCCTTTCCCCTGGAATGGGCCTCCGGTACCCCTGCGGTATCACTTACGCAGCGAAACTGCTGCTACACGCCGGTTTTGTGTGAGGTAGTGTGGAGTGCCTTCCGGCCAGATGGAATGACGATCTGCCCAAAAGGACAGGACATTTGGAAAGGCCTACAGTGAATTGCAACAGGCTGATGATGATGATGATACTCAAGAGTGGGTGAGATGATGATGATCTTTGATATCCAGAATATTGACCATCGGTTTGAGTCAATTTAGGGTAAAAACTTTCCTAAAAGCCGCGACTGTGCTGGGAGAAGCCCCCGGCTATTGTCGACAACTCATAGTAACGCTGGGCATGCCCTTATTTCACACTTTAAAATGAAAAGCTCGGAAATTGAAACACTAACGAAGTGCAAAATTTCAAGTGAATCGTCGACTTGCTGCTTTATAAAGATAAAGATAAAAGATCAAATTGTTTTTTGCTAGAAAACAGGCTATAAAGGTCTTAATAATAAAATAGGCACAAGTATTCAACCTGGATGCAGGCGTGCAAAATAGTAGGCACAAGTATTCAACCTGCATGCAGGCGTGCAAAATAGTAGGCACAAGTATTCAACCTGCATGCAGGCGTGCAAAATAGTAGGCACAAGTATTCAACCTGCATGCAGGCGTGCAAAATAGTAGGCACAAGTATTCAACCTGCATGCAGGCGTGCAAAATCAAATAGCATGCAGCAATATTACTTCCTACTTGACTAATTTATTAATATAAATCGATAATTTTATTAGTTGCATATCAGATTTCTATAATAGATGGATATTCTTTATTGCACAAAAAGAAAATACAAGCATGATACAACAACAATAAAGCGGTCTTATCACTTGTAGCGATTTACTTTACTACTACTAGTAAAAAGCAGTTTAACAAATGAAATTTAAAAATTCATTGAATTGATGTATGTATTCAGCTGTACAAACAATATTTTAATAGCTATTTAGTTAAAAACTTTCCTCAATACCTAGTTTATTTTGCAAGGAAACTAAATAATTAAGTACCTAGGTAAAAGACTGCAACAAGCAGTAAAAATTAATAGAAAAGTTTGAGCAAAACTACCGTCGGTTTTGATGTGGTGCGAGCGTCGCGTCGGGATGCAGCTGCACTTGCGGCCGCAGCTTGTGTCGGAGCTCGCTACCACGATCGCGACTGCGTTTCCCGTTGCACCGAGCCGCACCCGCGCTCGCTAAATTAAAATGCACATACGAAAATTGTTGTAGCACTTAGTTACTTTTGAACTCAAAGCTATAAATCTCGTTTCCCATTTCCAACATTAGTTTTTGTACAACTATTAAATAGCTGGAGAAATTGAGAAAATGTTTCGGCTGTGTTGTTGCGAATGCGTTGAGTTTAAACGGGCGACTGCGCCCAGTTTTTGCAAGGACTTAAAAACATAATGTTCAAAGTTATTGCTGGCATAGCGTTGATTTGTAACTTCGTGAGAAAATCTGTCACATTTTGTTCATTTTGCTGGTGGGATTAATTTCCAAACAGTCCCATGGTTTACTTACCTATTTTCGACTTCGTGTAAGGAGAGATAAGTTAATTTAAATAAACATGCAAACTTCTAAAAATTTTTTTTTGTGTGATAGGTGGCAGACGAGCAGACGGATCGCCTGATGGTCAGCGCCATATTAATACATAGACACCCGCGACAACAGTGGAGTCTAGTAGTAGGTACGTTGTTTAACCTTTAAACCCCTCTATTCCCCGGATTGGGCCTCCGGTACCCTCCCTCACGCAGCGAAACACAGCAAGCTGCTGTTGAAGCTTTCTGTCAGGCCGTGGTACCACTCTGGTCGAGCCGGCCCATTCATGTCGAAGCGTGACTCTCCCACTGTGAATGTATGACATAGAGTGTAGTAAAATGTAGGTTCTATTTTAAGTTTTCAATGTTTTCCAACCGTTGTCGAAAGTTTATGGTGAACAATATTTTAAGATGAAAATCTTTTCTGTTTGAGGTGCAGTTAGGTAATATTAAAATGTACTAGTTTTATTTATGTTTAGGTATTTGTACTTGAGTTTCAGTGTTCTAGTATAATCTTGTTCAGGTTTGCAATGGTTGCATGTTGGTTCTAATATAGAAACCACATGTATATAAACGTCATCACTGATAACCGCAAATAAACACTATTTTTATGTGATAGGTGGCAGACGAGCAGACGCATCTCCTGATGATAAGCGATTGCCGCCGCCCATACACATTCGCAACCCAGTGAAGTTACAAGTGCGCTGCCTACTTTTAACTCCCCTTAACACAGAGCAGGCGCTGCTTCACTATATATTCTTCGGGTAACCATATTCTTTTGTCTACTTCATCTACTCCATTCATTAATGAAAAAATGTTGTGTGATCTTTCGCACTCCTACTATGCCAAGCTACTTCGAGTGCGCATATGATAAACCTCAGCCTTAATCGCAATTTCTCCTAAACGCGTTATCTCCTCCTGCAGTGCGAGGGCGGTGCAGTAATGCGCGCGTCGCGTGCGCCGCCGCGCAGCTGTGCGCTCCCAGCACTAATACGATTTAAATTATATCTTGTATCCCTCCGCCCCTCCGCCCCGCCGCCCCTCCGCCCCGTAGTGCAGAGCGTTTGTTTGCACGCGACACCTACTAAACGACGGAACCCATGTTTGAGACTCAAAGGTGGGCATTCAACGAAATAGATAATGCTGCATTCAGCTTTAGCACCTAGCGCGGGTAAACGAGCGGGCAACAAGCAAATGTGGACTTATATTTTTAACCGAGTAAAATATAATTATTTTGTATATGATATGAAATATTTATTTTGCTCTAACAGGCCGACAAATAGTGTATTAACTTGCCTCGCTGTTGAAATGAGAGAAAACATTGTGAAGAAACTTGCGAAATTCGGATAGTTTTTCAATCAGCGATACCAATCCATAAAATAGTTGAGATGATGAAGATATCTCACACAAGCACAATTACACACACATGCATATAATACATAGACTTTACATACATACAATACACAAACATAGCCTCACCTTATGGGCCTATTCATTTCACACCAAAATAACACACATCAGGAACATTTTTAATTCAATTTTTCATTCCCAAATTACAATAATAATACTTAATATAATATTTATTCTAAAATTTTTAAAAATCATTATGTCACATATCTACTTAATTCATTGTAAACATTTTTATCATAAATTAATTGTAGTAAAAGTTATTATACATTACTGACCAGATAAGAAACTACGTCTAGTTAATTGTCACCGGATTTTTTTCGGACAAGCAGTTTTTGCTTAGTGCTGAAGTCGCTGTATTTATAAGACCATGTACTTACTTCTGGCAATAAATGATATTTTATTTTTATTTTTTATTTATTTTATTATATACATAATCTAGACGTGTAACCATGATCAATTTAGTCCCGTTCCCCTGTCTAAGGCTTGCGAAGGTCAATAGTTTTTTTTTAATTTTCGCCTTGCATTATAACTATAATTAATTAAGACGGGAATTAACACGATATTTATTATGTGATACAACATTGTGTACTCACATATTTTACTCAACGTTTCGGCTACGTTACAGCAGCCGTGGTCACGAGCGGACTAAGAATCAGAAGCAGAATCAGAATACTTTATTTGCATAATTTCAGGTACATAATGTGATGTTACAAAAACTCATAAAATATGTGTCGTGTAAAATATGTGAGTACACAATGTTGTATCACATAGTAAATATTGCGAAGGTGACGGCAGTCGCAGTGGTCCAAGCGTACCCTGAACTTAGGACCGAATCAAGTGGCTTAATTTAAAGACAGTCCCGTAACGAACGAGAATATAACATGTCTTATCCAAACACACGAGACACACAACGCGTGTGAAAAAGAGGGAAACTGCGATTCAGGTCGTAACGTCTGCTTTAAATTAGGCCCTCAGGGTTGATACGCTGACGTGACAGGAAAGTTACACAGCTGAGCGAGTGCCATCTAGTTACTCAAATAAAACCTTATAACGAAAACTAAAATTCAAATTTCATTGTAACATTTTAAAACTGTCATCAAAAGTTGAAACATTGAGTTGCAAGCACACAAAACTCGCTGCAAATTATGACGCAACGAAATACAAAAATTGCAGCCTTAGTATTTCGGCGCTGAGCGGCGGAGCTAACGGGGCGATGAATAGCCGATGAGGCAGCGAATAAAATGCATTTCTGCATTGTCTGACGCTGCCGTGCCCCGCGCCGCCAGCGCTGCGGGAACCAGCGAAAATATTTTGCGAATGGATTCAGACCTGTAACCGATGTGAATAACAAAAGGCTTAGCGAGCAGCAAACGCAGCCCGATACAGCGCAGTATAGATTTACTCCGCTTTCGACGGCTCGATGATTTGCATAAGCGGGAAGATTTAGTAGTGGTTGCTTTTCGAGCGTAGATATACCAAAACTACGTACCTACCTAACATTATTCGAGCGGAATGTTTATTCTTAGGATCCTTTACCCTAAGATCGTATGGATTTATCTGAACATATTATTAACCACAACCGGGAAGATTTTTTTTCAGCGCTGTTTTTTATAGCCTATCTCATCCCTAAGAACGTGAATGCTGTCGTGGCGATTGGACTGTATATCAATCTTAATACAAACAAAAAGCAGGCGATGGGATGCTGACAAAACTTCAGGTATAATCAGAACAGTGTATTCTCGAAGAGGTTCACAGGTTCAGACATTAATACAATCATACTATAAAAACAAAACAATAATATATCAAAATCAGTAAAAAATTGTAAACACATAAACAATATAAAAGAGGCTGGTACAGCCGTCGATCCTCAATATTTGTATTATAAGGACCCATTCTTATTACATTCGATCGATATCTGTTATATGATAACTATACCGATATCGATGGGTAGAGCGATGTTATATCAGTGGATATGAACGCCATTCGGGAGGCTGTAGGTTTAAATCTGAGCAGGTTAGCAGTTGATAGATTTTTCAAATTTACATATCTGCCAAGTTCTACACCGTGAGGAAACCTGCAGGTTTCGTATAGTTTCTTAAACCGTTGTAGCTCACTATTCCTAATATAATTCTATTGTTTATAGGTTACGAAAGGACGACGACAGTCGCTCCATTGTAGGTAATTACTAGACTCACCAAATTCTGTTTCACGATCTAAGCGTAACCCGGGCTTCAAAGCGACAGCATTTCTGCAACAGGGCTTAAGCTATAAAGTGGAACTTATCCTCTTAACAATTTCATGGCCATTTCCCGTCCATCTCAAGCGTCCAGAGTGCATTCAACGCCTCCGTTAATCCTAACGCGATTGCGCTCGGCGCACAGTTGGCTGATTAAGTTCCGCTGGCAATTAAAGCAAGTTAGGGCGATCGGGGCTGCGCGTGCGCGAGTGCATTCGATAACGTGAAGTTTCCGGCTCATTGCGTCCAGCCGTTCACATCCACTCGCTGGCCACTTCCAGAAACGGTAATAGGCACCAGCAGGGTTGCCTCCACACATTTATCTTAAGTGAAGCCAATTGCGCAATTCTTGGAAATTTTAATCGATTAGTCTTCTAAGTTGTTATTCAATAGTAGTCTCTTAAATTTGATAATTGTATTTTGTTCTCTTCTCAATTGAAACTCTGTAACATCATCAATATTTGAAGAGAGTAACTACTGATTTTCCTGCTGGTGTCTTCTGAGTAGAAATCGACATTCCGAACCAGCGGTAGATTAAATAATATGTGTACCTATTATGACATTCATAAGTGTTCTGTATGGACCTAACTTGAATTAAGAGTGTTTTATCTTTTATCTTACCTAGCCACAAATCATTTGTCTAAAGATTCATGATAATGCGAGCTAAACTTTGTCGTAGGTACCGTTCTTTACTACAATGTTGCATAGCTCTTCTATACCTGTGGTATTAGATTCGTCCTTTTTGCGTACTTGACACCAACTACTACATGCCGCGGCACATTAGCGGTGATCTTGAGGTCGCAAAAAATATTTTAGTTTATACTAATAGCGCTTAGTGCGCCATTTTGCAAAGTGCGAAAACTAAAAAAAAAAGAAACGTTTATTGCTTTCTCATAAAACAAAACAGGTACATAGGTATTTCCATAACACTAGAACGTATCTGCCTTACATACTTCGTTTTTAAAATATTAACAATAATCTAAGGAAAGCAAAAGGCAGTGGCTCAGCTAATGCTGACAAAATTAATGACCAGAGCTATACTTATGTGCCGCGGTCTGTACCTACTACCGTGTCTATTCTAGCATTTGCTGGAATTATTTTAAGGGGTATAATGAGAGCAGAGGTGCCTCGCTGTTGATTCTGTACAGTCTCTGCGCTGCACCGGGCTCGTGTCGCTTATTTAGCGGCGCTTAAGCCGCGAGTAAATTTGTTTAAGCGCCGCTGGAGGCGCGCCCAGTCTGAGACCCGCGGCCGCCGCTCTAGGGAGATGAGCCAACTCTGAGTGAATATGACTCGAGTTCCGATTCACGTAACTCTAGATGGTGTTCATGGCAAAATAGAAGAACAGTTTGTTACTCAAAATTACTGTATTGTTCTTGGGTGTCCCTTCAAATGCGAGGGGAGGGGGCGAACATTTGAGAGGCATATGTGCAGCAGTGGACTAAAACAGGATGATGATGATAATGTCCCTTCAAATGTTTTCAGACCTTTTTAGATTAAAATCTTTTTTACATCACGGCACAACGTAACCATTGATCAGAGTGTAACTCAGTCATTTGATCCGATATAGACGAAAGCACCAATCAGAGAGTATTGAATTGGAGTTTTTTTTGGTATAGCAGGGGAAACCATCAAATTGACACCTTGACACATGCGAGTAACAAGGTGTGTGTGAAACTCGAATACTCGGAGGTTTCTATCTCAGCGCAATGGCGGTCGAATACTCCACGAAGTTAAATAAGTCAAGTCAAGATCCGCGTAGTTTGGAACTTTACTCGAGTTGAAGGTCGAATCCCATCACTAGCCGGGCGAGCAATAAAGAAATGTTCACCTTAATCCGCGCCGGATCCGTTTAAAACAAGCGCCGGCTGGCACCGCGCCAGCGCCCGGCCCGCCGCCGCCGGCCCCGGGGCCGTGCCAAGTGAAACCAACTCCGAAAAATCGGTATCCTGGCATTTTTTCCTACAGAACTTTAGACCATTCTAATGTACAGAAAGCAATTTGTCGGTTAACAACAATCTCGCAAAGATGTCCGAAATAGGGTTGGTCTAGGCCAGCATCTTCTTATTATGTGATTGGTGGCAGACGCAGATGGACCTGATGGTAAAGATTGCCGCTGCCTATGGACACCCGTAACATCAGTGGAGTCACAAGCGCTGCCAACCTTTTAACCACCACGTACCCCGGATTGGGCTTCCAGTACTCTCATTCACGCAGCGAAACAGCAGAGTGCTTCACGACGGTTTTCTAGGAAGAGTGGTATCAGTCCGGTCAAGACGGCCCATTAATGCCGAATCGTGGCTCTTCCACAATTAAATCTTACTCGTTTGTTTCATTTTAATTATTAGACTCCCCAAACCCTGGATCAAAGTCCAAGCGTACCTGGCACTCTTAAGCGGAAACTTTGTCTGAAACCGGGCATTTATTTATTTAAAACATATGTAACTTAAAACTATCATTACAGATTTTACCTTAACATGCTAACAATAACACGCTTACTTAGATGAATTGAGTATTCACAAAACTTCAAAATTATGCAGTTTCGTTTGAATTACAGCTCAGCTCCGGCTTAAAAACATGAGAGCGCCCAAACATTGCATTGTTGCAGTCTGCACTTTCATGCCGTTTGCTGTGGTGCGGAACCGCTTGTTAAATTAATTAGCTATCACAAACGATTAGTCCATTATGTCAGTGGACGTGAATGTTACATTTTTGAAACATGTTAAAATTCACTTAACCTAATAGTAGGTAAATTCAGTTCATCCACTTGTGAATGCAGCGAAATTTTTTTTTGGTTGATGCAACGGTAACAACTTTTCTTTCTACTAGGTTAGTCTAGTATTATACTACTATTATAGCTAGTATGTACAATAATTATGTAATGTTTTAACTGTCAATGCAACCTAGGCAAGTCACTGAACTGGCGTCTGCATAAAAATATTCCAAATTTTATTGTAAAAAATTCACTTTATTCTTTTCATCCTAGCGTGTAATTCCCGGTTTCATCCAAAGCTATCATTTTGAAGCTCAGGGCAAGCTTGGACAATGTTTCAGGATTTGGGGAATCAGGTAATTACAATGAAGCGACTGCCCTCGCAACCCTTTAACAGGGGCACCAGCCAGACCAACTGAATCATGGTTACACGTTTCAGAATCTATCCGAAACGTGCAAGTTTCCTCACGATGTTTTCCCTCACCGCCGAGCTAATGGTAGAAATATGCACATGGAATTGAAAAATCCAGAGGTGCATGCTCGGAAGCGGTTACTCTTAGAGTCACTACTTGCCACACTCAGAGTCGTTGATTAACTTATTTGGCTACTTAAGAAAAAATATTGACCCTTATTTTGATACGCATAAAGACTACCTACTAAAGTTAATGAACATTAGCTTAAATAACGTCTCTGAGTGCAGCCTTACGTGCGCCGGACTTAGCTGATACGTACATACCGACTTTGAGTGTCGCATTTAGGTATCGTCCACCAAACACCGTCAAAGAGGCTTGATGTGTTTAGTAACCAGGTTATCCTACTTGCGCTACAACACCTTCTTAGAAACTTCCATTTTACTTTCACCTGTCCCGGTCTTGGTTTGTTTGCCTGCAACCAAATCTTGCAAGTTGAATTTGATCCACTTCTTAGTTAACTGTTTGGCATACATGTGTAAATTGGTTGACAACGCAAAATTACGACTTGGAGCTGATCTGATGATTATTTATGCAATTGTACATGCTGACTTACAGTAAAACCAAAGTGTCAGAATGTTAGTCACTTGAACACAGAGTCATAATTTGAATTGAATTGAAATCAAAAATACAATAGGATTCTACATAAAAATACATTATAACAAAAAAAATGTCGAAAGACACATAAGTCAAACAGAATTAATTAAATACATGTAAAAACTGATACAAATACAAATACTTATAGGTATACAATCAAGTCAGACATTAAAATTTAAACAATGGAAGGTTTTGCAACAAAGCTGTCCAAAGCCGTCTGCGAATATATCGGTGACCCAGTCATGAGCAAATATATCCCCGATCAGGCGCAGAGCGCGGTTGATGGAGCTGGAAGCTAGATGTGCGATAAGCTTCTACATCATATAATTGTGTGATGTGATAAATTGAAAGCTGATTTTCAATAGTTTAGTTCACCTTATTAAAAGATTGGTTTTTAAATGAATATTAGCTACCATTATTTTCTGTTTGATCAAGCAAACAATCAAAATATAATACTCTTTATTAAAAGACATTTAAAGATGTTAAAGTAAATGCCGCTGCTTCATATAAATGATGATAACAAACGCTCCTTTTGAAACTTCGAAACGTTTTATCTTGTTTCATGATCTTGAATTTCTAGATGTTTAAGTTTCAGATAAACGACCATTGTGCCGGGAAGTGATATTGGGTCCGAACGTCTTTCAAAGTTTTGTAAGATATCAGTCACTCAGCTAATTTATTACGAAGCAATAGTTTTAGTACAAATACAAACTATTATTGCACTGTAAACTATTTCGTAAGGTCCTATCCGATGAATCTCAACTATCAGCCATCGATGCAGAACATATTACAGTGCACAGGTGTGTAGTGTACGCAGACACAAGAGCACTCTCTATTCCCTCCTCATATTTCGATGGGATACTAGTGTGACACGACCGGAGAGGTATCAGGTGCAGAATTCACGGGTAAACGTGTTATCCGAGGCACGGGGGCATAAGACAGCCAACTTCCAAACACCAAGTTGAGACTGAGAATTTCTTAAGGTGACGGGTAGGGCACACTAGCGACGCCAATCGATTTTAACTTGTAGCTACTAAATCGGATCTACTTTAAACAATATCTGGGTTACAACCTCTCAGCAAACACTTATACTATTTATTAAATAACCATGCACAACTGTTGGGTCCGTTTTTGTACGTGAAAAATTGATGCACGCTAAGAGTGGCCGCTTTTGGCGGTAATCAAATATACGCGTACGCGTTGGACATTTGTCATGGTTATTTAATAAATAATATAAGTGTTTACCGAGTGGTTGTTATCCCGAAATTGTTTAAAATTGTTCCGGTTTAGTAGCTAACAATTTAAATCGATTGGTGTCGCTAGTTAGAACTACCCGTCGCCTTAACAGAAAGATTCTGGTTAAAATTTTTGCCCAATACGGGGATTAAATCCGAGACTCCCAGCGCAGCCGGCGCACTAGCCACTACCGTCGAGGTAGTCAAATTTTAAGAACTTAGTAGTTACACAACGATAAAGTGTTGCGTAATATTTACAAAATCTCGCAAACTAAGTTGTGACTAACCCTGTAAATGCAAAGCCGAGCTAACACCAACAACGTTTACGAGCTCAAAGAGGGTAACGCAACGAGTGATGCACTTTTCATCCCCAGCATGACCCGCATTTAAGTTGCGGAGCGGTCGCAGTAATCGAATGTGGGAAGACACTCGCCGTTCGTGGCCGTTTTATGTTTCCGTCGAAAGTGTGAACAAATGGTTTGAACCTAGTTCCGAGCGTGATCAGCTACACTAACCTAACGTAACCTAACCATTTGCGAAAGTATTTATAAATATAAATAAATAAATATATTTCACAACATCACATACATTGTTGATTTGACTCCGAGATAGGTAGCTCAAGCACCTGTGTTACGGATATCAGAATCAACAGTGGGATTACAAACATATACATATAATACTTTTCTTTTGTAAATACATACTTATAATACATATAAAACACCTAGACCAATACAAACAGAGATGTTCATGCACACAAATGTTTGTACTGTGCGGGGATCGAACGCGCGACCCTTGGACCAAAGGCAGCGTTCACTACCACTGTTCCAAACGGGTCGTCATTAATTTATGTTACTAGTTTTTAGTATGCGATATGTGGCAGACGAGCAGATGGATAGCTGATGGTAAACGATTGACAACTTTCGTAGCACTAGCAACACCAGAGTCTCAAGTACCCTGCCACCATTAAACTCCTGCTCTTTGGATTCTGCCTCTGGTACTTTCCCTCACTCGTCGAAATACAAAATACGCCGATTTTCTGTCCACTGCCGAAGTCTTTCTCTGAAAGAGTTATAACGTTATAACGCCAAAATCTTTTTAGCATGAGCTGTACTAAGTACTTTAATTGTTATAAATGGAGAACTAACTTTCATTCTATATTATTTTTATTAAGAGGTATTTTAAGTCATTTGAAAATTCCTATTAAATCTAGCATCATACCATGGGACCGAACTACCATTAGTAATGTCGAGCCATCATAAATATAAATATCAGAAAGAGCTTAAACCTGACCCTAAAGTAAAGCTTAAGAATTTGTGTAAGTAGTCAACGAACATTAGTATTTTAGTTACTGAACAAACATAAATGTTCATCCCACGAATAAATGGAACCCACCCTTTGAAGTATGATCCGGGGCCAATACCGTGTGCGCCTTCAGGTCAGTTGGTCAGCTAGCGTTAGTCGCGTAGTCCCCTCCCCCGTTCCTGATCCTCAGTCAAGGACTTAACTAGTTTATAAAATAGCGAGGCAAAGCGAATGCTAATCCCCGCGAACACGCTAAGCCTCCCACATACTCGTATCACTCGAACGCGCCGGCAGAGGCTGCGGCTGCCGCAAGCCTCCTTAACTAACTTATGACTAAGCAGATTAGCCTGGATACTGCACAAAGATGTAATTAATCTTTGTTTATTTATTTCAACGCTGCAAAACATTTATTCGTCTACGCGTGGCGTACCTACTCAACATTCTTTATGATTTAGGTTTACGGTCGGTAGATGTTCACTGTAATGCGATATACAAATACAAATACAAATTCATTTATTCGTCATCACAGGTGGTACAAAGTTGACAGAGGTAATGTATGTGGTAACTCCATGATGCGCCTACAATGGCATACGAAATCATTAGATGCGAAAAAAAAATATAATAATAATAAAACTTGTCATCATACACAATATTATTAGATGAAAATAATAGGCAAATGTTTAAAAACATAGGTATTCATTAGTTAGTGTTAGTACAAAAAACATTACAAATTAGTATGGTAATAGAATTAAATTATTATGGTGATTAAATACATTAAAAAAAAGAGAGAAAAAAATAATTACAATTCAAATGCAGTATCATCAAAGTATTCGTTAACACTATAATAACATTTTTCTATAAGAATTCGGGATAGCACATTTCTAAATTTATACAGATTAAATTGTTTAATATATTCAGGGAGTTTATTGTACACTTTCGGAGCCATTTTAGTAACATTTTTGCGCATTAGAGCGGTAGCACAGATATTTTTTTCAATTTTACCGCACAATCATAGAAGTAAGCACTGCCCAAGATTTTTATGTATGATCAGGGGCGTAGCTACCGCCGTATCTGCCGTATCAATTATACGGGGCCCAGGGCCACGGGGGCCCCCAAAATGTATAAGGAAAAAAATAAAAACTTTCTTATTTATTTTATTTTACAAATGACAATAGCAGAGTAGAACCCGGCAGAGTAGAATAGGCCACCCTCACTCTTACCGAGGTGTCGTAAAAGGCGACTAAGGTAAAACTGCTGGCATGATCATCAGCACCCAGAGAAGGAAAACTCTGCATTTATATCTAAACCCTCGCCAACCCGTCTGCCAAGCGTGGTGAGTATGGCAATTACCCCTCATGTGATTGAGGGGGGCCCGTGCCCCAGCAGTGGGAGCTTAAATGGGCTGACGATGACAAATGACAAAATTCTATAAAGCAATTACTTTTTTTTCCCGCCTTAAGGCGTGCGTTCAAAAGTTAAAAAAAAATATTTGTAAAATGGTTAAATTATGTTATGATAAATAAACATTTCTTTTCACAATATTTTATTTTTTTCGACTGACCGGATGGCGCAATTGGTAGTGACCCTGCCTCTTCCGCCAAAGGTCGTGGGTTCGATCCCCACCCTGGACAAACATTCGTGCAATGAACACTTGTGTTTGTTCAGTGTCTGGGTGTAATATATGTATTTAAGTATATATTTGTGTTCCTCTGTTGTCTGATATCTGTAACACAAGTGCTTAAGCTACTTAGTACGGGATCAGAACAACGCATGAGATGTTGTAAGAATTATTATTATTATTATATTTTTTTCTTTTATGAAAAAATCTTTACCCCATACAAGGGCCTCCAAACATTTTTTTATACGGGGCCCCGACAAGGTACGCTACGCCACTGTGTATGATAATATGATAGACCTCACAAAATATAAAAATCCGAATCTAACACGACTATAGTTTAGCTGCCGTCTTGTTGTAGCCCGGTTTAAGCCAAACTGATTCGATCCCTATCGTCTAACTAAACCTAGGTATTTACGTTTTATCTAACAAGCTGATTCAATAATCGAACAGAACGAATAATACTATAACTGTGTACCTAGTTACTAAAACTTTTTTTCAAAAATTAAAGTTCTGTATTTTGTTCTTCATTTCATTCCAAACGACGGCGTCACAGAAAACTACCGGACGCCCAATCCGGGGAAAAGGGGTTTTGAAGATTGGCAGCGCACTTGTGACCAGGTGATCCGTCTGCTCGTCTGCCACCTATCACATAAAAAATTACAAAATCGAAGCTACGGAGCCCAGGGACCGCTTGTATGTACTAGGATCCAGAATTTGTCAATTATAGTGGAGTGGTTTGTCTTTGCAACCCACGGGGAGAAACACGATCATGGTTAGGACGCGTTGAGAATTATTATAGTCGTTATCGCTCTTAACAATATCATTTGAGTTTGAGATACGAAACAGCAGGTTTCCTAATGCCACCGAACTAGTGGTAGAAATACGCAAGTAATATTTAAAAAATTCAAAGGTCTCGAATAAAAATAGGTTTCGCCGATGCCAGTTCAAATCATTTGCTATTTTGAATTTCTTCTTTCGTTCTAATTATGATATTTTCATGTGAATTAGTGTGGTTTTATTATTCTGAAACATCTAGAATTTAATGCACTGAAATAACCGTCAAATAGTCTTAGATACACAGGATATAATTTGCACTCCAATGTGTGACGGTGCCGTCGTGGCGTCGTATCGTACATAAGTAAGTGTCGCTATAGCATAGCGAGACCCAGTAATTCCTCGTGACGACCTGCAGTCACGCACGCCCGGCGTAGCAACAAACAAAGCAAATATTATATTTGCTTTGTTTAGTAATAGAGTCTAGGGACTGCAATCTTCTCTTGTCGTGTGGTCTAATTGGGCCTTGGTAGGTGTCCAACCGCCTAGAGAACATGGCGCCATGATTGTATACCGACCATAAAAAATGTAACGCGACCGACGACTCTTGAGGCACTTTCCGTTGTACGGAATTATCTTTCTTTTAGACAACCAGGTAATTGAACCATAACTTGTGGCCACTGTAATATTACTATTTGAACCTATGACCGCCGAGATTTTAGGAAAATGCAATTTACCATTTCACCACAGACAGAGGTAGTCGACTTGAGAACTGCATTGATTTTTTTTCTTTCTTCCAAATCATACAGAGACTGCTGTCCAATTTTAAGCCGACACAAAAATAAGACTTTCGATTTCTAAAGAAAAACTTAAATAGTCATTGTCCTTGGGTCGCGACTCGCGACGTAATGTTGGAGTTGTTTTCTCTGATTCTGACAAATGACTGTACATTAAGCCGCAAAGTTGCCTATCGGCATACGACCGGCATTTTCAGGTCCCGAAGTTACGCGGCCTACCTAGCGGTGACTAGCTCGAATAATCCAAATTAAAGTTGGGCCGACACCGACAGTGATGTATGATGGCGCGATGGCGCTGTCTGTACTGCCGCCGAGTGTAATGAACCCAGCCCATGCTCCAAGACACATTTGACGTATGGTCTTACGGGAAATATTGTCCCGACTTTCATGTATGACGTCTAGTGCGTTAGCTCTGAGGAAGATAAATCCCCGGCCATCAGCGCGAAATTAATTCACCGAGATTTTTTATGGAGTAGCTTCTCTCACACATAATACTTATACTAACTCCTTCCCATTCTAAAACGAGTACTTAGATAGATAGATAGATATTCTTTATTGCACAAAAATAAAATACAAGCATGATACAAAAGCCACGGACAGTACAATAAGGCGGTCTTATCGCTTGTAGCGATTTCTTCCAGACAACCTTTGGGTAGAGGAAAGAAATATCGTATTCGTAATAAGGGAAGGCAGTGCAAAGTAATTTAACAAATGAAATTGAGAATGGCAGAAATATACATTATTTTATATATTAATATTATTACATTACATAAATAATAATAAACAATACATACAGACCCAATAATATATACATAGATAATTTATAACAAAAATTCAATAAAAATATTTCTTAAAGATAGGTATAAATGACCAGAGAGCAGACCACATAAAAAAGGGAAGAAGAGACAAGGAAAAAACAGTGTACCTATTTATAGAGATAGGAAGTGAGATTTGACACGGGACTTGAATGTACTTTTGCTTGATAAAAGATATGATAATCTTTATTCGTCTTTATCAATAGTTAGATGCCCCCCCTCACTTCGTTTCGGGACTTAATTTTAAACTGGACCAATAGATGGCTCTGGATATCGTCTACAACGCGTGTTTAGCCTATCGTTGTTTTCTGTGTTTAACTCTTTATTAGATAAATTCAACATCACTTAAAATAGTGTAGAATATACATATTATGACGTTTGTGCCATAAATACAATTTTGCAAATGTTGAAAAGGAAAATGAGAAAAAATTTGCAATTCTAATAATTTAGAAAATTTCAGAACAAGTCTTTTCAGCATGTTGGAATTAATTTACGCTCGTGATTTTAGAGCAGGAGTCAGAATTAAAATAAATTGCGCGCGGACAGTGCGTCGCGCGTCGCTAATAAAGGGCTGGTTCGCAGCGAGTGCGTAATTATTTTGTTTTGTCTTTTAATTAATTTTTGTCGACGACAGCTCCGCCCTAATTACTTTCTTTGTGAGCGTAGTGAATTACGCCAAACTAGCTCACCGTCCCCCCTTTGAACTAGCGCTAATTTGCCAACTAAAAGAAAACCGTTTTAATTAAGACAAAAAACTAGACTCGTTTTAACTTAGTTAGCTTTAGTTTTCTCAAAATGCCTCTCCCGGGCTCTCGAACGTAGTTATGTTTTAATTTACCAACGGCGCGGCGACCTACGCAAGTGAAATAAAAACTTTTTGTGTTTGACATGAATACCAACTGTGATTAGGATTTAAAAATGTAAATTACTTCTATCATAATTAAGACTTTATTCAGGGTTGTAATGAAGATATAAACGTTGCCAGCGATTATCGCTAATGGCACTAAACAATGTCACGAAATCATAAATAATAATTATTCTTTACACAAAAACGCTTAGTGTCCTGATCGATTTAGACTGGAAGGTCATAATAATTAGACTGACAATTTTTATCCATGTTTTTCTGCAAAATATTGTTCAGTAAGATGAACGTTTTCTTCATTGTAACCCTGGTTTATGTTGGCATCAAAGCAGCAGCCCCTAGTAAACTTATTTCAAACTCATCTCTTGAAAGCCCGGCATTCTAAACGCGCCCAATCTGAATCCCGCCGCCGAGAAGATTTTCGGCTCAAACTAGCTCCGATGACCCGGATTCAGCTATATCACTATGTTGACGTTATAATAGGCAACATGATTGCCTTATGTAGGTACATAAGAATCTCTATCTGTTCTCGAAAAAGTCCGACTGTCACAGCCTTAACACCAGAAATAAGCACAGACTGGCCGTTCCAAATATCAGGCTCCATAAGGTTGGCAGTTCATTTATAGGATTGAGCATAAAAATGTTTAACAAGTTACCTCAGATTATTATTGACTTGCCCACACATAAGTTTAAATTGTATATAAAAAACTGTTTAATGAAGAAAGGCTATTATAAAATTGACGATTTTTTGAATGACAATAATTTAGGGACATACTTATTAGTAACACAAAAATTGTACTATATTTTTAAGTTAATGGTGACATTTTGTAAAACATTTTTTTTAAAAGAGTAACTGCTGAGTTTTTTGCCGGTGTCTTCTTGGCAGAAAACTACATTCCGAACCAGTGGTAAACATGTTGACATTCATAAGTGTTCTGTATGGACCTAAATTGAATAAACAATTTTCATTTCATTTCATTTCATTTGCAACGGTAGACTGTGACACATCAAGTTTCTAGGTAGGAATAGAATACAGTTATAAGAAGGGATTATTTCTTTAATTTCACCGATCCCTTACCATCAGGTGATGCGTCTGGCTTGTCTGCCTCCTATTACATAAAAAGATCTTCCCAATGCCTAGGAATTTGCATTGTCATCTAGCCAGGATTCCTATTCTTCTGATTCCAGGTGCACTCATACCTATAATAAGCTAAAAAACCACCCAATACAAAAACATACTTCCTTTAGGTATTTGCTTTAACTTCTTCTTCTTATCGTGTAGACTGCGACATTTTTTTCCAGCCCAATACTTCGCTTCACGGATTGCACTGTTGGTAGCCTGCAATAGGTCGCCTTACGTGCAGCTGTCCGGGCACAGAGGGCAAGCCAGGAGGTGGTCCATGGTCTGAGGGCGGCGCCGCACTCGCAGGCATTGCTGGACGCGTCTGAGTATCCCCATCTACTCAGATTTTCCCTGCAACGGCCGACCCGGGTGCGTAACCTGTTGAGGGACTTCCAGGTCTGCCACAAAGTTCCGTCGACTCTTGAGCATTTGCGGAGCATCCGGGTGTCCCTTTAGGGGATGGCGAAGGTCACGCTCCGCTTTTGTTTTCTCGACGGAGCTTGCAACTTGCCTTCGCACTCTGGGCGGCGCGATACCGGTAAGTTCATAAAGCATGTCTATCGGGCTTAAGGCAGTCCGTAAATAGGTTTGGTGTGGAGTGCTATATCGACCTGTTCTGCGTAAGCAGAGTGTTTTGCTTTAACTTTGACATCGATATTAATATCATCATCCCTGTGTGTAATTCCCGATTGCGTCCAACGCTATTGACGTGATTTTTAAGTGGAGACAGTCGAAGAGTTTAAGTGTGACATAGGCTACTATGTGGCAAACCGAATTCCTGGCGAAGCTGCGGGTGACCTCTAGTAGTTCGTATAACTTTAGTATAAAATCTTATTGATGAGAGTGACCACTGATGTTCACAGAGGACCACCGAATTATATCTTCAATAAATACCAGCGTGACGCGCGAGCGCGCGCGCCATATTGTTACAATTATTAACGCACTAATTACTGCGACCAGATGAAAATTAAATGACCACCAGAATTTATTGTTATATTATACAATTTTAAACGGATCGCTGCACAATCTCATTAAAAACTTAATTTGATTAAGAAACGAGCTCGACGTTGAATATTGAATGTACAAATTTTTAAATATCTGAAAAAGGATAAAATATTATATTCAAATTAAATTGCCATTCCTTTAATAATTGTGAACTCAGTGAATTCATAACATATCTATAGTAAATTTAATTTGCTGGTCAAAAGACGTAATAAACGCAATAATTAAAATAAGTGTTGAGTTTCGTGGTGTCTTCTTCTTGGCAGTAACTACTAACATGCTGACAGACAATGTAAGTATTATGTATGAAACTAAATAAATTGAATAAACAATTTTAATTTCCACTCCAAGCCAAAAAATCTAGCAGCATCAACTTCATCAACAAACATTTTCGCAATACCGCTCTAAGCGGGTTGTCATAAATAAAAAACTCCTGCAGACATAACCAGTAGATATCGTGTAGTGCGGCCAGATATAAGTTTATCGCAATAAATCAAAGCGTGGTGACATTCCCGTGAGTTATGCGCTCGACGCCGGATTAGCACTGGCTCGGGCTAGCCGCAGCGCGTGCGGCGCGGCACTTGCGGTCGGTGCGTGTTGCTGGTGCTGCGCCGCTCGATGCGTCACCTGCGTCCTCCCGAGACGAGGAGCTGTTCACTTATTAATGATACTGCTCCAGTGATCATTACCATAGATTCGCCGGGGAGAATCTTATTCTCAAGCTCCATTGTTTTTTTTTTCATCGGAATAATATTCCGCCTCCGCTTAGACAATGTTTTACCATTGGTTCTTTTAGAATCAAATTAAAAAGTATCTTTTGAAAATTCGAACAGTACTCAATAGGCTAAGGGTGTGTATTTTACTCTAGACTTAATCTATTCATATTTTGCACTGTATTTTCTTATGATTTTCTTATCTTGCACTTGTTCGAGTTATTACAAATATTAATAATTTTACTACATTTTCTAATTTATTTATATAATTACATGTTTATTATCTTTCGTAATTTGTTTCAATTTATTAACTTGTGTATCCTCTTTCGACAGAGAAGGAAAACTCAGCATTTATATCAAAACCCTCGCCAACCCGTCTGCCAAGCGTGGTGAGTATGGCAATTACCCCTCATATGATCGAGGGAGGCCCGTGCCCCAGCGGTGGGGACTTAAATGGGCTGATGATGATGTGTCCTCTTTACTCCATTATATTAATTAACTAAAATTATTTACAAGGGAGGACCATTGTTGCGCGCACTAATGTTAACTTAAACAATGTAAAGGCATCTACGGAAAACCAGCGCGCGAGTGCTCGCCCGACAATGATGAGTAGGGAGCCTATTCAGAGTACAATTTGTAGTTAATAAGTTATACTGTACAAATTTTTTGATTAGTGTAATTGTTATTGTTGGCGACGGCCACAACCATCCTTTTTTATATTATCTATGTCTTTTATATTTCCTTTACTTTTGATACTAACTTCTATTGTCTATTAAAACAGTTGCTTGAGTGAGTTTTGGTCTAATATATTGTGTGTGTGAGAAATAAGTGGTTTGATTCAATTGGCGTGCTTTAGGGACTCTAAGCTAGGGACAATAAGCGTGATCAACAGTTATCTCTGAATAAATCTATTTCTTTATTTCTTTTTTATGACATAGGGGCAGACGTATCACCTGATGGTAAGCGATTACCGCCGCCCATGGCTCCTGCCACGTCAAAAGAGTCACAGGTGCGCTGCCGGCCTTTTTAAAAAGGAATACGCTTTTTTTTAAGATTTGCAGGTCGGACCGGTCCAGGAGCAGCGCAGGCGATAGTTCATTAAACTGACCGATAACAATCGTGTTCGTCTATTATTTTAGCCTATTATATTTTTTCTTCATCCTTCCTTCATTTTTTCCTCTACCATCAAGTTTCTACGGAAGTAATATGTCTTTCTAATTGACATCAACCTAAAAAGATTAAGCTACGGTTAATACCGAGATCCTAGAAGAGGTTGGTGGGTCATTCTCATACAGATGTGATAACCGTAGGAGGCCGTTCGAGGCATATTTTTTTTTCATCATGGTAAATCTTTTAACTTGTTAGAAGCTGTTTTTTAAACTTTCAAATGATGCCCTAAAATCTAGTCACAGTTTAATTAAGGCTTTGTGATAAAAGCAAACAAAAAACATAGGTATACCTTATACCTCTACTTTAGTTAGGTAAATTTCGTGCAAATAACTTAAGTGCTACTCATATATTCCGTGTAGGGTTTCCCCGGAGACGTCGCATCGGGCCCCGTCAAAGGCTTCCAGCTTCATTTGCGCCGTAATCCAACTGCTTGGTGCATTTGGTGTCGGTTGCATATGCATGTGCCTGGTGCCAGATGACGCTACTTGACAACTTGTGAAATGAATTTGCTGCGAACTTTGTTTCGGCTCTGACTGGCGGATAGGGCGGCCAAGTTAACCTTTACTGCACATTTATACACTACACAAAACTACATATACATATGTAATAAAGATGTAAAAAAGCTGTTTCGGTACATTGAATATATTTATCTCAAAATAACTTCACGGCTGGACTAGTCCACCGGTTCAAAGTCGCTCAAAGAGTTATGGAAAGAGCTATGCTCGGAGTATCTCTGAAGGACCGCATCAGAAATGATGTAATCCGATAGAGAACCAGAGTCACCGACATAGCCCACCGAATTAGCAAACTGAAGTGGCAGTGGGCTGGTCATATTAGCCGCAGAACTGACAGCCGTTGGAGCCGTAAAGTCCTTGAGTGGAGACCGCGACTCGGTAAGCGTAGTGTAGGACGCCCTGCGACAAGATGGAATGATGACATTCGAAGGCTGGCTGGTGTGGGCTGGATGAGAGTGGCCGAATATCGGGAGCAGTGGCGTGCTTTTTGATGAATCGTATCGTATTACAAATAATAAATAAATATTTCACAACATCACATATATTGATCTGACTCCGAGACAGGTAGCTCAAGCACGTGTGTTACGGATATCAGAACCAACAGCGGAATTACAATTAATAATAGTTTTCTTTTGTAAATACATACTTATAATACATAGAAAAAACCCAGACCAATACAAACAGACATGTTCATGAACACTAATGTTTGTACTGAGCGGGGATCGAACCCAAAACCCTTGCACCAAAGGCAGCATCCTCTACCACTGATCCAAATGGGTCGTCAAATTTATATATTAGTAGTATTCGTATTATATTTCTTACTTTAACGCTGTGGTCAACGCTCTCGGGCGATAGCTCCGGTGGGTAGTACCTGCCGGGTTCTGCGGTGGGCAGTACCCGGCGGCTACAACTGCGGAGCTATGCGACCTCATTACCAGCCCACCTTTATTAGCTCGACGAGACGCTTCCAAAATCAGCTGCAACTTCAACAAGATATCCGCCACACGGTCGCTTGTTTTTCAGATACTAAGAAGAGGAAAGTTTGGTTTTCATTTGCTAGAAAATTATTCTGCAAGATTCGTTAGACTTAAAATCTGAAATATGATATGAACATAAGTGGCTTCTTAGCTAGAAGTTATTTACCTGCTTTAGTTGCTCACTGTGGTGTAAAAAAGGTTTTTCTCACTAACTATACACTTGCCACTCCAGGGAGAATTCTTGCCACATGTGACTCCACTGGTGTCGCAGGTGTCCATGGGCGGCGGCAATCGCTTTCCATCAGGTAATCCGCCTGCTTGTCTGCCACTAATCACATAAAAAAATCAACCTACCTATGATCCTATTACAAGGTTTAGTCTGTAACCTACGTGAGCGGTAAGAGCGTATGAGTGCGGCGTGAGCGCAGGCATGCGGTGCGGGCGAGTGTGAACCCTGGCGAGTGTGGGCGAGCGTGGGCGAGTGGGATGCCGCAATCGCCTCCAACACGACAAAGGCGCTGCAATTGCGACTCGACGTCGGACTCCGGCGGAAACCCAATTACGGAAAGCCCGTGCCGCCAGGGCTGGCACGAGCGGACTATCAACAAAACTTATTTAGCACGCCTGCCCGTAGATGAGGATTTTAAATTAGAAATGAAACTAGTTTCTGTTTATAGAGCTAGCGTATTGCATTTATTATGGGTGGTTACGTTCAACATTTTGTTCAAACAGATAGCATCTTAGAAGATTATTGTTTTTTCTAGTAAATCTTTAGTTATGACACGATACTGTTAGACTACCACATCGGGAGTACAATACATCAAATTTTCTCAATTTATATTGGACCAAATGTGTTTGACTTTGAATGACATAAAGGGACCTACATACATGCGTATTGGACGTTCTAAGCTATTCAATAAGTAAAATGTTCTCATTATTAAACACTCGAACTAAGGACATAAAGTCAAACCATAAGTCATGCCATGAGCTAGTTGGCCCCTATAAATATGTCAAACTTGACTATTCATAATGGACTATAAAAAGCACTTACAAAAGATTTCAATTTAAAATACAAACCAATGTCGATTTAAATATACTCGTTTGAATAAACCTACTTCAAAGTGAAATTGGAACTTCAAAATCTAATTTACGTTCCTAATTGCTTTATTCCGCAGTAACAGTCGACAGCCCTGGGGAATAGAGAGCTCGGTGGAGACGGTCAAGCAGACGTGTGTAGCCGAGCGCGGGAATGCGTCTCTACAGACTGCTCTAGTCTTTGCATCTGTTAAGACCGGTTTACACAGCGCGAGTCAGCCGTCGAGTAGCTGCACAGTAGCCTGTGTGGACGTCATTTACGACTTAGGTCACTCGTATATGCGAGTTGGACAGTAAATTGCATCAAAGTTACTTTTTTTTTTGTTTTTACTCACCTGCAAGCCTGCCAACATCGCACATGACCATACTATTTTACACATACCTACCTGTATTTTGTTTCTGTGCAATAACTAATATCTATGTATCTATGACAACAACTCGGTCGTCCCTCGCATCATTTACACGCATTTAACAGTAGCTCACCAGTGCGAGAGGGACAATCCAACATACTTGCTTAAGACTGGAAAGCAGCTACTGTGTCGTGTAGACAGTAAAGGCGAGCCTAGCTGCGTACAAATATACAAGCTTGTAGTAGAATAGAAGCGATCTACTTGCTAGGCAGCAAGTCGCGCTGTATAAACCAGTATCTACATCTGTTACACGACGCTACAGTCGCATTCTCGACTCCGCAATTGCAACGAGGGTAAGTGCCGATTGTTCTCGCCGGGGTGCGACGCGTCTGACTCCGTGACGATCGGCTAGGTTATAAAGTGGCTTGAGTTGAGGGTCCAACTACTAGAATATTGATTATAATTTCAAAGATCACTGCACATCTAGTAGTCGACTTGAAAAATATATACTTAACGCACTTTAGTTAATATATCTGGGCCTTTTGTGTAAGAAAGTAGAAGTCATATATTACGTTGGAAGTGTAAACGAAAGAGTCGCATACCATCAGGTGATCCGTCTGCTCGTCTGTCACCTATCACGTAAAAGAAAAATGGAGTTAAGTGTTATACTTCGTTTTGGAGTCTACCATGACATATGAATGCTAGATTTTTTTTATGTCATGGCTCTACCCGAAGATATCTTGCCAATGTCAAGTAACTTATTGAGAATAAGTAGATAGTATACAGTCGAAGTCAGTCAAAGTCACAGTCACTCTATAAAACGCCGGCTGGTAAATGTTTACGTTTTATCGACCTACGGAGTCTGAAACCACACATACAATCACAATCGCGGGTTTTAAGACTCTGACAACTCACTCGACACACAACGGCAGTGTTAAAAACGATACAATTTAACTTTCTCATTATCTGGATCACTTCGCGGCACTTCACTGCACAAATAAATGTTTACTAAAACCACTAGATACTAATTTAAAACCTTTGAATTGCATCAGCCTACGCGTAGTGTTTGACTCCGCCAGAGTGCAAGATTATTACATTTTTAAAACACTTTAATGATGTGCATCTTCGTTTGGTAATATAGACAAGAAACACAAATGTTGGTATCTATCACTTTATTATAAATCACAATCTAAAGTTAGTACTGGACTACAGCTCATGTCATCCCGTTCCAACACGCTATGTTAAAAGGGGCTATCACGATTTTTGTTCCGGGACTATCATTAGTTTGCGATTTGTAATAAGGGGGATTGAGTTTATACCTACATATCTGTAGGTGACATGTGCGTGAAGACTATTAGAGGAGGAAAGCTTCTTCCTAAATCATGGAGCACCAGGCACGAGGCGTAGGAAACTGGTGTATTTTTAACGGAACACCTGGCTGTTTCTGAACCGTTGACAATTTAATAGTATTGAAATTAATGCAGTTGGAACCTGGTAAGTGTATACCAATGTAAAGTTATCGAAGCCCGTGCGCTGGCCGCAGCTGCCTGGCCGTGATTACCTGATGCATGCCTAATGTGGCAGTGGCACACAAAGCTCGTGTGTATACCATATTATACATTTATCATGCCGCATTCTATGGTTTATATCATAGACTTAGGACGCCGCCTTGCTAGAAAACCAACAAAGCGTGGGAAAAAGAAGATGCAATCTAATGGATACTGCTTATGACAAAAAGAGACAGTAAAGTACTGACGTGTCAAAATCTTTTCGAGTATAGGCACTTGAAACCCGGATAATACTTGGAAAATAAAAACAATGTAAGTAATCAGTCCCTCCACCAGCCCATGGTCCTTCCTACCGTCTCGGCATACGGACCGAATCTTGGGAGACGCTCACCAGGTACTTGCTAAGGGCTCTTTCCCCGGTGCGATTCTTCACTCCCTACAAAATCTGTGTCTGTGTCCCATCTCAATGTCACTTCTCCCCAAATGGGGCGTGAAACACCACAACACAAGCGACTCGCGCTCGGGCAGTTCCACATCAATCAATCTCCTTCCTAATATTAAGCCTTTTGTGTGCAAACGCACGCAACCGTCGAAAACCTTCTGCAGAGTTGACCATCTCTTGATGGTATACTGGTCCTATCTCGTTTCTGTTCCAGTCATTCAGCATCTGTTGCCGCTCTTCTTCATACAGCTGACATTCCCACAGCAATGTAAATAATGTTTACTTGAAGTAAAACGCGCATTCTTTTTATTGATAAAAATAGGCAGACAAGCATGAGGCCTATTTGATGGTAAATGGTGACCGCCGCTCATAGACATCAACAATGCCGGAGCAGTCATGCCGCTGCCTACCGTGAAAGAAGAACACTTTTCAAAACTCGTTGAAAAGAAGACATGTCGTAGCGATCAGGGAATACCTAAGGGATTTTTTTTATATATTCAAGGTAGTTTCCCTCTAGGGCCCATTGTTTTTTTCCACCCTGTATACTGTGAGCTGCTCGCCAGTTTTATTAGCTTGCACTTGGCTATACGCTGCCGTGTCTAAATTAGCGGTATGCTAATGCAGGACTACGCCACTTGCCCTCAACCACGATATTAAATGTAATATTATCGAACTGAGTTGGCCGGCTCGTCCGCGCGGCGGTCGTGATTATCGGATGCATGGCTAATGCTGCATGGTTCGTGGTGTATGCTTCATGCTGCATGTCGCCGCAGCTGCCGCTCGCTAAACCACCTACGGTTATGCGTTGTATTTACTAACTACGGCCTCAAACTGAAGCAACTATGATAGTAGTAGTACTTTATTCAATTCCTGATAATAGATAGCTTTAACCCTAAAGGGCATTCATCCTTATGTGGTAGAACTACTCCTTATCCGCCCGAAGCGATTCACTTCCACCTTTATAATGCGGATGGCTAAGGAATGGAACTCTCTGCCGAAGTCTGTTGTTCCTGACCACTATGATCTGGACATCTTTACAGCAAGAGTGAACAGGTATCTTATAGGCAAACGCGTATCATCCTAGACCTCATCGTCGCTTTCTATCAGGTGCGATTGTGGTCAAGCCTTAGCCTATTGTCCAAAAAAAGATAAGCTCATTTACTATTTAATCCTAATACGTGCAATGAAAAGTAAAGTAAAAGTATCAGCCTATAAACTGTCCCACAGCCACTGCAGGGCCAAGACCTTTATTGTAGAAATCAAGTCATCACTACCATGATGGCATTAGGCTTAATCACTACGCTTGCCTACTGAAACCCTAGCTACGTTCTTAAAATTCGAAACATTTATTTTGCTCTACCAGGGACTTAAACCCAGGACCCCGAGGTCACAGTACTTTAACTACTAGACCGAAACTGCGTTTTATGTGCGATAGTTTTATTACCTCAAATATTAGGCAATCTTTAGATAACGACCAACCAGCAGAAATCTAATAGAGTATTTGACTAAGCTCGAGATTTTACAAAATAAAGCAAAAACTCTCAATTAAAAATATAACGTCTAGCCGGTTTTATTTTCATTCAAAGATTCATGGGCAAGTCCATTTTAAAAATATGAAATTATTAAAAAATAATTATACCATTGAATAACCCATACAATTTGCACCAACTATTATAATAGAACCATTGACATAAAGGAAACATTTGATATAGCTACCATACAAAATTCAAATGAAATTCATACAAAATACTTGCTTGTGACGTCACATCTCAGTAGCCATTTGTATAGAGCGTTTTGGGTTTGCCCAAAATAATGTGATTTTAAAGTTGTGACATCTCAGGTAGTGTAAATGAAAATCAAGTTACTCCTTCAACGATGTTCCTATCATTGAGAGGTCTTTTGATTACAAAAAAAATTATTAAATACCGTATTCTTTTTAAAACAATGTGTGTGAAAGTGTATGAAAAAGCTTTCGAAGGACAAAACTTTGAAACCGCTAGTAGGTAAGTAGTAAACATTATTTTTTTGTGAACAATTGACCACCAGCCTGTTTAATAATACTAAATAAATTAACCCCATATATAGAAATAGTTTTGCGTTGGAAAGTTTTCCCGTTTATCTGAGAGGTAGTCCGAAAACGCTCAACTCGGACTTAGGCATAAACTAGGATTTACACAATTTACAATTCCGTTTAGTGAGAGCTTATTTCGATTTCAATAGTCAGTGTAATGGGATTACTCTGTATATAATGGATTGAAATTAAGCCGGATTAGCACAGATCGTGGAAGGTAATCCTTTCCTCCTTCGGTCCGACTATTAGGCCGATCCGTTCATTGCCACCAGCGCGTGGGCTGACAGGAACACAGGGCCACTTGTTTAGCTGCGAATTGTGCACCTGGTATCCGGCTGAGTGTGTATACTAGCTGGTATAGTGACGGCAGCGTTTAGAGATCCAGGGGCAAAAATATGCGCTCGAATTTTATATTTAGATTTTCTATGTTGGAGGCCAAATCCTGAAAGTTGGTGGTCTTTTACTCCCCTGCCTCTAAAATAATGTTATAACTTTTGTGCCTCATACTGCACTTAATTTTCATTAAAATGTTTATTAGTACTTGTACGTACGTATATGTTAATAATATCTTTCATTCGTGGTACGGTACTGTCAACATCTCTGCTCTGTGCAGCTTTTCCAACATAACGAACTGAATTATTTAAAACAAAAGAAATCAAGTTTATTTTTTACCCCAACATGCTTACTAACCAATCTATCTCAGGTGCTCTGGCCCACGTGGCGTGCTGCCCGTGACGCCAAGGCGCGCGCGCCGACGCGGCGACGTGTCGTCAATCACGCGGCGCAGTCGTTAGTTCGCGTTGCGTCGCTCCGCCGCTGTTGTTTTGGGCGCAATCAATTTGCGCCGCGCGCCGCGGGTGACTGGATGGATGCCACGGTATCTGGTCTATGGATTTTGCTTATATAGCATACTGAAATGCTAGTGAATCTAAGTTTAAAGATCTTTTCTATTTTTGTACACAAAGCACGTTTTTTTCTTCGTCACTTTTAATGTATGTTTTGATGAACGCAAATAATCGATAATAGTATTAAGTTTTGCTTTGTTTTTATACTCAAAAAGACCAAGATCTTATGATAATAGAAACTACTATTAGTTTACTATTAGAAATGTATTATACTTGTAAATATATCTAGTAATAATAATAATATAATAATAATGAACATTTTGAGTTGAAATGAGATTTGACAATATGTTGCGAATTATTCAAATAATATAAAAACGAGATACAATGCTAGGTGAGGAAGGATATTTGCATTACTGTGCAATTTTATACCTTAAACAATATTTAATATTATAATTTAGTTCAAGAAAATGTACACACGTAATGTATCTACTGCATATACATACAGTGTAACAAAGCAGCAAGTGGGTTAATGCCAGCTACTCGTATGTGAACAAGCAGCCCGGCGACATTACTCTGAGGTGCACAAACATCTCGCGCCGTCGGGGCGGGTAATCACGTGGCGCGGCCTCTTGCATTAGTTACAATTTACATAGTATAATATACAGGAATTTAAGAGAGCGATGGTAGCTCAGTGGATAAGAACGCGCCTTCCATATGGGGGTCGTTGGAACCAATCCGAGCATGCACCTTTAGATTATTCTATGTGCATATTTCTACCATTAGATAGATAGATAGAATTCAAAAATTCAAAATTCAAAAGTTCTTTATTTGCATAGGCTTATATACAGCTCTTACAAATCGTCATACATGAAAAAATATAAATTATAGCTATGTATATTATACATGTAATTAAACATATATGTCGATACAAAAAATATACTAAGATATTAATAAATATAATGTGATTCTACCACCGGAATCGGAAAGTTGATTCTGACGAAAAGTTCCGGCAAGAAACTCGCCAGTTACTCTTTTTAATCACCAAATTTTTTTAAGTACAGTATCATGGGTGTAGGCGAACAGTTTATCATTTCCACAAATTCTTGTCATTTAAGTAATCATTAACTGTATAATAGGCTTTTGCCATTAAATAATTTTTGACATGTGTTTTAAATTTAGGCATTGGTAAATCAACAAGCTTTTGTGGTAACTTACTAAATATTTTAATACTCATTCCTACGACTGAATTACCAATCTTATAGATAGATAGATATTCTTTATTGCACAAAAATAAAATACAAGCATGATACAACAGCAACAGACAGTACAATAAGGCGGTCTTATCGCTTGTAGCGATTTCTTCCAGACGACCTTTGGGTAGAGGAAAGAAATATCGTATTCGTAATAATAAGGGAAGGCAGTGCAAAGTAGTTTAACAAATGAAATTGAGAATGGCAGAAATAAAATAAAAAAAAATAAAAAAAAATCTTTATTTACCAAAAAAGTTACAGTAAACAGCTTACAGTAATACATTGACTCCCACAATAGGCGAAGCCTGTCTCGTGGGAATCATATCAGATTGATTTACCAGGTGTGCGGCTTATTATTATAGCAAGTTTTAGAAAATATTATAATTAAATGTAATCAGTACACAGTGTGTGTGTGTTTGTGTGTGTGTGTGTGTGTGTTTGTGTGTGTGTGTGTGTGTGTGTGTGTGTGTGTGTGTGTGTGTGTATGTGTTCGTGTTTGAACGTGAGTGTTGAGTGCTTACAGTCGTTTGCGTTTGTGCGTATATGAGTGCGAGTGTAACTACGTGTCCATGTATGTTGTACCTTAACCAACCGTTAACCAACTGGGTCTAAGGGTTATGTGTGGCCGTTTAGATTTAATTATTTTAAACAACATTATTTTATATATTAATATTATTACATTACATAAATAATAATAAACAATACATACATACCCAAAAAACAGTGTACCTATTTATAGAGATAGGAAGTGAGTTTTGACACGGGACTTGAATATAGGAAGGGACATTAGTGAGAGAAAACGTGCACGTCTCGGATAGTTTGTTTGTTTGTAGCAGTGTTCGTAGTACACTACCCAGGCTTATAGCAGGGTTCGTAGCAAACCACCCTGGCTTGTTGCAGGATTCGAAGTAAACCAATCTGGCTTGTAGCAGGGTTCAAAGCAAACCATCCTGGCTTGCAGCAGGGTTTGTAGCAAACCATCCTGGCTTGTAGCAGGGTCGTAGCAAACCATCCTGGCTTGTAGCAGGGTTGAGAGAAAACAATCCTGGCTTGTAGCAGGGTCGTAGCAAACCATCCTGGCTTGTTGCAGGATTCGAAGTAAACCAATCTGGCTTGTAGCAGGCTTCAAAGCAAACCATCCTGGCTTGCAGCAAGGTTCGTAGCAAACCATCCTGGTTTGTAGCAGTGTTCGTAGCAAACCATCCTGGCTTGTAGCAGGGTTCGTAGCAATCCATCCTGGTTTGTAGCAGGGCTCTTAGCAAACCATCCTGGCTTGTAGCAGAGTTCGTAGCAAACCACCATGCCTTGTAGCAGAGTTCGTAGCAAACTACCATGCCTTGTAGCAGGGTTCGTAGCGATCCATCCTGGCTTGTAGCAGAGTTCGTAGCAAACCAGCATGCCTTGTAGCAGAGTTTGTAGCAAACCACCATGCCTTGTAGCAGAGTTTGTAGCAAACCACCATGCTTTGTAGCAGGGTTCGTAGCAAACCATCCTGGCTTGTACCAGGGTTTGAAGCAAACCATCTTGACTTCTAGCAGGTTTCGTAGCAAATCACCCTACCTTGTAGCAGGGTTCATAACGAACCATCCTGGCTTATAGCAGGGTTCGTAGCAAACGATCCTGGCTTGTAGCAAGATTCGTAACAACCCATTCTGGCTTGTAGCAGGATTCGTAGCAAACCATCCTGGCTAGTAGCAAGATTCGTAAGAACCCATCCTGGCTTGTAGCAGGGTTCCTAGTACATCATTCAGGCTTAAAGCATAGTTTATAGTCGGTACACTATCTCCAATCCTACATCATTTTAGCCTAGTGATCTACTTTTAGTTTCACATTTAGTCCATATTTTACCCCATATATTTGTAAAGCATTTCTTTCTCTCCCATTCCAATTATTCAACGCCGAGTCGCTCGGAGAGAGCCTCTCACCGTGACATATCAGATGAAATACAACACGCGCGGGGCTCTGCCCCGAACTAACGAATCTACGTTATTCGTTTATCTATCCACCTGTGAGCTGAGTGGGAAAATAAACTCGCGAGCTCTACAAAAAGTACTAGCTTCAAACGAGTAATGACTGTTTTCTGCTATATTCTTTAATACAATTTAACTTTGTTATGCAGAACAGCATTTACGATTGAAACAAATAGTACTGCGAAGTTCAATTTAGCCGTTGCATGAAAGTAACAAATTGGATTCTGCGGAGGGTAGTAGAACGAATCAGCGCTGATGCAATCCTCTCTCTATCTCTATCTCTTTTTCTACATTAAGAGCATTGCTCTTTTCGGTGGAGTTGATGCAATGCAATGGTATTAAATTAGTATTTAGTGATTAAACAATAAAAATATTCGTCGAATTCTATCGTTTTTAACACTGCTATTGTGTGTCGAGTAAGTTGTCACGTGAACAACTTGCTTGGACCAATAAGAGTCTTAAGCCGAGTGGTCTCAACAGAATCCGTAGGTCGATGAAATGCTTAACATCGGCGTTTTACTGTGTGACTGTGTCTTTGACTGCCTTCGACAGGACTACCCACTTTATTGATAATATTACTTGTCAATGGCTAAGTTATTCTATGAGGATAGAGCCAGATTCGGCGGGGAGGGCTAAAACAAGCCGCGTGGGCTGATGCAATTCAAAGGTTTTAAAATAGTGTATAGTTTTTTTAGTGTACAAATTTGGTGTTTATTTGTACAATGAAGTGCCGCAAAGTGATCCTAATAATAAGAATCGTTGGATTGTTTCGTTTTTAACACTGTTATTGTGTGTCGAGTGAGTTGTCTAGTGACAACTTGCTTGGACCTAATAGAGTCTTTAAACCCGCGATTGCTTTTAGAGTGATATCCTCTAAATCCGTGGGTCGGTAAAAGGTAAAACACCGGCGTTTTATTAAGTGACTGTGACTTTGACTGACTTTCGACTGTTGACTACCTACTTATTCTCAATAAGTTACTTGACATTGGCAAATTATCTTCGGGTAGAGCCACATTAATAATACAAAAAAAAAGAGGATAGAGCCATTATGTAAACGTCATGGGCATAAATATCCATACATTATTTACTCCTGTGACGTTAACATTTAATTATTGAGCAGCGTCAGCACCCGCGGGCCTTTGATCTTTCCGCTGATGTAAGCGTACACGCCGCCCTCAGCCACATACCATAAATTCGCACAAAATCATTCACCAATGAACTACAGATAAATATGAAATGGCCTTTTATTTTATATTACTACCAATTTACTGACCTAAGATCTAGTTACTCCCTCCTCAAAAGCCGGCAAGGCATCTGTGATACCTCAGAGCTCAGCTGTGATACTTACCATTACATTAGGCGGGCCGCCTGCTCATTTGTGCGCTAAAATGAAAAAAAAGGGTCACTAAACCCCTTCAGCCATCCACGAAACCAAGTATCAACACTAGTTTCTAACTAACATCAATGTTTCTTCTTTCTAAATTGGTTTCGATGTAAAAAACAAAGGACAATGGGCGAAAGCGGTCCAAGACCCTGCTCCGATCAGAGTAATGCTAATCATTAGATACACTATATCTCTATTTAAAAAAAATACTCAATCACAATCCATCATGACCTTCAAGAAAAGGGTTTATTCCTTTCTTAAAAGTCGGCAACGCATATGTGTTGCAGATGTCTTTCCATCAGGTGTGCCGTCTGCTCGTTTGTCCGCTATAATGTACAAAAAAAATCATGAGTGTTGTTTTAAAATGATTTTTTTATACTTGTATCATCTATGTAAATAAAAGATAGCAGTGTTAGTTGCACTATTAATAACTTATGAACTTTGATTGAAATTGGTGGATAGGTAACTTAAAACCTGGAGATGGACAAAAAATACTTATTATTCCGAAAAAAAGACAGGTACCTGTGGGATGTAAAAAAATGTGTGATCAAATAATTTAATTTTTTTCTTCAGAATGTAATGAACATTTTGAATACAAATGAACACTAATGGTTTGTGACAGTACATCACTTTGAGATTATGTACCTTTAACAAGGTTTAGATATTTCCGCTGCTTTGTCATGAAAGCAAGATTTTATTTCACTAACACTTAGAAGTGTAAGTATGTGGTGTAGTGTTCGCTGAAAACTTGACAAAAGCAAAAATAAACCATACAATTATTAACAGCAAGGTGGTCCGTATGTCCTCGACAGTAGTCAAATGTTACGAAACCTAAACCTTAGTACCATTGTGATGCTTTTTACTAATTCATCAAGAAAATGGAAAAGGCACGATGTTGACTTTGTTTTTCAGACTTACGTGGCCAGCGACTGCAGACTAAAGGTAAATCTCCGGATATTTATTCTTAGTAGAGTGATTTAAATTACATAACGTGGAGCGTACGTAACAAACAAAGCGCCGGCGCGGACGGTGCCCATTCATCGCAAGTCAAACATTCATTATTGCTGGATCGTCGTGTGCCGTGCTAGGGACGCGCTCATTCCGAGACTTGAGCTTAAATTCGCCTAACGTGAGTTAATGTGGGTTGTAGAATTAAGAGTTTTTTTACCGTTCAGTGGTGCCGCCACCAATAATCTCTAGCAAGCTTTGGAAAAAGTGCCCACTACCATCCGACGGGCCTGACCTACCTTCCTACGCCGTTCCCTAAGACACCTGCATAACACCACTTACCACAACATCATAGCCGTCGCTAGTTATACCTAAGTTATTTATTCATCTATCATTATTATTAAGTAGTAATGGTACTAACATTTGGGACTACATGGTCCCAGCGGCTCAGGAACGTGTAGATTGGCGTAAAGGAAAGGAGCCCTATATTCAGCAGTGGGTTACTACCCGGCTGATGATGATGATGTCTGTTTTGTTTGATTAAAACCTACTAACACAAGACAAAAATACTTGATCAGTGCACAGCCGTACTGAAGCCGAGCTAGTAACTCAAGTCGACGCGTCACTATCCTGTCGCATGTTCCAGGACGCAAAGGCTGCCGCTCAAAGGCTGAACACGGCCATTCCTCTAGGATACGCCTCCACCCGTAGGGACACGTGTTTAAATATACTCGTTACGTGGACTCGTTCAAACGCTCTTAGTGAAGTAGATTTTTAATATTCGTGTGCTTATTTTATTTGACTGCAGTGGTTTGTGGGTTGTACTTAAAAGAAACGGTTGCGCAAGACGTTCCGGGTTCAATCCCTGAGTCGAGACAAAAATGGCTACCTAAGTTTTCGGTAAAAAATTCTTAGTCTCAGGCCGGAGTCTGGAAGTTAACGGTCCTGTATTTATGTGCTCTCAGAAAGCATGTTAAGCCGTTGGTCCTGCGCCCGATCCTGCTATAGTGTGTCACACTGGTGTCCCATTGAAATTTGAGAGTACGGGAATACAGAGAGCACATGTGTTTGCTTACACACTTAATATATACTGCCCGTGGTCCAAGGGTTGCGGGTTCAATCCCCGCACAGTACAAACATTTGTGTGCATGAACATGTCTGTTTGTATTGGTCTAGTTGTTTGTATGTATTATAAGTATGTATTTACAAAAGAAAAGTATTATATGTATTTATTTGTAATTCCGCTGTTGATCTGATATGCGTAACACAGGTGCTTGAGCTACCTATCTCGGAGTCAGATCAATGTATGTGATGTTGTGAAATATTTATTTATTTATTATTATATACTGCGCACGTGACTGCTCGTTGAAATTGGTAATCGGTTGGAGGATATTATTATTATTTGCCTGGCCCTGGAACTGGAAGGTTATGGGTTATTTGATTATTTGATAGAAATGAGGTGAGCCCTGCGTCTCATAGCCACTGCGACCAGTAGATGATCTATTGTGGCAGCCCCATAACCTATTACAGCACCTCATGTAGCTCCAGTTCCAGGATAAACCTGAGAATGGAGCTGATGGGGGAGCTCTTGATCTCGTCAGCTGAGATCATGTGTGCTCCCAGGTGTGGAAGGTGTGGGTTACTACCCTGGACAAACATTCGTGTGATGAACACATGTGTTTATGTTTGTTTAGTGTCTGTTCGTGATATATGTATGTAA
Source organism: Marasmia exigua (assembly GCA_019059595.1). NCBI lineage: Eukaryota > Metazoa > Arthropoda > Insecta > Lepidoptera > Crambidae > Marasmia > Marasmia exigua. The sequence goes on along the minus strand of CM032469.1, from coordinate 985,277 downwards.
AAGTAAAGTATCAACCTATATACTGTCCTACTGTAGGGCAAAGGGCCCCATCATAGAAATCAAGTTATCGCTACAATGAAGGGATTAGGCTTAATCACCACGCTTGCCTAATGCGGATTGGTGATCATCACAAAGCCGAGCTAAGTTTAAAAAATTCGATCGCGTACTTAAACCACAGACCAACAGAGCATTATATATTATATACAGGGCGTGATATATGTATTTTTTTTATTTTTTGAAAAACTTGTATAACTTTATATAGTTTAATACTAGATATTATTGAAATACCTCACTTCTATGTAGAAGGTATATACACATCGACGCTCAAAAGGACATATTATAGGAAGGCCAAATTGAGTTAAATACACCGTTCGAATGAAGACGTGAATACGGAAATAAATGTATTTGTTTTATGCTAGAAGCGACAAACGAGCAAGCAGGTCACCTGATGGAAAGCAATCAACGCCGCCCATGAACATACGCGAAACTCAATTTAACTCAATTAGGCAAAAATAGCGCTTATACAATATTTTATTTCAAGCGTCGACATATATGTATTATATTATATATGTTCTTATTTCCAAATCATTTTGTCATAAAAATAAATAAGTTGTGTTGTGCCGCGAACAACATCAATCAAAACGCAACAACTTTGTAAAGATTGAGTTGGAAGTTATATAACAAACAACTTTGTACGTTCAGATTGTTAGAAACTGTCGAAAATATGTTTACATGAACAGGATTTTGCTTCACTTAACGCGTATATTTAACTTTTTTAGCTGCTGTTATTAGATCAATAATCTGCGCACTGCCTCGGTGACGCAGTGGTTAGTGGGTCGCACTCTAAAGCGACGGCTGCGCAAGAGCCGGTCGGTTTGATCCCCGGGTCGAGACTAAAATTATGTACCTAAGTTTTCGGTAACACATTCTTCAGCCCTGAGTCTGGAAGTTGGCTGAATTGTACCCCAAACACTTTTTATTAAATTTCGCAAAAAACGAAAAAGTTCAGAATGGTATCGACCATTCTGAACTTTTATCGAGAAAAGGTGGTTAAAGGAATGTACTAACTATTTACCGAAATTATTTTAATCATTAAAATATTCGCTTAGCTGCCTACCCTAACATTCTGATTCCTCAAATTCCAGATATAGGTTGGTGGGTATTTTTTCGAGATAAGGTACTTTCGGTTCTTCCCGTATGATTAAAATGGGCTCATAATATTGCTCACATTAAAAGTTTACTTTGAAATAAAGACACTTAAACACAATTAAATTTCAATCAATCCTTATATTTTTTATATTTTAAAATAAACTTTTAATTTTAATTATATTTTTGAGCCCATATGAATCAGACAGCAGGAAAAGAAAAACTTGATCCCGAAGAATGGATTCCTTCAAACGTAGCGTCAAGAAGTATCTCCTGGGCCAGTATGGCGGTGCCATGAAGGTTTTCGTAGCAGCAAGTATGATAAATTACGGTTTATAACGTATTAAAAAATACTACTTAATAGATCTAGTACAAACCAATTGTCGTTGTTAGTTTTTATGATAATGTATATTTATTAATTTTACATGTAAAAATATAGAAGGATTCCCAGACATAAAAGGATACTTGTTAAATCAATCAGACGTATTCTTGTTCTTTTAACCACGTATCACCTACCTCATAGACAGGAATATTTAGGTAAACTTAGCAAAACCAAAAATTCCATAAATTGTTAGAAATTTCGATGTCTAGGTGTAACAATCGTTTTTTTTATTTAAAACATGGTAACTTACAAGCCAACAGATTATAAATATCCAAAGCCCTTATAACATAATTTAGAGGGCTGTTTACTATTTAAAAAGTAAAAATAAAAAATAAAATCATGGTCAAAAAAAATTATAAAATAATGGTTCAGACGTCATACAACACACTGCAAGTCTTAGCAAGGCTTTCAAGATTCCTTATCAAAAAAGAATCATCATAATACTTAGTGGTACAAATTTATCCAGTTAAAAATTCATTAAAACGCGGGCGCCGGGGAACTTTGCCAAGTCCGAGGTCGCAATAGGGCGCGGGCGCGGGGAGGGGCGGATGCACGTGGGGGATTGTAGTGCTAAGATACCTCAAGTGATTTCTTCATCCTACATCCGTTTAACAAACTACTGGTCAGACTGGTGGAAGTGCAGCGGTAAAAACTAGCGTAAGTGCAAAGGGCTTATTCTCGACCACAACTCCATACCTACAAATCTTTAACTTGACTTCAATGTCTAGGTCATGGAGTACTGCACTCATATCTGGGCCGGAGCACCCCGATATCAGCTCCTCCCTTTCGACCGCGTTCAACGTCGTGCAACTCGTATAGTCGACTACGAGAATCTCACTGATCGCTTAGACTCTCTGGCTCCGCGGAGAGAAGTCGCGTTAATACCCGCTGCTGAATTTCACCACCGTACTACACGCCGTAAACTTTTCCACCCGTCCCATCTGGATGGGTGGAGGTCCACCACCGTGCGCTTTACGCGTCATTTTTGCCACGCACCTCCTCATTGTGGAATCAACTTCCCGCAGCGGTATTTCCTAACCGGTACGACATTGCGATCTTCAAGAAACGAGCCTATACCTTCCTAAAAGGCCGGCAACGCATCTCCACACCCTCTGATGTGGCTGATGTCCATGGGCGGCGGTGATCACTTACAATCAGGTGACTCGCTTGCTCGTTTGTCTCACTTCTCATAAAAAAAATCTAGGTCATTCAGGTTATCTATGGCGAATCAGATGAAAATATACCTCTATCGCTTTCTAGGTTTGCCTCGTTTTGGGAGTCCGCCAGGTAGGCATTGGGTGTCGATTTTAGTCCATATTTTGGAGTCCATTCCATTTGACAGACCGCAGATTCCCACTTAAGTTTGCCAACATCGGTGACTCTTCTCGAAACTTACATTACATAACATTGTGTATATTACAATTTTGAGATAATTAATGAATGTAAATAAAATATTAGATATTATTATTTTAATCTTTATTTAGGTTATAGCTGCAATACGCTTCAAATACGTTTTGTTCGACAAGTACTGGTCAGAGCTTCAAAAATAATAAGGAACATTACTAAAATGGTTATTTCCAACAAAACGGGATATTGCAGAACCAGCTCGTTGACTTGCTTCGTTTGGATCTTATGAAATCGTGCATCGGGTACCTAATTTGTAAGCGAAAAATACTAATAGGTATAATATCGAAATCTTTTTATTTCAAACGACCAGACTGAACAATGCCATTACCTGAATCTCAAAAATAAAAACCCAGGTAAAATATAAAGCCAACGGTTTAAATGAGAAAATATTCAAAATCGTTTTATTCCTGTGCCAACAGTCGCCGCGATGAATTCTCATTAACGGAAATCTTGAGGAAGCCGGCACGGGCGGCGCGCGCGTCGCCTCCGCCCGGTCAGCCAATGAAATATGTAAAATTCATTCCGGACTGCTCTCAGTCTCCGAGCCAGCTGTTGGATACATGCATGCATATTATATCTCTCCCCGAGATTACGAGATGACTGAGCCCGACTCGGCATGAAAGGACTTTTCTTACAACTTGGAATTGGAAACTTTATGTTGGTAGGTAGGTACTAGGTTTTGAGAGTAATACTTGGAACATTGTCGGTTTCATTGATATTATTAAAGTCAAATTGTATAATTTGCAACTGATTGCGGCAACTAGACGCAACCACAAGCTGTGGATGAATCTTCTTAAACATTGCGTGAACCTGCACAGAAAAGTGTGTTTCAGAAAATAAACACTGCAGTGATTTAAATTTAGGTATAGTTATCGTCTAGACTAACAGTGAGTACTATTAAACATAGCAATCTATCATTAATATTTCTATATTAAAATGAGCCAATCTATCTTCGCCCTGAGAAGCCCTCGCCGGAGCTAAATCCTTGTCAGTGTCTCTGGTGGCGGAAGCGCCGCCATCTTGTCGCGGCGGAAGCGCGGCTTACAGCGGCGCCTCAATATCCGGCGCTTAATATATTCGCGCCGTATTTCACACTTCCGATAAGGTTTCTTTTTCATTTCGCGTAATTTATACGAAGAGAACCGCGGGCCGCGGGCGGGTCACCCCACCGCTGCACCTTCAACCCTGCTGTAAGTACCTTTTTAAATTATTCAGGGTTTTACCACAGTTTTACTCTTAGTTTCAATCACCAGCAATAGTCCTGTCTACTCCATTGATGAATCGAATCAAAATACAAGTATTTTTAATGGTGGAACAGACAGCATCTGGTTACTACAATCTGTAAAAATTCCTCAATATTGAACCAAATGTGTTTGACATTAAGGTGAGACTGAAGAAATTTTACAGTACTGTATACTTTGAATTGTAGCTGTACGTACTTACATACAGCCGTCAGAATAAGTAAATACTATTACGACAACTATTACTATAACGAGAAAGTATAAATTTACTTGCTAATTTTTTTGGTGGGTACTTACTGTAAGCGTCCCTAGGCTACTGTATTAATATGCATGGTAACTGATTACTATCGGATGTCCGTAAACGTTTAGCCTCTCGTACATAAAACAACCTTTTACGCTAGCTTTTATCACTTAGTGGTTGGATAACTGTACAGGGTCCGGCTTCAAAGCAATTCATAAGAACCCCAAAACCAGTGTTAGCTCAGCCCGGCTAATTAAAGCAGATAAAGAGCTTATTACAAATTAACCAAACTTGCCACAAAAGATTTAAACATGGTTTAGCAAACTATGAATTTTCGAGCAAGGAAGTGCCTGACCGCATTGCACGCGACGATCTAATAATAGGAATGACTAAACTGCATTAATTATATTGACAATAAAAATAGCGCTCCCTCTCTCTCTCTCTCTCTCTCTCCCTCTCTCTCCCTCTCTCTCTCTTTTCCTTTACAACAAAGTGTGTACTGTAAGTACGTCGTAAAATTTACATTCTTTATGAAAAAAGGTATACCTACCACAGTTAGTTCGCTATACCTCCTACCCCGGACACACTATTTCTGAGGTCGATACTAACATGTCGTGCACATTTCCGTTAGAGGAAAGACCTAAGTATTTCATTATGGTTCGAATAAAACTAAATAGTAGTAAAAGCAGGCACGTAAACAATCTGTAAGAAAGCGCTTTGCAGCGCGGGTAGGCTGCACTCGGTGTTGCCAGCTGAGCACTTTTAGTGCTAGATCTAGCACTATCTTCATAAATCAACCGCCTATAATGTTACCTTTTTGAGCATTGCCTCTTTTTGTTATAATGAATTGTGTTTTTTTTGTTTTCAAATCAGAATATTTTTTTGCTTTTAAGATTTTCTAGTAAAATAAAGTATCAGTCTACGAGTACATATATGCACTGTCCCAGAACTCAAGACCCCTGAGATCACGGCCCGGTACATAAACCGTTAGACCGATAGGGAGTTTAAAAACATCGTGATTCATTCATGGCCTTAGAAAATTCTTGAGTGCATTATAATAATGAAAACATAAAAATCCCAAATGAATTTTAATCTAATCTCAAAAACAAGCAACTTACACAAAAGTAATCAGCTGGTTGATGTAATTTGTACGGAAAGGCATAAAATAAGAATAAGAAAGCATTTATAAGGTAGTTGAACAATCACAGTGTACCTATATGCCAACAGCACTTTTAAGAAATCGGAAAGCAAACAAGCAAGAAGGGTCACCAGGTAGCAAGTGATCATTGCCGTCCATAGACCACACCAGAAAGAATGCGTTGCCGGCCTTTTAAAAGATCTAGGCTTGTTTCTTGAAGATTGCAATGTCGTACTGGTTGCAACTAAACTCATTCATAATAATCTAGCACTTTTTCACATAACTGCTGCTAGTGCTGGACACCCATCCGTGATATTGAGGCAACACTGGCCCCTTGCGTCGGATATCATCGAAGCAGCGTTGTAAGGGGCGCCGGCACGCGACGCGCGCGCCGCCCCGCGGAAATGGAACAACTTATCCAATGCGCGAGCGAGTTTATTGCTTTCACCACATTGCCTCACTTGGTGAATATTATGCTATTTCTATCGCGTTTACTTCCAACTAGCTGTGGAGTAAAATATGCATTTTTAAAGTTCCATACCCAATGGGTAAGAAACGGGACTAAGGCTTCGCTGTCTGTTTGTCTTTTTGTCACAGGACTGTACTTATATCTTGGACCGGAATAGCTAAACAATGGGATGGAATCGTCACAGATGGCGTATTTCTGTTGCTGGTACAACAACAAATACTGAAAATATTTAAGGGCTCACAGTTTTTGCTAGATATTAGTAACGGTAACTTGGTAAACAATTCAAAAATTTCACAGAAGTTCATTGTTCAATTTAAAAATTGGTTATCCCATACAAAATGGCTATACAGGTCTAATATTTTTTAGATAGAGAAAGGCAAGATGGCGATTCCGACTCGCACTTGGCCAGTTTTCTACATAAGGTATATATTTAATTGGTTTTTAACGCAGAAAGTTTAATAATATTTTATTTATTTCAGACAACTTAGTCTATTTGAGTTAGTAACAATGTCGTAACCTGTGTTAGTAATTTATAATTAACTTAGACTTACAAACATTATTAATTAAGCAAGCAATATTTCACTAGAACAATAAACATATTAGAAAACTTTTTAAACATACCTTTTTGATAGTGAGATTAAATCAAAACCTACGAAAATAGATTCAAAAATCCACCTGCTTCAAACAGCCGTGTGAGAATATATATTCAATCATCATCTCGCAACTTCATGCGGCACAGCAGTCTACTCAACAGATTAGTTAGCTGTATCTAGGCAGTGTGTACATACAACAAACGAACCGTCCAATTCAACAAACAGACCAGTGCAAATAGCGGGCGGAATTAATGTCGCCAGGAGTCGAACCCGCGCGTCACGGAATGCCGCACGCGCCGCATTTGCATCGCGTGGACAAACACGCCGCGCCGGTGCGGGCGCGCAAATACATCTAGCGCCCATACCAATGACAAAGAATACTATTACCTACTTCGTATGTAGTAAGCTGCGCTCTGCAACGTGTATGCATTTGCATGCTAGTCGTTGGTGAGGTAAACTGCAGCAGAACAACGCGTGCAGTGCAGGCTAAACGCCGATTATACCTAAAACTCACTTCTCGTAACTCGTACCTACTATACGTTTGTTAATAAACTATTATCACCTACACGATATGTATCTGAATTAAGTAATCATAGCGATGAAGTTGAAACCTTTCTTAAGAAAGAAGGAAAGAAAAACGATTTATTGACCTACAACACATAATACATAAACAAATAATAAATAAATAAAAAAAACGGTACAGAGCATAAGAGTTGCGGCCAACAAGGCTCAGCCTCAGCATATGCTTCAAATGCCGCAAGCAACAGCTGCAGCGCTGGTTTTCAGGCTAGACCTTGGGTGACGCCTTTGCATTAGAAGGAATATAAATATTGACATGAATAAGAAGATAACAAAACTATTATAATTATCATATATATAATTATTCTGTTTTCAGAAGATCAGAAGGCACTTCAGTGACATTTACAAGAGGGCGTTGTACAACGTTTTTACTATCCGAAAATGTCTAAACAGCATTAGTTCCGACTTATGCCACGTGCTAAATAACAGTGATCAAACTTGAATAGACAGTCCAATAGTTGGAGACAGTGGTGCCATCATTCATTCGCTTTGTAACTAGTGGTATATGCTTTATTGTCTGTGATACAGAATAGAAAAAAAAGGAAAAAAAATGACAATAATGATGTGGAAATTTGGTTGGAAATAAAAAATTAACAAAATAAAATAACACAAAAAAAATTACAAATCGACACTCGACGACTACCTACTTCCAAACCAAAATAATTTATAAAGTTAATTAGAATATCCTTACATTATCTACTTATAGAAAGTTGAGTATTTCTCTGGCGTACTATGATTTACTGCAGCAGCATGTGGAGCAACAGGAAGTGTCCAGATGCTGGGCAGCAACGTTGACGGATGCAGCACATAACTCTAGGTAGGCGGCGCCGGCGCAATTAGGTCCTACGACGATCATCGTGCGTTCATTTACTTAATAAACTAGCTAGATGATATTTCTCACGTTGGGAAATTACAGGACATATCTCGATTTACACACCGTCAATAGGCTGACGCCCAATAAGAGGAAAGGTTGATAATGCACTTGAGATCCCACTGGTGTTGCTGTAGTCCATGGGCGATGGCAATCGTTTACTATCAAATTTTTCGTATGCTTGTCTGCCACCTATCACATAAAACAACCATTTCCTGCAAACAGAATATTTTCTCTTGTATCATCTCAAAACTTTAAAATGTCAATGATTAGAGAGATTTCTAACGTAAGTAAGTAAAAAAAGTAATTTTTTTTTAAAAAAAATAAATAATAAATTCATACAACATACCCACCTTAATCACTTGTATTACTGAAATCAGACAACAGAGAAATTACAAATATATACTTAATTACATATATTACACCCAGACATTAAAGAAACAGAAGTGTATCACAAGAATGTTTGCGTATGACGCAGATGCAAATGCGCTATCCGGCCATACAGACCAGAGAATATACTCGCACAAAAACAAAAGATATGCACAGCACGTGTGAAAAGGGCGAGGATAAAGATTCCGACGTGAATTCGTTTTCAAAGTAGACCCCCTGGAACTAACGTGTTGAGACCTTTACTCTATGGTTTAGACATTCAATTTCCAAAAGGCATTTTGGTGTCGTGGTGCAGCGAGCGCCCTCTATGGAGTGAAATATCCGCGGCCTGCAGCGCCCGGCGCTCGCTCACTCACTCACTCGCTCCCATTTATCCCCTGTCGCTGCTCGTGTACGCGAGGTGAGCTAACGTATGGATTCCCTGCGAGTTATTTAGCACAAGCAGTACAGCTTATAGTGAACAGCGTAATGCATGGTAAAGCTAACGAATTTACATGAAGGCGTAGCTCTAATTGGGTCGATGAACAACTTGTTTCGACATAACTTAATACTAACTAATGGAATCTGGCGCAAAGCCAACAATTAAACTCCAATTTAATGTTTACATACTAATTTGGCTTGATGAATATTGGAAAACAAGGAGTATTATACAAATTGCAATTCCAATTCGTGTGATCAACACTTGTGTTTGTGCAGTGTCTGGGAGTAAACTTAAATACATAATATGTATTTAAGTTTGTAATCCTCTGTTGTCTGATTTCGTACTAACATAACGTTATGTGGCATAATGTTCGTTAGTACGGAATCAGGTCATAGATATGAGATATTGTATGAATTTCACTCAATAAAATCGTAAACTATGAGTTCGATAAAATAAATATCTGTTTAAAAGTAAGTAAAGTAAAGTAAAGAATCAGCCTATGTTATAGACTGTCCCACAGCAGGGCAAAGGCCTCCATCATAGTTATCGCTACTATGATATGATTAGGCTTAATCACCACGCTTATCATATGCGGATTGGTGATCACAAACCTGAGCTTTGTGACCCGGGCATCAAACCCAGGACCTCGAGATCTTTTTTGAGTGCCATCTTCTAACGACGAAGGCGATCAAAGTGTCCACTTAAACCCTTGACTCAGCTGCTGTAGATAGAAAACGGTTGCTTTTATTGTACAGTCAACATCAAATGTACCTTAACACATTAGTATCGTGTCTAAGTAACATTTTTACGTACCCCTTAGAAACTGTCTATAATAGGCAGAACAGTTACTTTGACATGGTACTTATTGTACCATAGGACCAAGATGTTTTTCTAATTCCTGGAGCCCGATTCTCGGGCTCGTGACATTTATCATCATACGACATATATCACTAAAACATAGTTTTTTTGTATGGATTTCATGTGACATCCGCCATGTTTTCAAAATATCACGAAGAATTTGGCTCCTGGACTCGACTTAGAAAAACATCTTGGCCCTATGGTACGGTATGGTTGGCCCCTTTTCACTTCACAGGACGAGATTCCCTGTACAATATTATACGCGTAAGTTATAAGTCAATTTTCAGGTTTAGTCTAACAAATAAGAATAAAGAAATGACGTAAAATGCAACTCTACTTAGGTACAAAATATAAGTTTAAATGCGGAAATACTATCCATAAATAAAAGCTCGCTCGCTCCGCTCTCCGATGTTCAATATTTGGCCAGAAGCTGCCTTATTTATGGCGACGTCATTTATTTAATTTATTTTAGCAACTTTAGATAAGATCAAGTTCTGCCTCAAACTACTGGGTTATATATTTTCATATATGGGATATTATCAACTGGAAAATATGCATGTGGCATTGATTGTATGTAATCCAATACTATAGATAGATAGATATACTTTATTGCACAAACACACAATTTAAAAAACTAGGCATTACAGAAACTTAAATATACAATTTCGGCGGTCTTATCGCATGAAGCAATTTCTACCTATTATAATTATTTATTGCTTAGCTATTTATTTCAAGACAATACAATTAATGAACGGCGACGGTAGCTGAATGGTTCAGGACGCGCTTTCCATACGGAGGGAATGGGTTCGAATCCGTACATGCATCTTTGGATTTCCAATTCCATGTACGTATTCCTACTATTAACTCGGCGATGAGAGAAAACATCTTGAGGAAACCTGCACGTTTCGGATAGATTCTAAAACGTGTAACCATGATTTAGTCGGTCTGGTTCCCCTGTCAAAGGGTTGCGAAGGTCAGACGCAGTCGTTTCATTGTCTTTACCAGACTCCACAAATCCTGAATCATAGTCCAAGCGTACCCCGGGCTCCAAAGCGACAGCTTTGGTTGTAACCGGAAATGACAACGTAAGATGAAGATCCAACATCACATACATTGATCTGACTCCGAGATAGGTAGCTCATGCACCTGTGAAAATGAAAAACACGCAGACCAATATTGACAGAAATGCACACAAATGTTTGTACTGTGCGGGGATCTAAGCAACCCTTGCACCAGACGCAGAACTACCACTGATCCAAACGGGTCGTCAGATAGTTAATGAAGATTCAAAAATCAGAATATTTTTGAATCTTCATTAACTATCTGACGACTGACAGCTTCCATTCGACAAATACTATAGGTAATCGTTGCGTCAATTGGGATTTCATCAGGTTTAAACACCCGTTTGAATGAGTGGTAGTGAACACTGCCTCTGGTGCAAGGGTTGCGGGTTCGATCCCCGCGCGGTACAAACATTTGTGTGCATGAACATGTCTGTTTGTTTTGGTCTGGGTGTTTTCTATGTATTATAAGTTTGTATTTACAAAAGAAAAGTATTCTATGTATATATTTGTAACTCCGCTGTTGATTCCGATATCCGTAACACAAGTGCTTGAGCTACCTATCTCGGATTCAGACCAATTTATATGATGTTGTGAAATATTTATTGATTTAAACATTCAGATCCTAGACTTGTAAAAAATATTACAAAATAAAGTTTCAATTTGAAGTTACAAATAAATAGACTGCCAAAATCATAACCCTTCCTTTTTGACTTTGCCGTAGTCGGGTAAAAATTTGGCGCTAGCACCGACCAGATGTACGCTCACCTTTTGTGAACATGCCAGACATGTTGAAGCGTAAATATATGTTCGAACATATCACGTCACTCGCGAATATTAGGTTTTCAATCAAATACCGTGAGAGGTGCTCACCTAGTGCGTCCGCCCGCGGCTTCACGCTCCGAGTCTGAGTCCGCGCTGCCAGAGGTCAGAGATTCAGGGCATGAATATGCGTCAGGATCAAAGTCATTATTCAGAAAAGCGATGCAGTAAATACCCAGGTACCGTAGTTGATGAATAATAGTGGTATTCAACATTAGGAGTAAGTAGAGTTTAGATGAAGACGTCAGAAAGGCTAGCACTAAAATAAAAGGAATTCGTAACGTAATCGTAGCGTTCCCACGCCTTACTTTGTAACCTTTTGATTCCAAGTTAGAGAGTAAGCGAGGAGGTGCGCTTCCGAACGGTAGCGGGAGCTTTTCATTTTGTCATATAAAACGCCACAATTCTTCGAAAAGTTCGTATTGGAGCTTTTTTTTATGGTGGCAGACGAATTCTCCAAGTGAAGTATAAGCTACCGTTACCGCAAAACCTCCAACAATCCCATATTAGAGAGGGCTAAGAATGTGGATTTCCAATAGCGGACTATGAACTGACTACTAGCGAATGACTATGACTACTAGCGAAATCGGAATTTCGCTTCATTTCGCATCTGTAAGTATTTCAGTGCTGTCGGAATGAAGCTAGCCTATATTTCTGGGTGTCACCGCAGTCGGGCGGCGCGCCGCTCTGCCACCAGTGACACAGCCGCAGCGGCGTCGCGGCGGGCGGCGGCGGGCGGCGGCGCGGCGCGTTCGTGACATCACTCGCTTGTGAAATTAGTTCCTTCTTCTGTCCTCGGGCTGCGGCTGTGGCTCAGTCCCCAATTCAAACTTTTAATAGTTTCCTGCGAGAATTTTTCAATTCCAATTTCCTTTTTGTCTTCGCAGATTGGTATTTCAACATACCCGAGTCCGGGTTGAGTGATTACGTTTTTATGAGCACGAAAATATATTTCCATTTCCAGCATCTCCATTTTCACCTGCTTTTATCGGTATATGGAAATAGCATTAACGTATTAGACTTTCGAGTGCATTTATAAACACACCCGTAGATATTCTTGTATTTACTTTTATCATCCAAGTTTACGTACAAGAGCGTACTTGTTTATGGTGAGGTTTTCCGTAGCGCTTCGGTAATGTTTCATAAAGCTGCTCGCTTGGAAAACAAATCTCCTGTGGGAATAAAACTTGTCACATAACGCGCTGTGACTATCTGAGAGTGTGCGGCGTAACGGTTTACTGCGCCGACATTGTAACGGAATCGTTTTGTACTCGACGGTATTTGATAGTTCATTGTGATTCGCTTGGTAAGTGAATCCAGCAATGATCTCACAAACACCGCTCTTTTTTCTCTTTGCTTTTCTACCTCGTAGAACATAACTGTGGAATGAACTATAGCCTGCGGTGTTTCCGAACCGATACGACCAGCAAACCATCAAGAAAAGAGCGTGCTCGTTTTTAAAAAGGCTGGCAGCGCACTTGTGACTCCTTTGATGTTGTCGGTGGGGATGGGCAGTGGTAATCACTTACCATCACACATTATATCATAAAAAAAACTACCCTTTGCACTTTACTATAGAAAGACATAACATGTATATGTTCTCCGTTATATGTATGTAACTTTGTCTGGGCGTAAGTATCTTAGTTACCACATATTTGAGGAAGAAGCACATTTTACAGGCTTATTGTATGTATTATTTGTTGGGTCAGGTGGCAGACGAGCAGACGGACTACCTGATGGTAAGCGATTGTCGCCGCCCATGGTGACCCGCAACTGCCAACAGTGGAATCACAAGTGCGCGGCCTACACGTAGATACCTACTGCGTACCCTCACTCACGCAGCGAAACACAGCACTGACGCTACTTCAAGTGGTTAATTTACCAATATCTACTCATAGAAGAGTAATGATTTTTTTACTGTACTGTAGGTAGAAACATAGTGATCATAATTACTCTCATTCCACTTGCATTTTAACTATAATTACTCTTACTTCATATTATAAGTTCACCTAAAGGTCGTCATCAGTTATTTACCTAGTTATAACCCATTGCTCAGCCCAAAGCAGTAAACTTCCTGGCTGGATTTTGATGGAATATTCATTAGTTCATAAGTGTCAACAGCGGGTGAGCGGGCTACACCTGCCGGCGCGGGCGCGCATCCATCTCTGGCGCGCGATCATAACTTCGAGAGATAAACTGGGTAGTGGAGATGCTATCTGCTACTTTGTAACTAGATGATTTAGTAAGAGGTTTGTTCAAATAACTCTACAAAACAGAAAATTCTTTATTTAAGTTAGATCCATACAGAACACTTACGAATGACAAAATAGGTACTGGCCCCGAGGCCCGGGGGCACGGCAGTGGCCCCGCCAAGCCGAGCAAAAAAAGCGGCACGGCCGTACCATCCTTTTCTCGAAGCAATTCAGGCTATATTCGACGCCCTATAATTTCGTTGTGGATAAAACAAGAAGCCTGAATTTTCGGTTACTAATCAGGCATTGTATAAACACGGTATATTTAAAATTTTAGTCACTTTGAACTAGTAGTTTAAGAATGACAACTTGTTAAAGTTTCTGAATTTTGTCACTGACCGACCGAAGTGTCTCAGTCTTATGATGATCGGTGAGTCAACCGATCATCATAAGACTGAGACACTTCTAGCAGACATAGAAGCTTCAAATTTAGAATACAAATAGAATTTAGTGTCTTAATCATGGGAAAACTTTTTTTTTTGTAATTTCGGTTCAGTTTTCTAAATACACTGACTGCCTGAATAATTTTGTAATCTTATATAAATTTAAGGATTACAGAGTTATGTTTGCAGTTGAAGGTGAAGGTACCGGAAAGAAAAAAAGTAGGTGGACTACAAAAAGAAATTATATCCCATAAAAAATAAAACTTGCCAAAAAATCCATGTCTCGCACTCAGTTGTTCTACCGTGAAAAGTAGTGAGATCTATGTTACCAAGTCGGTTATTATATTAACTTGGCACTCGGTTGTGTTTTCGTGCAATGGCCGAGTCAAATATTCAATAACCGATTGCCAAATTAATAACCGACTTGGTAACATAGATCTCACTTTTCACGGTAGAACAACTGATTGCGAGACATGGATTTTTTGACAAGTTTTGTTTTTTATGGGATATAACTTGCATTTCTGTTAAACAACGTGAACTTGTAATTGGGCCTCTATGTTTTTTACTGTGATTGTCCCTGAATCTAGCTGTAAGTTTCCAAAAACTTGTACAATAAAATAAATAAAATGAAATTCCGAACGTAGATTTCAACTGAGAAGACACTTTCTATTACTATACAAGCTATTTTAGCTTGTAGACATAAGTAAGACCGCCTTATTATCATAACAATCTATCTGGCCCTATGTCAATCCATAATCCAATACTGTATCACCTCATAGGGAGGTGCACTCAAAACTATAATAATCTCCCTTGAACGAGCTCAAAGAATAATTTTAAAAAATAATTTACAATCTAATGGGTCATACAGATCAGAACATGACGCACGCAAAAGTAGTATAAGAATTTTGAATTTTGAGTCATTGACAATCCTAAATGAACATGTAACCAAAAGAGTGATGAGAATAAACGTAAGTGGGTCGAGGAACAGAGGACGGCTCAAAAAGAAATGGATGGACTTTGTGAAGAATGACATGATGGAAAAATGGGTGGATAATTTGATGACGCAGTATGTCTGCGCCGACAACAAATAACCTGGAAAAAGGGCACGAGGACGATAATGTCAATCCTGCTGTAAGGTGACTGTGATCGACGTGCCATGAAATTACCGTAAACCATTACCTAGCAAACACCTAACTACAACCATAGCGCCTGGTCTCGCGATACATCTGTCACTGCCACAGATTGCGCGTGACGGAAACTTTCCGAGATAAAGGCGGAAAGCTATGCGAAACTCCAGTAGGCAGAACTGTGCAAAGCTCCAGTAGGCGCGGAGTGTCTCCGAGTCTGATTGGGGGCTGGCGCGGATAGAATACCAATACAAAGTCGGGACGTGGCTGTATTGTTGCCAGGTCAGAGATTGTTTCACATACAAGGCCCAAGGTACAAATAAGTTTAACGTTCTTTATTCCACAACATACAACTGCCTGCCTCCATGGTGTTACTATTAGGTTGAAGAGTGTTGGAATATTGAGGGTTTAAATTACAAAACCAGGGAAGTACCATTATGGGCTTGAAGTGGCCTCATTTTTTTAGAAGATAGAAGGTATGAATAACCTGATTATCTGAAAGCAAGATGATAACGTGCTTTGGTGGACAGGTTAAGCCGTCGGTGTCGTCACTTTGATACTTAGTGGCATTGTATATGTGATAGTAGAGGAGTAGACGGATCACCTGATGGTACGTGAATTGCTGCGGCACCGCAGATAATGTCGCAGCAGCAAAAAGCTGAGGCTGACCTGATTGCCCACACACAACCACACCATCTCTTCTCGTTTCGCCTCTCTTCTTCGTATCTGTGTCATTTTATGCCTACTGTATTTATTTTCTTTGTGTTGTATAATACATGTATTTTCTTTCTTTGAAAAAGCAAATAACGATTTTTAGTCTGCTAGATAAATGCAGGGAATTGAATTTGAAATCTCCAAGGCTGCGCCATTCATATGTCCCATTTCCCATAGCGTGACGTTTTCCCACTTCTAATTGAGGCAGCAAGGCCTATTGTTCTCAAGAAACCAGCAAATAATGTCAACTTAAGTTTGCCGTTTAACATTGTAGTGGTTCTAAGCCGAATTGGGTGAAACACTTAGACGGCTTTGAGTCTTTGTTACAGATGTTTACGAACGGGTGATTGTGCGAATTAATGAGATTTCTCGGGGACGCTCTCGAGCGACTGTTGCGAGGGTTGGAAGCCGACCGTATACCTACAAGTACTATCACCTCACATATCGAAAATAGATATGGCACTGAGAGCACCTTGCGAATCCTGTAAACTGCGGGTGCGTGTTTTTCCTATTTGCTAGTCTGTTTATATTTGGCGACAAGCGGTATTAGAATAAAATATTTTGTTATTTATAACTATAATTATCAAAACGGGAATTAACACGATATTTACTATGTGATACATTGTGTACGAGTACTTATATATTTGGCTCGACGTTTCGGCTACGTTACAGCAGCCGTGGTCACGAGCGGACTGTCGGAGCACGGCGTCGTCTGCTGGGGCCGGGCTGATAGGTACATTATAGTTATAATGCAACGCGAAAATCTAAAAAACTGTTGTTATTTATGTTAGCTATCTAGTCTTGCGAGGTTGTTGATGTTTTAAATGAAACCCAGTATATTCTCTTTCATCGCATGAATCCCAGTTATATATCATCTGTATACTGTCTAATATTGAATCTTAAAGATTTTATGATTTTTTTAATTTATTTTTCTAATACCAGTTGAATAAAAATTGTTCCCAATGTGGTTTTCCATACCTCTGGGCTAGGAATCTTTCTGAGAAATCGGACTTGCTTTAATAATTGATAATAAAAATATTTCAAACAAATTTTCAATAGCAAGGAATCAAAATTCCTCAATAACCTGCTCCCCAATAAAATAGCTTACATAATGTACTGAATGCCTGAAAGAAGCAGTTTATGAATGCTCTCAAGCATTGGAAAGCAGCCAACTTCTGACGAGTTGCGCTTCTCTGACCTTAATAGACTTTAAGTTCACCTTGAGGTACAATATTGCATGGTACTTCCTTCTGTGGTGTATGTCTAGATATGAGTATCTACCTTTTTTAACCAATACAGGATGTATCTGTAAACATTTACATCCCTTTAACCACGTGTTCTATCAACCATTATGAACAACATTTGTTCTATCACTTTTGGAAATTCGCATAAAAAAAATCAACTTTTTATACAATTTCGGTCACGTGACATGGTCATTTTGTATGACGAATTTCGAAAAAGTCGTAGAACAAATGTTGCTCGGAAAGGTTGGTAGAACACGTGGTTAAAGGGATGTAAACAGATACACCCTGTTTAAACCAATATTCTCAAATAATTAAGATTATTACCGGACTTTCTTGTATCCGTTGCCGAACCTTACATTGCGACCCTGCCATGCGTGTTTTAGTAAAAGTATAGTGATAAACGGTAGTAAAATATGGAAACATTAATCAATAAATATCCAATTCTTGCAGATCCGCGTTCACTAAGTAAGTACATCTCACCAGGAAAAACTTGGATCCACACTTCGATAGCCAGCCTAACTGAGATATACTTTTCTATTTGGCCAATCGTTTCCGATGGGATAATTCCTTTTCTCAATGTGGCCGGCCCATCTCTTATTTCATCAGAATCCTCAAAGTACCTAGTACTCGCTTCTCATGTAGAATTGCACAATACTTACTTAGTTGCGACCTAAACTAGCGCTTCGGAGCCGCGGTCCGTTCATTCACATATATTATCCAACAACATGACATTGAATAATAGCAAGAAGCTGGTTCAATTCAAATGCAATAAATCTTGGGTCAACTGTAAGCCAGCATGTGTCGGATGTAAAGATAAATAAATATATAAGAATAAAACTACGAACTAAAAAGTATAAAATAATATTTTTAACACTTCATACAACATTTTATAACAGTACACTCGAGAAAAGACTATCTTGTAATAAATACTTCATTATTCAACGAGGATTAGGCGCCGACTTCGGTAACCCCTTTTCTCGAGTATACTGTTATAAAATGTTATTTGAAGTGTATGAAGTGTTAAAAATATTATTTTATATTTTTTAGTTCGTAGATTTTCAGAGCCCTTTAACAGTCCTTACATGATGAAAATAGGACCAACTTGAAAGTGTGTTCTTTCTGTTAGGATTGAGAACGCAACCTATATAAAAAAAAAAAAAAAAAACTCTCTGGTTAACACACTTGCTCTGTAAATGTCATCTTGCAAATAATAAATGCGTCCTGCATTATTTTGTCCGAGTCTACTACGTATTTTCATTTAATTCCACCTAAAAATCAACATGGTAGCAGAGCGTAGTTGATTAAATTAAAAAACGCAGTGAAAACTAACAAAAACCGGCCGGCGTATTTGCTCCGTCATACATTTGGAGGTTACCGGCGTTGGCGCGTAATCCGTCTGCAGCGGCGTCAGTCTCAGTAAACGTCGAAAATATCAGAAATTACGTGAAGAAGATGTCCAGTACAGGCCACAATCCATTCCACATCGACAGACTCTTGGGGCGCGACAATTACGCGAGTTGGAAGTTCGCCGTGGAAGCGTATTTTTGTCTCGAAGATCTATGGAGTTGTGTTACTGGAACGAACACCGACGCGAAGAAGGAAACGAAGGCGAAATCTAAGCTTATCCTACTGCTCGACCCAATCAACTATGTACATGTTCAAAATGCGACTACGTGTAAAGAAGTCTGGGAAAAATTAGAACAGGCATTTGATGACAGCGGGTTGTATAGGAAAGTAGCTCTGTTGAGAGACCTCATCACCACTACATTGGATGGTTCTCGAAGCGTTGATGACTATGTGACTAAAATAATGTCAACTGCACATAAGTTGAGGAATATCAAGTTTGACATTAATGATGAGTGGTTAGGAACGCTGATGTTGGCTGGCTTACCGGAAACTTATAAGCCAATGATCATGGGTTTAGAGAGCTCAGGGATCAAGATCAGCGCGGACGCGATCAAGACAAAGCTCCTGCAGGAAGTACAATGCTCAGAGAGTACAGCATTCTTCACTAGGAAGCCCGCCACTCCAGGGAGTCGTAGCTCTAATTCTAAGGCCTTCAGTCACAGAGGGCCCCGTTGCTATAATTGCAATAAGCATGGACACTTTGCCAAGAACTGTCATGCTCCCAAGAAGAAGCCTACAGAAAAAGCAGATGAAAATAAGAGTTTTGTTGCAGCATTTTCAGCATGTTCACAGACAATGAATCCGGACCTGTGGTATGTGGACTCAGGTGCCTCCATGCACATGACCAACAGAAGTGATTGGATGTATGATGTCACAAGCCCTCCAGTACCCACCATAACAGTAGCCAGTAAGACGTCACTCTCAGTGGACAGTATGGGAAAGGTTAATTTGTTGATGAACAGTAATAGTGAGACTAAGATCCAGGTAAGAGAAGTTCTTTACATACCTAAACTTGCTGCCAATCTCTTGTCAGTTAGTGCAATGGTGAAGAACGGCTGTAAAGTAACTTTTAGAGATAAATGCTGTGATATTCATGATAAAAATGGTAAATTCCTGTGTACAGCGGAACTCGTAAACAACCTCTATCAGTTAAATACACATAGAGAAGTCTTTTCCAATCTTTCATGTTCAAGTGACTCAACCGATCTTGTCCTGTGGCACAGACGCATGGGACACCTAAACTTTTCAGATGTTAGCAAGCTGCCGGAGTGTACAGAGGGAGTCACTCCATTTCCGGATAACAGTAAGGGTCCCATCACATGTACCACCTGCCTCGAAGGGAAACAGGCAAGACTTCCTTTCAATAACACGGGTTCCAGAGCTTCACACCCACTGCAACTTATCCACACAGACCTATGTGGACCCATGGAACAAGCATCACTGGGAGGTATGAAATATTTTATAACCTTCATCGATGATTATACCAGGAGAGTTCATGTTTATATTTTGAAGGACAAATTGAGTGTACTTGAAGTATTTAAAGATTATAAAAGTAAAGTAGAGAATGAGCTTGGAAATAAGATAAAAGTTGTTCGGTCAGACAATGGCAAGGAGTACTGTAATAAGGAATTTGATAGTTTTCTTAGCAGGCACGGAATTGAACATCAAACAAGTACCCCATACTCACCTCAACAGAACGGTCTTGCAGAGAGGATGAATAGGACACTAGTAGAAAGGGCTAGGTGTATGTTGTTTGATGCTCATTTGCCGAAGCAGCTATGGGGCGAAGCCCTAGCGACAGCTGCCTACATTGTTAATAGATCGCCCACAAGATCACTTGATGGTAAGACTCCAATGGAAATGTGGTCAGGTACAAAACCAGATTTATCAAATATAAGAATTTTTGGCTCCGAAGTCATGGCTCAAATACCTAAAGAGAAACGCCAAAAATGGGACTCTAAATCTAGAAAACTTATATTTGTTGGCTATTGTGAATTTACTAAAGGATATAGGCTACTTGATCCACACAGTAATAAAGTCACTAAGAGTAGAGATGTGGTATTCTTAGAAAATGTACAGAAATATGATAATGTGTACTTACCTTCTTCAAACAGTGGATCTGAAACACAGTCAACTGAGGAAGCCTGTAATGAAAAATTAGAAGAAAGCACAGATCATTCATCAAGTGACGAGTATGTATCTGGCGACAATGGTGACTCATCTTACATACCAGAGCGACCGGTGGCGCCGACACCAGTGCGTAATATCAATTTACGTCCTCGCCGACCTGTCAAGTATGCAGAGAGTGATGAGCATGACGTAAGTTACTTTTGTCCCATACTTGATCTGAATGATCCTCAGACTGTTGAAGAGGCTCTTTCCTCTCCTAATGCTGCCCACTGGAAGGAAGCCATGCAAGAGGAATATGACTCCTTAATGAAGAATAAAACTTGGTCACTGGTAGAGTTACCACCGGGAAAAAGAGCCCTCCCCTGTAAGTGGGTATTCAAAAGTAAGACCAATGAGAAAGCTGAGATTGTTCGCTTCAAAGCCAGATTAGTCATAAAGGGGTGTGCTCAAAGAAAAGGGAATGATTATGATGAAGTCTATGCTCCTGTGGTGAGATACACATCAGTAAGATACCTGCTTGCTCTAGCTGCTAAGTATGACCTAGAGATGATGCAGATGGATGCCATTAGTGCCTTTCTTCAGGGTGACATAGACACCGAGATGTATATGTCACAACCAGAATGTTTTGAAGAGAATGCTCTAGTATGTCACTTACATAAATCAATCTATGGACTGAAGCAGGCTAGCCGTCAATGGAACTTAAAATTGAACAATGTTTTACTCAGTATTGGTTTGGAAAGATCAAAGATTGATCCATGTATCTATTTTTCAGTAAATGAATTAAAAATGATATTTATTGCAGTATGGGTGGATGATTTTCTTATCTTCACAAGTGATAAGGAAACAGTAACAGATACTAAGGAAAAATTAAAGAAAGAATTTTGTATGAAGGATCTGGGTGAAATGAAGCAGTGTATTGGCATAAACATAACCAGAAACCGTGAGGCAGGTGAGATCATGATAGACCAGGAAAAATATATCAACCTAGTGTTGGATCGGTTCGGCATGTCAGAGTGCAAACCAGTATGCACTCCAATAGAGGTCAATATGAAATTTGATAAGAAACCTGAGAATGAAAATAGCCATTTCCCATACAGAGAAGCTGTGGGTTGTCTGATATATCTGGCACAAGTTGCAAGACCTGATATAACATATGCAGTGAATAAATTAAGCCAGTATTGTAATGATCCCGGAACTCAACATTGGCTTGGAGTTAAAAGAGTCTTCAGATATCTTCAGGGTACCAAACATCTCAAGCTATGTTATGTCAAGGAGGATTCGAGAGAAATAACTGGGTACTGTGATGCAGACTGGGCCAGTGATCCGCTGGATAGAAAATCGTGCACAGGTTATGCATTTATTTTCCAAAATGCTTGCATATGCTGGAACTCCTGTAAGCAGCAAACTGTGGCGCTCAGTACAGCAGAGGCGGAGTATATGGCGATGGCGGCGGCGACTCAAGAGGCTTTATGGCTGCACCAACTTCAAACTGAACTCAGACAATGTTCAGATACTGCCTTACTCATATACTGTGACAACCAAAGTGCAATAAGACTAGCTTCTACTGATTGTTATAAACCTAAGACTAAACACATAGATATACGCTTGCATTTTATTAGAGAGAACATTGTGAAAGCTAAAGTAAAATTTTGTTTTATGAGTGGTTGTAATATGGTAGCTGATAACTTAACGAAGGGTACTACTTTTGAGAAACATATGTATTGTGTTAGTAAAATGGGTTTAATAGTAAACTAGGGTTGCGCTACTTATAAGAAATATTTGTATTGTATTAGAAAAATGAGTTTGCGTTCTAGAGGGAGTGTTAGGATTGAGAACGCAACCTATATAAAAAAAAAAAAAAAAAAACTCTCTGGTTAACACACTTGCTCTGTAAATGTCATCTTGCAAATAATAAATGCGTCCTGCATTATTTTGTCCGAGTCTACTACGTATTTTCATTTAATTCCACCTAAAATCAACACTTTCAAATAAAAAAGAATTGTGCAAATCAGTCAACAAGGGCATGAAATCGGTGAAAATACATAAAAAATAATATTTAAAAAAAAAAAACAAACAGTCCAACATCGAACCTCCTTCTTTTTTGAAGTCGGTAATTATTAGTAGAGTATTTTTTATAAGCTCGCATAAAACCGTGGGAGAGCCACGCTTCGGCATGATTGGGCCGGCTCGACCGGAGTGATACCACGGCCTCACACAAAATAGGCGCGTAGCATTGTGCTAAGCTAGGCTGTGTGAGTGAGGGTACCGGAGGCCCAGTCCAGGGGAAGGGGGATTTAAAGGCCAACCTGTAAATCATAATAAATATACCGGGATATCAGTAGAGTCACAAGAGCGCTACCAATAGCGCTCTTGTGACTCTACTGATATCCCGGGTGCCCATGGGCGGCGGCAATCGCTTACCATCTATGCCATCTGCCACTTATCACAAAAAGACGAGAATTCTCAGGAATATAAGAATTTACTGAAGAAAAGAGTTTTTAAAATACCCATCCTCTCTCCAAAAACCTCTTTTGCACATCGCTTTAAACCACACCTTTTTCTTCTTTTTATAGTCAAATATCACTTCATACTTTATCAGACTTGAAATAAGTTCAGCTCTCATGATTATAATGATGGATGACGCAAATGAAAGGAGGCCTCCCCATAAATAATTTTATTATACTACATACTCGATCTTTTCCGTTACATTTTCGATCTAGCCGTGTGGTCCCGGCAGAGTAGAATAGGCCACCCTCACTCTTACCGAGGTGTCGTAAAAGGCGACTAAGGTAAAGCTACTGCTGGCATGATCATCACCACCCAGAGAAGGAAAACTCTGCATTTATATCAAAACCCTCGCCAACCCGTCTGCCAAGCGTGGTGAGTATGACAATTACCCCTTATGTGATTGAGGGAGGCCCGTGCCCCAGCAGTGGGGACTTAAATGGGCTGACGATGATGACTCGATCTTTTCTACATACTCTCTATACGCTAGACATTTTTTTACAAAAATATCAACAATTGTACTGAGTGCATCGAAGCACACAAATAAAACTGGCGCTAAATAAACCATGGACGTGCCGCTTCCATCAGGCGCGTGACATCACTTCCCGCGTGACGTCATCTCGTTGGATCCACACGGCAAAAACGCGCGAGTTAGCGTCGGATATTTGGTTTAAATTGGCAGCCAATTGCATCGCGGAAAATTGAAAGCCACGTGGGAGTTTGTAATGGTGCGCTAATCTGATTGGCGGACGCGGCCAGAGTCCGCTCGGACGCGGCGGGAAGTTATTTGCACAAATCCTAGATTCAATTCTGATAGAAACACAGTTTTATGAATTTTTCATGGAAATAGTTACACGCACTGTTTGTTGACACAGCTAGTATCTAGAAATAAGGTATTGAAGGACCATTATGTACAGTCGACAAATTTCTCACTGTACGAATGCTAATGGACAACATTTCAAATTTTTAACATGTCCATATTGTTTTTTTATATGAAAGTAGACATAAAATGAACAGACCCATATTTTTTCTTTTTTCAAAATTTGTCCATTTTCATGCATAAAATAATTATTGAAATTCTTTTTATTCTAAATAGACGTAAGCGCCAAATGACGTCATCGGACGGCTGAATACAGCGATATTCCTTTGCTTATCATTGTTTTAGTAAAAAAAAGGTACTACTGTCAAAGGTAAATAATACTAGTGTCAACATTGTCAACGTCATTCATACATTCAACGTTGACAAGTTGTCTTTTTTTTTGACAGTTACATGTCATGAGTTTGGCATTACGTAAATTTAAAACTATAATGTGCTAAGCAAAGATATATTTTACATTCTGCCGTCCGATGACGTCATCTTACGTTTTTTAGTTTTTAATTTTTTTCTCAGTAAATAAGCAATATAAAAAATGAATAAATATATATTCGAGCAGCGGAAAAGTAAACAAAGAATTGGTATTTTTTGTTTCAGAGCTTAGCAATTTTGAAATGTTGTCCATTGCTAGTACACGCAGCGATTTTGCCAGCTAACTGGAACATCGTACCTATCTAATATGTTACATTACAAGAATTATGATTGCTCTCCATAACAATGTGAACACTGGACGAGTTATTTAAATGTGCTCCAGCCTGATCCTCACGCTATCGTCAGCAAATCCGTACCACGAGGATGGCATATCCATAATGTATGAAAACCATAAATTTTAATGGATATTGGAAAATAAATGGGCGCCATAATCGCGCCGACTGGAGTTCCGCTGTCAATAATCGTTCGCGGTTCAACCGCAGCCAAAGAGTGTTCGCGCTACAGCGAATATAAGCCGCGTTGATACCCCAGTGAAATATAGCCTTCGGTCGCCAGTCGTGAAGAGCTCCCTCTGCGCCAAGTGCACGTGGTAGCGCGGGTCTGGCCCGCTGGTCGCGGGAATTAGTTGAAGCACCAATTGTCGCATTATGGCAGAGCTATGGCGCGGTTTAAGGACACGAGGTGTAACTATTTGTTGGATACACTTATACCTGAATTGAGACCGTTAAGCTAGATACATTTTCTAGATGGCAGAAAAATCATCATCATCCTCCTGCTCTTTTCCCAGGTTATCTGGGGTATGTCATTCTTCACACAATCCATCCATCTCTTTTTCGGTCGTCCTCTGTTCCTCCACCCACTTACAAATTAAGCTCTTCACTTTTTTGGTAACATGTTCTTCCCCTCTTCTCCTTACATGGCCATACCAGGAAAGACGATTTGCCTTCAATTTATCAATGATGGGGGCCACTTTCATACTTCCTCTATTATACTCATTCCTTATCTCGTCCATTCGTACAAATAACGTAACATAAAAACGAGCAGATGGATCACGATGGTAAGCGATTGCCGCCGCCTATTGGACAACATACTTAGTTTAGTGACAATTGCACTTTCAAACTTTTATCTTTCCTTCCAAATTAGGCCTCCAGTATCCTCAATCAAAGAGAAGCAAGTGCTGCTTCTCGCCCTCGCAGTTTCCTGTGAGGCCGGCTGAGGCTGAGGGGTCGAGCCGGATTCACTCGTAACTCGGTTCGATATTTTCACCTGTACACGAAATATCTACGAAGTTAACAGATTTCAAAGTTTAATTAGCGATCTCTCTGATTTCGCGGATGTTCATGGGCTACGTTGATTACTTTCCATCAGGTGACTCGCTTGAAAAAGTCTGATGTATATTTTAATCATTTTGTTGAATGTAATATAATGTCGTGTGAAATGCGACGACATGTTAAGTGCTCTAATTGTAAAGCAGTTGCATAATGTAGAGCATCTCATGCAGCGCCGGAGTGCAGGGCTGAGCGCCGGGTACAGCGTCAGGCACTTGAGTGGCTTAAGCACGTGATAGTTAGTACGTACCTACGTAGCTTCTAGTAGATCTACATACACACACAAAATCAACTCATTAAGTGTATAATATACGTACAACTCGGGCACTCTCAATCTCTCACTGCTCAACGACTTGCTAACGCATTTACCTGACTTGGACGTACACAATGACAGGTTAGGGTTATTTCTAAAAAGTGTTGCGACTTTGTTAAAGTAAGAAATTATAATCTATCAAGTTTATACTAACTTTGGTGTAATAGCTTTGAATTGGCCGTGGGAGAGCCACGCTGCGGCATGAATGGGCCGGCTCGACACTTGTGACTCCACTGTTGTCGCGGGTGTCTATGGGCGGCTTACCATCAGGCGATCCATCTGCTCGTCTGCCACCTATCACATAAAAATAGCACTGTAAAATACCAAGTGTTCTTACATAAATAAATGAGCTATATGGTAAAAGCTTTTTATCACATTGCTCACAAGTTTTCCCGCCACCAGCTTCGTCCTTCCTACCGTCGTAGCATAAGGACCGAATATGGGAGACGCTCACCAGTATATTGTGTTCAACTTTCATAGGTGCGGGTAGGAAAAAACTGCGAAGGAAGCTAGACCGATTTGTCTGCCAGTAACTTACCCGCAAAACCTTCAGTTACTCCGTGACCATGGCGCTTGCGACAGTGCCGAAATATCGGACATTCAAGAGTTCAAAAACAACGCGTTCAGGGTGCTGTTGGGGCTGCCGCGGTATTGCAGTGCGTCGGGTATGTTCGCCGAAGCTCATACTGATGGCTTCCATGCTATCCTTCGGAAGAGAGCAGCCTCGATGATAGGCCATGTCCGTGGCAGTTCCAATGACATTCTACGCGTTATAGCTGGGCGCATGGACTGTACATATGTAGAACACTGGGTTCGGCTTCATGTTAAATCGTAAACTACCGAACAATTTTAAATGCCAAGAAAACATAAATTCATTCAGCAAAACACTTAAACTATTACTTTTAAGAAAATCATACTACTAAATATACTATTGAATTTTTCAATGACAAAAAGATTAGCATTATATAAATACAAAACATGTCTGTATTTAATTATTTGCTGTAAAATTAGCACTTCTAGGTATTAGGATAAATAAAATATTGTATTATAATAGATAGTAAGTAGTTGTAGTAATCTTGTAACTAATACTTAACTCTTGCCAAACCCTTACATTACAGGGTCCATGTATTGCGATAGTTATGTATGATATTTATGTAACTTGTAAATTGTATATATATGGTGCAAGAAATAAATAAATAAAATTGTCATTTTGGTATTATTTTTTTATTTTATTCTTATATCTAATTAATGTAATATTTTATAACGTAATAATCAGAATAATTTGGATAAGTGTAGGTATGTAATAATAACTATTTGTAAACTGACAAATTTTTCAAGAAATGACATGTATGGACTGTTCTTGTCTGAAATAAATTATTTGAATTGAATTGAAAAGCAAGGTAGGTAAGTACATGGTAGAATTCCCGTAAATAACTATTCTGACGCTCAGCAGGTACTTGCTAAGTGCGCTTTCCCCGGTGCGTTTCTTCACTATCTACAAAGGCTTTACTAAACAGGTTTTGTCAAACATCTCCCGACAGCAAATACTACGATACTAACGAACAGATCACACATCTTTTGTACTTTACGGGATGTTTCTTTTGTCTGATGCATATGTAACACGTTTATATAACGTTTCCCAAATACTTTTGTTGTTAACAATGGTCTTTTTCTTTTGTTTTTCTAAATTCGCCATTATTACCTAAGTTTTCCTTTCACTACATAAATCTCAAATTTAAATACACAGTCGTTTAAATAACGAACGCGATGATTTTCGCCTCAAGCATAATTATCATCATCATCATCAGCAACCCAAACTCGTCCACTGCTGGACATAAGTCTCCCCTTATGCACGCCACTGCTCGCGATTTTCGGCCACTCTCATCTAGCCCACACCAGCCAGCCTTCGAATGTCATCATCCCATCTTGTCGCAGGGCGTTAGGGATTGCAATCCAGCGGCGTTTTCAATCCAGCTGGATTTTTGCTGGATTGACCTGAATCCAGCTGGATCTAGCGCGGATCCAGCAAATTGTAGAACGAAAATAAAAAGAAGCCATTTTGATCCTTTTTTTATAAATTTTTTACTTTTTACGATAAATCTATGAAATCTTTCACTTATTTGGTGATATCTTATAATAATCAATGTTTTCAGCTACACAGCTATATATATAATTTTATCTTTATCTTATCTTTCTTTGGTTTTTTAATCATTTTATATCAAAAGAATCAACTTAAATTGAAATAACTAACTCAATATGTTAATATATTATATTAACCTCATATAACATTTTAGATAAGGTTTCTAAATAAGCTCTTGTTTCATTTACTTTTAATAATAGGACGTCTTTTCAGTAGCCAACAATCAGTCTTACAAATTATTTTAAAATGGACTACAAAAAGGACTAACAATAATACAATTTTAATTATCAATCACTTATTAAATCAAACAGAAGAAGCCCCGAAATAATCCTCTATCCACTTCCTTTTCTAATAATATTTAATAATTAGGCAGTTTCATGATCATGATCATTACGGAATAATGTCGGTTCTTCAATTTTTATTACAAATCCTCGACTAACCATAGACCATTTAGTACCGCAGGATAGTGTCAAAATTTATCGAATCATTCAATCATTCGTTCAGTGACATTTCATTTTACATAATTTATGTTATATTACCTTATTTTGTTGTAAACAACAACAATAAATTAAAACATTGACCTAATAAGGTTTCCAAGTAATATGCATAGTAATTGCTTATATTTTTGGGATTAAATACCCAAAAATAAATAAATTATTTTCTCACAAATAACTTTAGCGTAAAACGGAATGACCTGTCACAGGGATAAGTTGTCATGGTTACTGAATCGACATTTCGAGGTTATTATTTTAGTACTCATTTTAAACTAGGGGTCCGGGTGGTTTAACTTAAGTATTATAGTTGGTATACTAAATAACGTTAAACTACGTTCTTCAGTTATTCCCAGTATTAATCCCACTACTTATTTTAAAACCACGTTTTGGAATAAGAGGGTTTAAGTTTAAGTATAAGTATGGTAATAATAAGGGACTATCTCTGTTTTTGAGTCGGCTTAAAGGTCATCAAATACTCAAGAACAGTAGACAAACTTTCATCTAGCACTCCTTCGGTCTCATATGTGTTCATTTCTTTTTTTAATACCTTTTCGTAATTTATTTGTGCACTAGCTTTTGCTTGATTAAAGTTTTCTTTCTCTTTTTTGAGCTCCATTTCAAGCTCCTGTTCCAAAGTCATTGGCGAAGGTTCTGCCACAAATCCATAATATCTTCTCGCATCGGCGGCTCTACAATCTATTGTTTATTCACTCGCTGTAGCAGAGTTTTCATATCCTGCCGCATCGCATTATTTTTTGGTACAGGATAATAGCCAGGCTTTTTTACAGCTCCTTCATACATTTTTTTGAAATTAGATTTAGATAAGATTACTTTTTTTTTTAGATAAGATTAGATTTTTTCAAGTACACTAACGTACCAATTACTTTGGAGAGGCGCCGTACAGAGGAGGCGCGTCGCCCTCCGCGTTGTTTTGAAAATGGCGGCAATTCAAAAGCAAATAATTGGAATTGATACATTTGCGGATCCGCATCGCTGGATCCAGCATTGCGTGCTGGATCCAGCATGTTAAAAAAAGCGCTGGATCCAGCTGGATTGCAAGATGCTGGATCCAGCAATTGCAATCCCTACAGGGCGTCCTACACTACGCTTACCGAGTCGCGGTGTCCACTTAAGGACTTTGCGGCTCCAACGGCTGTCAGTTCTGCGGCTAATATGACCAGCCCACTGCCACTTCAGTTTGCTAATTCGGTGGGCTATGTCGGTGACTCTAGTTCTCTGTCGGATTACATCATTTCTGATCCGGTCCTTCAGAGATACTCCGAGCATAGCCCTTTCCACAGCTCTTTGAGCGACTTTGAACCTGTGGACTAGTCCAGCCGTGAGTGTCCACGTCTCGGCACCGTAAGTCATGACCGGAAGGACGCACTGGTCGAAGACTTTCGGCTTAAGACTTTGAGGGATGGGTGACGAGAAGACTTAGCGAAGTTTACCAAATGCTGCCCAGCCTAGCTGAACTCTTCTATTGGCTTCTTCCTCGAAGTTATTTTTGCCTAATTGGAGCGTTTGTCCTAGATAGACATATTCCTGAATAACTTCGAGAGGTACTCCAATAACAGCGACCGGTCCCGGATCAACGAGCTCGTTGAACATGACCTTGGTTTATGCATAATAAGACTGGTTTACTCAAACTTCCAATTCAACAAAGATTAAGGAAGCTAAAAATATAAAACACAATACACTATAAATGCTCAATAGGTCGTAAACAAAGCAGCAATATATCGGCACCTCTTACGATACCCACGGGGAGACGGATACCTACGATGCCAAGCTTTTAACTAGCCTCAAGAAAACACCTTTAGGGAAGTCACCCACTGGTAAATCGAGGGTGTTAGAGACGCGACATCGTGGCGTCGCTGGCGGCCCGGCGTCGATAATGTCACTTCGTTTCGTTTCAATTCATGAATTAAAATGTGAAGGAAGCATAGCCGCCTGCGCCTCGTGTCTACGTAGAGACCAATCCTAAACATTGTCCCGAAGCCGCGCCTCCGCTATCGCCACGACGCGACGCCGCGTCTACTTGCCAGTGGGCGATCTCCCTTAAACATTTCGGATCGGTGGCGAAATGCAAACCATACTGTTTTCATATACGTTAAAAAATAATTTACACACTTCCGCCAGAATAACTGGGGCGCAATTCTCGTGCATTCGACTTTGATAACGAATTAGAGATTTTAATCGACATTGATCTCGAATTCTCCATTTGTATGGACGAATGTAAGGAAATCTCTTATTCGACTTCTATATCGAATGCACGAGAATTGGGCTCCTGTCGTTTCACCTGAACATTCATAATGCGGAGGTGCGCGAATTGTATTCTAATCTCATATGTATTGTGTTGAAAGCTTTTTACTGTACGTTCATGCTTATATTCTAGGTCAATCTACGATCAGTCGTTACGTCCGATTTAAGCTTTTTGCTTCAACTGAGAGTGTGTATGTAATCGTATTTTTTATACGATTGGAAATATTTATATAGCTTTATCCGATTCTAAACTAATTCACAACAAATACCTAAGTATATAGGTAAATCAATAACGACGTAACACATAAAAAATAATACAAATATGAAAGAATTATTAAATATACTTTTATTGCATTCAAAATAATGTATGAAAACTTAAAAACTAGGTACTACAGGATATGTACAACGAAGGCGGCCTTATCACTATGAGCGATCTCTTCCAGGCAACCTTTAGGTAAAGGACACTGTATGAAGGTGTAGGGCGGTATGTAAGAGTGATCCGATTCTTATGGCTTCCCAGAGATACAAACTCGTTCATGTGTACGTTACACTTCCGCGTTCTTGCAAAGACGATTCTCGGAACAAGATAAAAGGTGTTAGTATATTATAATGTTTAATCGAATTCCTTGAAGACGCGAAGGAACCCGTGTTCCGCATTAGTCACGAGTCAGTTGCGCCAGAATATAACGTCGATCAATCACTAGAAAATTTACTTATTTATTATCCATACGAGTATCCATACTAATATTATAAATGGCGAAATATATGTTTGAGTGGCGGTTACACACACAGCGGAGAATTATGTCCAAGGACATCTGTTATCTAGTTCCACTGAAAATCAGCGTTAGCGCCTCCTACTTTAGTCGCTAACACGTGCTGAGTCTACACCATTTTGGGTACATATACTTACTTTACACCTGTATTCATTTGCTTACTGTAATATTTAAGTCCGACCGATGGACGTCGACTACGCGGCAGGCCCAAAAAAAGTAGGTGTGATGATTTCAATACATATAATGATTCTATTAATTTCTATGCAATGCCGAAATAAAAGCGTATTGTTTCTCTGAAATCAAAGTTTTATTATTTTACACAGAGTTCTAAACT
This sequence comes from Marasmia exigua, assembly GCA_019059595.1. Taxonomy (NCBI): domain Eukaryota; kingdom Metazoa; phylum Arthropoda; class Insecta; order Lepidoptera; family Crambidae; genus Marasmia; species Marasmia exigua. The sequence continues at coordinate 952,946 of CM032469.1, read as the reverse complement.
TCACTTAGTTCAGCCTATAAAAAAAAACAGATAAATTCCTTACATACCTAAAAACAAAGAAACAACATTTAAAGCTCTTATTCCAGGATGTTGTTTCTTTAGATTCACAATTATAAATATCTTTTTATTCTCTTATGTAATTTTACGTAGCATTAATAAAAATCCGATGACTCATTTAATCTGACAACATGACAGTGACATTAACTTTTCTTAAAACCTCTAGGCGGCATAGATAAATCTAAGGAAGACGATATCCACTATGTAATGGAGATATCGAATTTCTTTATATACATATGTCCAAAAAAAAATTTAAGTCATGTTACTTAATACGTAATTTTTAATGTGTCCAAATAAATATTTTTTCTCTCTTTGTTATCTGTATCACGACGCCATATCAGCAAATCTGAGCATCTCGTATGTGGTAGACCTATGGCGTCAGTCATCAATGTTGGGTATATAAGACTGGCCGGATGGGCGTATTTGGTAGTATAGTGACCCTGCCTCATACGCGTAAGGTCGTGGGCTCGTTCCCCACACTGGACAAACATTCGTGTGATAAATACTTGTTTTTGTTCAGTGTCTGGGTTTAAGATTATGTATTTAAGTATATATTTGTAATAAAATTCCTCTGTCTTAAATCCGTAACACAAGTGCTTCTTACATAGTACGGAATCAGGTCAATGTTTGAGATGTTCGTATCATTTTTTTTATATAGACCTTGGAGATATTCATAAGAATAAATTATGATCGATTGTGGGAGAGCCACGCTTCGGCATGAATGGGCCGGCTCGACTGGAGTGATACCACGGCCTCACAGAAAACATGCGTAAAGCAGCACTGTGCTGTGTTTCGCTGCGTGAGTTAGGGTACCGGGGGCCGCCATACAAAAAGTGGTGCATCATTTCTTCCGGGCCACCAGCAGCTGCCTAGTAAAATACTTAAATACTGTCCCACTGCAGGGCAAAGGCCTCCATCATAGAAATCAAGTCGTCACTGCTACGATGGAATTAGTCTTAATCACCACGCTCGCCTAATGCGGATTGGTTATCACAAACCCGAGCTATTTTCGAAACTTTCGAAACATACTTAAACCACTAGACCAACTGGTGGCCTACCAACATTATATCTACCAACACCGACACTCAGATAGACACTCGGATATAATATGCGTGAGTCTGTCTGTTGGTTTGTCAGTCTTTCACTGCAAAATGGAGCGATGAATTGACGTGGCAAACCGAAATCCACGTGAGCGAAGCTGCCGGCGACTGCAAATTATATTATATTATGTACTGTGATGGTCAGTAAAATGTGTCTTTCTTTATTTCTTTAGAGTGCAATAAAATAAAGGACTTAAAAATAGTGAAGCTCCAACTATAACACAGAAATGTTATCATGAAGCCATATAAGGCTACTGGGAAGATCTAGCAGGGTACTGAATATTAAAAATATTGTATGTTAATTAAAAATGATTTCAAAAAGCAAATCACTTAATTTATTCCGATATTTATTATAATAATGGTAATTCTATTCCAGGAACTCAAATGACTTCTCTTGAATGCTTCCGATTCCTGGCTGATATTAAATTACCTTTACCACTTTAAATTAATAAAATTAGTCATTCGTAAAATTATTCAGTCGGAAACGTTCAAGTAGCGATGAGGAAAATAAAAATTAAAGTGGAACAAATCCAAGATGTCCTTTCGAGTAGAATTTTAAAACGCCTCTGGTTGTTATCAGGGAGAAACTTTTTACAGCAAAAGTCATAAAGAACTACGAATTGGTGAGCGCCGCTACCAATTCACGCGTCATAGCTTTTGAAGCAAGAATCTAGGTAATCGTGCTACATCTTAGACCATATTATCACTTACCATCAGGTGAAATATGGTCAAACGCTTACCTATCTACAGTAAAAAAAAAAAAAAAAATTCAGTAAATAGCTCGAGTTTTTTTTTATCTATTTCGTGTAAATAGATATGAATGAATAAATGTATAATCTTTATTTGACACTATATGCAAAGAATAAACAAAACAATAACATAAATTCAAATTTAAAAAAAAAATCATATATTCAATAACACACATGTCATACAGAAAATTGTGGTAGGAGCTTCCTCTTAAGGTGACGGGTAGGGCATACTAGCGATGCCAATGGATTTTGATTTTTAGCTACTGAACCGGATCTATTTTAAACAATTTCAGGGTTACAATCTCTCGGCAAACACTTATACTATTTATTAAATAACTATGCACAAATGTTGGGTCCGTTTTTGTTTTAATAACACTTATACTATTTATTAAATACTTATACTTAACTTTTGGGTCTGCTTTTGTACTCGAAATTTGAATTACCGCCAAAATTATTAAAACAAAAACGGACCCAACATTTGTGCATGGTTATTTGATAAGTAGTATAAGTGTTTGCCATGAGATTGTAACCCTGAAATTGTTTAACATAGATCCAGTTTAGTAGCTAAAAATCAAAATCGATTGGCGTCGCTAGTGTGCCCTACCCGTCACCTTAAGCAACAGATTTGCTTGTATTAGGGAACTCCGCTCTTCTTTAAATATTACATACGTTATGTTTAAACTTTCCAAATTGTGTGTGTTGTATGTGAGAGAGTAAAAAAAAGTAGGGAGTTATTTAAATTAAAAAGGCGACCGATCAGCTTTTGTCGTCCCTGGCCGAATATAGGTAGCTACCGACGCTGGTTTTCAGCGGCGATATCAGACAACATACACATCGGTGGAATAATCGGTGTATGCCAATTTTTAAGGATCAGGTCAATCGTGACTTGATCCTAAAATTGGCATCCTTTAAACATGAGAGAAGCTCTCATCCAAATGCGCCATAAGACAGGCAGAATTAAAAGATTGTAATTGCAGTCAAGATTTTGTATTGTATCTAGAAAATCAATAAGCATAAAAATTCAGTTGCAATGCCAGCCTGGTTCAGCACATACCTACTTTAAAAATAAGTTATCGTGCAGGTGGCGTGTTCGCGCCGGAGATTTACGACTCAAAGCGGTTATTAAAAAAGTTGCGCCCACGCCGCGTCGCCGCCGCGCTTGTCGCACGGTCGCACCTATCATTCTATTATTTGTTCGGAGACCGCTGTTTTATATTTTAGCTTTTTAAATCATCCGCCGCATTAAGCTGATTGGACTTAAAGATTAATCTTCAGTTCTCTGAGAGGGAATGGACGCAGGACTTAATCACTATCAGATCATCTCAGCGTGTTGTTCTCGGTTGCGTCCAAAACCATCGCTCGAGAGCCTGATTTTCATACATATGTCGTATGAAAATAAATCACTATCACTAAGACTATATATCACTAAAAAATAGTTGTTTGTATGGTTATTAAGTGATATCCGCCATGTTTTCAAAATATCACGAGCCCGAGAAATGGGCTCCTGGTGTTCGCTTGGACTATCGACCTGACCCGGTGTACTCCAAGATTTGGTGTTTAAATTACAATGCATTAACTGCCGGCTTACCTTCGCAACCCATATACAGGGTGAAGCCAGACTAACTGAATTATGGTTACGCGTTTCTGAAACTATCCGGAACTTGCAGATTTCCTTACGATGTTTACTTACTGCCAAGTCACTAGTAGAAATATCCAGAGAGCATGCTTAGATTTGATCCTACGAAGTTAAAGAAGACTCACGGTCTTATCTATATACCGATCTATATCTTGTGAAAACACCGAAATCTTAAAAAGAGCAAAGAGCTTATTCCTCCCTTAAGAGCCGGCAACGTATCTGTGATACCCCGTGTGTCGCATAAGTCCAAGGGCGGCGGTAATCACTTACCTTCAGATGAGCCCTCTGCTCGTTTGTCTGCCATATTTGAAAAAAGAACCTGGGCCAGACTTTCACCCCTTCTTTTCTAAATAAGGTTATTCTATGTACATAAATAAAATAATTATCGTTGTCTCGTTGTTGAAGTAATGTAATGTTTTAACTGAGGTAATGTCTTAATCCAGCAAAGAATATTCCATTTCAAACTACAAGAAATTGCTAAGTTTTAGCGTTCCATAAACGTTTTACAGGTCATGGTTTTAAGGGGATGTAAAGTATCAGCCTATAAACTGTCCCACTGCAGGGCAAAGGCCTCCATCATATAAATCAAGTCTACTATGATGGGATTAGGCTTAATCACCACGTTTGTAAAAATCTCTTAAAAGTGATGACTGCGCTTGGAATCACATACCAAAAGAGCATAAAGACTACTTTTACATATCACCATGCATTATAAATAATAATATCAATAAGACCATATATAAAAAAAAATCATTCATTTCATGCTTCGCCCATAATAATATTAGTATATAAAAATACTTAAAAAATCTACGTTAGTAGAACCAATTAATTTAGGTATCTGCCGCGCGGCCCCATGTCACTCGCCCACCCATGGACAGATGAGGGAGAGTCCCAGGAGTTTTAGTCGGTATGCCTCTGGCCGGCTTCTCGTTAGGAGAAGCCGTCGCCAGAGGAGAGTCCGACATAACCCATCCGTTTACAGACGGATGGGTATGCGTAACGCATTTCCCCTGGGTCAGCGAAAAAAATAAAAAAGGTATCTGCCGCGCTGCGACCCCGGGCAAGTGCACATGCACTTGGACCGGGTGCAGCGCGGGGCTGTCCGGCTTCTGGCTGAACACGCTCAGGATGGTGTTGAGGCTCCCGCGCGTGCGACGCGATTCGGCGCCGCACCACGTGTGCGCGTGCCCATACATCGCAGATGCACTACACTTCACTACACTACATTGATCTGACTCTGAAATAGGTAGCTCAAGCAGCCGTGTTACGGATATCAGAATCAGGACAACTATAATTTATACGCATTTGGATCTGTCGAAATTTGACCAAGATGTGGCGTGATCGGATGGTGACATAGCGGGCGGTAATGAATAAAGCATGGCGGTGCGTGACGAGCGGATTAGAGTCATAAATATCAATACTCGCGCTCCATTAGTCTGAGTGGCCGCTTTGTGCTGCGCGGGACCAACCACTCACACTTATTCTTATTCACCATACTTCAATAAATAAGTTTCTATACCATTTAATATCTACATTCACTATACTTAAGGTCCAAACTGAAAGCCAGCGCTGCAGCGGCTTCAAGCAGTTGCGGCACATGCTGAGGTTGGACCTTGTTGACTACTTGCTTCTGTATGCATTAACCTACGTATTATTTAATCCTTTCTGTCTTATTCTTAACATCTTGTTGTAATTGTATTCGTGTTTAATAAATGTTTTACTTACTTACATTGACCTAAGTACTAAGGCTCGATTTTCCCAATCTTTATCCTTGGATAAGTCTATGGTGTAACGTCAGATTTGTATAGAATGACAGTATACCATTGATATAGTATCGTAATAAGAATGATCCAGTCGGCCCTAGGTACGGATATCAGACAACAGAGAAATTAGAAATATATACTCAAATACATATATTACACCCAGATACTGAAAACACACACTGAACAGTGTTCACCACACGAATGTTGGTCTAGGGTGGGGATCGAACCCACGACCTTTGGCGTATAAGGTTTAGGATCACTACCAAATGCGCCATCCGGCCGCTAAATTCCGACCGTTAAATTTGATTGTAAAATAGGCTTGTGTACTAGGTCCGAGATTGGCAATTTTTTAAAATAGCATTGAGAAATAACGGTCAAAATTAGCTACGAGTATGTATGTACAAAATTTCTAAAAACCTTATGTATTATTTTTGTAATACGCCCTCAAGGGCAAAGATAGGCAAGTAAATTTTAAGTCTTAAATTTACGAAATATTTATATAGCAAAAAAATCGAATCTTTCATTTTCAAGTTAATAGGAACCTTTGTGTAAGAAACTATTTTCATAACGCACTATTCTATAAGCTTATCGAAACAAGCTATCTCGCCATGCGCACAAACTAGTGAGGGTTGACGTCACGGTACCGTTTGTATAGAGGTTTTAGGCAAGTCTATTTTAAGTGATTTTCAAATTGTCTATCTCTAAGAGTTCCAACTAACAAATTCCATTCGTTCACGATGTTTTTACTTTTGAAGGGTTCTTATATTACCAACGAGAGAAATAAATAGGACACAAGCTTTTTATATGAACTTAAAGACTTACGGACGTGTTTTCACAAAATTAAAAATACATAAAACATGTTCCTTTAAAAAAAAAAAAAAAATTCAGTAAATAGCTCGAGTTTTTTTTTATCTATTCGTGTAAATAGATATGAATGAATAAATGTATAATCTTTATTGACACTATATGCAAAGAATAAACAAAACAATAACATAAATTCAAATTTAAAAAAAAATCATATATTCAATAACACACATGTCATACAGAAAATTGTGGTAGGAGCTTCCTCTTAAGGTGACGGGTAGGGCATACTAGCGATGCCAATGGATTTTGATTTTTAGCTACTGAACCGGATCTATTTTAAACAATTTCAGGGTTACAATCTCTCGGCAAACACTTATACTATTTATTAAATAACTATGCACAAATGTTGGGTCCGTTTTTGTTTTAATAACACTTATACTATTTATTAAATACTTATACTTAACTTTTGGGTCTGCTTTTGTACTCGAAATTTGAATTACCGCCAAAATTATTAAACAAAAACGGACCCAACATTTGTGCATGGTTATTTGATAAGTAGTATAAGTGTTTGCCATGAGATTGTAACCCTGAAATTGTTTAACATAGATCCAGTTTAGTAGCTAAAAATCAAAATCGATTGGCGTCGCTAGTGTGCCCTACCCGTCACCTTAAGCAACAGATTTGCTTGTATTAGGGAACTCCGCTCTTCTTTAAATATTACATACGTTATGTTTAAACTTTCCAAATTGTGTGTGTTGTATGTGAGAGAGTAAAAAAAAGTAGGAGTTATTTAAATTAAAAAGGCGACCGATCAGCTTTTGTCGTCCCTGGCCGAATATAGGTAGCTACCGACGCTGGTTTTCAGCGGCGATATCAGACAACATACACATCGGTGGAATAATCGGTGTATGCCAATTTTTAAGGATCAGGTCAATCGTGACTTGATCCTAAAATTGGCATCCTTTAAACATGAGAGAAGCTCTCATCCAAATGCGCCATAAGACAGGCAGAATTAAAAGATTGTAATTGCAGTCAAGATTTTGTATTGTATCTAGAAAATCAATAAGCATAAAAATTCAGTTGCAATGCCAGCCTGGTTCAGCACATACCTACTTTAAAAATAAGTTATCGTGCAGGTGGCGTGTTCGCGCCGGAGATTTACGACTCAAAGCGGTTATTAAAAAGTTGCGCCCACGCCGCGTCGCCGCCGCGCTTGTCGCACGGTCGCACCTATCATTCTATTATTTGTTCGGAGACCGCTGTTTTATATTTTAGCTTTTTAAATCATCCGCCGCATTAAGCTGATTGGACTTAAAGATTAATCTTCAGTTCTCTGAGAGGGAATGGACGCAGGACTTAATCACTATCAGATCATCTCAGCGTGTTGTTCTCGGTTGCGTCCAAAACCATCGCTCGAGAGCCTGATTTTCATACATATGTCGTATGAAAATAAATCACTATCACTAAGACTATATATCACTAAAAAATAGTTGTTTGTATGGTTATTAAGTGATATCCGCCATGTTTTCAAAATATCACGAGCCCGAGAAATGGGCTCCTGGTGTTCGCTTGGACTATCGACCTGACCCGGTGTACTCCAAGATTTGGTGTTTAAATTACAATGCATTAACTGCCGGCTTACCTTCGCAACCCATATACAGGGTGAAGCCAGACTAACTGAATTATGGTTACGCGTTTCTGAAACTATCCGGAACTTGCAGATTTCCTTACGATGTTTACTTACTGCCAAGTCACTAGTAGAAATATCCAGAGAGCATGCTTAGATTTGATCCTACGAAGTTAAAGAAGACTCACGGTCTTATCTATATACCGATCTATATCTTGTGAAAACACCGAAATCTTAAAAAGAGCAAAGAGCTTATTCCTCCCTTAAGAGCCGGCAACGTATCTGTGATACCCCGTGTGTCGCATAAGTCCAAGGGCGGCGGTAATCACTTACCTTCAGATGAGCCCTCTGCTCGTTTGTCTGCCATATTTGAAAAAAGAACCTGGGCCAGACTTTCACCCCTTCTTTTCTAAATAAGGTTATTCTATGTACATAAATAAAATAATTATCGTTGTCTCGTTGTTGAAGTAATGTAATGTTTTAACTGAGGTAATGTCTAAATCCAGCAAAGAATATTCCATTTCAAACTCCAAGAAATTGCTAAGTTTTAGCGTTCCATAAACGTTTTACAGGTCATGGTTTTAAGGGGATGTAAAGTATCAGCCTATAAACTGTCCCACTGCAGGGCAAAGGCCTCCATCATATAAATCAAGTCTACTATGATGGGATTAGGCTTAATCATCACGTTTGTAAAAATCTCTTAAAAGTGATGACTGCGCTTGGAATCACATACCAAAAGAGCATAAAGACTACTTTTACATATCACCATGCATTATAAATAATAATATCAATAAGACCATATATAAAAAAAAATCATTCATTTCATGCTTCGCCCATAATAATATTAGTATATAAAATACTTAAAAAATCTACGTTAGTAGAACCAATTAATTTAGGTATCTGCCGCGCGGCCCCATGTCACTCGCCCACCCATGGACAGATGAGGGAGAGTCCCAGGAGTTTTTAGTCGGTATGCCTCTGGCCGGCTTCTCGTTAGGAGAAGCCGTCGCCAGAGGAGAGTCCGACATAACCCATCCGTTTACAGACGGATGGGTATGCGTAACGCATTTCCCCTGGGTCAGCGAAAAAAATAAAAAAGGTATCTGCCGCGCTGCGACCCCGGGCAAGTGCACATGCACTTGGACCGGGTGCAGCGCGGGGCTGTCCGGCTTCTGGCTGAACACGCTCAGGATGGTGTTGAGGCTCCCGCGCGTGCGACGCGATTCGGCGCCGCACCACGTGTGCGCGTGCCCATACATCGCAGATGCACTACACTTCACTACACTACATTGATCTGACTCTGAAATAGGTAGCTCAAGCAGCCGTGTTACGGATATCAGAATCAGGACAACTATAATTTATACGCATTTGGATCTGTCGAAATTTGACCAAGATGTGGCGTGATCGGATGGTGACATAGCGGGCGGTAATGAATAAAGCATGGCGGTGCGTGACGAGCGGATTAGAGTCATAAATATCAATACTCGCGCTCCATTAGTCTGAGTGGCCGCTTTGTGCTGCGCGGGACCAACCACTCACACTTATTCTTATTCACCATACTTCAATAAATAAGTTTCTATACCATTTAATATCTACATTCACTATACTTAAGGTCCAAACTGAAAGCCAGCGCTGCAGCGGCTTCAAGCAGTTGCGGCACATGCTGAGGTTGGACCTTGTTGACTACTTGCTTCTGTATGCATTAACCTACGTATTATTTAATCCTTTCTGTCTTATTCTTAACATCTTGTTGTAATTGTATTCGTGTTTAATAAATGTTTTACTTACTTACATTGACCTAAGTACTAAGGCTCGATTTTCCCAATCTTTATCCTTGGATAAGTCTATGGTGTAACGTCAGATTTGTATAGAATGACAGTATACCATTGATATAGTATCGTAATAAGAATGATCCAGTCGGCCCTAGGTACGGATATCAGACAACAGAGAAATTAGAAATATATACTCAAATACATATATTACACCCAGATACTGAAAACACACACTGAACAGTGTTCACCACACGAATGTTGGTCTAGGGTGGGGATCGAACCCACGACCTTTGGCGTATAAGGTTTAGGATCACTACCAAATGCGCCATCCGGCCGCTAAATTCCGACCGTTAAATTTGATTGTAAAATAGGCTTGTGTACTAGGTCCGAGATTGGCAATTTTTTAAAATAGCATTGAGAAATAACGGTCAAAATTAGCTACGAGTATGTATGTACAAAATTTCTAAAAACCTTATGTATTATTTTTGTAATACGCCCTCAAGGGCAAAGATAGGCAAGTAAATTTTAAGTCTTAAATTTACGAAATATTTATATAGCAATCGATATCTTATTCAAGTTATAGGAACTTGTGTTAAGAAACTATTTTCATAAACGCACTATTTCATATAGCTATCGAACAAAGCTATCTCGCCATGCGCACAAACTAGTGAGGGTTGACGTCACGGTACCGTTTGTATAGAGAGTTTTAGGCAAGTCTATTTTAAGTGATTTTCAAATTGTCCTATCTCGAAGAGTTTCCAAACTAACAAATTCATTCTTTCACCGATGTTTTTACTTTTGAAGGGTTCTTATATTACTAACGAGAGAAATAAATAGGACACAAGCTTTTTATATTGAACTTAAAGACTTACGGACGTGTTTTCACAAATTCAAATACATAAAACATGTTCCTTAAAATCATATTTGTAGATCCTAAATAAACAGACGACTGACACGTACGAGTATTAAATTATTTAAATAAATTCGAAAGGGAAGGCTGTGTTATGTAGCTACAATCCTGAAGTTGATCATGACGATATGGACTCCTTCATTCGTGAATAGGCAACCTTGTGTGTATTATGTCGTTTAGAAATATACTGTTTTTTTTAAGAGTAAGGGAGGCAAACGAGCAAGCGAGTCACCTGATGATAAGTGATCACCGCCGCCCATGGACATCAGCCACTCCAGAAGAAGTGGACATGCGTTGCCGGCCTTTTTGGAAGGTATAGGCTCGTTTCTTGAAGCTCACAATGTCGTCTCTCTCTCTCATTTAAGAGCAACGCTCTTGTCGGTGGAGTAGTCTCCATTCCTCTCTCGACTCTGCCAGCACCTTCAACTCCTTGTACGACATGACATTTGCCTTTTCCTTAAGTTGTTGGACGTAATTTCTTCTTGGTCTTCCTCAGAAACGCAGAGAATGTAAAGAGAAAAAGTTAGACGAATTATGTAAGGACATTGAGAGGTCTATGAAAGAAGGTCAAATGGATAATAAAGCTTACAATATTAAAAGAAGTTTGGAAAAGAAGACAAGAACCAAAAGCACAGCCATAACAAATTCAGAAGGTCATCTTTTACTAAACTGCAGTGACATACTAAATCGCTGGATTACGTCACAATGTCGTACCGGTTCGGAAATACCGCTGCCGGAAGTTTCGATTTGATATTATGTTACACTTGAAAGTAGTGTTTTGACAGGACTATCAGTCAGGTACATAGTTAACTGTACCCTGTTTAAATGTTCATGCTCGGGGACTACGGTCCTTCGGTAGTATTGGTGCTATGTTTGGAGCTGCCACTAAAGGGGTCCTGGCGTCCCTGGGAAACGGCGCGGGTAGTAATTTGGCGAGTTCGGGTTGGGGGGGAGGGGTCACCCCCTCTGAGTGTTCGGTTGGCTGTGCGTGGGCCTAGGCCTCTCTCGTTGTTCGTGAAGTCCCTACTCCTCCGGCTTGCCGTAACCGGCCGGCGATAGAGCAGGTCTCCGCCTATTTGCCTGCGCAATTAAGGTGGCATGTGGCAGCTGAGGGGATGTCCGACGACTGAGAGTTTTTGTGCCCAGTCCAGCCTCTCCAGTCTAGCCACGCTTTGCCTTGTGCCACTCCTTCCGTAGGGAGAGTCTTTAGGCCTTATGTTGGGGGTCCGGCGTTGTGTTATCAAGCCAAGATGGCTCAATTGTCGGCCGGTATTTGCCAATTTTCACTCTCCGCATCCAGCGGAGTTGGGTCTTGCGGTGGTTTTGTTTTAAATCTGCAGGTTTTGTTTCTTTGCACTGCGGCAAGCAATGTATGGGTGGAGAAGGTCCCTGCAGTCCTCCTCCAGGTGGGGCCGCAGCCAGCAGCGTGGGGCGGTCGGGGGACGGTGTTTGGTGGGCCATGGGAGAGCCGTGCTGGCGTGGCTCTTTCGCCCTGAGCGGATTTGCGGAGACTCCACAAGATTAGATTAAGGGAGATCCCCTACCTGGCTGACTCCCAGCGGCGGCGGCATTTTCTCTGAGTGATAAAAAAGTGTTCATGCTCATGTCATAAAAATTAATCGTCAGCTTCCGACAGTTACTGTTAAAAATATTTTAACAGGAGCCCTCCCTTTACTTTAACTTCCTAGAAATTATATTACGTAATCAAATTCCCCTGACTCTACTGCAGCTGCCCAAGAGCGCGCCACTAGCAGTTGACTAACCAAATATACTATATGTGGAGTGCATTCAATAATAATAAAGAAACAATATCTTGCAGCCTCGCCCGTGCCGAGGGCTGCCACCAACAAATATACATCTTTTAACTTTTTCCTGCCCTTTATAACTATAGGTGGCAAAGTGTCTTGTGGCATTTTCACTGAGCTACGTACCGCCATTACGCCCATTTGATCTAAGTAGATAATCATATCAATTAGAATTAGTTGTTGCGTAATGTGATTTACGCAGCAACCCAGTAGCTAAGCTAATCTCGGCAAATCAAGCTACGCACACATGCGATAATTCTGCGTCAATGCAATTACTCGGCGACGTACTCGGGACGGCCGCACTCGTGACCCGGCCCGGACACACCCATCTCGAGTAAGCCGAAGAGATCGCTAAGGCGATATGCTCCCTTATATTGTTCTATACTTTACTAGCGTATCACTGCTGCGATCATTTTTTTCAAGAAGGTAAACTTGTAATGTTATTATTGTCTCCTGAGGATTGTTGTTCGTTTTTAGTGTCATCAAAAATAGATTTGCAATACCAATGTAGCAATTAAGCAAGCCCATAAAGTTTATTATCTAAATGTAGTTGTATCTTATTGGTCTATATTTATAAATTAGGTATGTAATCCGAAGGATAGTACATTATACTCCTACGTACGTACCTGTCCTCGATTATTTGCTTAGATGATTTCTGTCTATGACGGGCAATCAGGCGGACGTACGAATATGCATAGGTATTATATACATATACAACAGCCACGCACGCTATCGTATGCTCTATCCACCGATCGTATTTAAATAATCTTATACTGAGATTATAATTTGAGATCGAAATACTTGAAACAGCATGAAATAAAATTAAAGTGTACATTTTAGACATAAAATGAAATGTCTTCCGGAAAACGATTAACTAGTTTTCCATTTAATTTTATTGGCAATAGAATTATAGACTTGTTTTATCGAGAGCAAATCTGTAAACCCTGTATGTGGTCTGGTGCCAAATGGCGTTTCGCCCGGATTCAATAAGCGACCGCGGGCCTCGCCGCACCGCACCGCGCCGGAGCACACCGCACCGCGCCGCCGCACCACACCGAGCCACACCGCACCGCGACGGAACACACCGCACCGCGCCACTGCACCACACCGAGCCACACCGCACCGCGCCGCGCCGCACCGCGCCCGCTGTGGCACCGGCTATCGCCCAGCACCCGACTGTTGGCCGCGCACCAGCGCCGCTGGCATCCACGTCGCTATTACATTTGCCAGTCATGAATGTACAAATTGAGCATTTTCGCTGCGGATGCGACGGCAATTCTGGGAGATTGTTTCCTTGACTTTATTAGAATAAGAATGTAAATTACAATATGCTAATTCTTGTTTTATCAGTACCGTACCGTCCAATGCACACAATATTCTGCACAACCATTCCATGTCCTAGCATTCTTATGTAAAATATATGCTTTCGCTTTTTATCAATGCTACAACTTACTTTGTACTATAATGGCCCACCCTTACTTCGTTTCGGGACATTAGTTCCACTAAACCAAAGTAATCGGTACCTAGCGCCAATAGATGGCGCTAGGTACCGATTACATCACACAAGCATTTCGTGTTTACCTCTTTATAAATAGTATAGATACAGATGTATGTACATACTATGAAGATGAAAGATTTGTATACATATAATGAAAAAACTTATAAACTACTGAACCGATCATAATCATTTTTGAAAACATTACTCATATAAGGTATACGGTATAAGTAAATATTTGGGTAAGAAATAAAGCTAAGTAGCGCAACAAATGAAAGACAAGCAAGTCGATAGCGGTGAACGGTTTTCGGTCGTCTTTATGGATCCCGGTCCACGCATCAAATTCCTTATATCTGACTTAGCTCTAAAACAGTGGTTCTAAACCGGTGGTCCACTGGGTGGTCCCTGGAAGAATGTCTAGTGATTCGCGAAGTCTTCCAATTAACTGATAAGACTTCGATCAAACATATCGCGGCAACCGCGGTTTGAGTTTGGACGTAACAATAAGAGGGAAACTTCAGCAAACCATTCATCAAGCTAAAAAAGTTAAGAAAGCAGTGGGCTTTAAAAGTTATGAGATCTAACTTCACTCTACCATCAGGTGAGCTGCTGTGGAATATGACGGCGACTTCGATGGCGCAGTGGTTGAGCACAAGGGAGGAACCTCCCGGGTTTGATTTCCAGTCGGGAATGCTGCTGAGAGCTGCCTCCGGTTTTGCGTCATATAGTTTAAGGAAGTAGGTACCTAATTGCTGTTAATTTTATTGTCTAACGCATTTTATTTCACACATTTCATGAGATTGCAATTGAAGACACAAATAATGTGATCATGCCGATCGTCTATGTATACTACCTAAAGAAAGCAAATGAGGTTTAGGCAAACCGAAAACCTGAATCACTAACGCGATGTTATCGACACCCAGTGCCTTCTATAGGCAGAACTGATATATTTATAAACGAGCGCTCACTAGTATTATATTTTTATTGATTGGCTTCACGCTGAACGCTAGAGTTGAGTAGAAGCCTACGATGGAGCGAACTTACGAAGAAGTTGCCTTCACTCTAGTTTTAAAAATACTTTATTTAATAAAAGCTAATTTTGTTTGCGTCGGATTCGTAGCATGTGCGATACGTACCCCGTCGCACTTCTGACGGCTCCTTCCGCCGGGCTCGCGCGGAGCGCTCACGTCGCCGCTTCCCGGCGCCTGTCAGGTGTACCTTCGCCTGCCGCCTTTGATCTCTGCCGCGTAAGGAAGGCGCCCCCTTGTTTTCTTTCAAGAAGCACACGACAGAAAGGAAATTAGTGACATGTTTTTCGGGTGTACCTACTCGTATATACGTACAGCGTCTATACTACTCATTTGATAATAACAAGGGAAGCTTAGATGCCTACTTTTAAATTTATTTCAGTGTCAAAAATTACTCCAGAGAGGAAGCGAATTCTGTATCACATAATGGCGCACACAAGTTAAAATTCTTTAGGCATTGATAAACAGATAAACAAAATTTCTAAAATATACAAAAAATCTTTATTTGCAGAATAATCTTATAGGTGGGGTGAATCGATAAATTAGTTTCGCAGTTTATCACTGACGAGACAACACGCAACCATGTGGGTTGTCTCATCTCGTAGCGCAATGTGCTCGTTACTGCTACGACGTTTGCTACGGCCGAGTCTACGACGTAGCACTGTTTAATTTACTACGCACACGTTTGGAAAATACGAGAAGGATCGCTATTATTTTATGATATAGGTAGCAGACGAGCCGACAGATCACCTGATAATAGAATACTTATGTGATTATTTTTTATTATTTATTTAATTAGAACACCAACATAAAATACATTTTGACAATACATAAGGGGTTAAATAATGGGGTATAAAGCTTAATGCATTTACAATTACAGGTGCAGACTCCATGCTATAGAATAAGTTAAGAAGCAACAAAAAAATTGTAATGAAAATAATATTTAGAAACACATTTTACGTAGTGTGGCTATTAGGCAGCCAATGATTTTTTAAAGCTGCGAATGTCACCCGCGAATTATTTGTATTTTTATGGTAAGAAATTGCCGCCACCAATGGACACCCGCGACATCAGAGGAGTCACAAGTGCGCTGCCAATCTTTCTTCCCCCGGGATTGGGCTTCCAGTATCCGCAGCGAAACAGCACAGTGTTGCTTCTCGCTGGTTTTCTGTGAGGTAATTATAACATATATTTGTGATGAACACATGCGTTTGTTCAGTGTCTGGATGTAATATAATATGACGTACATATTTAATAATAATTCCTCTATTGTCTGATATCCGTAACAGATGCTCACGCTATTTAGTATGGAATCAAGCCAATGTATGACATGTTGTATGGATTTATTTTTCTATTTCAGTATATACTTTTATGTTCTATAATGAAGTAGTTATGATTGTAAAAAGCCACACATTGACATGAATGAGCTATCGATAAGTAGCGCTTGCAATGTGTTTCGTAGATTGAGTGGGAATATCCCCACTCGCCGTGTGATCCTCGGCAGAGTAGAATAGGCCACCCTCACTCTTACCGATGTGTCGTAAAAGGCGACTAAGGTAAAGCTGCTGGCATGATCATCAGCACCCAGAGAAGAAAAACTCTGCATTTATATCAAAACCCTCGCTAACCCGTCTGCCAAGCGTGGTGAGTATGGCAATTACCCCTCATGTGATTGAGGGAGGCCCGTGCCCCAGCAGTGGGGACTTAAATGGGCTGATGATGATGATGATCCCCACTCGCCCAGTAAGGAGGTATCAAATGTACATGTGCGGCCGCATTTGCTTATTATTAGGTGATCCGTTAGCCCGTCTACCACCTATTATAAAATTAAATGTTGGATTCTATATCCCACGTCTAAACTGGCACCTGTTGCAGATCAGCCCCCTCGCTAAGTCGGTCAACTTCGCGGCGATGGGGCTCCGCTAATTTCCCTCCATTTGTTGATATAAATTCGTCTGAGAATTCAGGATCACGTTGTAACGTTGTGCTGGGGGACCAATGAGTAGAGAGCAAGATATGCTTTATTGCGCAAAACAAGGATAGGTACAAAGTCACAATAAATCAGATAATAATAACATGGTTTTATGGTTTAAAGAAAAATAGTATGTTGTAGAATAGTATGTAGTAGTGGGACTTATTTTAAAAAAGTCAAAATTTGTTAACCCAATTTTTGTTTTCTTTATCATACCGAATGTACTCTAATACTTTTAATACAGTTCTATAAACTTATTGAATATACACCGTTCAGATTTAAACACCCATAGGAATTAATGCAAGTATTCATATTCATATTCTTTATTGCTCTCCATAATGTTACAAAAGGTGGTAATAACATAGTACAGTACAATTATGGACCCTGTCGGGCACGGCATAGAATAAGAGAGGGGAGGAGTCACCTTACACTTTCATCTACAAGAATAATTTAAATAATTTTTTTTTACTAGACAGCTAATTTTATTTAAATATATAAATTATATTAAACTCTTATACTGTATGTATGTAATGTAAATATATAATATTATGTTGTATTCATATCTTATAATATATGTAGTATCATTATGTTTATTTTAACTAGGTTTCAAATATTGCACGTTTACAAAATGACATTTTGTGGTGCTACCCATCTTACCGCATCAGTCGCCCTTGCCGCACCGCCAGCCCGGCCCCGCCGCACCGCCGCCCCGACCCCGCCGCACCGCCGCCCCGACCCCGCCGCACCGCCGCCCCGACCCCGCCGTATCGCCTCGACAGTCGTCGTGACCTCGGCTCGGGCCCTCATCAGTCATCTCGAAACCAACCTCATTCTTATCGCATCAAAGTTTACCACAACACGCCTTTAATTTGCTTCAAAATTTGAAGCTATTGTTTGAACATGTAACATTAACTTCAATTTAAGCTTCAGTTGAATATATTTATATATGTAGGTATGTATATAATGTAGTTATGTTATAATAATGTTAAGTCGTGTGTAGTTATTCTATATAAATGTTTTTTTCCTTACTAGTAACTATACAAATTTTCCTTTCGCCGCACCACTGCACTGTCTGAATGACCCAAAGGTTGACCGGTAGAGATTGCTTCTTGGCATTAAGTTCGCCTCATTGTATCAAAATTTGTGCAATAAAGTTTAAATAAATAATATATAAAGAATTAAACCAACAAAAGTAAACTCGAGAGTTTAAGCTTCTTACATTAGGATCCGATCGTTGTAGTTATGTGAAGATATTTATTTTTTTGTGTCTGCGCGCACACTCATTGATTCAATGAGCTACTACAAAATTACATTAACCTATCACAGGATAAGTTTGTCTCATATCTGCCATCAATATTTCAAAAGAGTAACCACTGAGTTTCTTGCTGGTCTCTTCTCAGTAGGAATCGACATTCCGAGCCAGCGGTAGGTAGATGATAATATGTGTACCTATTTTGACATTCATAAGTGTTCTGTATGGACCTAAATTGAATAAACATTTTTATATCTTTATCTTTATTCATCTTTCTTTGAGTTTTTGCCGCCATAGAAGGACTTTTTTTTATATATTTGCATTTGCTATCTCTCTCACTTCAATTCCACTGATGTGATCCTATCATTAGAAATCGCAAATTTAGAAAAAAACATCCTATATACTAAACCAGTTATGAGCTTGGGTCAGCGTCACTAAAAATTTTATATTTGTTTATTAAATACAAAATCATTACATGTACGTTTACAACAACATTAAACAGCTTTGATTCAGTGCTCAACACTAATTATACAGCGGAAATTCCACTTCCTTCCGAAACTCTCAAAAGATCTACAAAGTTCGTTCGCTCGGGCGGCAAACCGTTGGTCGCCGCGGGACACCCGGTCGCCGTCCGACTCGGTCACCCGGGCACCCAACGCACCCGCCTCCCTGACTTGTCGTACATTATTAATTTTAAGCCCAACTCATTACGTAGCTTGTGTATAGACTCTCGACAACTTGCTCGCTATTGGCACTGAAATCTCGACCACGTCGCATAGGTCAAGATATTCAGATTGAACTGAAGTTAAATGAATTCCTAATAGTCGTACGGATAGAATCAAGCATGAAATATTAACCTGGTAGGGGAGACCGAGTCTATAAATGGGAGAGCTATGAATGGGATAAAAAGATCTTTATTCACTTTAACTTTCTTTTGCAAAATTAATGACAGGTACCTCATTTTAAGCTTTATAAGTAAGAGATAACTTATAAAAAAACTAATTTCGCTGCTTTAAATGTTGCTACTGTAACTTCTGAGCTAATGTTGTTACTAATTACTGTTAGCAACAAAACATCGATTGGCTACATCACTAAGCGATGTACGTACAACCCTAGTAACGTCACTCACTCGAGCTGTCAGATTCTTCTATTAGATTCGCGCGTATTGTATTTTTTAATTAATTACTTGGAGTAAAACTGTACTTAATCCTATTAAAGTGCGTTTTATTATTGATAATAAGAAATTGGTTTATAACAATTCTTTCCTATTTCTATAATGTATCAATACGGGGATTAACACGATATTTATTATGTGAAACAATATTGTGTACTCAAATATTTGGCTCGACGTTTCGGCTACGTTACAGCAGCCGTGTAACGTGTGATACATTATAGTTATAATGCAATGCGAAAATCTAAAAAAAAATCTTCCCTATTTTTTTTAATTTTCTGCATGTTTAGCGTTGTATAAATGATTTCATTCTTATTCTTTATTCAGCTACTTCACGCACGACTCAACTCAATCTCCGCTATGTTTTCTGTCCGCATTTTAAGTGATATAGTTACTCTAATCTACATCGGAGCCACCCAACTAGCCCTGACCATTTGTTTTTTGCTCCATTAAGAGAGGTTCAAAGCGATCCCTCCCGGACTACGTGTAGCCGTGTAATTATAACGTCGGCGGCGGTTTCCGGGTCACAGATAACGTCGGATGCCTTTGTCCGTCCGCCTGTGCATCACTAATCGCCGCTAATTGTACGCCCTCTAGCCTTACTAATGAAAAACTAATTCCAAATTAAACAACTTTCCGGGGCGCGAATTGTTTGAAACTTATGGAGCCCTCTCGAAACAGAATCGCCCACGTACAATTTATTCCAAAGGGATTATATTTACGGTTTACTTGTTGTAACACAAAAATAGAATATGCTTTTGTATTTCTTTAAGAAAGTCATATTTCTATTCCTCAAGTTACTTTTTATGGATTACGCAAACTACGTTAGTCTCGTACATAAAAAGTCACCCTACGATGATATTGATATCAAAATAGAAATCGTTCAAAGCAACTTCTATGCAAAAAAAGCTTTATTATAATATCATTGTAAATTAAAAAATTTTTTTTCGAAGAAATAAAAGATCTGCCTACTCAATTATTATGTTATGAAACAATCGGATCACGTAAGATAGATAGATAGATGGATAAATACACTTTATTGCACAAAATTTACAGATCTTAGACTATAGTATTATACTAAAACAATGTATGCGGTCTTATAGCTAATAGCGATCTCTTCCAGACAACCTCAAGGTAGAGGAAAAGTATATCTAAGAGTAAGACTTTTATGAATTTGGTATTTCTGGAGGAGGTTTCTGGTGAGTGGTTTATCATAGGCTATTTGACAACATTCTGAAAACTATCTTAGGGTATTCATTTGTTTATAAGGAGCCCTAAAAAAATACTTTTCTGTTTTTATTTTAGATATTTTAATAAAAAAACAAACAGGAAAATGCAATATTCAAATATGCCGCAAAAACGCGTCTTTTAGCAATATGGCGGCCAGTGACGTAGATTGTCCAAAAATAAACATTGAGCTTGTTGGTGTTTCAGTGTTTCTTTCAAATAGGTTTGATTTTAGGTATAGTTTTGTGCTACGTCATCTTCCTATGAAGGAAAGGCAAAAACCATAGGCTGTAGACTTACGCGTAATCTACGTCACGGTCCGTTTTTAGTCCACGTGACCCCTGTTTAAAAAAATAATAATTTTAGAAGACGAATTTTGATGAAATAATGCAATATTTTTATCTCGCGTTATTACAGATCGCTCCACAAAAAATATATTAACACTGTACGAGCTACGTCGCACAGACCAACTCAGCAACGACCTACATGCAGCGCGGCTGACCGATGGACCGTCTTCTTGCACCGTCGGCACTCTACACCGACGGCACACTAGCAAATACCTTTGAATGTGACAATAAAGATAAACATTGTATATAAACAACTAAACTACTAACAATAAACAGATTTCAACCGTCTGTGTTGGGTCTCATTTCTCCCGCTGCGGCCAAGACACCTTTAGCCGTCACTATGATCAGTCGAGTGAGCCTGCTCGACTGGCAGCGGTCCCCCTCCTACCTACCGTCCTGACTCTTCCCGCTTGCTACTCTGGGCGACCCGGGAGCAAGCTCCCATCACCTTATCTATTTATGTATTTATTCCCATGGATAAGCAGGGCTAGGGCTCTAGGGACTTAGTGTCTTAGACAAAGGGGCTCTAGGCTCACTAGAGAGCTAGGTTCCCTTCCTTTCCTTATATTCTGTTCGCCGGGACGCGGTGCCTTACAACCATCGCTTCCCGCCCGTACATTTGGTCCTTCGAGCCGGATTTGAACCAGCGACCTATGGATTCTATTTACTAGCTCCCTGTGGATCTATACCATTGATCCTATAACATCTTATCATTATCAACTTAATCGATCTCATCATAGTGGTCTCCTACTTATTTTTAATTTACTAGCATCCTTTGGATCTATTCTGTAGTTATGATACTTTCACTTAATCATATTTATATAGACCTCTACCGCAGGTCTTTAATTCACTAACTTGCATCAACTTCCTATTGATCCCTTATTTACCTGGCCAGGAACGCAGTGCCTTCCCAAGTAGCACGTTTAACAGTATAACGAATCAATCGTGACCTTATGTAAAACTTAAGGTTTATATAAGGCTTTATAGATGTTCAAACTAATGTCAGCCGCTGTATATAGGCATTTCATAAAGCCATCAGTTTTACAATAGCATTTTTAGGTAGAATAAAATGCCTAAAGCTTATTAGTAGCATTAACCAAACCTATTATCATGCATTTTCGAACAGTTGTACAGCTTGCAGCTGTTTTTAATGCCATGGGCATCATAAAAGCATCTTAGAAGCAGATATTTGCCTTGACGCTGCTTTAAAGCATGAATTTGAACGAATATAATGCTTCATAATAGCTTTAAGCATATTTAATTGCCATTGGTTTTTTAAAGACATGATATTATCGGGTACTGGCTTGAGGTTTAGCTAGGCTCGTTAAAAGAATGATCTTGAGCAAATATAATGCTCCATTACAGCTGTAAGCTTTATTCAGTGCTTTTGGATTTGTAGAAACGTTTTTAATGCTAAATTAATACTTAAAACAGCAGTGCAGCAGTATCTTAATCCATTATAATGCTGGCATGTTTAAACATCACCCGTACGCTACTATATATCTAATAGTTCACTTCTTTGTTTTTGTAATGCATCAAGCTGTATTAAATAAATCCTTTAGGTTTGTAAGTAAGTAACTATTATTAACAAAAACAATTCGAATGTTATTTTGAGGGTGTACAATGTGATTTATTTTATTAAATTGTGTTGAGTAACCATCCAACGAATATAGGAACCTAGTTTTACCGTTAGGGTTATAATATCATCGTCGTAGTATATAACATATATCGTCTTTAAAAAATGGAGAAATCGTGGAAATTAAAAACAGGTACCGGAGGATTTAGGCAAAAAGTTGTAAAGGAATATACAAGAATTATGAATACTTCGGATGAAATAAAAAATGACGAAGATAACTATTTATGTCAAGCGAGTACCAGGGGAAATAATTATAGTTCCGTAGATAAAATAAATAAATACCATCAAAAAAATAATGCGGATTTTATGAAGAATAAATACACCCAACTAAACAGGATTGATTCCTCTCCACTTAGCGATCAGTTTTGCATTGGTGAGTTTGATATACAAAATGTAAGACCTGACAGCTCCGATGAAGATATTGATGAGAATATTATCAATTTTTTTTATTATTATACTTTAAAAAAATATATCTGATTACCCATTTGTAAAAATAAATAGGAATAACATTAAAACACTTCATTTACAAAAAATTAAAGTTTCTCAAAATAGGAAAGATAGGTATGTATTAATACCGGACGACAAAATAATTGAAATAAGAAGTATAGTTGAAAGAGTCTACTGGAATTTATGTTAATGGTTTTGAAATAAACAACAAAGAAAATGTATTTACGTCTCCAATACAGTCGTCATATTTGCATATTTATAAAGCAAAAATTGAAGATCCTACCGGTTCTAATGTTATCTTAGCTCCTTTGGATATTCAGTGTAAATTAGTATGTGTGGATCATCATAAATATTTGTACTTCATGCTATTAATGCATACACTCTAATAAAAGACAGTTTATTTTTCAATAATTTGATTTTATTAATGTAAACATTTTTTTTTCATTCTCATTACAATAATACACTACAACACTCGTACCTAAAAATGTCAAAATAATTTTAAGCATTGTTTTGAGAACATAATTACATATTTTTATGACGTAGCGGCAATCCGTTACGCCATAAAAATATGTAATTATCAAAGCACAATCAACCATTTCTTTGAGAAATACAATGTTCTCAAAACAATGCTTAAAATGATTTTGATATTTTTCACAGATTTCTGTTCCACACAAAATTTTGCACATCAGAGGCCTTACCATGAGTTTGAAATACTATCCTCGCTATCCAAAACTATTGCTCTGTCTCTTTCACATGTGTATGTGAAAGGGACAAGGCGATAGTTTTCGATAGCGAGAACAGTTTTTCAAACTCATGGAAAGGCTACACAGGTCACGTAGAAACAACAAGTTTTTAAAATTATTTTTGCCTTCAGTTTCCATATTTTCATCTTGTTTTTTATTTGCGTTATCGTTTAGTTGCCGTAGCCCAGTCTCTTTGTTTTCTTCTTCTTTTACTTTTATGTCATCTTTTAATATATTATGTTCTTTAGTTTGTTTTGTTGATTGGTTTTCATTTTCATTCTTTTTTCCTTTGTTTGATCATCTCATTGCAGACATTCTTGCAGAGAGTTTTATTCTGAATATAAATCATATTGTCTATTTTTTCAGATATAATTCTCTGATTAAGAAAAATTTGATCAAATGATACATTTTCAACGTTAAGTATCTGCACATAGTTATCACTGGCGTTAGCTACCGTAGCAGAATCGACGTCTACAGTAGCTGCTACGTCACCATAATTCAATGCCAAGTTTTCTTTATTTTCTTCTCCAGATTTCTGAAATTAAGATTGTTATGTTAATTTTTTATGTGATAGGAGGCAGACGAGCAGACGTATTACCTAGAGGTAAGCAATTACTATCGCTCATGAACACTCCCAAGAACATTGGAGTCATTTGACAACCCGTTTGGAACAGTGGTAGTGAACGCTGCCTTTGGTCCAAGGGTGGCGGGTTCCATCCCCGCACAGTACAAACATTTGTGTGTATGAACATGTCTGTTTGTATTGGTCTGGGTGTTTGTATGTATTATATGTATATATAAAAGAAAAGTATTATATGTATATGTTTGTAATTCCGCTGTTGATTCTGATACCCGTAACACAGGTGCTTGAGTTACCTATCTCGGAGTCGGATTAATGTATGTGATGTTGTGAAAAATATTTATTTATTTATTTATTTATAACTACGCTACCGGCTACCGACCTTTTAAAGTTCCCTCCCCAAATTGTGCCAAATAAACTATTACCGTCTCAAATTACTTTAAGTATTTGGAAATATTGTTTTAAGAAGATAAACATCAATAAAAACACGGAGAATTCAAATTTCCCGGCAAATGCGAAATGTGAGACGAAACCTTTAAGGCGACGGGTAGCCTTTTAAAGATCCTCCCTTCCAATTGGGCCTCTGGCATCTTCACTCACTACATATGAATAAAAAGCATATTTTATTTTCCTAAACGTTTAATCATTCAAAATGGATTATAAACAGTGTTTCCAACGTACCAACGTACAAAGTAGGTACCAATTTTCGAGCATTAGCTCAAAATAATTTTGCAATAAATGTTCCAGCATTCAACAAGAAGATTAAACGCCAGGAATAGGTTCTTTCATTTAGCTTACAGATCCCTAAAGTATTTGAATTAATAAGTTCACATTAGGGATCTATGGACATTATGTGAACATTAAAAAAGCTAATATCCAACATAAGGCACTACAGATAATTTAACAACGTTGTTTCTATGACTTCTGGCTTAATAACTAATCACTTGTGAGTATTAGTACAATGAACGGCATTACAAAGCTAGTGTAAGGGTTCACGAAGCTGTTTTATATAGACACCATTTTGTAAATATTTTATAACCTAAAATAGCAAAAAATCTATTCATGAAACAAAGTAATTGGCCTTAAAATAACGAAACATGTGCCTATAACATCGTGAAAAGTATTATTATAATATAAATAGTTAAAAAAAAAACGTTTTTAGACAAAGAAACAAATTATGTTTTATTTTGACACGTACCAAAATAATAACTTAATATCATAACATCTTTAAAATAAAGGCGCGTTATAATTTTGAATGAAAACCATATACATAATTACAGTAAACTGCCCGTCGCAGTAATTTAAAAGCAAGAATAAAAAAATAATAGTAGATTTTACTTACCCACAAATAAATCCAAAACAGGGTTTATGATTTGACACTCATTCACCATTACTGATTTATTACGACGGATAAAGTTTAATGAAGTTTTAGCGATTATCATTATTTTTGACGAGAGAATAAGTATGTTTTTCCAATAACAAAAGACATGTAAAAGTTCTTGTCGTGAATACTTGTAGAACTGAAATAAAGCCCTTACTCGTGTGGCATACCACTAAAATACCCATGTACCTAATTCTTTTATCGTGCGAAAAACCTCCTAATGATTCACAGTAAAGCAATTACAATGCGGTTAACGTTTTATTTCTCACAATAATGCTGAATTAATGCTTTTAAAATGCTAGTGGCATGTTGCTTGACCACAATGCAGCTTATATGATGTGTTTTTAATGCTGTTAACTGACCATTTGTGAACTTTTTACCAGCTTGAAGCTGTTTAATTTGTGCCCAAATTAGCATTAACTCGGCACGGTAAGATCTTTTAATGCTAATTTTGGAAAGCCATTTAAAGAGCACAAGCACGCAGGTGAGCCTATAGAAAACTGTTATAGGGCTAAAGTGTGTTACTTGGGTTACGACCACTCGTTTCTGGTCTGATTCCACAAACAATCGTAACCATGTTCCCAAAACACTCTACAAAGATTTAATTTTACAAGTTTCATTTCAAGTAAATTATCAACTTACACCAAATAACAATACAATAACATTCATTTGATGTAAGTAAGCAATGTCACGTAGACTAATGACTTAGCTAATTTTGCAACACTGCAATTTCATGATCAAACAATGCTATTAACTAATAAATTTATTTTAGAATACTTAGCATTTTTACAGTCAGTAGTGTAGGTAGGTAACAAGAAGGGAAATTTTAAGCATTGTTTGACGACTTAGTAACTAGGAGCAACAGTTCTCCTGGCCTAACTGGGCCACAACTTTAACTTTAACATTAACTAGGAGCAACAGGGCTCCTGGCCTAACTGGGCCACAACTTTAACTTTATTATTAACTAGGAGCAACAGGGCTCCTGGCCTAACTGGGCCACAACTTTAACTTAAAATTAACTAGGAGCAGCAGGGCTCCTGGCCTAACTGGGCCACAGCATTAACTTTATCATTAACTAGGAGCAGCAGGGCTCCTGGCCTAACTGGGCCACAACATTAGCTTAACATTAACTAGGAGTAGCAGGGCTCCTGGCCTAACTGGGCCACAACATTAGCTTAACATTAACTAGGAGTAGCAGGGCTCCTGGCCTAACTGGGCCACAACATTAGCTTAACATTAACTAGGAGTAGCAGGGCTCCTGGCCTAACTGGGCCACAACATTAGCTTAACATTAACTAGGAGTAGCAGGGCTCCTGGCCTAACTGGGCCACAACATTAGCTTAACATTAACTAGGAGTAGCAGGGCTCCTGGCCTAACTGGGCCACAACGTTAGCTTAACATTAAGTAGGAGCAGCAGGGCTCCTGGCCTAACTGGGCCACAACATTAGCTTAACATTAACTAGGAGTAGCAGGGCTCCTGGCCTAACTGGGCCACAACATTAGCTTAACATTAACTAGGAGTAGCAGGGCTCCTGGCCTAACTGGGCCACAACGTTAGCTTAACATTAAGTAGGAGCAGCAGGGCTCCTGGCCGAACTAGGCCACAACTTTAACTTTATTATTAACTAGGAGCAACAGTTCTCCTGGCCTAACTGGGCCACAACTTTAACTTTAACATTAACTAGGAGCAGCAGCAGGGCTCCTGGCCTAACTAGGCCACAACATTATCTCATCATTATCAAGGAGCAGTGATGCTCCTGGCCTATCAAGGCCACACTTTTAAAAACAATCAAGGCTCATGCCCATAGTAGAGGGGCGTAGTAACTACAACAACTGTTACTATTATTATTGTAGTGACTTACAACCACTACTCTCCCGAGCTAGCAGCTCTAGGTCTAAAACCATGAGACCTCTTTTTAACATCTTACTCTTTTCTTGGGGTGGAAGGATTCTCTACTGGGATTACCATCTTCCCGAAAACATCGGGAACGCCTGAGCCCAACAGTTGGGAAAGGCAATCATACTTTTAACAACAAAACCATTCAAGTAGTTAAAAATTCAGCATTTCATTCAAATAATAACTATTTGTTGCCGTTGCGCAAACATTTTCTAAAGAAATATAGGCGCTCATATTGCATTCATATTATCATTTATAACCTACCACAACATTGAATATGGCAACGTAACTAGAACCTTATTCACAACAACATAGTAACCATTTTACTTTAACACCAGTCACAGGCAGCTTGTATATATCAAGATAGGCAGGCTAATCATATCTTATGTACAGACAACACCACGACAACATCGATGGCAGCATGGCGATCAAGACACTGACAGCAGCGGATCGGTAACTGGCCTCCCCAACGGGTCTCACCAGTTCATTGAGAAGTCGCATAATGCTGTTCCGTACAACCTGTCCTATCTACAATCATCAAGCAACGACCAATAACCAGAGATGCAGAATGCATCCCATGAACCATGTGACACCACTACCACAATACTCTTGGCAACGATTGCGGTTCAAGAGGGTCTCAGCCAGAGCAGCGGACATCGCGTCTACGCAGCCACGCAGGGTCGTTGCATTCCAGCAACTCACATTGGGCAAAGAGGCACCACTCAACAACATCCCTTTGCCCTCCCCTCTTCGTCTTCTTCTTCGAGTCGGGAATATGTACGAGCTACGTCGCACAGACCAACTCAGCAACGACCTACATGCAGCGCGGCTGACCGATGGACCGTCTTCTTGCACCGTCGGCACTCTACACCGACGGCACACTAGCAAATACCTTTGAATGTGACAATAAAGATAAACATTGTATATAAACAACTAAACTACTAACAATAAACAGATTTCAACCGTCTGTGTTGGGTCTCATTTCTCCCGCTGCGGCCAAGACACCTTTAGCCGTCACTATGATCAGTCGAGTGAGCCTGCTCGACTGGCAGCGGTCCCCCTCCTACCTACCGTCCTGACTCTTCCCGGTTGCTACTCTGGGCGACCCGGGAGCAAGCTCCCATCACCTTATCTATATATGTATTTATTCCCAGGATAGGCAGGGCTAGGGCTCTAGGGACTTAGTGTCTTAGACAAAGGGGCTCTAGGCTCACTAGAGAGTTAGGTTCCCTTCTTTTCCTTATATTCTGTTCGCCGGGACGCGGTGCCTTACAAGCATCGCTTCCCGCCCGTACATTTTGATCCTTCCTTTGCTTATATTCTGTTCGCCGGGACGCGGTGCCTTACAACCATTGCTTCCCGCCCGTACAAACACCGATGTAATGAAAGAAATGTATATTTTTATCACTGTCGAATAGCTTATTATCCACACTGTTGATTCTTCTTTCATAAGACATAAGGTCGATGGCGAGCAGTTAACTGTGCAATGGATACGTGGGTGGCCGCGCGCCAGCCCGCGCCTTGATTCCCTATTCGGGTAATTAGGCTCGCATCACTTCGGCGCAGCCAACTTGGCAGAGCGGTTGTCAGTTACGACTAGAGCTGCCTAGATGTCGGCATATTCACAAGCCAGGGGCTACTACTTATTCGGCCCAATGCCAAAATACAAGAGAAATATGTATGACATAAAATATAATAGAAGCCATTTATTTCAACAGTGACCTACACAGTAACTACATACATAAATTACTACAAGGTAAGCATTTATATGTCAGGTCATGTTATGTTAGTTATTATAATAAAGTATCTGGGTCATGTGCAGTGCAAGTGCATAAATAAAAATATTATAATGTATTTATAAAACACAGCAGCAACAGCTGTCTTAATACGGTAGATATTTGATGGGGTGAGGCAATATTTTAATGAAACAGTTACATTTTTGTAGGAACACAATATTATTCTCATAAAAACACACTCGTACAAAAATGGATGACATTTCCTTCCAGAGAGAAAAACAGCGCCACCAGTGGCAGAAAAACGAACCCACCTTAACGTTTACAAAGAGAGCTTGCATCAAGGCGTTTACGAAGGCTATCTATGAATTACTTTATAATTTTATTTATTCAACAATATTCTGGCTACATTTCTTTAGAAAGATAAGATAAAAAAATCTTTATTCAATTTAGGTCCATACAGAACACATATGAATGTCAAAATAGGTACACATATTATCATCTGCCGCTGGTTTGGAATGTCGATTTGGATTCTTTCAAGGGGCTTTAATTGAATAGTACAATCAATGATGCATTGCAACCTAGCTACATAACAGCCCGCCTCATGATAAGCTGTCGTGGCTGCCGAAACTATTAATGCTTGCAATATCAAAATCATCACTTACGTATGTACGCGTTATAGGACCTTCAGAAGATAAAGCCACAATGGACAACATTTCAAATTTTTAACATGTCCATATTGTTTTTTTATATGAAAGTAGACATAAAATGAACAGACCCATATTTTTTCTTTTTTCAAAATTTGTCCATTTTCATGCATAAAATAATTATTGAAATTCTTTTTATTCTAAATAGACGTAAGCGCCAAATGACGTCATCGGACGGCTGAATACAGCGATATTCCTTTGCTTATCATTGTTTTAATAAAAAAAAGGTACTACTGTCAAAGGTAAATAATACTAGTGTCAACATTGTCAACGTTATTCATACATTCAACGTTGACAAGTTGTCTTTTTTTTGACAGTTACATGTCATGAGTTTGGCATTACGTAAATTTAAAACTATAATGTGCTAAGCAAAGAAATATTTTACATTCTGCCGTCCGATGACGTCATCTTACGTTTTTTAGTTTTTAATTTTTTTCTCAGTAAATAAGCAATATAAAAAATGAATAAATATATATTCGAGCAGCGGAAAAGTAAATAAAGAATTGGTATTTTTTGTTTCAGAGCTTAGCAATTTTGAAATGTTGTCCTTGTTGCCATACTCAATAGCTCAGCCGATATTTATTACTAACCGTAAAAAAAGGAGAAGGATCTCAAGTTCAAGTATATCGCGTATGGTCCCAAACTAAGGTTTTCCCTTGTACACATGGAAGCCAGGAACAATGAAGGTATCTCAAACATCTATTTCCAAAACTGTTAAAAATAACTCTTTCATTTACAATCTTTAGTGTTGTTGTGGGAATCGAACCAGCGACCCTTGTGTCTCAACCGGCGCTCAAACCACTGCGCTCAACGTGTCATCATAAATATTTCACAACATCACATACATTGATCTGACTCCGAGATAGGTAGCTCAAGCACCTGTGTTACGGATATCAGAATCAACAGTGGGATTACAAATATATACATACTTTTCTTTTGTAAATACGTACTTATAATATATAGGAAACACCCAGACCAATACAAACAAACATATTCATGCACACAAATGTTTGTACTGTGCGGGGATCGAACCCGCAACCCTTGGACCAAAGGCAGCGTTCACTACCACTGTTCCAAATTGGTCGTCATCAAATCATAGAACAGAAGGTGCTGAATTTCGGCCAAAGACGAAGCCAAAAGTCCATTCGGATCACTATGAATGCCGTCCCTAGTTGCAAGGCAAGCACGACACGAGTCAAAGCGACTTCAACTTTCCCTGTCGCCCGCCGATGAAGACTTCTTGTTCTCCGCGACTCGAACACAATGTGCGCGGGCGCGGCCGCGCTGGAACCGCGCCAGAAACCTATTCAACCTAATTAGGAACAAACTTAACTAGCACAGCCTCATAAGTTAAATATTCCGGTTTCAGGTAAGCGATCAACATAAAATATGGTGCAATTCGACTATATAAAATTAAAATCCAAAATAGCGGCCTCTACAAAATGGCAGATAACTTAGGTTTTATCAATCCCATCAACATGGGTATCAAATGAAAGGTCTCAACAAGTAGAATATAATTTACTATGAAAAATTGAAATCTAAGATGGCCGCCGCTACCAAATGGCTGATAACATTTTTTTATCAATCCCACCAATATGGGTATCAACAACAGTTAAGAACCTCAATGGAGGAGTTTTGGGGTATGTTAATACTTTATGTTTTATTTGTAAGCTTGTCCCTAACCGCGTCATCGCCCCGGCGGATCGCCATTTTGAGGTTGTGCTCGGTTATTTTTTCGATGGTAGCGTTCGATTTCGTCGTTAGTGGCGTTATCTGTATAATATACACAAGTTCTTGTGTGTCTGGAGATGGCTACCACCGCTTTTGGGACACTTTGCAGGAGATGGGACTATTTGGCAGTTGTTCTGACTATCGCAACGTTCTCGAACGTCTGTCCCTGGGCTTCGTGGATGGTCAGAGTGCGCGATCCTTCGTGTGATCCGTACCCCTGGCTGATTAAGAGAGATTTAGAGAACAATAATAATGAATACTATAGAGATTACATATTGACTTATGTCACATTTAAAAATTCTTCAATAGAGTAAGGACTTTTTTCCAGTAAGAAGGCCTTCAGTTTTTAAACGGTTTTATTTAGCTCGACCCGTACGGTATTTATTTATTTGGGTCAAAATTAGAAATTGAAATTTGAGTACCTTCCTGTTGTGAGATTGATCTTAAATTTGGTACACACCTTTAATTCCGATGACAATAAAATATAGTAATATCAATAACTTTGTAAATCTAAGATGGCCGCCGGTACAAAATGGCGGATTTCATATTTTTCCACAACCCCCTCAATATGGGTATCAAATGAAAGGGCTACACTACTACTACTAGTAGAATACTGTGATTATGACAAAATTTAAAATCCAACATGGACGTGGTTACAAAATGGCATATTAGGTGAGGGCATGAGTAGTCGTGTCCAGAACAGTTATGTCCAAGATTGTGTGACGTTAAAATGACAGATCAAGTCTCTGGAAGGGCTATGTTTGAGGAATTGGATTGTAATAAATTATCAGGTAAAAAACCATGTAATAATGATGCACTAAAGCTAGGCATTTCCGCTAAATACTAAAAACTATAAAATAAAAAATATACCAGCCAGACCGCCAGACCAGCTGAATCATGGGATTCAGTTGGTCTGTTAAGGGGTTCCCAAGGTCAGAAAGCATCGCTGAATTGCACCAGACTCCCCAATTCCGGAATCATGGTCTAAGAGTACCCTAGGTTACAAAACGATAGCTTTGGACGCAACCGGGAATTGCACGCTGAGACTCATCTCAGATCTGTATATTGCACAACATCCCACACTCAAAAGTTACATACAGATGAGATGAGACTATTTCGAATAAAGTTTTGATACTCGAATATATATATTTTTTTAATTCTCACAACATCTCATAGGTTGACCTGATTCCGTACTAAGTAGCTTAAGCACTTGTGTTACAGATATCAGACAACAGAGGAACACAAATATATACTTAAATACATATATTACACCCAGACACTGAACAAACACAAGTGTTCATCGCACGAATGTTTGTCCAGGGTGGGGATCGAACCCACGACCTTTGGCGTAATAGGCAGGGTCACTACCAATTGCGCCATCCGGTCAGTCAAATAAACAACAACATGGTGGATATATAATATCGTATTTTACAGTTCCGGGTATCGTTCGGGTAACGTATGTAGAATAGGTTCAACATCCTAGTACAACAGTAGCCTTATTGAAAACTCCTGTAGGTATGCTTAATTAGCTAGTTAATAGGTCAATGTAGGTAACCGCCGCGCAAAGTTCATCGCTGCGCACGCTGAGCCCGCGCCGATCAATCATAACTTTGATCCTCTCTCCCGAGACGCAGCCTGCAAACACCGACATATGGGACAAGTTACACAAAACTCCAATTGTATGTACATAATGAACTAACTACCAAGTTGCGCATAAACACAAACTACTACGAGTAGAAACTTCAAATTGAGTGTTATAATTTTTCAATCATCTTATAGAAACTGCTCGTAACATGATAGACTTCTGAGTATTTACAATTCTACTTACAGGGACTGTAGGTGTACATCAGCGGTAGATATTATGTACCTATTTTGACATTCATAAGTGTTCTGTGTGGACCTAAATTGAATAAAGAATTTTTTACATTATCTTATCTTTAAATGTTTTTATCCCGTTTCTGCAGGAAGTGGGCGGCTCTCCATTTTTACTTAATACACGGATGTATAATACGAAAGATGGTATTTCGATTCGGTGTCCCGTCAACAAATTAGTTAAATTCAGGATAAGCAACGGTTTTTTATTGCTTAACTCATACGGAATAGGCTTTTCTGCGATACCTGGTAAGCACGAATACAGGCGGCCGTATGAAAGGACCGCTTTCGGATCGGCGTAAGCTGGCACGTATACAGTACCTACACTGTTGTGTGCCGCTTGTGCAGGGTTGGCAGCTTTTTTTGACGTTTTGTCAACTTTACTATGAGTAGTTGGGTTCCTTTAATCGAAGCGTGTAAAAGCATGCTTTTACACGTTGTGTGTGTGACAACGGAAGTGATGCCTTGACATCGCGTCCGATGTAACTGCAACCTTGGCTCTCCTTTTCCTTATCATCAAACTAAGGTAAGTATATTGTGTTACTTTAAAGGAAAGGCCGAATAGAGAGAAGAAAATCTTAATGACCTCATTATTTTAATAGTTAGTCAGGCTGATTTAGCGGTTCTGGCGCTCTCCTCATCCTCTCTCTGGCCGTATCAGCCGTAGAACCACAATTTCTGCGGTGACGCTGAATCTGGCGGACATCTGAGGTGGTTGATGTCCAGAAGCGGACTGCAACAGACTTATGATGATGATATGTTGTTGAACCACGTTTCTTCCTAGTTGTTTTCATTCTTTTACTGACATGTATTGTTACATATTTTTTTCTATCCGAACTGAAGAACAATGTATAAAACTCTTTAGTTTCATCAATATTTCAATTCTATTTAGTTTCATCCAAATTTCAATCATAAATATTTGTTCATCGGTTCGGAGTTGGCTTAAATAGGAACGTGGCAGCCCTGGTTCCGCACCTAGTTGAATCGTGATTGCATAACGAGCTTAGTGAATACCAAATGTGAAATTTTTGTTACGTACTCGCGCGCGGGTCGCAGCTTGCATTCTCAATTGCGCCCAACACGGTAACTAAATTTAAGCCAACTTTTATCGAACTGGGATTTTTATTACACTAGGTTTTCGTGAATTTGGAAACCTTTTATTATATCTCAGTAGCTGGCGCCTATATACTAACACAAGTAAGTAAACATTTCAATTTGATTTTGTAAAAATATTAAATTGACGTCAGGTTATTTTAGCGTCGTGATAAATATGTGATAAGAAGTTAGGTGATAAACACGCTTGCTCATTTGTCGTCTTTAGGCTTTACAAAAGGTAATTTTCAAAATGCTAATTACCTCCCGTCACCTTCCTTAAAAATGCTCTACTCGTTTTTAATAAGGCCGGCAACCCATTAGCAATCTGTCTGAATTCGAGGATGTTCATAGGTAGCGTGGATTAGTTTCCATCAGGTGACTCGTTTGCTCGTTTGTCGCCTGTAGCATAGAAAAAGTGCAACGCGAAAATGCATAGATTTATATTTTGTTAAAATTTGCTAAAAACAAAACATTTGGTTTTTTTTAGCGATGCCAAGCCATTGCGTCCGAATATTTGTAGTATGTATAGATCTACATAGGGATAACAAAATCAATCCGAATGTACAAGAAACCAGCTTTACATCTGATGGAACGTAAAGCCATCAGGTGAGCTGAGTGCTTGACATGTGGACTGTATAGCGAGAGCTCCGCACCGGAGTGAGCTATGATCCGGAGTACATTCGGTTTGCGCGTGACGGCCGGTGAAATAGGGCTCTCCGTGAAAGCACTGCCTCTGGAGGCTTCAGCGGCACAGTGCAAGAAGAGTAAGGTAATAAAGTTGACTCAAATCCTGCGAAATTGTGACATCATTAACTGTTTAACTACACAGGAGCCCAATTCTCGGGTTCGTGATATTTTGAAAACATGGCGGATATCACCTGAAAACCATATAAAAAAACTATGTTTAGTGATATATGTCGTATGAAAATAAATGTCACGAGCACGAGAATTGGGCACCTGGTACGACCTACAATTCCGAGGGTCGTTGTCAGTGAAATATCATCTGATAAAGGGTCAATAAAAAGTTCCCGGCTGTGTCATCACCGCGGCGCGGCAGGCTGGAGGTGTCTCACTCTCACTCGCTGAGCTGCGGTGGTGTCGTGCGCTCTCGGCATGCATAATGAATGCACTCGGCTGCACTCGCAGCGCGGTTTCATCGTCGGCGCCTCTAATCGCGCCGCACAACTCTTCCCGGCTCGTACCAAACCACATACTAACAGCTATGTAACTAACAACTACAACAACGAGTGAGATTTAAATCCAACATGGAGACATTAGACGACAAATTGTTCAGTCAATTCGCTTTTCAGTTAAGTTTTTTTAAAAATTAGTAAGAATCGAAAGTCCATTAATGAAAAATGTAAGAATATTCTATTAAAAACAAAACATTAAATGTCATAATACATGCCAAAATATTACTGTTATTAATTACAAAACTTGAGTGAAATTCCGGACGCCAGAAGTGTAATCATATTGTCATTTGTCCGGCGAAAGTTTGCGTGGCTTGTTCCGCTCCTGCCCTGCCGCCGCCCACAGGGTCCTCGGCCCACGGTCAGAGTCTCCAGGCTCAATATCTAGTGGCAGTACCGCAAATTCAGGGAAGTGTTAACGATGTCACTCGCTGAAAATCTTGAAAATTCATTGAAGTTTATGAATAAAGGTTTCAGGAATTGGTGACTTCGATGGCAAAGGCCTAATTAGATTATAGTTATTACAGTAAAGGTAAGTTATAACAGTTGAAGCGAATTGACGACCAAAGGTATTATTATAAAATTGCTTACACTCTCTACACTTAGGATATATAAAAATATATCCTTGTAGCTAAGTTTAAGCCGCCTACATGTTGGATGAGCCTTGTATAACGATGACCAACGCCAACGTGTAAACAGCTCATTTGCTTTGTGGCTCGATGTTGCTCGGCTAATTGGCCAAGTGAAAGCAAACACTAACATGCAAGTATAGAGTTCATTTTATTTATGGAAATTACCTCAAGGTGAGGCCAGTGGGCTCGGTGTCCTGCTCAAATGCTGCGGTGATTGACATTTGCGGGCGCCGGCGCCGCCTCATTGCGTCGTGTCGTGACTCACTCGATAGCCTTTGCTGTTATTTGTGTCTATTACCTTACCACTGAGCTTTTTTCACCATGAAATTTGATTACCTGAAAAACTTTGTGATTCATATTTCTGACAAAAAACTGTTCATTTAAAGTGTGCTAAATGAACTGGCCAAGTAGATTATATTGTTCTATTTTTTCGGGTTAGGTTGTATGGTGGAATTTAAATCATTAGTCGTGTATAAAACTCAAAGACAAGTTAACAAAAACCACGGTATGGAGCGGTACATCAGAATCAAAATGATGACGGGTGTCGGGGAGCAATCTTACAGGTATTTACGACGGTGAGTTCTTATTCATGCGGTTCTAAACATGCTGATATTCGCATTTTTTTATATTTTATTCATTAATAAATACAACTCGGTTTAATATTTTTGAATGTAGGAATGTATTTGAATATATTCACCTCCATTATTTTGTATTCATTTTTGCTTCAAATATATACAACCAGCATTTTTCCAGGAAGCGTGTCTTGTTACACGAAGACTGTCTCGTCGCCGCGTATCTGGCCAGTATATCATCGCGATGTGCTGCGCCGGACGCGCCGCGCGAGCCGGACGTGCCGCGGGCCGGACGGCCGGACCGCCGCGCCGGACTGCCCCGCAGCCGGACATTGCGTGTCGCCCACGCATACATTATTATCCGCACCGCAGTTGGAACCTGTCGCTTCAATATTCGATGAGCACTGATTGCTCTAACAACTTTTTTCTCCGATACTATATAATGTTTCTACTTATTTATGTATGTCCTCATAAAATATGCGATAGTTGAAAGAGTTTCTGATGAGGAAAACGACACAAAACTATAAGTTTCGGAACATAATATTTTATTTTATGTATTTTATCGTATTCCTAAATGTGCCTATACCTATTCAGTTATTATCACCCAGTACCAGACCTCAATTGTGTTTCACGCTGTGACTTTTAACAACCTTTGTGCACATGCACGTGTTACATGTGCCTACAAAAACGTAGGTACACATGAGATGTATATGTAACTGTGTCAACTTCCTAACATTATGATAGTGCGTACATCAGAGCTGCTTATTTCACCAAAATATCTCTTTGTAGCTTTTTCCAACTTATCAAATCCAAGTTTGTTTCATCAAAAACTAAGTCCCTGGTGGGTAAAGACGTCACATTAGGTTTTATCGCCGCGGAGGCGCCGCTGACGCGCTCCCCCGGGCCGGGACGCACGCGCCGCGACACCCTGTAGAGGTCGTAGTACAGTGACAGAAAGTATGTTAAAACAATACTTCTAAGTAAACATAATAAAATTCTAAGAAATAAAAATGTAACAATTTGCGTTACATTCGATGATTCTAAGCTACTTACTTTGGGGTCTGGTCGATATGTACGTCGGTTGCTGTTTTCCTGTAACATTTATTTACACACCCTCAATTTGAAGTCGTTTCAATGACGACGCCCTCATAATGGATGATATGAATACACTTCCTTTAGAAAATTAGATAAATAATGTAATCGAAATTAAAAAGTCGGCTACAAAGCGAAACGAAAGAAGCGTGCGAGGGATCCTATCCTCTCTGAATGATAGTATACTCGCCTTGTAGGCATTAAACTGTTGAGCCCCGTTGATTTTTTCTATGCGATACTAACAGATGGATCATTTGATGATAAGCGATTGCCCATGGACCAGTGTAGTTACAAATGCGCTGCCTGTCATTTAAAAAAATGGAGTAAGATCATTTCTATTGCTGTCCTATTTTCCACCGTATACTACGTTTGAAGGAAGGATACTGTATGTGGTTGTTTGCAAATCTCTCAATAATGGGAAAACAAACACCCGAGGCCGCCCCTATGGCTTCCTCCACCTGGTAGGTACACTCGCGTCTTGTTTGCGTCTTGTTTGCGTCGAGCGCTTTCGCTTCGCCGAATAGTCAAATAGGCGGGGCTGACATTGTTTGTCACTGATACTCTGAAATCCGTTTCCAAACCTTTGAAAGTACGAGTCCTTCTACCGTGACGCCATTATTACTGACTGGTTCTATAGCCGTTGCTGTTAATTATGCCTGGTAGCTTTATTGTGCCTTCGAACGCGCAGAATCGATCCTCACCGAAATGTCTTAAAGGAATTGTATTTGGCTATGAGAATAGAGACTAGTTTCAGAAGAATGTAGGTACCACAACCCAGTTGCGATCCGGTGATCTTCAAGAAAAGTGCTTATTGACATATTATTATTTGACGACCCGTTGGGAACAGTGGTAGTGAACGCTGCCTTTGGTCCAGGGGTTGCGGGTTCGATCCCCGCACAGTACAAACATTTGTGTGCATGAACATGTTTGTTTGTATTTGTCTGGATGTTTCCTATGTATTATAAGTATGTATTTACAAAAGAAAAGTATTATATGTATATATTTGTAATCCCACTGTTGATTCTGATATTCGTAACACAGGTGCTACCTATCTCGGAGTCAGATCAATGTATGTGATGTTGTGAAATATTTATTTATTATTTATACACAGGCTATGGAATACTTTATTCCATCGATACTTCAGGCTATGGAATACTTTATTCCATACTCTGACGTTTTGCAAAAGAACAAAGCTCACCCTTGGTTTAACGCGGACTGTGCCAAGGCCGAAGCGGTCAAGCACACCGCCTACCAATCCTGGGCAGACGCTCGATCCCGCAAATCGCAGAATGTGTCGAAACTGAAGAAAGCCTACAACAGTGCCGCTAAGTCATGCAAAAGTGCTCTCCGAAAGGCCCGCTTCGACCACATTAGCCGCATAGGAGACAAATTAGTCTCTTATCCGTCTGGAAGCAAAGCTTTCTGGTCACTGGCTAAGTCGGTCGAGGCCAATTTTTGCCGGTCGTCGCTGCCGCCGTTGGTGATGTCCGATGGATCGCTAGCTCACACGGCCCAGGAGAAGGCAGACTTGTTTGCCACTCTCTTCGCGAGCAATTCGCAACTAGATACAGCTGGCAAAAATCCACCTAAGCTACCTCAATGCTCTTCTGAGATGTCTGAAGTCCATATTCGACAGAAAGAGGTACTCAACACGCTCAGCACTCTAGACATTAATAAGGCTAGTGGTCCTGATGGCATCCCTGCAATTGTCTTACGAACCTGTGCCCCTGAGTTGTCTCCTATTTTACTGGACTAGTACCGAGTACTTGGAAGCTTGCTAATGTTCAACCTATACCTAAAAAAGGTAGTCGTGCTGACCCAGCTAACTACCGTCCTATCGCAATCACCTCCATACTCTGTAAGACTATGGAGCGTGTATTGAACAACCGGCTCCTTGCATACCTAGAAGACAACGATCTCCTCAGTGACCGTCAATTTGGCTTCCGCCGCGGGCGGTCTACTGGGGACCTTCTAGTGTATGCAACCCACCTGTGGAGTGAAGCCATCGAGAAACACGGCGAAGCTCTCGCTGTTTCCCTCGACATCTCCAAGGCTTTTGATAGGGTCTGGCACGCAAGTCTCATTGGCAAGCTTCCGTCGTACGGAATCTCCACCGGCCTTTGCGTATGGATTGAGGATTTTCTGAGGGGCAGATCAATTCGGGTAGTCATTGATGGCTACTCATCTGATCGCCATGACATCAATGCTGGTGTCCCTCAGGGTTCTGTTCTTTCCGCAACTCTATTTCTACTACATATCAACGACTTGCTGTTGACACCCGGTATCTTTGGGTACGCTGATGACAGCACAGTTGCGGATAGATATCTGTCAGTTGCGAGGTCCGGTGCAGATGTCGGTTCTTTGAGGGAGGGCATGGTTCAGAGGGTGAACACAGCCTTGAATGCTGTCTCCATATGGGGAGATGCCAATTTGGTTGGGTTCAACCCCGCCAAAACACAGGCCTGCCTTTTTTCGGCGAAAAGGAGTCCATTTCATCTGACTCCTACTTTCCGAAATGTTTCCGTGCCAGTGACTGACCATCTCGAGCTATTGGGCTTGGATCTGTCGGCTAGCCTTAATTTTGGTCGTTACATTGAGTCCATAGCCAAAACTGCAGCTAAAAAACTAGGCATCCTTTGGAAAGTCAAGCGGTACTTTAAGCCCAAGCAGCTTTTAAGTCTATATCGAGCTCAGGTTCGCTCCTGCTTGGAGTACTGCTGTCACCTCTGGGACGGATCTGCCCGGTATCAGTTAGACGCTCTGGACTCAATAGAGCGACGTGCGAAGAAGCTCATCGATGATGACACACTCTCCGAAGCTGGCCTGCAGAGCCTGGACCACCGTCGACGAGTGGCATGCCTCTCGGTCTTCTACCGGATTCATTTCGGGGAGTGTGCGGAGGTTCTACATAATTTGATCCCCCCCAGCCCA
Source organism: Marasmia exigua (assembly GCA_019059595.1). Taxonomy (NCBI): domain Eukaryota; kingdom Metazoa; phylum Arthropoda; class Insecta; order Lepidoptera; family Crambidae; genus Marasmia; species Marasmia exigua. The sequence continues at coordinate 911,991 of CM032469.1, read as the reverse complement.
TTCCATCATCGGACGACAAGGCGCGGCGAGAGCTTTCATCCTTATGTGGTAGAAATACCCCTTATCCGCACGAAGCGATTTGCTTCCACATTTATAATGCGGACGGCTAAGGAATGGAACTCTCTGCCGAGATCTGTTTTTCCTGACCACTATAATCTGGGCATCTTTAAGGCAAGAGTGAACAGGCATCTTTTAGGCAAACGCGTATCATCCTAGACCTCATCGTCGCTTTCCATCAGGTGCGATTGTGGTCAAGCGTTGGCTTATTGACCAAAAAAAAAAAAAAAAACATATATGTAATAATCACATGTAAACTGCAGGGTGTAAGCAGTCTCTATGTATTTCAGGTGTTGGATGATATATTGAAATAAATACACACGCTTCCTTGTAGAACTCTTTATTACACAATGAATATATGTTGACAACGTGTCAGCTGTCATAGACCAGCTGACCATTAAGAGCCTGCAAAAAGGCGCGATACATCATTCCTCCACCCTTATTTATCAAACCTGGCAAGAACAAAAACAATTATTTACTACAACTAAAATTAATTACAACTATTAAAAATATTTTTTATAATCCACGCGTCCTCTTCGAGGCCTTAGGCGGTCAACTGCGGGTGAGGGTGAAGGCGCCTCATCTGGCAACACCTCCGTGGTAGATTCCGCGGAAGCCGCGACCGACGGCTGCACTTCGCCCTCTACGTTTAGACTATTACCACCTCGCGCGCACTCGATAGCCTCACAGTCACCCCTTTCTCCTCCATCATATTCACTATCACCCACAACGTGTTCCGGAATACAAGCCATAACTTCAACCGATCGTGACTGCTCCGATGGTCGAAGCATAGGCTGTCCTTGGACCAGCGGTAAGACGGGTAGTCCTAATCGAGGAACAGATGACGCATGGGCAGAGTTGCCTTGGTTTAATGGGTGGACATACGGATGACCTGCCATTTCACTACTACCATCATTTTCGTTTGGAGCGTTATTATTACCGGTATAACTAATTATTTGATCCACGTGGCGAATACAAAAAACATCGAAATCACTTAAAAGAATTCTGTACATTTTGTTGCCTATCCTTTCCTTAATAACACCTAACTGCCACGTTTCCTTTCGCGCATTGTACCATCGAGTCCAAACAACATTACCTACTTCAAATTGCCGTCTAATAGGTACTCGTTCTAACGCGGGCTTTGCCTCCGTGGGCATGATCAGATCAAGACGCGAGCGCAAAAATCTACCAAACATCAACTTCGCGGGTGTTTCCTTTGTGGTACAATGCACGGTGTTTCGATAATTAAATAAATAACCTAATAGCAAGTCATCGATCCTATTCGATGGAAAATTATCTTGAATGATACATTTTAACATTTTTTTACAAGTCCGTACAGAATTTTCGGCTTGTCCATTACTAGGAGGGTGATATATAGGTGAAGTCATATATTTTATACCGTTACTCATACAAAAGGTTCTAAATTCGTTGGAATTAATTTTGACATCATTATCGGATACCAAAACGTTTGGTATACCAAATGTAGAAAATACATATTTGAGCTTGTATATAAGAGCCTTAGTAGATGTCCCGCTGTCCATACATAGACATTCCAACCATTTACTGTAGGAATCCACCACGACCAGATACACCCTTTGTCCTAAAGTCATGTAATCAATATGCACCCGCTGCCAGGGCGCAGTGGAAGCGGGCCAGGGAGCGGGGGGGTCGCGCGGCGGGGCGGGCCGCACGCTCATGCAGGTCCTGCATGACCCGATCCAGCGTTCGATGTCACCATCGATGCCCGGCCACCACATCCTGCTCCGAGCATTGCTTTTCGTCTTACAAATACCTAAATGAGTATCATGAAGTTCTCGTAGCATATTTTTCCTTAATGATGTAGGTATGACCACCCTATGCCCTCTCAAAAGACAGCCTCCCTCATATTGCAAGTCTAATTTACATAGAAAATACGGTAAAACAAATTTACATTGTACTTTCCGTGGCCAACCATGTTGCATGTACCTACACACTGTAACCAAAACTTTGTCCTGTTCCGTCGCCAGAGCGATGTCTCGTATCGTCGTCGCCGGAGAGACTTCATCCAGGAACTTGAGTGCATGCATAGTATCTACGTCACCCACATCAACCGCTTGGTCGTCACGATTGCAAGCGATCGGGGCACGCGAGAAATAATCTGCCACCAAATTATTTTCGCTCGATACATACTGCACTATATAGTTATATGCCGATAAAATTATGGCATACCTCTGTAGCCTCAACGCAGTTGTCACAGGAATGCCACTATCTTTATTAAAAATTGATACGAGCGGCCTATGGTCAGTCTTTAATAAGAACGGTTCCTTACGGCCATACAGATATTGATGAAAATGCTTAACACCAAAAATAATAGCCGTGGCCTCCTTCTGTATCTGACTATAGTTACGTTCGCTGACAGATAGCGAGCGAGATGCATAAGCTAGGGGGCGCTCATGGCCGTCGTTACCGCGCTGCGAGAGCACCGCCCCGAGGCCGGCCGGCCCCGCGTCCACCGCCAGCACAAGCTGCGCCTCGGGCTCGAAATGCGCCAGAACGCGCTCCGACCCCAGCTCGCGTCTTATTGTAGCCACGCTGCGTTTTTGTGCCTCTCCCCACTTCCACGCTGCACCTTTACGGAGCAATTCATGAACCGGGCCTAAAACCGAAGATGCATTAGGAATAAATTTCCTATAGTAGTTAACGACGCCTAGGAACCGTTTAACCTCTGTGACATTGGTTGGCTCCGGTGCGTCTAGGATCGCTCGAACTTTATTCGGGCAAGTTTTTAAACCTTCTTTACTAACAACATATCCTAAGTATGTGATGCTCTTTTCAAAGAACACACTCTTCTCTCTATTCAGCCGTAACCCTGCATCATTCAGCCTGCGTAGAACTTCGCCTAATCTCTTTAAGTGGCAACCTCTATTGGGTCCGGTTATACAGACGTCATCCAACCATACACTAACCCCCTCTATGCCGGCCAGAAGTGTTTCCATAGATTTTTGAAATATTGCCGGTGCATTAGCTAAGCCATACACCAACCTAGTGTATTTGAAGAGTCCCTTGTGTGTATTGATTGCCGTTAGTTCTTGACTCGACTCCTCTAGAATAAATTGATTATAAGCATTTTTTAAATCAATTTTGCTGTAATGTTCGCCTATGTTAGCAAAAACCTCTTCTATGCGGGGCATGGGGTACTTCTCTACTATCAAGTCTTTGTTTATGGTCACAGAAAAATCACCTGCGATTTTAACCTCGCCATTCTCTTTTAAGACTGGCACAATAGGGGCAGCATAATTTGAATTATTAATAGGAACTAAGATACCTATACCTACTAAACGGTCTATTTCATCTTCAATTTTCCTTTTTAGGGCAAAGGGTACTGGTCGAGGTTTGAAATATTTAGGAACTGAACATTCTTTAAGTTTCAATTGAACCTTAAACTTATTAAATGAACCTAAATCATTACGCCACAAATTAGGAAATTGGTCCAATAAGGTACTTATATCTGAGTTACAGGATATTGAGTTTAAATTATTTGATATCGTTAATTTGAATACAGACATGAAATCTCTACCTAACAGGGGTGGCCCACCATTTTTGATCACAAAAATCTTAAGAGGATTAGTAGTATTAATGAATGTAGCCTGTACTGTGAAAAAACCAGAGGGAGAGATTTTATGTCCATTATACAAGCACATTTTAATGTTACATTTTTGCAATCTATAGTTACGAAATTTTTCCTTGTATAAATGTTCAGAAATAACACATTTACCTGATCCTGAATCCAGCTCCATCGAGAGGTATTGGTTTCCTAGCTTTAAATCAACCTTGATGGGCTTATCAGCCTCGTACCTTATATTAAAGTTTTGACATTCCTGACATGCCTCCTCCTCGTTCCCGCCGCATTCCGACTCCGCATCAACATGGTAGACGCCAGCAGAGCCTTTGCCCTGGCAGACTTTCTTAAGATGCCCTTTGATACCGCATTTTTGGCACTTATAGTTTTTGAAACGACATTTTTCACTATTATGATTTCCCAAGCCACAGATCGAGCATCGACGCATGTCTCGCCGCTCCACATTGCGCTGCTCCGGTGCGTCACCACCGGCGGCGCCGTATCCTCGCTTTCCATGATCCTGGAATCTGACACGAAACATAGGCTGCTCTCCAATACCAGTTTCATTAGTGCGCATAGTTTTCGCCTCCTTAGCACAGGCTGCTTGCTCCGCCAATTCAACTGCCTTAGTTAGTGTAAGCGTGGACGGGCTTTACTCGAAAAGCCTGTCGCGTTCCGGGCCAGAACCCAAGCCGAGGACGAAACGATCAAGCAAGTTCGTCTCCAACGCCATGCCAAATTCGCAATAGCTCGCGAGACCTCTTAACCGTGCCGCCCAATCACCCAATGATTCGCCTGGATTCCTATTTGCACCATAAAAGTTTGCCTTGTCCACGAATGAGCACTTCCTTTTCTTGAAATGGTCATCGAGTAATTGCATCAAGTCTTCATAACTTAGCGCCTCCAGATCTTTCGGGTACGCTAAATTACAAACTAAGCGATATGTTTCGTCGGAAATATGCGTCAAAAGAATTGCGCTTTTATTTTCTTCGACCTTATTTATTGTTAAATATTGCTTGAGTTTACCTTTAAAAATAGCCCAAACCTTTATTTTGTGGTCGAATAACGACAAATTCCCGATGTAAGCCATCCTCGTAGCCAATGAAATAAATACACACGCTTCCTTGTAGAACTCTTTATTACACAATGAATATATGTTGACAACGTGTCAGCTGTCATAGACCAGCTGACCATTAAGAGCCTGCAAAAAGGCGCGATACATCATATATCCTATGCTCCCTAATTAATGGGAAATTTTCCCAGTGATAGGTTTTTCACGTTAACCTAATATTTCAAAGGAATTATATGAAAATAACACTTTATACCAACAACGTCAAGTAACCCTAAAATACGTTGTAAAAAAGTCTGCCATGGCCTATAGATATATTTTTTATTGCTGCCCGTTTGAAACTGGGCAGTTTGTGGTTAAATATTTCTATCGAATTTTGCAAGACGTTAATTGTTTTTTTTTTAATATTTATAATAAAAATTTAAATATTTATGAATAAAACCCTTCATTCATTCCTGGGTAAATGAAAATGAAATATGGCAACACTTTAAACGCCGTAACCAATCGCTGTAATTTTTATACATATACGGGTAGCGCCATCTGTTATCACATTAGATAAAGATAAACCGACTGATTAATGTCATTGGAAAACTCCTCATTGTTTTGCTAGGTACTTACTCTTAGTTAACAAAAAGGCAAACACTAATGATCGTTATAGGATCTAATGGTAAACGCGTTAGATCCTAGGCCGCAATATAGGTATAAATAACAAAAAAAAGATCTGTATGTTTTATTATTTGTGTGTTTGAAGAGTTTTATTCTCATATAAGTTGTGTATTAGCAATCAGCGGTTACAGTGTAGCGAGTGCTCGAGGCTGAAGACAATGTCTGCTGCATAAACCCGCCATCCGCGTTATCTTTATGTCGCTCCTAAAGCACTCCCCTCGACGACGTCGACGTGCTCCTCAGCGAACGGCGATACGGCGATACAGCGATACGGCGATACAGCGCGGCCGCTCGGGGCGCGTTCCGAATTTCAAGAGTTTATTTACATATTGTCTTATCGGTGCATCGCATACTTACTATCGCTAGCTCCACGGTTGGGGTCAGAATCCCTGATAAACGTGCGTTACTTAGTACATACCATATGTAACCAACAGAACAATGCACTATGCTTTTTCATTTTAGGCTTTATGCTCCTATAAATAAATGATATGGATTAAGGAAGGAAGAACTTTTATAAATATCATTTATGTAAACAAAAGGTAAAACTTTTCGCATTTGCAAATTAATTCCTTCCTACCGCCAAAACATCACCGCCGCCACCCACATCCAGTTACCTCTCTTTATTTGAATAATTTGCAAATGAGTCCGCATTCTAAACGCCAACATTGAGCTTGATAAAAATTAACACACCGCACAGGTTTTAATGGCGTTGTCTCAACCGAGATAAAAATAAACTCCAGCCGACACGTGCTGAGAGGAAGCCACGTCATTAGCGGCGTGACGTCACAGGAAGCTCGAGGGCAGGTGTGCAGGTACGCGATGCGCCGTGTGATTTGTTATCGCGGTTCCGTATACAATGCGGCGCATAAATACTTAAGCGTACGGAGTCAGACGCGAGGAATTAACAACCTAGTCGCGTAAACACCAAGTGGGTTCAGATAAATCGGTTTCTTGTTCGCTTACGGTCGGGAATTTATTAACGGCGGCGAAACGTAGCAAGTTCTCTGTTAGCTGTTGCATAGTACAGCTACTACCTACCAACGAAATGTGGTGTACTAACAGCTGAAACTACTACAACTGGATACTTACCATGTTTTATGCAAATAAAGATGTTGTATTGTCTTGAACAACTCTATAAAATATGTGTCAACCTCTGTTTTTCACTGATAGCCTTTAAGCTAGGATGATAGATTCTATACCTACTTTTTATATTAGAAGGAGACATGAACCAGTATGCTATAGTAGCTCAGTGGTTCATAACGTGCCTTCCATGCGAGGGGTCGTGGTTCGAATCCGAGCATGCACCTTTGGATTGTTCAAATCTATGCGCGTTAAAAATAAGCACAATGACATTTAGCTCGACGGCAAGAAAAAACATCGTGAGGAAACCTGCACGTGTCGGATAGTTTCTGTAACGTGTAACCATGATTCACTTAGTCTGGTTCCCCTGTTGGGTTGTGAAGGCAAGAAGGCAGCCGCTTCATTGTAATTACCAGACTCACCAAATTCTGAATTATGGTCCAAGCGTACCCCAGGCTCTAGAGCGAAAGCTTTGGTACTCTTAGTTAACAAAAAGGCAAACACTAATGATAGTTATAGGATCTAATGGTAAACGCGTAAGATCCTAGGCCGCATCGTTGCTTTTCATCAGGGCTTATGGTCAAGCGTTAGCTTGTTAGCTTGGACGCAACCGGGAATCACACGCTAAGCGGAGATGAGGGACATGAACCAGTAGGTCAACAAATGAACGTCACCGCCGATGGTGGACTATCACACCACCGAAAAGTTTACCCTGCAACAGGATTGCTAGCCTGTAAAAGAGTAAGTGCTAGCTTATTAAAAAAATGTAATTTTAAGAAGTGGAAGTGTCTGCAAAACAGCGCTGACTGGGTATTCACCTGGTCCAGCACATGCTGAGACACTTACCGATTGCTAGCACAATACTGTAGCTACAATTTGCTAAAATGTACGTTTGAGAGCAATAAACCAATTTTTACTTTATTTATTATTTATTTAATTTAAAAAATACATATTTAAAATTTAAAAGGCCTTTAAAATATATTTTTAAAGTTTTAAAGACTTTTTAAAAGGCCGGCAGCGCACTCTCTCGGTGTTGCAGGTGTCCATGGGTGGCGGTGATCGCTTACAATTAGATATCAATATACCACTACCTACACTAGAATGTCTTTCGAAATGCACATTATTGTTGATAAATACACTCTCGACAAGGCAGTGTAGGGACGGCCACTGCTGAAAATAGGACTCCCCCATTGACTTCCCGAGTGCCCGTTCGCAAGCGGCATACGTACAGTCCGCCAACTGTACTTTATTTTCTTGTGCAATAAAGAATAAATAAATAAATACAGCGAGCTCCTGCAACTCTGACAAATTGACCCATTTATTGGAACGGGATACATTTCATACGCAAGTAATTGTGCAATTAAGGGAATATTATATCGTTTGATGATACAAATGACTGCGCACGAGTGGGGGCGGGCGTGAGCGGGGGCGGCGGGGGCGAGCGGGGGGCGGTCAGGCGTGCACACGTCGTCGTGATTACGACTGTAATTACTCGGATTAACATTAATTAGGCTCCAATCAATTGTGACCTTTGACCGCCCTGACCTTTGATCTGATGGGAATCAAAATATTGCCCGTAACAGTAACCATATTATTACTGTCCTCGTTTCAATAAACACAGAGAAACTTGATTTCAATCTACTAACCCATTGTTATACACATTATTTAAAGCAGCTATATATTTAGCAGCATATAGTCAGTAGCCATAGGTATATCTTACAGCAGCACGAATGCTTTTGTATAATTTGTTCTGTTCTAAATCGTCGTATACAGTCAATAGAGAAAGTTTATTCGTATAAAGGTAAAGATAGGTCTTACATGGATGGAAGTACGTACTTATGAAGGCTTCGAAGATTAAACATTTAGAATCTTATCAACTGAAAGCCCCTGACTTTCAAACCAATCAATAGGGTATTTGACTAAGCTCGAGATTTTACAAAATATTAATATTTTTATCAAAATAAAGGTCAATATGTACCAATAGCAAAAAATCACAATTAAAAATATAACGTCTAGCCGGTTTTATGGTCTTTCAAAGATTCATAGGCAAGTCCATATACCATTGAATAACCCATACAATTTGCACCGACTATTATAATAGAACCCTTGACATAAACGAAACATTTGATATAGGAATACAATACCAAGCAAAATTCAAAAGAAATGCATACAAAATACATGCGTGTGACGTCACATGCCAGTCGCCATTTGGATGGAGAGTTTTGAGTTTGCCCAGAATAATGTGATACAGGGTATATCTGTGGACATTTACATCCCTTTAACCACGTGTTCTACCAACCATTCTGAACAACATTTGTTCTACGACTTTTCGAAATTAGTCAAAAAAAATTTGACTCCCCATACAAATTGACCCATTCACGTGACCGACTTTGTATGAGAAGTTGAATTTTATTTTGCGAATTTCCAAAAGTCATAGAGCAAATGTTGTTGTTTTCTATCAACCATTCTGAACAACGTTTGCATGGTTAAAGGGATGTAAATGTTCACAGATACACCCTGTATTAATCATATAATTTATTAATTAATAACAATATCTCAGGTAGTTTCAATTAGAATCAAGTAATTCTTTCAACGATGTTTCTATAATTGAGAGGTATTTGATTACAAAAATAAAAAATTATAGACTAATACCGTATTTGCCTCTAACTTGGTTGGATAACGACGCGCTGTCAAATTATGAGACACGTCTTAATTGGAGGGCAAAGCACTGAATTATCTTTTTTCGCACTATCAGGCGGGTCAAGCCTGCAATATGCCAACAAAGCATTGACGGAGTAAGGTTCGCCGCGGGATTTGAATGCACTAACTCCAAATTTAATAGACATCCCTCGATATTCACCCGAGAGATTATTTTAGATAAATATTCTTCTGCTAAGATAACTTTAAATGAAAAGAGATCCGGGCGTTTGTTATCTCAGAAACGATTTTTAATTGGAACGCTGAGATGAAATGTTAGTCCGACAATGTGGTCAGGAGTTGATAAGTTAATTAAAACTTTGTTATCCGCAGGTGCGAATAAAGGATCCGGATTATTAACAGAGATAATAAAACAACTTAGGCTAACTTACTTTTTAAAACACCTATTTTTTATTACGGAAACCGATCTCACTCATTGTGCTTTTTACGAGTAATTACTAATTTATCTAATGAAAGAAGAAAGTACCTAGTTAAACGAGCAAACAACGACTCGATACAAAAAAATAAAGTTTAAAAACTAAAACCCGATTACCAAAACAACACACTTAAGTACGAAACAAGAATGATGAGTATCTGCTCATATTATTATATCGCCGTGGTCATCTGCCACATTCATTTTATTTTATTATTACAATGAATCTGTTTTGCTACAGTAGCTGGCATACGGCCACGGCAATACGTAATACGGCATAATAATTTCAGCGGAGACAATTTTCTTCATTCGTACTATTGAGTACGGATTCAAAATATAATTTTGCCAAATACCTATTTATTAAAAATCACAGAAAATATACAAAAAATACAAGAAAATAATTATTTAGATAAGCTTAAACCCCGTTGCTACGCACACGACAGACAACAGACACCTAGCAACAGGGTTACCAGATCTATCGCCAACATCTCTCCCCCCTGGTAAGAACCGAAGGTCTTACCAACGAAGCTATGGCGATAGGTCCAGCTTTGCTAACTTACGCGCAGGTCGCCGTAGGACCCCTGCGCTGGTCCTTACGTCCGCTACTCGCACAACGTCGTCTTTGCCGGGGAATACCTGCACGACTCTACCGCGAGGCCAAACTCCACGTGGCAAATTTCCATCACAGACTACAACTACATCTCCAATCTTTAAATTATCTGAATGGGATGATGGGCCTCGCGGCAACAAGTCGGGCAGGTATTCTTTAACCCAGCGAGCCCAAAATTGGTCAGCGAGACGAACAGCCTTTCTCCAGGCAAGTCTGCCAGTGAGATCCGAATTCGAAGAATCAGGCGTGGGCAGTGTGGCATTTGCTCTCAAAAGGAAATGGTTTGGAGTTAATGCCGGCTCATCTTCATAAGCGACCGGAACGTGCGTCAGCGGCCTGGAGTTGACCACACTCTCGACTTCTGCCAGCAGCGTGACTAAAATCTCCTCTTTCGGTGCCTTCTCCCGGAGAACTACAGAGAGGCACCTTTTCACACTTCTAACCAGGCGCTCCCAGACTCCTCCCATAGACGGAGCGGCAGGCGGGATGAACTGCCACTCAATATTATTGCCTGCTGCAAATTCTATAATTGAAGCATGCTCCATTGCAGCCCATGCCTCTCTAAGGAGCCTGTTCGCACCGACAAAAGCGGTTCCGTTGTCGGATAGGATTTTGATGGGGCATCCTCGACGGGCTATCAGCCTCCGAATAGCCATAATGGCGCTGTCCGCTGTTAAGCTCCCCACGACTTCTAAGTGTATGGCTCTTGTTACCAGGCACGTAAAGAGTGCCACATACCTCTTCTCACGGGACCTCTTCACCGCGACCTCCAATGGGCCAAAATAGTCGAGACCAACAAATGCAAATGGCTGGTAATGATGCTGAAGTCGCTCTTCTGGGAGGTCTCCGGTACGGGGGGGCGCAGGTTGCGCTTTCCTGATGCGGCAGAACTGACACTTGGCTGCGATGAATCGGACAGTTGGCCGCAGGTGAAGAATCACATATTTCTGTCGCAGCTTGTTTACTACCATCTCGTTGTGTCCGTGCATAGCCCGCACATGATAATCTGCGACCAAAAGCCGCACTGTCGGGTGTCGTCCATCCAAAATTATTGGATTTTTGACCTCAGGTGCTGCATAGACTGAGTTTATCCTGCCACATGCCCTCAGCAAACCGTCATCGGATAATCGAGGATCAAGGTTCCTTATGCGGCTTTTCTTCGGGACAGCCTTTCCAAGTTGTACGCAGGTTAGCTCCTCTGCGAAAGTGTCTCGCTGAGCTTGTTTGAGCAGGAACTCTTCAGCGTTCCTGACGTCACATGCGAGCAGCGGCCGCAAACTATCTCTGCATAATGAGTCCGCGGAGCGCGCCTCCCTACTTCTTAAAAGCCGAGTGAATTGAAAAACTCTTGCGGCTACACGTAGTAACCGACGCCAATGAGAAAACCGTTCTGCCGACAAATAAGTACAATTAACATTCTGGATTCTCTCACGAGGTCGCAGCTCGTCGTCAACCTCAAAAGTATTATGCGAAACTGCATCAGATTGCGGCCAAGTCTGCTCCTTATCTTTTAAAAAGGATGGGCCTTGCCACCATCTATCTAAATGAGCTGAATTTACACGAGTGGAGTCGTCGGCAACATTCAATTCTGTAGGGACCCAACGCCACTCATTGATACGCGTCAGCTCCGCGATTTCTCCTAACCGATGACTAACGAAAGCCCTGTATTTACGAGAATCGCTTCTTATACCACGATATTGAGTACGGATTCAAAATATAATTTTGCCAAATACCTATTTATTAAAAATCACAGAAAATATACAAAAAATACAAGAAAATAATTATTTAGATAAGCTTAAACCCCGTTGCTACGCACACGACAGACAACAGACACCTAGCAACAGGGTTACCAGATCTATCGCCAACACGTACTTTTTAGAGAGTGTTTTGTGGTAGTCTGGTTTTAGTTTTTAAACTTTATTTTTATTTAACATATTTTAAGTTATGTTAATAAAATAAAATATTAGAAATGTGCTAAAAAAGCTCTTTCATTGGAAACCCCACACGGTACCATCAAGCAAATTTTTTTGTAGTTCCTTATTCTAAGGGCGCTACCTAGAGGGCGCTGTAGTAAATTTAACGTGACGTCATGTCGTCAATGACCAGAAGACAATCAAGATGCTTCTAATGACACCTCATTTGTTCAAATATGATAATTAGTTTAGAAGTTATGAGGGAACAGATGAACAAAAATATTTCTGTCTGTATGTATGTATGTATAAATGTATGGTCAAAATTATAGCCCTCATTTTTGCTTCGCCGTAGTCGGGTAAAAATGAAAACTCAATTGTAAGTGATTGGAACAGTGGTAGTGAACGCTACCTCTGATACAATGGTTGCGGGTTCGATCCCCGCACAGTACAAACATTTGTGTGCATGAACATGTTTGTTTGTATTGGTCTGGGTGTTTGCTATGTATTATAAGTATGTATTTACAAAAGAAAAGTATTATATGTAGGTATATATTTGTAATCCCACTGTTGATTCTGATATCCGTAACACAGGTGCTTGAGCTACCTATCTCGGAGTCAGATCAATGTATGTGATGTTGTGAAATATTTATTTATTTATTATTTATTAAGTGAGCGATGATAGGTCAGTGCATAAAGGCGCGCCTTCTCGTTCGTTCCAATGAAAGTTTCAAAGCCACTCCTTCAATTATTTCAAATCTTTGTGCGTATTTCTCCCAACAGTTCGGCAATCAGGGAAAACTACCCGAGGAAACCTACACATTCCAAATAGTTTCTCAAACTGTGGATACTTTTACTTGAGATAATGATTCTGAATGTATCACCATGATCCACTTGATCTGGTTTCCCTGAATTGCGAAAGTCAGACAACTTTTTTACCGTGGGAGAGCTACGCTTCAGCATGAATGGGCCGACTTGACCGGAGTGATACCACCGCCTCAGAAAACTGCCGTGAAACAACACTGTACTGTATTTCGTTGCGTGAGTGAGGGTACCGGACGCCCAAACCGGGGGAAAAGGGGGTTTAAATGTTGCAGCGCAATTGTGACTCCACTGGTGTCGCGGGTGTGTATGGGTCTGCTCGTCTGGCACCAATCACATAAGAAAAATTTACTAGACTTACCAAATCCTGACCAAATACTTACCAAATACCGACCTAGCGTTCCCCGGGCTTCAAAGTGGTGGCTTTTTACGTAACCGGGAATGCTCACGTTCACAGCACAAGATTACAACTTATAAGGAATTGTCTACGATTACAATTTTGTAAAATGTAAAGAATATAAATTGAGTATCAGTCGGAGTCAAGGCACCTGTGCGTGACAGCCGGGGGGAGAGGGGGGCTCGTAGTTGATTAATCGGGCGAGCGCTCACATTCTGAAGGCTTCAATTAAAATTTAAACCCGATTAAAGATATCATTAAGCATACTTCTCCGGGATTTCGCCAGGCTCGTAATTAACGGCTCTAGTGATGGAGAGCTTTGCGGAATCATTGTAAGTTGGATTAAGTTTGAGCTCGTCTCAGCCTCCCTCCCCTCTCCCCGCACGCTTAGCTCGCAGCTGCTGTGGAATGTCAGAGTGAGACATCTCTCTCTTGGCCTGAAAGTTTTACCCAACTGCACGAAGCCTGTCGGTAAGTGTGTAGTCAGTATAGTGCCATACACACACATTTAAGGACTATTCTAAATGTAGATTTATTTTATTACCCGACTACGGTAACGCAATGAGTCTCAACTTATCAAAATGCCAGCAAGTTCACTTTACGCGTAAACAGAACTTTCTTCAGACGCAATACTACTTACAGAACGTTGCGTTGGAAACCACCAATATAGTCAGGGATCTAGGCGTCTACTTCGATCAAAAGCTCACGTTTGTACCCCATATCGAAAAAATAGCGAACAAAGCATCCAAGGCGCTGGGATTTGTTATACGCAATGGGAAAATGTTCAAAAACAATCAAACAAAGATTATACTGTACAATACATATGTCCGTAGTATCCTAGAATATGGCAGTATCGTGTGGCGCCCTCACTACGCAACTAATATGCTCAGGCTGGAGCGTATTCAAAAAAGATTTATGTGGCACTTGGCGTTTTCCGAGGGAATAGCTAAGAAAATAAGAGCTTACGAGGATAGGCTCAAATACTTTAAAATGATTACACTAGAGAAAAGACGGGACCTTTTAGATATAACGTTCCTGCATAAAGTGCTCACTAGTAAAATAGACTGTCCTTCCCTACTCTCACTATTTAGCCTAAGAGTACCTCGTAGAGTCCCTCGAAAACCTATAACGCCCCTTTGCCCTCCCCTCCGCCGCACAGTCTTTGGTGCCAACTCTGCCATTCCTCGCCTTTCTAAGATTCTAAATCACCACAGTAGCCAAGTTGACGTCTTCCATGATACAGTAAATAAAGTACGTAAATTAATTTTAAGCACAAAATAGCTCTCACCTTAAATTATAAAATAGTCATAAGTCTAATGTTTTATCCGCACACATAGTTTTAAACAAACAAGTGGAGTTTACTTGTAATAGGTTTATATATTAAGCAAGTATGTCATATCTTCTTTTATTTAAGTTAGAGTTAATATGTAAACTGTAAGTAAACCTAAATAAATAAAATAAAATAAAAAAATAAAGCAAAAGGAGGGTTATGATTTTGACAGGCTATGTGTGTATGTATGTTCATCTGTTTCCACGTAACTTCTAAACTACTTATCAGTATTCGACATGACATATCATTATAAGCGTCTTAATTCATCATCATCATCATCATCAGCCCATTTAAGTCCCCACTGCTGGGGCACGGGCCTCCCTCAATCACATGAGGGGTAATTGCCATACTCACCACGCTTGGTAGACGGCTTGGCGAGGGATTTGATATAAATGCAGAGTTTTCCTTCTCTGGGTGCTGATGATCATGCCAGCAGCTTTACCTTAGTCGCCTTTTACGACACCTCGGTAAGAGTGAGGGTGGCCTATTCTACTCTGCCGGGGACCACACAATTGTCCACTGGTTATAGGCTATATGAGGTTTTACAAAATCTAATGTGGCGTCCTCTAGCGGACAAAACATACAGAGTAAAAAAATAAAGTTATGATAAATATGCCGTGTTTGGTATCATTTGAAAGCGCTTTACTTGTACATACATATATATATATATATATAGTCATCATCATCATCATCATTTCAGCCAATGGACGTCCACTGCTGGACATAGGCCTCCCCCAATGTTCTCCACACAGATCGGTCCTGTGCCTCCCGCATCCAATGGATTCCCGCGATCTTCACCAGATCGTCGGTCCACCTTGTAGGAGGCCTGCCACGGCTGCGAGTTCCTGTACGTGGCCTCCACTCGAGGACCTTTCCGCCCCAACGGCCGTATATATAGTCACACGTTGCATTATACCTACCTACCTACCGGAGCACTTTGACAACGTGTGACTGCGGATTTGACAACGAAGGCATCTTGGTAAAGTCTACTGTATCCATTTACTTGCATCTACACTAGCAACTTTGTTCAGTTCAGTATTCTGAAAATCTTGTTTTATATTTTCTCAGCGTCGTTTTTTGTCGTAGTTGGGTTTTAGTTTTTTTACTTTTTTTTAAGGATAATTTACTGCTTTCAATGTTAAATCAATAAACTGTGACATCACGCACTTAATTTTTTCACAACCCCATGCGTCTTGAAACGTAAGAAGATGTTGTTTAAATCAAATACGTGTTTGCAGTCCAAATTGTTTATTTTGACTGCTTGTCCTATTTTACAGTTATCACTTATATTTTATAATTAATATAATTCTTATTTCTACTAAGCCTCATGAGCACAATGACGTATCACACGTCCCGATACGTCTAAAGTTGCTACTTTGGTGAATTTTAAAGTATGGAGCGAGATGAATTTCGACTGCGGTCTGTATTTCACGATTTATTGTTTTAGATTTCCGTGGGCACCTACATCATTTTCTGACCATAGGGCCTATTTTCGAGAACTCGACACTGTAGTCGAGTTAGAGATTTGTACACGAGATTGCCCTTCATATCTTTTATATATGGGTACATTTCAGTTAATAAGTCATGTGTGAGGTTGTGGACATCGTATCATTCCTGTTAATTTTCTTATTTATAATATGGGTACAAATACTCACATTTACAGCATTCGCCAAATAACATTTTGCTACGAAGCGTAGTACTCTATCGCGGCGTAGCGCCTGCTACGGCATTTCGTAGCAGCTAGCGCGATCGACTCGTACCATGTCTGTCATAATCACAACACCATGTTTTAGCTGACGCACATGGTGTAAGAAAAGTAACTATACATAACTACATTAAAATGTGTTTAGGTTTGTGGTCAGTAAATTGTTTGGAGATGAAGTCCACTGGTCAACTAATTGTCTCCTTGATATCCCTATATTATTATATAAGAAACAGAAGATGAATATTAAATAAGAAAGTACAAAATGTTTTGAAATATACCCTTGTTAATTTAGAATTGTCAACAATATCCTACAATTTTATGTAAATTGCAACTTACAACTACAATTTTGTAACTACAATGTTGTCATCGAATTCTAGTCGTTTTCTACATATGAAATGGTTTATTAAACAGCATTTTTTTTCTTTATGTAATAGCTAGGCAGACGAACAGACGGATCACCTGATGGTAAGCAATTGCCGCCACCCATGGACACCCGCGACACCAGTGGAGTCACGAGTGCGCTGCCAACCTATAAACCTCCCCCTATCCCCTGGATTGGGCCTCCGGTACCCTCACTCACGCAGCGAAACAGCACAGTGCTGCTTGACGCTGGTTTTCTGTGAGGCCGTGGTATCACTCCGGTCGAGCCGGCCCATTCATGCCGAAGCTAGGCTCTCCCCCGGTAATTACAATAATTGTAAGGTTAATTATTGGTGAAAAATCCGCAAAGCTGAAATGGAACTGGGCTGGCCATACTGTGAGAATGCACCCGGAGAGATGGGCCCACGAAACGGCAGTCTGCAGATGGCCGTCGCCCACGAGGTAGGCCGAAAAAGCGATAGCGTGACGACCTGGACCAATACTCCCGTAACTGGCAAACGCTGGCAATGAATAGGCAGCAGAGGAGGCTGTTAGGGGAGGCCTTTGCCCAGCAGTTGGACCGTTTGAGCTAGATAAAAAAAAAGGTTTATTAAACAGCACTTGTCATAAAACTTCACAAATATGTAAGTTTTTTACAAAATTGTGGAATTGTAATGTTTATTAAACAGGTCCCAGCTTGCAATAATTTATGGTTGAGTCCAGGGAAAGTTTTTGATAAAAACGAGTGACGTGTTCGTTGGTATGTTTGTTTGTGTACAAAAAGTATTGACGAAAGATTATAATAATAATTGCAGCTATGATTTATAATCATGTTCATCGGAGAAAGCTCGTCTTAGCTTAAAATTATATCATAAGATACTCATACATAATTATGTTCGGGCACAATAGGCTCGGCGTAGGACAAAGCGCGCGGGGCGCGATGCGCGCGGGGCGCGATGCGCGCCGGGCTACTACTAGCGGCGATGGCCCCAGACTTCGAACTTACCAACGGTGGACCACGCACGCGTCCTCGACGATATTTTTATATTTACTCCAATAATTATTTTATACGGTAATCAAGCCTTTCATTCATCTCCGAGATTAGGATCCCAATCACATATGGCATTACGACTTACTGCTGCACTCAAAGAGAAAAGGCACTTAAAAAAGTGCCTTTAAAGTTTATTTGTTTCTCTGAGTGCGGCCGTTAGAGATAAATAAAACGATTCTTTTGAAAAAATATTTAATTTCAAGTAGCGACTTCTTTCGTCCTTAAATATTATTATTTACAATTTCCTTGCAGGTCAAAATTATGTACATAAGTGGCAGTAAAAATCAATACACATTGATATGGCATATCCATTAATATTAAAATTTTATAGGATCCCCGTTGAACTACGATTTACAGATTTGTAAGTCTACTTCTCAAAAACATAATTGGTTTAAATGATCAATTTTGTATAAATATGTTGGCAGACCTAATAAATAAACATTGTCAAGACATACCTAGCTTAAATGACAAAATTAGCAGAGCCGGATGGATAGTTAAACTTTGCTTGAAATTTAATAGAATATTACATAAAAGTTTTGCCGAAATAAAATACATAAAGCTTGCTCCTATATTCTATTTACAATCACGAGTTTATAAAGAGATCAGAAGTTTGAATTTATGTATACGATTTCACCTTTATGTACATTACAATGTCAAAACTGTCAAGAGAATAACTCATTCAAAAATTTAACTTTACGTTCTTCTAGAGCAATGGATCCCCACCGGTGGAGGAGTCAAAATGTGACCTCAAATATCACGGGCGGTGAATAATGCATGCATGCATTGACATAAGCGCAGCTCGGATGATAAAACCTATTTTATTTTTGTATTCGTGGTCCCTACTCACATAGACGAACCATGAAATTAAAGATGTTCGTTGTCAACAAAAAGTTGAGAATCCCAGTCTTAACGCGTAAACTCACACCATCTAGAGCAACTCATTTAATCACCTGTCCTCCGATATATATTTTTTTGCGCTGGCAGTTTCTTTAAAATACGAAACTTTCAGTAAAAGTTGCCATTGGCAACACAATTCGCGAAAGTTTTTTGCGTTTACTTAATTACTGAAACACCACAACCGCATCATTAGCACAATGAACAAACAAGGTCACTTAGCCGACACCCGCGCACGCACAGTGGTCACTAACTGAGGGAGTGCAGCAGCACGATCCACAGGAAAGCGGGCAGCGCGCGCGCGTGTAGCGCGGCGCGGCTGGACAGCGCGCTCACGTGGCACTCGGCCTCGTCGGCCTCCAGCGCGAGCAGCGGCAGCGCGTCGGCGCCCACGCACGTGCTGCGCCTCGCCGCCGCGCGCGCCGCCGCGCCGCCGCCGCCCACCTCCGCCGACCAGCGCCGCAGCCACGCGCCCACCCACGACACCGCGCAGCCGCAGCGCAGCGGGTTGCCCGACACCACCAACCCACCTGCGAACACACGCCAACCATCACAATACGGACGCATCGACTCCTTCAATATAACGAGAATGAGAAAAAACATAACTAATTTTACGGATGAAGCTTATTATTACTTGTAGGTACACTCTATAATATTTATTATTATCACAATGACTGTTTAATCTTAAGTTACAATATTTTACAATAAAAGTTTTTCAACTAGAGAATTACCGTTCGTTACCGAGTGGTCACTGCGACCATATTTGATCTATTGGAAGTAATTTTGTACATATTTGAAAATGTTCGGCAGTTTGTGCTTTAATTAGTAAAGAAAACTTACTGGTTACAATGTTATGTTTGTATCTAAAGTATATAATGCGTGAAAGCTTTACTCACCCGGTAAAAGCTTCGTGGCGAGACGATTCCAGCCCGTCAAATTTGGGTAGAGTGTAGCCGGAGCGAATGAGATTAGCCGATTGTCACTCAAGTCGAGCGAGAGATGAGGCACGCGCGCCAGCGGACGCACCAGGCCCGCCTGGCAGTGACGTCACGCCCGTGCCCCGCAGCCTCAGAGCCAGCGCGCGCTGCCGCCCCAGCGCCACGAACGCGTGCGCCGACACGCGCCGCAGCGCCGTGCCACGCACCTCCAGCGCGCGCAGCTTCGGCGCCCGCAGCCCGTGCAGCTGCGCGTCAAGCGCGCTCGCTCGCACCGACAGCGACAGAGACTCCAGTCCCGGTAACCCACGCGGCCACCCCCGCTAGCGTCGCGCCGCCAGCCTGGCGTCTCCATCATCATCGACCGCAGCGACACTAGCGACGAGAACGCCCGAGGCTCGATAGCCTCCAGGTGCCAAAGATGCTCCATCCGCAAATGCGTCAGACGATCGAGTCCGTCGAAGGAACCGCGAGTCACGCGCACAAGCGGGTTGTACGACACGTCCAGGTGGCTCAGATGCGGCAGAGCGAGCCACATGGTTGGCTGGAGGGAGGTGATCTTGTTGTACGACACGTCGAGGGAGCGCAGGTTAGTCAATCGCCTGACGTCTGTTTCGCGAAAGGAAGCAATTTGGTTAAGACTAAGATCGAGATGAGTAAGGTTGGCCAGCGGCAAATGTGGGACCACCTTCAGGCCGGCACCGGCAAGCGCGAGCCTCCTCAGCCGAGGCAAATTATGAAATAGCTCCTTAAAATTGGTCTTGATGGCGTTGTGCGAGAGGTCGAGGCGAGCCAAGCGCGACAGCGCGGCGAAGGTGTTGTCGGAGAGCACGGTGAGCGCGTTGCGCGTGAGGCCCAGCTCGTGCAGGAAAGAGGTGGCGTGGAACATGGCGGTGTCGAGGTACTCAATGCGGTTGCGCGCGAGCTCGAGCCGCCGCAGCGTGAAGCCGACGTGCTGCAGCGCGCTGCTCGGGAACAGCGCGAGCTGGTTGTCGCTGAGGTCGAGGTGCTCGAGCACGGTGTTCTTGAAGCCGTCCCGCGGCAGCGCGCGTAGCTCGTTGGAGTCCAGCCGCAGGTGCCGCAGCCGACGCATGTTGTAGAACTGCTCTATCGACAGCTGTGCCAGTTTGTTATGCGATAAATCGAGTATTTGTAATGAGGATAGATTTGAAAAAGTCCTTCTCTTCAAAGAATTGATATTGTTATTGTTCAGACTTAGTATTTGCAGGTTTGGCAAACTTCCAAAACTGAGGTTATCGATGTGCATTATTCTATTGTGCGCCAGCACTATTTGTCTAATGCTCGAACCCAACGAATGGAAAAAGCTCTTTGGCAATACTTCAAGTAAGTTGTGCGATAAATCTAAAATGCTTACGGAGACTGCGGAGCCCCCGACGAGGGAGGAGATCCGGTTGCGGCTAGCGTTGACGGCCAGGTCGACGTCCTCCCAGGACACGTTGCGAAAGAACTCAGTGGAAAACTCCATTAATTGGTTCTCCTGTAGATCCAGGACTTCTAATTTCGGGAGATTGTGGAACGCTCCGTCAGCTACGAACTCGACGAGGTTCCCAGCTAAACTTAAATAAACTAAGTTTCTCAAACTCGCGAAGCAACGCTCAGTAATATTTTGCATGCGATTGTAGGACAAGTCTAAGCTTTGCAATTCTGATAACCGCTGGAGAAAGTTTGAATTCACTTTGTTTATATAATTATAAGACAGTCTTATCTCTTTCAGTTTATAATTATTATTTGTATCGTTAACTTCGCTCGGAAACTCGACTATCTTATTAAAATCTAAATTCAGATACTCCAAAGAAGGGAAATTTGATATGTCTTCAGACAATACGCGATGTATATTGTTATTGTCCAAGGTAAGCCACGACACGTTCGCTTGCGGCGAGCGGAGCGGGAACTCCCCGCTGAAGAGCGCGGAGGAGAGCTCGAGAACCTGCAGGTCAGCGAGCGGCGCGAGCGCGTCGGGAGCCACGAGGTACAGGTCGTTAAAGCTCAGCGCCAGCTCGCGCAGCGGCAGCGCGGGGAACGCGTCGCCCGCCAGCTGCGCCAGCCGGTTGCCGCGCAGGCTCAGGGTGCCCAGCGCCGCCGCCCACGCGCCGAACGCGTCGCGCGACACACTCGCGATGCGGTTGTACCCCAGGTCCAGGTAGCCGAGCGCGCCGGCCTCCAGCCCGCTGAGCCCGCTGGGAAACGCCGACATGTAGTTTCCAGCCGCCGACAATGAGTGCAGATACGGGGGCAGCTCCGTCAACTCCTCGAGTCTATTGTACGCTACCGACAGATATCTCAATCGATTCATCTCTCTAATGCATGTCGGGAGCGATGCAAGCTCGTTGTGATCCAGATCAAGTCGCTCTAAATCCCGTTTTAGCGCATGTATAGTTGCGTCCGTGACGGTCGCTATTCGATTGTGCGAAATAGACAGTTTCTCTAAATGGAAACTTTCGAGTGGCAACGAGGGCACGGTCGTGAAGTCATTCAGGTCCAGGACCAGCTGCTTCAGCTGAAACTTGCTGAGGTAGTCGAAGTCGAAATAGTCGTCGAGTTCATTGTGGCTGAGGTCGAGGGAGTCTATCCTGGAGTGATGGTGGGGGCAGGTGAGGTTGGGCTCGGGGCGCACGAGATTGTTTCGCAGGTGCAGGTGGCGCAGGCGCGGTAGCGCGGCGGCGGCGCACGGCCACGCCAGCAGGTTGTCGGAGAGGCGCAGCAGCGCGAGCGAGGCCGGCAGCGCGCCCGGCGCCAGCGCGCGCAGCCGGTTGCCGTCCAGCTCCAGCTGCGCAAGGCGCCGCAGCGACGACAGCGCGCCCTCCGACAGCACGCTCAGGTGATTGTTACTCAGGGACAATGTGCTCAGTGAATCTGATAGAAATCCCCAATCCATTTTTGGGTCTATCTCGCTGATGTAGTTGCTGAAATATTTTAATCGATTAAAAATGTCAATCATTTCTCATAAAAAATATGTGGCAATGCCGCGTTTGGTACTCACTTCTGCATGTTGAGCCAGTTCAAAACCTTGAGCTCACTTAGAGCGTCTATCGGCAGCTCAGTGAACTCATTGTATCCTAGATCTAAGGAGGCCAGCGTGTTCACCATCGACCTACAACATTAGAAGTCGTTTAGCCGCGCGATGCTCTGAGAGACATAAGCACAGAAAGGCTAGCACGAATATACGGAGCAAATCGCTGCTACTCAGTACGAAGCATCTTTCGTCGACGATAGTTAGCCACGAAACCAAATCTCAAAATGTTACTGGATACGTCAGCGTTGACGGACGCTACTCGTAGAGCAACGCTCACGTCCTATTCAAATTTCGAATTTTACGAACGATTGAGGGAGCTCTAGGCTAAGAATCTATTAAAAAGTTCGTGCTAGCCCCATAGGTATGCGTGTGTGTGTGTGTGTGTGTGTGTACGTACGCGAGGGAGCCGGGCTCGAGCGTGTGCAGGCGAGAAGCCACGAGCACGAGCGTGCGCAGGCGGCGCGCGTCCAGCGCGGCCTCGCCCAGCGCGCCCAGCCGCGCCTCGGACACCGACACGTGCCACACCGACGCCTCTAACACGATAATGACATACTTTTTAATACTGATACAACTGTTCTTTCCAGGTTATCTCATGTCAGTAAGAAAATGAACTTAAAAATAATATATTTCATATTTCACATCATCACATACATTGTGATCTGACTCCCGAGATAGGTAGCTCAAGCACCTGTGTTGCGGATATCAGAATCAACAATGGGATTACAACTATATACATATAACTCAAGACGGGATTTAACACGATATTTATTATGTGATACAACATTGTGTACTCACATATTTTACTCGACGTTTTGGCTACGTTACAGCAGCCGTGGTCACGAGCGGACTGACAGTGCTTTTTTTATGGTAGTCGGGTTTTAGTTTTTAAACTTTATTTTTATTTAACGTATTTTTAGTTTTGTAAATAGAATTACATATTTGGAAATTGCTAAAAAAGCTTTTTCATTTGATACCCCACACGGTACCGTCAAGCAACATTTTTTTTAGTTCCTTATTCTAAGTCCTCTAGAGGGCGCTATAGTCAATTTAACGTGACGTCATGTCGCCTATAACGCTCAAGACGCTTCTAACGATACCTCATTTGTTCAAATATGATAACTAGTTTAGGCAAATTATGAGAGAACACATGAACAACCATACATATATACATACAGGTCAAAATCATAACCCTCTTTTTTGCTTCGCCGTAGTCGAGTAATAAGCTAATAGTTGTGAGGCGGATACCTGTCTGCGGGAACCGGTGGAAGGGCACCTGGCTGCAGGCGAGGTGGTCGTCGCGGCAGAGGCACAGCGCGTCGGAGCGGCAGGGGCGCGGGGGGCGCGGCGCCAGCGCGGGCCGCGGCAGCCCCCCCGCCAGCAGCAGCGCCGCCGCCACGTTCAGCACGCGCCCCGCGCTGCACCACCGCATCGCACCGGCGCGGCGCGCGACGCTACCCACCTGACAACACAACTCGCTAACTATCAAATACGTCACTACAATCGATGACTATTAAGTATTCAATCAGCCGAGGTAATGCATCTGTACACCACACCTTCTGCTGAAGCCGATGCCCGTGGGCGGCGATGATCGCTTACCGTCAGGAAACCCACTTGCTAGTTTGCCTCTCTATCTCATAAAAAGTACATTTTTATGTCACTACATACAGTAAGATAAGTACGAATGTTAAGGGAGTCGGAAGACTCACAGCCGAGTCCCAACAGCAGCAGACAACGCCGTGCGCATTTCACAGCCCGCTTGTAACCAAGCAGTAAGTACTTACATAATAATGTATGTAGCTACTTATAATAATCGTCATGTCAGTCCCCGTTTTCATTAAAGATAAAGATAAATTTATTATAGTTACAGTCCAACGCGATAATATAAAAACTATTAATCAAATCAGTCCTGAAGATTTTCACAGAAACACCGCCAAAACTAAATAAATAGTCTGCCCATGTCTGCCTAAGAGTTGACAAATGTATTTTAAGTACTCTGGCAACCGCTTACTATCAGGTGAGTCGATAACTTAAAATACAAAATAAAAAAATATTGGCTTTACAAAATGTTAAATCTTAAACACGAACCTCAGTATCCTCTTTTAAGTCTATATAGACCTGTGTCAGAGTGATACCGCTCTTCCTTCTAACTTTAATCCAATTCTTGTTATTGGCAAAAATTATAAACAATTTAAGTAAATTCAGTGACTTGTGCACTAGGCTCGCAGGCCTGTGTCGCATAAGTCGTTGAGTGAGCTAATTAAACCGAGTTACAATTTGCGTAATGCTCCAGTTCTTTAACTGCCAAATGTGATACATAACAAATTTAAAATCTATAATATCAACAATCTGTAAAAGCTTACTTAATGTCTACAATGAGTGGACAAAAAATAAATAAATAATAGAAAATAAAACTTAAAAAATAACAATCGGATAAAATAAACAAAACTAGGAACTTATGGGTGTAGTTAGAAAGTGGTTTCTATGTGTGTGTGTGTGTGTGTGTGTGCGTGTGTGTGTGTGTGGTGTGTGTGTGTGTGGTGTGTGTGTGTGTGTTGTGTGTGTGTGTGTGGTGTGTGTGTGTGTTGTGTGTGTGTGTGTTGTGTGTGTGTGTGTGTTGTGTGTGTGTGTGTGGTGTGTGTGTGTGTGTGTTGTGTGTGTGTGTGTGTGCGTGTGTGTGTGTGTGTGTTGTGTGTGTGTGTGTTGTGTGTGTGTGTGTGCGTGCGTGCGTGTGTGTGTGTGTGTGTGTTGTGTGTGTGTGTGTTGTGTGTGTGTGTGTTGTGTGTGTGTGTGTTGTGTGTGTGTGTGTTGTGTGTGTGTGTGTGTGCGTGTGTGTGTGTGTGTGTTGTGTGTGTGTGTGTGTTGTGTGTGTGTGTGTTGTGTGTGTGTGTGTTGTGTGTGTGTGTGTTGTGTGTGTGTGTGTGCGTGTGTGTGTGTGTGTTGTGTGTGTGTGTGTTGTGTGTGTGTGTGTTGTGTGTGTGTGTGGGTGTGTGTGTGTGTTGTGTGTGTGTGTGTGTGTGTGTGTGTGTGTGTGTGTGTGTGTGTGTGTGTGTGTGTGTGTGTGTGTGTGTGTGTGTGTAGTGTGTGTGTGTGTGTGTGTGTGTGTGTGTGTGTGTGTGTGTGTGTGTGTGTGTGTGTGTGTGTGTGTGTGTGTGTGTGTGTGTGTGTGTGTGTGTGTGTGTGTGTGTGTGTGTGTGTGTGTGTGTGTGTGTGTGTGTGTGGGTGGGTGTGTGTGTTGTCTATGAGTGTATAAGCGTGTATGTATGGGTACTCTGTTTGATTTCAAAATAATGTTAAAAACGAACTCGAATCAACCAATTCTAGCTATAAATTGGACTAAACCCTGCAATAAAACAAAACGAGTTTAGATAAACACATGGTGTTTCATTTTTGGTCGGCGTTCTTTGAGCACATTTTTATGTCACGAAAATAATAATCATCGTTAGGGAGGCGCCCGTTGGCTGCTCAGAATCAAATTATGCCATTCCCGCCCGCTGTTGTACCGTTTGCAGAGAGCGAGCAAAAATAAAACGATGTAATGAATTTGTCCTAATTTACATTCGCGAAAATTAAATTAGATATGTCGACGTAGCGGACACTCCCCGCGCGCGCACGCGCAACTAGCTATGTGCAAATCGTACCTAAATGCTTAGGACTTTATTTACAAACCTTCAATAGACCTTTGTCGGCTAAAACGGTGTTATAGAGCAGATTGACGTTTGAAATTTAAAAAAATAATTTTATTTTTTATAGCTTGCTGTTGCTCTTACGAGACAACTATGCCAATGTCAAGTGATTAAAGAGACACGTTCCTTAGAATATTGGTTGAGTAATAAGCTGATTCTCTTCAATTATTTGAGTTTGGGTTATTATTAACACCACCTAAAACAAACAAAACGTACACTGACATACACATTTAGACAACAGTAACTTTGTTATTTGGTAGATTCATAAAAAAAATCATTGAAAAAATCCAAAAAAGATTGAAAACCTCTTTATGACACCGTTTGTTAACAAACATTCCTGAATAAGACCCCTACCGTTCGCTACTTAATTGCTCAATATTAGTAAATATATATATCTCTTGAAATCATACTAGTCTTAATTTTTTTGGGAAAATTGGGAAATAATATGGTACCGGAAAAGTTATTATTAACTAGGGAGCCCGACATAATCGGTTTTTTTCCGAGCTGGAGGGTGTGAATACGGAGTCGCAAGACTTTGTCAGCCCACTTCTGGTCGGCGGCATTGGCCAGCGTCAAAAAAGGCTCTTTTAGATCATGACATTTAGATGTAATATATTGTAGTTAGTTTGGTCTTCTCGATCTTCACGACCAGAAACAACTTTCCAAGGCGGTGTAGAATCGCATTATGTTTTTTGATTTTTCTAGTATATTTTATGTATCAACCATAAAATTATTATATCAACATATCTATAATTGTATTAACATGTAAAATTATACATAAGTACTTATAAAATAAAATACTCAAATGTATGACGATTTGTAAGTGCTGTGTACAAGCCTATGCAAATAAAAAAATATTTGAATATTAAATTGTGGCGGAAGCTAACTACCATTTACCAAAGGAGAGAGATGGGGAGGCCCAGAGTGAACACCAGAGAGCGCTGCAAACCGCCACAACGCTAGGTGGACGACATCCGACGACACGGAGGACGGGATGAGGCACGGGACCGCCAGGAGTGTAAGAAGCATTCCGAGAATACACCTCGGGACTTTTTAAATCTATGTGCGTATTTCTACCATTAGCTCGGCAGTGAGAGAAAACATCGTGAGGAAACCTGCACGTTTCGGATAGTTTATGAAACGTGTAAAGAACCATGATTCAGTTGGACATTTTTACGGTATAGGTGGCAGACGAGCCGACGCATCAGCAGCATCAGGTAAGTGATTACCACCCATGGACACCTGCAACACCAGTGGTGTCACGAGTTCCCCTGTTAAAGGGTTGCGAAGGTCAGACGGCAGTAGCTTCATTGTGATTACCATACTTCAGAAATCCTGAATCAAAGTCTAAGCGTACCCTGGGCTTCAAAGCAACCGGGAACTATACGTTAAGATGAGGGGGCAGTTAATAGACGGATCACCTTATGGTA
The DNA here is from genome assembly GCA_019059595.1 of Marasmia exigua. NCBI lineage: Eukaryota > Metazoa > Arthropoda > Insecta > Lepidoptera > Crambidae > Marasmia > Marasmia exigua. The sequence goes on along the minus strand of CM032469.1, from coordinate 884,230 downwards.
TTCGATTGCCGCTGCCCGTGACACATGGGTGAATAAGTTTGATATCAAAAACGTGTCGTACGTCAAACTGCCCGTAAAATAGCAATACCAAATCTAAATCGTCAACTTGAGCGAAAATAAATCATCGGTTCGGGGATGGAATTTAAAAAGATCCCTCGTTGCG